>JAVLUX010000019.1:39085000-40285000 GCA_032164185.1 Moxostoma hubbsi
TTTTTTCCAGGTGGGAGAGAGCAGTGTGTATTGTAGATGCAATGGCATCATCAGTGGAGCGGTTGTCACGGTAGGCAAACTGCAATGGGTCCAAAGAGGTGGGCAGAACAGAGCAGATGTGATCTTTGATCAACCTCTCAAAGCATTTGCTGATGATGGGGGTGAGGGCAACAGGACGCCAGGACATGCATCATTATTTGCTGAGAAAGGCCCCAAATAAAGATAATTCTTAAAAATATTGCATAATAATTCAAATATTTATAAATATAAAACGTAAGGCCTATAATAATGATGTAATACAGATAATATTCAGTTTGAAATAAATTGCATTATTGTGGCAGATGAATAAAACCTCAATTATACAAAAAGCGGCTTACGAACTCAATATATTGTTTGTTTTATTCTCATATCATTGAACGAGCCTACGGTTGACAACAATCTGTTTTGCAATTGAGTTTGTCAACGTGTCCAGTCCTCAAAGTACACATTCTTGCGTTCTGTCTGCACAATTTTTCATTATCGCTCTATGTACATGCTCAGACGGACACGTTTGGAGTGTCTCACTGGTTTTCAGCATTATAATCGTTGCAATTTGTGGATGCTGTGTCAAGTTAAAAGTAGTCGAAACTTCCTCAACAAGCGGTTCTCATTCTGTGGGTGCGCTGCTTGTGAGGTTTGTTAAGGCGCACTGCCAAATGACAGGGGGTTCCACACAAGAGGATTTCAGTTTTTTGCATCAAAAGTGCACCCTCTCATGAGGACTGCACGCCCCTCTGCCCCTGTGTTGAGAGAAATGTGCCACTAACATCCTTTCAGCATTGATAAATGGTTACAATAACATCATCAATGAAAAAAGGCTTTCAATCAGTGTGCAAATTGTGTTCATGCTGGAATACCCAATTCTTGAAATAGTTTCACTGTTGCTTCATGTTTTTCTCAGCTAAATTCTCTGCTATAACTCACTGTGTTGTCTCTGTACCATACTATGTTCATTAAATGTACTATATCTCTGGTGAGAGAGAAAAGACTTCAAGCTGTAGAAAAATGCTGCTTTTAACCACGAGCGTACAGGATCACCTACCCCGTTTGAACAGAATAATAACATCAGACGCACATACAATTCTTCAATCTCAAAATCTCGCCAAGGGTGCCAACAGTGTCAGGGCAGATTGTACACAGCGCATATCAAAGCCCATCTTTGCACGTCTGTTGCATATTCTCAAAGCAACATGATCATACAGGAAGTTGTCATGTTGCTACCAAATGTTCTGGTACCCTGACATAGGCCCCATTTGAGTTACTGACAAGAGCTATCCCCATCACTCATTTTTGCAGCAATTCAAGTGTTTTTACCTTTTCCTGTGTAATGACTGATAGCGTGTTGTGCAAACAGCCTCAGAAACATGCCCTGCATTATAAATGGACTAAATGATGCCTTTGATGGGACTTTTAATGGATTACAATGATTATTGCCATGCTATTGCCATGTCTTTCCAAAAAGTGAATCCCAAATGACTTATTTTTTGGCCCCACACTTCTCAGCACTCCAAAGCTCTCAACGTTGAAACCAGGAAGAAGTCGTGATCAAATAATCAGTGACGATAGTGTTTTGGAGGTTTCATTTGGCCCCCAACCCACTAACTGGTTTAGGGCTTGGTTTTGGATTAGGGCATACAGTTAATAATATATATATATATATATATATATATATATATATATATATATATATATATATATATTCCTCTTTACTGTATTGCATGATTTATAACTAAAAACAACTCGCTTTTGGCGACCCTCTGTGGACATTTAATCCAGAACCTGGAGCTCACACAAGCCCATGCATTCAACACAACTTCCAACTTCTATCACTAGGGGGCAGTGCTTCGAATATCGTTAAGCACAGACTAATTTCAGCTGAAGAACATTTGACCAACTGTTTGCAAAATTCACAGTGTGATCAGTCAGTTTAAAGTTAGGGATTGGGTTTGCCTCCATTGTGCCACACGTTGTTGCCACTTTGCATCTCTGCGGTGTCAGTTACAGAATTTAAAATGCCTTTAAATAGTGTGTCCTATGAAAGTTTTGTATTTTTTTTTAAGGAGACAACCGAATCTCACGTCAGGGTAATAATACACCAATCATAAACTTTGCTCAGCATGTTCAAATTTGAATGTTACCCACAGTGATGGTGGGGTGTTGGGATTAACAGAAGGCCTGTAGAGCTCTTGAAAGTGCTTGTTTAACCCTAGAGTGAGTCTATACTCTTACCTTCAGCAACTGTTCTCACCCCCATGGCCCAACTGGTAATGAGGTGATAGTTACATGTTTTTGACTGAAATGGTGCTGGTACCCTGAACGTTACTAAATAACCTACACACAAACAAAAATGAAGCATTCCATTGGTCAATCACCAACATATTTTGTGTTTGGATACTAGTTTGGTGCTGGTCTACCAGCTAGACCAGCACCAAACTAGCAATAACCAGAAATTCATGCAGACATGGAAATTCTCACTTGTCTATGCTAGTATTTTCAGCAGGAATGTTTGTATAGGGTTGGGAGATCTTCATAGTAATTCTAAACTAAACACATAGCCATCTACCCATTGTTTCTTCTTTCCCAGTCAGTCCACCAGCAGACCTCTGAGTCTGTCTATAAGAAAGTGGTATGGAAATAAATGACTTCCTGTTGAAGAGAATAGACCTGAGGTTAGGAAAGGGCCACCCTGGTATCTCCTCCAGCAATGGGCCATGCGCCATCAGGAGAGCATCAAAGCCTCAGCACCTCCACACTTTTACAAGCCTTTCTGCCGCAGGGCTGACACGTGTTCTCCAGGGCTGCATGCCTGCTTCCTGCAACCGCTGAGATTGATAAGAAAGAAAACTAACATGGTCGTAACAATACAGCAGCCTTCTAATGGCATTTAACAGGTCACAGCGGCAGGAAACACGTAAACTCAAGATGCTGCATTGTATTTCAAACTTTAACAACGATTTGCTTAGTCAAATACCTCAAATAAACATCAGAATATCAGATATGGAATAAAATCAATTGTATTTACTAAATGGAATATTACTGCATAGCCATTAACTTTGTGTATAAACAAACACTCAGTTCATCCAGAGACTATTTAGCAGAGACGGACCATTCACCTTATTGCGGTCTCCAGTGTTCTCATTTGCATTGGCACACTCTATATTCTTAGCAAGTAATGTGATATTTAAAGTATTACATTTGTAACAGCTCTCAAAAAACATGTGGCTCTATAGTGCCGATACTTTACAGAGTCAAGATTATCTTGTGTGTACATGTCATGAAGCGACGGTCCAAGGTCAGTGACATTGATTACCTACTTTGAGTTGTTTTGACAGCCAGCAACTGCACAAGTTGATACTGACAATATTTTTTACTCTAAATAACACTTCTTCATCTGGATCACTTATTTAGGTGGTTTCTACATGTCGTCTCGAGAGAAACAAAAACAGAGAAAATAGACATCCTGATTTATTAAATAACAATACTGTAATGCATATTTTAGAAAAACCAGTGAGTGAATTAAATACTTCCTTTTACAAAATTGTATCTTTATTTGGAACATGACAGTATGCTCAGTATGACCTAATTAATGCTCAGTGCATATTTTTGCTTTCATTCTTTTGCATGCTTCAGTTTGAGGTGGTAAAACTGATTGCTTGTATTATGAGTGATTATAGTAATTTCCAGATTAAATATTTCTGGTCTGTGTCCACTTTTGTGAACCCACACCATAGATGGCACACTTGTTTTAACAACAAGCTCCTCTTCATTTTCTTGACTTGTTTCGTAGTCATCCAGTTCTAAGGAGATGTTTTTCTCCATCAGGGTTTTTCCTGGGTCAAAAATGATTGAATAGCACGAATAATCCCACTCTGCGCTCTCCTGTAAATTTAACGGGAAGACTGCTGGACTCGTTTAAGTGCTTTTGAAGTGCCGAACGCAAGATGGATGTCATTGAATTTGCTTTAATGCCATAAAAACTCAGTCCACGTTTCTTGAATTCTCTCAGTCTAACGTGAAGCCCCGCCCACTGATAGATAAACTCATGCTGCGCACATGGATATTTACAAATAACGATATACATGATATAGCGAAATCTCTTTACAGAATATCACCACAATATACAACATCATATCGCCCAGCCCTAGAGTGACACTACTTATTTACGAACTAGCCAGCTAAGTGATTACACCGTTCTGGGTGGTAAAGCTTGAATGAAACATACCTGTTTCATGCACACAACATTTGATATGTGCTCTGCTTTAAAATGTCAAATGAAACCTACACGAGATCTCGAGTCATGCTTATTCATTGCCTCTTAAAGTAAATATAGTATAGTACCTGATTGCTGTTATTGCCATGATGCACTGATTTTATAGAGATACCCTCTTGTACAAAACTGACCTTGTGGTTTCTCATCGCAGATAGCATCTACCTTCCTGTTCCTCAGTGAAGGGTGCACAGTTCCGCCACAGGATGGAGATTGCTTCCTGCTTTGAGTCATTCACTGTGTTTGACTCTTTGGCAGATATATGGGTCACAGTGTTTGTTCAGACTAACAAGCTATTTGGCCTTGCAGAGGAAACCCTGAGGAGAGTTATCATTGTTTGGACAGATACCGGGCACCTTAAGAGGGCACACGCAGGGTAACAGTTTACACCTTCTGAAGGGCATTAACACTTAGCAGCTAACAGTTAGCTAGCAGTTTTTGAGCAATATGAAGTCAACAAAACTGATGTATTAGGCATGTTTTACACTGAAATCTAAAACCATTCACATAAACCAGACTCAACAAACTGAACCTTTGCTTAGAAGTGAGAAAAGAAAGATTAGTTCAGAGTTTACCAATTAGCAGATCACAGTCCAGATCCAGATTCAGGACTGGGTTAAACTGGACCATGAATCATTTCTCATATATTGATACATAATTATACAACAGTTAGTTCTAGTCCTGTAATCTGATTGGACAAGCAGTGTTTCAAGAGTGTTGATATCTAGTATAACAGCACTGGGATGTGTTACCGTCTATGTGTGTTTGCAATGTTTCAGACCAAAGTATGTGAGTGGTGCAGAGTGGAAGTGGAGAAGGGAGTTGCCTGGATTTTTCCTAGAGCGAGGAGAGGATTTTTTGAAAGTCAGACTGTCTGTGTTTTCTTCCGTTCCAGAATCACTCAGGGTTGTGTTTCCCAAAGCATTGTTAGCCAACAATGGTCACAATTTCCATTGAAACCAACATAGTTTAAAAATTTGTTGTGTCCTGAAACTTGCCAACTTGTTCCAACGAACATTCCCAAACAGCATCGCAAATCTGTGTTCTGAAAATCTCTTTACCTGTGGTCAGAAGCATAGTTCCTTGTTAGTCACTTTACTGAGGCTTCTATATCTTTTATTCCATATATATATATATATATATATATATATATATATATATATATATATATTATTCTGACAAGACTTAAATCACGTTTACATGCATTTAAGAAAATGACTTATTCCAGAAAATTTGCAGATTGTTGCATTCTGAAATGTCACGTAAACATGAATGCAGCCGTTTAACGGACTAAAGGCTGTTTAGAGAAAGCGCTTTAACACATGCAGTTTCTATTGGTGAATTTGGCTTCTGTGTCCATGTTAATGCACAAGTGCCATTTCTGTCTGCATTCCAAATGGGATAAATCAGCCTCCGAAGGGCACTTCAAAGGGAGAGCAATCAAAATAGGTATACTGTAAGAAAAATGAGTTTTCAATAAAAATTGCTTAAAATGTCAATACCAAATTACTTTTATTTTGGACTCCCAGATCTTTTAGCCCTACACTGCTCTCACAGTGGATTGTAAAGACTTTGTAGGGAATAGGATATTGGGAAGATCTCTTCTGAATAAAAACCACCCATTTGAAGAGTGCACAAGTGCATATGTGCTTAGGCGAGTCGGGGGAACCTCGATGTCTGGTGTAGGAGGAAACCACAGTATTGCAGTGCATTGCATCCATCTCATTGCATGTTGCATGCCGATTTAGAGTCTTCAGCAGCTTTCTTGCATTAAACTTCTTTCTGGTGTACGTGTAAATGAGCTATGATAATTACATTTTCTCAGAAGTTATTACTTAATATCCTTAACAACAGCTCTATGTTATTGAACCAACATGGTACGAACAATGGATGTGAGACCTAGTTTCTATGGAAACAGTCATGACAAACTAGTTCATACTATGGTGGTTCAGCAACGAGTTACATTGTTTTATGGGAAATGCGCCCCAGATAAGAGTTGAGCTTGAATGGACTGAATACGGAGCATTTGAGCAGTGAGGAGAAATTGCTCTCACTCCACTTTTTTCATTTACACTGTTCCAGTTGCTTCTTTTGGAGCTAATTTTATTTGAAATATTTTGCTGCGGGGAAAAATATACAATCTTACTGGAAAAATGTTGTCTGAAATGTAAGCTAATTAATATGAACTTGTTTATTGAACTGTTGTATAAAAGCAATATCACATTCTCAATTGTACTGTTGTAGCTAGTGAATATTTTGCCTGATATTGTGTAAAAAAAAAAAAAAAAAAAAAAAAAAACTCCAGTTGAGGCACTTATTATTTAAATAATTTTCACTACAAAATTGGCACAAAAGTTGCACCTGAAGTGGCATACTCTATAGGAGAGACTGGACTAGTCATCACACTCCAGTGAATATTTCTCAGTGTAGACTTTCCGCAAACCCACATACTTTAAAGTCTTGGCTACAAAAAAAATCTTTGAACATTTTCATTTCAGTTTTTGTCCAGGAAAAAATATAAAATTCATTGAACAGCCGTTGATCTTTTCTGAAAACATGCACCAATAGTGAGACATATTGTCACAATGGAAGTTTCATGTGAGCATTAAGGGGTTGATGGGGGAAGGCATCCCCAACATCACCACCACCAAAACAAAGTAAATTCCTCGCTTTTATTCAACACCTACATTAAACAGCCTAGACCAGTGGTTCTCAAACTTTTTGCAGTGGTGTACCCCTCCAAACATTCAACATCCCTCTCTAATGCATAGACAACATTCACACAATGTATTTTGAAAATATGTATATTTAACACAATTATCTTTGTAAAACACCTCCCTTATATTAAAAGTTATATTTGTACATGTTTTGTACATGTACATGTATATTTATCATATACATATTGAATGGCTTACTGATTGAGATGTGTATGCTAGATATGATATAACTGCATAACTTGAAAACTCCCCCTCATTGCGTCGCAGTACGCAACAATAGCGTTCAGTTCAGTGTTTGGAATTGCGCATCATTGCAGTTACGATGTTGTCGGCCAACTTCGAGTATTGCTTTAAGTATCTGTGCAATTGCATGGTCAGCTCAATGTGCTTTTTTGTGTCACATTTGACAATTTAGCAAGGTTGAGCTCATTTGCTAAAAACACCATGCAACAATGGGAAAAAAGGTCTCTAGCGTGCAAGCAAATGTGAGTGTAAATTACTGTGTGAGAATGTGGAAAATTATTTAGCCACACCGGATGACTGACACCTGTCATCAAAGCATTCAAACTTATACCATCAGAATCAAAACTCCCAATGCATCTAACCTTTAATACAAATTACATTTAAAAAAAAAACAAACAAATAGACAAAATAAAATAACTTATGACTGACTTGTGCAAGTCTGGTAAAACAGTGAAGTATTAATTTTATTTACTATCATTAAGCTACGTCACCTAGCACTAGGCTGGGATGGTGAAAAAATATATTGTATGATGCATGAGTAAATGCATTTTCTTAACCGTAAAAGATAGGGTTATTTCACATACACCAGTTTGGGAAACATTGGCCTTGACAAAATGTAAAACGTTAAGGAATTATGAATATACAAAAATATATAAATATTTTTTGTCCAACATATAGATTAATAGATCAATTATATAAATTTAAGACAGTTTTAGGGGCACTCAGTAATTTTTGTCTTTGTGTCATCTTGGACTTACAGTGACATCTAGTGGCTTGGATGTAGCATCATTTAAAACCAATAGTTTTCAGTTTCAGATGTCATTGTAGTAAATAAGTATTTAAGTACATTTGACTCAAAGATTTGATCATTATTTAGTTCCATATCCACACTAATTCGTTTTCTTTTGAATACGCATCCTTATCTCTAAGTTTTGGCCTTCTGTCCACGATGAGATGACATTTGACAGCAAACATTTAGCTTTTTGAAAACACTCTCACAAGTGGATAAAATTGAAAATGCTGTTTTCGTCTTGTAGTGTGGACAGGGAAGACGGAGATATCTGAACACAATGATGTATTTGTTGTCATATGACACAACCCAAAATAATCAAGATGGCAGCTCACATTGCAGCTGCATTATTGTGCATGTTATTCACTTTGAGAACGTTGTTAAAGATAAATGTTCCTTTGTACAACCTTCACAATGGATTCCTTTATAGGCTATGCAAAGTTTACTTGGAATAACACCTGTCATTCTCTACAGAAACCGTACTCTCCTCCATTTTGAAAGTTTATGACTCCTCCCATCTTAGAAACTCAGGTATCAAAACGATCCTTTCCCAGTCATCGTTACGACTTAAGGGGTTGTTCATGTGCAACTTCCAAGTAGGAATCTCGTATTTACGATAATTCCGATGCAGGCAGCATTAGTCTTTGTGACAACTTCCCTGTGTGACATCTAGCCTTGTCTCACCTGTAACAGGAAAAGTTGTGTTTACAGACTTTTTAAAGCGGCACCGATTGTGTGATTATTTGCAGTTCTATAGTATTGGACGTCTGGACAAAGCAGCAGTCTCGACTATTTCCACAATTTCTGATTTACTATTTCTTGCTGCTAAAAGGCTGTCAACTTGAAATTTTACAATAAATATTTCTGAAATAAAAGTTTATTTCATATCTATAATGCATGACTCTTGAAACGTAAGTTATGATTGTTCGGAATGTTGCGGGGAAGGAAATGCTGGATCTCTTGGAGTTTTAATTGAATATTCCTGGTTTAGTTGAATGCTTTCTGCATTGAAAACCTATTGGTTTCTCTGGAGGCGTAATGAATTAATTGGAGCAGGTTAAACAGGGTTGGGTTAAGCTGAAGCGACAGCTCTCGACACAATGAGAACACATTGAATCAAGGAGAGGAGAACACTGCATCTGTTGTGGAGAACACAATAACAACACATTGAGCTTAGCCCTCACATGCCTAAAGAAATAACTATGGCCAGCAAGCTGCAGACACACGCGACCTGTATTTCACTGTTGTAATGTCATATAATGAGCAGTAAAAGTGCAAAATATCTCATGCAAGTTTCTCTACTCAAATATGAGGGCAGAGATTAGTCACTAGTGATTTAACTGATCCACCTCAGTTAAAAACATGACAGACAGGAACTCATTTCTGTTTTATTTACTATTAGCATACTTTCACTTTGCATACTCTCTCTTTCTCTTTAAAATTCTTTGGTTTAAATTTGGATTTTGGATAAGAGTCCACTGAATATGTTTTTTTAATCATTAGCACCTGTGAATGGTAGCATCTCTCTCTACCTACTTACACACTCACTCGCATTCACATATCAATAATTTTGCCTCAAAGTATTTTGAGACTAGTTTACACCAAAATTGTACTTACTGTACCTTTAAGCCATCCCAGATGTGTATAACTTTCCTTCTTCAGCAGAACCGAAATTAAGATTTTTATAAGCAGATTTCAGCTCTTTTGTCTATACAATGAAACTGAATGGATGCCATGACGCTGATGGCTGTTTGACGGTTTTAACGGTTTAAAAGTCATATTTAGGCAGCAGAAAAGTAATCCACACTACTCCAGTTGATCAATGAATGTCTTCTGAAGCAAAATAAATAAAACGCTTCCTGCTACCAGTCGACCCATCACAGAATTGTTGCATGATGTAAATTGGAAGCACACACTTTGTTTACAACTGTAGGTTGCATACTTACAATTCAAATCAAACTCACAGGGATTTCTGAGAACAAATGTAATGGTTATATGAAGTTATTGAAACACTTACAGTTGCATTAATGCATTACAATAGCAATTTTAATGCAATTTTACAGCATTTATAAATATTAGTGAATGTTAATTTTTATTTTAACCTGAATACTAAAATATTTAAGCAAGCAAATCTTGTAATTATTTAATTTAATACAAATTTGTTATCGATTGACAGCCCTAGTAATAAGATTACTTTACTAATTACTTAATCGAAAAAGTAATCATATCCACTAATTACTTTATTTTTAAGTTTTGTGTATTTTCTGCTCAGCGAATTCTAAATAATATCTATATTTCCTCTTTCTTCATTGTCGTAGACAAGTCATTCACAGATTTTTCCCCTTAAATAGATATTTCACCAAAAAATTTTAATTATCTCCAAATGCCGTCCCAGACGTGTATGACTTTCTTCTGCTAAACATAAACGGAGATTTTTAGAAGAATATTTAAGCTCTGTAGGTTCTCTCAATGAAGTGAATGGGTATGAACATTTTTAAGCACCAAAAAGCACATAAAGGCAGTGTAAAAGTCATCCATAAGACTCCAGTGGTTAAATATTTATCTTCAGAAGAGATATGATAGATGCGGGTGAGAAACTCATCAATATTTAAGTCCATTTTTACATTACATTCCCCTCCCTGCCCATTAGGTGGCGATATACAAGAAGAATGTGAATTGCCAAAAACAAAAGTAGAATATGAAAGTAGAGCTTTATCATTAGTAAAAACTGTAATCTGATTACAATAATTTTAAATGTAACGTATCATGCTACTTTTTCAACTAAAAGGTAATCCGATTAATGTAACTGATTACTTTGTAAGCAGATTGCATACAACACTGATTATAAACTAACAGGAACAATGAACGATTGTATATTTATACATTTAGATTAATAAATAGCTATAGATGTTCATAATACCAATTGAATTACAATTACATTAACCCTATTGCTAAGTGTAAACATATTGTCAGAATGATATATTGTGTTGCATATTCAGTGTTAGTTACAGCAACCAAACAACTCTTCAGCACTACATTAACTGCTTTGATTTTGAAAGCGTTTGGAAGTCCAGTCGTAAATGAAACTGTTCACAATGGAAACCCCAAAGTGGCAGTCTATACTTATCCACATTTTAACGTATAATGGCTGAAATTCCTGTAAACCTGTACCTGTTTAACCACAAGTGTGTAGGACGGTATCGTTGTGCGAGTTCCCACCCAGTGTCTTATTCACACATGCTAGAATCTGAACTCCTCTTATAGTAGAAAGTGCATCATAGACTCACACTCCCACTAAAGCGCATTTAATGCGTCAATCATACTGCATTACTGCAGCTAACATCAAACAACTCTCAACAATTACTTCAGAAAATATAAATGAACTTGAATTGAACCAATGTTTGTTTAATGGACAGCGAATGTGTAGTTGACATGTCCTGCGGTGTGGCATGCCATTCTCCATCTAAAACTGTTGCATTATCATTTCAGCATTATTATGTATGCAGCGTTAATGATGTAATATTCATTAAGAGATATTTTTGTTGTACTTGTAAAAATACATTGTTCACATTGCAAGAACTTTTAAAGTGAACTAGTGAAGACAAAAAAGGTAATTGCTATAGTAAATAATAAAAGAGATGGGTGCAGGACCAGCTGCAGGACGTAAAGTATACACTTTCCCATGTACATTTGAGTTTTTATTTTAACCTCAAATTTTGATGTTATATGTAAAGTGCAGGGATGTGTTGTCCCTTGCTGTCAGTCATTCTGAGAGATGTGTAAGCGCTCTCGGGAGTATGACTGGCATCGGTGCAGTGACCTTCTCCACCCACAGTCACAGGAAGTGATGCAATCGTGGCCTCGTCTCCTCGCAGTTCTCCTCCATGTGGTTAGAGCCGCAGTGAATTGATGAGACCTGCAGCATGCATTGAGAGAGATGTCAGGGTTTGCACAGCAGTTGTCGCCTGAAAAAAAAGGGACAGAGGTTAGGACAGGCCTTCTGTTGTAAGTGTTTCAAACAGTTAGTTCACTCAAATATGCCAATTATGTCATCATTTACTCACTGCCATGTCATTCCAAACCCATATAATGTTAATTATTTATTTGTTTACCGTGGAGCACAAAATTTGAGTTTTGGAAGATGCCACAGCTGTCAAGCTCTAAAAAGACAACATAGAAGAGTCATGAAAGTAGTCCACGCGATTCATGCACTATATTCCAAGTTTTCTGCAGCCATATGAAAGCTTTGTGTGACGTCACTATCACTGAAAACCTTTACTGAAGCTCTGAAATCTCATCCGCATTCAAATTAAAAAATAGTCAGGCGACTTGTCGTAGAAAGTTTGACAACAAATGCCATTGGACAGTCTGTTCCTCACTGACAGCAATGAAATGCCTTCAGAAGACTTGGAATATAGGTATGAATTCCATGTAATATTTTTATTATGCTTTTGTTGTTGATGTTGTTATTTTTGCAGCTTGACAGACATGTTCACTATGAACTTTTATTGTATAGAAAACATTTTTGTGAAAATTCTTCAGAAATTCATTATTTGTGTTACACACACACACACACACACACACACACACACACACACACACACACACACACAAAACAAAACAAAGAACGACAAACAAAAAACATTCAGGTTTGGAACAACATGAGGGTGAGTAAATAATAAAATCATTTTCAATTCAAGATTAACTATTGAAGAAAAAATATTTCACCCAAATAGGTAAAATAAATAAATAAATAAATAAGTTATCTTTGTAAAGGGTTTATAAAGGGGTTCATTAATGAGTAATAATTCATTTATAAATCATTTATATGAGGTTGTAACAACATGCATGAAATGGGTGACCAATACTTACCAAATAGTAAGACATTTTACTTCACATGTTATAAATGCTTAATAACAATTTTTCAACATTAGTAACCTATGACAATTTACCATAATGTAAAGTGGATACATACAGCATGAAGCATTTATCAAGATAAAGTTCAGTATGGTTTAATGGTCATCATTTAATGGAATTTTTGATATGATATGAACTATGAATGCGCATGAAGTGTTTTTACAGATATCTGCAGATAACACTACTTTTGCAGATGGTTTTTGCAAAACCACTCATTTTTATTCATGTTATTATAACTGCATATAAATGATTTATAATGTATTTGTAAATACATATTTGTCATTAATTAACCTCTTTATAAACAATTAACAAACGGAACATTCATGTAAAGTGTTTCTAAACGTTTTGATCCATCATTACATAATGACGCAATGATTTATTTGAAAGGTTTTTGGTTATTATTCGTTCAGTTGTTAGTTTCACATGAGGCCTCAAAGAGTCTGCGATGTCTTACAGCAAACATTATTTAATAATGATTTGAAAGATATAAACCTTGCTATTGCCACAGAGGATAAGAAAAGAAAAAACAACTGTCATTCAGGGGTGTATTTTTTTAATTTAATCTCCTTTTTAATCAATGTTTCTGTCAGTGTGAACATGGTTTTCATTCTAATAGCCTGCGGCAACGCCAACACAAACCACCACAAACGTCAATGCTGAGCTGAGACAAATTTAGACAGGATTTCCTTCATTCTTTCAGTATGTAAAGATAGCCTAGTACTGCTAATGCAAATCTAACTTTCCATTATTTGACAAGGATTTAGCACAACAACTTCACCAATCCACAGCTGTGCAGCATTGCTTAAGCTGTCTCTTTAGTGGGGAAAAATGAAATTGAAATGAGTTGCACCCAATGTCAGTAAGAGGCCTTGAACTTGAAGTACAGCCATACTTAACTGCAACACTCAAAGTCGGCTATTGGAAATAGTATTGAGGAGACAAAACAATAAGACATTGACCACAAGTAAAGAAACTTTCATAAGCAAGTGTTTTGATGTTTTCATGCGCTCTATTTGTTGATTTATGTGGCTTTTGTTGTGGTTTCATTCACCATCCTACAGTACAGTTGTTTAACATGACAGATAAGCAAAGCATTGCACTCTGTGGTTTGTTTACATATAATTTAACAAATACGTACACACACAGGTGCACACACACACATTTGTCCCATAAACATAAACACAATAGCACATGTGATGTAGCCATGAACAAAATGTCCACATGAATATTAATAATATATCAATCTTACAAATGAAAATGAATATATTTGTGTAACAGGGTTCAATGGACAGGAGGGGGCGGGAACCGGACGAAGCATCAAATTAATGTTTAATGAGACAATAAAACATAAAGACAAAACATAAACACAAATGCATTCAGGGCAGCTGCCTGTAGCTCTCTCTCTCCCGAACTGCTGCATCTCGCTGCACCTTCCCTTCTTCTCGGCTGATTTGCCCGAATGACTACGCACGCCTGGCCCCGCCCTCCTCCTTGTTACACTTTGCATTGCACTTTAAGATGTCTTGCAGCAGATTTTAGAAAAAGCTTTTTGTTTTATATCTGAACTGCTTGGTCACATGTGCTAAAGTTTATTTCTTAGTTCACTGAACAGTGTTTTAACATCTTCTAAAATAGACAGTTTACCAGTATGAAGGAGTACTTAATAGAAAACTTCAAAATATGGAAAAAAAGCTAATTTTTAGACAATTTTTTGGACTTTTACCCTTTTATGCATTTT
Source organism: Moxostoma hubbsi (assembly GCA_032164185.1). Lineage (NCBI taxonomy): Eukaryota > Metazoa > Chordata > Actinopteri > Cypriniformes > Catostomidae > Moxostoma > Moxostoma hubbsi. Next base: position 39,099,712 of record JAVLUX010000019.1, read on the forward strand.
ATTTCTTTGACATTTTATTCATAGTCTAACACCCTGTAAAGCACATTGCTGTACACCATCATTCAGTGTGATAAATATATATATATATATATATATATATATATATATATATATATATATATTTAAGCAATATCACATATGCAAGTGTGCTGTACAGCCCTATATTAGCACTGCTGTGATTCAGCCATATCTGCGTTGCTGGCTCAATAACCAAATGATGTGTCCAAGCTTCTCAAAAACAAAAACTTCAGAACTACTAGTATTACAGCTTGGGCTGTTTCTAACAAGTTAATGGAAAAACAAGGTTGTGTGTGTGTGTGTGTGTGTGTGTGTGTGTGTGTGTGTGTGTGAGAGAGAGAGAGAGAGAGAGAGAGAGAGAGAGAGAGCGAGAGAGATGGTGCGTGTGTGATCACCTGTTGATGATGTTGTAGTCTGTTAATCAGCTTTCTGAAGATAATGATATTTTGGTCAAAAACATCCACCCAGGCGGGGGTATTCCTCCCTATTTCATGGTAGTTGGTGTGCAAGAGTCTTTCACTATAGAAACTGCAAAGTCCTCCGCCATTTTGTCCTCTCCAATGTGGTAATCCCAGCAAGAAGTAAGCGCCTTGAGTTTGTATAATTAATCAGTCTGTTGTATCTATCAGCTGTGGTGAGCCTTAATGCTGAAGTTGTTCATTTAAAGCCATTTAAAGCCGTTATTTCCTAGCTTTAGTATTGTAGTAGTAATCCGAGCGCTCACGTAGTGATGATGAATCAAAACACTGACTGACGCTGACTCACTTCACGTCACCTAAATGTCTCATATTACAGAAATAAATGGCACCACTTGCTGGCTAAAATCGCTAATGTCACAAAAATACATTTAAAGAGACACATACATGTATAGCTCTTAACACATATGCACTGCTCTTACATTTTCATTTAGAATGGCATGGACACAAGTGGCATGATTCACAGAGGAGTGTCCGAGTGTTGAGACATCAGTACTCATAGAACGTCTATCATCCAATCAGATTCCAGACCAGAAATAACTTTTGTATATATATGTATACAGTTGAAGTCAGAAGTTTACATACACCTTAGCAAATACATTTAAACTTAGTTTTTCACTATTCCTGACATTTAATCATAGAAAATATTTCCTGTCTTAGGTCAGTTAGGATCACTACTTTATATTAAGAATGTGAAATGTGAGAATAATAGTTTTTATTTATTTAGTTTAATTTATTTCAGCTTTTATTTCTTTCATCACATTCCCAGTGGGTCAGAAGTTTACATTCACTTTGTTAGTATTTGGTAGAATTACCTTTAAATTGTTTAACTTGGGTCAAATGTTTTGGGTAACCTTTCACAAGCTTCTCACAATAAATTGCTGGAATTTTGGCCCGTTCCTCCAGACATTATTGGTGTAACGGAGTCAGATTTTGACTGGATGACTGTAGATTTTTCCACAACTTTGGAGGTATGCTTGGGGTAATTGTCCATTTGGAAGACCTATTTGTGATCAAGCTTTAACTTCATGGCTGATGTCTTGAGATGTTGCTTCAATATATCCACAAAATCTTCCTTCCTCATGATGCCATCTATTTTGTAAAGTGCACCAGTCCCTCCTGCAGCAAAGCAACCCACAACATGATACTGCCACCCCACTGCTTCACGGTTGGGATGATGTTCTTCAGCTTGCAAGCCTCACCCCTTTTCCTCCAAACATAATGATGGTCATTATGGCCAAAAAGTTCCATTTTTGTTTCATCAGACCAGAGGGAATTTCTCCAAAAAGTAAAATCTTTGTACTCATGTGCACTTTCAAACTGTAGTCTGGCTTTTTTATGGTGGTTTTGCAGCAGTGGCTTCTTCCTTGCTGAGCAGCCTTTCAGGTTATGTCAATATAGGACTTGTTTAACTGTGGATATAGATACTTGTCTACCTGTTTCCTCCAGCATCTTATATATATATTGTAAAACAGTTCATTTTCACAGGCAAGGAAGAGGCGAGAAACCGGCTTGACATATAAAATAATAGGTTTAAACACATAAGACAACGGACATGTCCGTGAACGATCTCTCTCTCCCACACCGCCGTCCACGAGTGGCCTTTATCCCTCTTGACGGCTTGATCAGCCTAATACGGGACCGGGCGTGCGTAATCACGCCCCGGTCCCGCCCTCCACCGTGCCACATATATATATATATATATATATATATATATATATACACTACCGTTCAAAAGTTTGGGGTCACTTGTCTGAAATGTTTCTCATGATCTTAAAAATCTTTTGATCTGAAGGTATATGCTTAAAAGTTTGAAATTAACTTTGTAGACAAAATATTATTCTGCCAAAACATATACATTTATTTAATTACAAATCTAAAATTTCCTAAAAAAAAAAAAAGTTTTTGAAATGGATGACTTGGATCAAAATATGAAGAAAAGAAGCCAATAAGTGCCCAACATAGATGGGAACTCCTTCAATACTGTTTAAAAAGCATCCCGGGGTGATTCCTCAAGAAGTTGGTTGAGAAAATGTCACGAGTACATGTCTGCAAAATCTAGGCAAAGGGTGACTACTTTGAAGATGCTAAAATATTACATAGTTTTGGATTTATTTTGGATTTTTTGGTCACAAAATAATTCCCATATTTCCATTTCTATTATTCCATAGTTTTGCTGACTACTATTATTCTAAAATGTGAAATAAATAAATAAATAAAGAATGAGTAAGTGACCCCAAACTTTTGAACGGTAGTGTATATATATATATATATATATATATATATGTGTGTGTGTGTGTGTGTGTGTGTGTGTGTGTGCGTGTGTGTGTGTGTGCGTGTATGTGTGTGTGTGTGTGTGTGTGTGTGCAATAAAAAGTATTAGTTGGAATTAGCTGGTTTATGCATTAATTGGTCATAAAATGTGATCTTATCATCATCAAACTCAAAAGTATAGACAAAGCAAAATGTGCATAGGCAACACACAAACAATTATAATATCTTTATTGAACACATCCCATTAAAAATTCACAGTGCTGTGGATAAAGTAAGTGAACCCCATAGGCTAAAGACATCAACAAAAGCTCATTCAAGTCAGGAGTTGGCAAACCTGGCATCCAGATAATGAAACGACATTGGAGGTGTGGGTTAGAGCAACTTTGACTTTGACAAGCATTCAAACAGTTTGAGTTAGCTACTCACAAGAAGCATCTGCTGATGTGGACAATGCATCACAAAAAAAGAGATCTCAGAAGACCTACGATCAAGAATTGTTGCTTTACATAAAGCTAGAAATGGTTACAAAGTTATCTCGAAGAGCTTAGATATTCATGTGTCCACAGTTAGACAAATTGCCTATAAATGGAGATGATTTAGTACTGTAACTACTCTCCCTAGAAATGTCCGTCCAGCAAAGATGACTCAAAGGGCAAACCGCAGAATGCTAAATGAGGTAAAAAAGAACCCTAGAGTGACAGCTGAAGACTTGAAGGAATCAGTGGAACTGTTTTACATCTCTGTTCATGAATCAACTTTATGAAATTTTTTTTTAAAAAGGCATGGTGTCCATGGCAGGACAGTACCAAAAACATTGCAACATGCCAAGTTTGCCAAACCCCAACTTGACACTCCACAATGCTACTGGGGAAATGTTTTGTGGGCTGATGAAACTAAGGTTGAATTGTTTGGGAAGAACACGCAGAACTACATATGGCATAAAAAGGGCACCGCATGCCAACATGAAAACATCATCCCAACGGTGAAGTACAGTGGAGGAAGCATCATGATTTGGGGTTGCTTTGCTGTTTCAGGGGCCTGAACCACTTGCCATCATCGAGGGAAACATGAATAAACAAGTTTATCAAGTTATCCTACAGAATAATGTCAGGGTGGATGTGCACCAGTAGAAGTTGGGTGATGTATCAGGACAATGACCCTAAACATTGAAGTAAATCCACTACAGAATGCTTTCAAAAAAAGAAAATCCACCTTTTGGAGTGGTGCAGTCAGATATCAGACCTTAACCCAACAGAGATGCTGTGGAATGACCTCAAGAGAGCCGTTCACACCAGACATCATAAGAATATGGCTGAGCTGAAGCAGTTCTGTAAGGAAGAATGATCGAAAATTCCTTCTGAACGTTGTGCAGGTCGAATCCGCAGCTTGGTTGAGGTTATTGCTGCCAAGGAGGATCGGTCAGTTAATAAATCCAAGGGTTCAATTACTTTATTAACATTAACATGAAGTGTGAGAAACCAAGTGCAGTTTATTTACATGATGTGTGATCAAAAACATGAAATAACTCCAAAGTGAAAACAAAACATCATTGTAAAGACTTGACAACATAACATCAACAATACTCGACCAAGAACTAGAGTACATGAGGGCTATAAATACAAAGACTAGATAAACTAGTTAACAAGACAACCAATGAAAATACAAAACTGAAAACAAGACAATGACACATGAACCAATAACAAGACTATAAACCAATGAGTACACCACACATGCACAAGAGGGAAACAGGATAATCACATGACTAGACAAGGAAGTGAGCTAATTTCAAAATAAAAGACCAAAAAAAAAACATGAACAAAAACAGTTTTAAAAATGACAGCTAGCACCAAAGAAAGTGTTAAAAAAAAAATAAAAAACTTTTAATACTTTTTTATGTGAATAAAACTATGTGCCAGTTTTGGGGTTCATTAATGCTAGTTTATGCTAATTATGCTAATAATTAAGAAATTTGAAATAGTGTGCAACAGTCTGTTTCCACACGTAAAAATATCATTCATTCCGCCATTGATGAATTGACTGACTTCTCAGCTCAGAGCTCAGAGGTTGTTAATCAATGGTAGATGCTTCTGTTAAAGCTGTCAGTCCATGTTATTTTCAGAAGCGAATTATGCTCATAATTCAACTTTAAAGCTGTTAGCATTATCATAGATAATTACAGTGGCTCATGCCTGCAGTCAAGAGCATTTTGTACAACAAAAATGGGACCCACTTTATATTAGGTGTCTTTAACTTAACCCTTGTGTGACCTTCAGGACATTTTTGTCTTTTTTATTTAATTATTTTTTTCTATCATTTTGGCGGTGTTAAGGTCAATGTACTAAATTTTGCCAAAGGTGTACACTACCGTTCAAAAGTTTGGGGTCACTTGTCTGAAATGTTTCTCATGATCTTAAAAATCTTTTGATCTGAAGGTGTATGCTTAAAAGTTTGAAATTAACTTTGTAGACAAAATATTATTCTGCCAAAACATATACATTTATTTAATTACAAATCTAAAATTTCCTTAAAAAAAAAAAAATTTTTTGAAATGGATGACTTGGATCAAAATATGAAGAAAAGAAGCCAATAAGTGCCCAACATAGATGGGAACTCCTTCAATACTGTTTAAAAAGCATCCCGGGGTGATTCCTCAAGAAGTTGGTTGAGAAAATGTCACGAGTACATGTCTGCAAAATCTAGGCAAAGGGTGACTACTTTGAAGATGCTAAAATATTACATAGTTTTGGATTTATTTTGGATTTTTTGGTCACAAAATAATTCCCATATTTCCATTTCTATTATTCCATAGTTTTGCTGACTACTATTATTCTAAAATGTGAAATAAATAAATAAATAAAGAATGAGTAAGTGACCCCAAACTTTTGAACGGTAGTGTATATTTTGGAGGAATTTTAATATTTCAACCTCAGTTCCTATTAATACATCTATAATACACTTTGTACACAAATGTTACACTCAGGACCTTCAGGACAAATATGACCCCATTGAAACCCATTAAAACAATGCAAACCAGTTTGATCCCAGTGCCCTTAAAATCATAAAATCATGAATTCTACGATATTAAGATTTAATTCCAGTGCCCTGGCTTCAAAATTGTAATTTTTAATGTTTCCCACCAGTTGGCACCATTTTTCTCATGTTTAGCCTATGGAGTAAATACATGCTTTTATCCTATTTTCTGTTTGCTGTATTATAGAGACCTGCAGACCAAATTAATAAATGATGCACCTAAAATTGTGTGTGTGTTAGTATGGTTGTCAGAGTGTGTTTTGTATGTGTGTGTATTGAGAAATGTGTGTGTGTAAAAAACAACAGTGGCATTGTGTAAACAAACTGTCATTTAAAGGGTTAAAATCCTGAAAATGAATGAATATTGGGTAGTTATGATCAGGACTGATGTTGGTTAAAAAATCTAAGCCTAACATTATTATGGCAGTTTTTTGACGCAGATATTTTTGTCCTCTAAGGACCTTTGAGCATTTTTTTTTTTTTTATTGACGCACAATGTACTTATCATGTACATATGTGTTATTTCATTGTACCTATGTTTAAAATACCTACATTTAATTGCATCTGTAGTTACATTGCTAACCCAACCCTACCCCCTAACCTTACCCTAAATCTAACCTCTACCCCTACTCCTGTGTGATCTAAAAATGCATGTTCAGATAGTAAGGTGAGGGTAAAACCTAAGCTTAAATTAAATAAAATGTGTGAGCTTGTCAACAGCTAACATTCTAAGAGCTAACCTTTTTACGCCAGTCTACATCAACTCTTTATTCAAAGTAAATCTGTAGATCCTCTCTGGGTTAAGTTGTGATTTTTTAAATGTGATCCTGGGACTCGTTTTACACTCTGTTTGATCCTACAGAGGAAGCCCTTAACTGAGGAAGGGACACTGCGTATTAGTGCCTGTGTGTCTGTGCTGATTAGAACAATATCCCTGCATCCTGTGCTAAGTGTTCGCACCCCGCCGCGCTGACTGACAGCTCTTCAACAGGGATAGTGTGTCGTCTTTTGTTGCCAGCACAGGCAAAAGTGATAAACACCAGCAATTTGAGCTAGAGAGTGGCGGGCAGCCGGGCCAAAAGCCCTAAGAATGTGCAGTTAATGCACCCCGCTTCAAAACACATGCACCATCAAATATTAACAGCACCACTTCCTATCAGCTCACTGTGCCAGAGACTTTTAGCTACTCTTTATCGGCTGAAGGAGCTGCTAATTTTGCTCGCAGAACTTGGATTTGTGTCCAGTATGGCAACTTTGAGGAAGGTTTACTTAAAGTTTATCTGCAGCTATTATAAATAGGCCCCTCATAGCCCTGGCCCCAATGTTGCGGCAATGGAAACATGGCTCGGTAATTTGAATTCCAACAAAGTGAAGATTAGTTGTTGACCGACAGTGGCAGACGATTATTTCTAAAATAATCCCATTTTGATATGCATCAGCTTCACGGCAGGATTTTTCAATTAGTTTTCAAATTGCTGCATATAAACAAGTTGCGGCAATTCCTTATCGCACAGTGGCATGGACGCATAATAGACGCGCTTATGCCATCGCAAACCTTTCCCAACCCCCTCCTCCTGCTTCTACATTTGGTCCTACAGCGCAGAGGTCTTCCTTTTCTGGGTTTCAAAGGCTTTTCTTTATCGTATACCAGGTAGAGGGGTTTTATGTACTGTATGTACTTTGCAAACATGGAGTGAGTCACAAACATGCCCTCTCTGAATATGTTCTGCATGAGAAGTTTCACCCATTTCTGCCCCTGAATAGGTAAATGTGCAAGCTGTCGAAATCAAATGGCCATCCATGACCAAAATAATCAGGCCCCTAGCAGGACCCTGCAGTTTGAGATAAAGTTTAGCTGCTTGTTTGTCAAATACATAATATGAGTTATTTCCACAAGATCTCAAATGCTGCTAATTTGAAGTGTACACACTGTACAGTACTGTATCCTGTTGCTGTTAGCACGCTTCTTCTCTCCTCTGCACACCCTTTATGAGCTGGTTATTCATTTTAAAAACTGATTTGAGCAGCAAACTGTAGACCAATATACTGTATGTCTTTTTGTTATTTTAAGCACAAATCTAATAAAATTTAGTAAGGTTTATATTTAAAACAAGAAAAAAAGAGAACAGTTTGCCAATAAGGTGAGAAAAATAAACTTTGAAGGAATATTCCAGGTTCAATACAAGTTAAGCTCATTAGACAGCATTTGTGGCATAAAGTTGATTACCACAAAAATGTATTTTGATTTGACCCTCCTTTTCTTGAAAGGATCTGGGATACAGTGAGACACTTACAATGGAAGTGAATGGGGCCAATCCATAAACGTTTAAATACTCACTGTTTCAAAACTATTGCAACAAGATGAAAACAATATGTGTGTTAACATGATCATAGTGTGATTTAAACGATTATTAACCTTTTCTGTGTAAAGTTATATCAAATTTTACAACTTTATTGTCATGACGACATGCAGTAAAACATAAAACCCTTAAACGAGTAGTTCACCCAAAAATTTTAATTCAGTCATTGTTTACTCATCCCTGTGTTGTTATAACCCAATATGAATTTATTTCCTTTCTTAACACAGAGGAAGAAATTGTGAACAATTTTGTGCTCTGTTATGTCATAAACTGGCAGTTTATGGTGACCACCTCTTCAAACTTCAAAAGAACACAAACGTATAATTCAGAAATCTAATAAATTATTCCATGAGACTCATGATTGTTATGAAAGCATATGATAAGATTTGGTGAGAAATAAACCAAAATTGAATGTATTATTCAGTGAAACTGCTGACTGACTGTTGATTTCCTGTGCGTGTTTATGTAGGGCTCAAGAGCAACCCCTTCGCAACATCGGGGCATTGAAGCAAGAACTCATTTTATCTAGAAACAGGTGCTCCATAGTTATAGTGACAACAGAACACGACACACAGCTACACAGAGAACAGATCTTTCTAAACATGTCTGAAGAGTTTGTAGTCGAAGAATTTATGCATTTCTATGCCCAGCCTTATTTTTTTGAAAGTTTTTGGCCAGCTCACAGTGGACCCACACGATGTCGAAAATAGAAAACAAGAGATCAATAGAATGTATCATCGCTCATCACTGCTGGTTAGGACAAAAACTTGTATGATTACGATAGAAAGTACAGCTTTATTGAGTGTTGTTTACCTTCAGGTTAGGACACGGTGTGACTGTGGCTGCCTGTTTCTGTTTGATTTCAGTGTACTCTGTTAAAAAAAAAAAAAAAAATGTAAAATGATTGTAAAACCACAGAAGAATAAAATAAAAAATAAAAAATCAAACTGATTCTATACTGGACTCAGTAAACTATAATGCCTGTGCATGTTATTTGGAGACTTATTTTATTTTGTATTTTATTATGGTAACAATTTTGTTATGGCTATTTATAAGAAGATACTGCTTTTGTATCTTTATTCACATCATAAAGCCTTTTGATTGTTTGACACTATACGGCACTTGATGATTAACTTTATTATCTTCTGCTGCGTTAAAATGGACTGTAGCTTGTGTTATAATGCCTTATACACTAAAGTAGAACTATGAATAGGGGACGTGTTATGATGTATTATAACAGTAGTTATAACATGAATTATACACCAGACCAACAAAACTCATTTTAAGGGTTAGATCAGGTAAAAATAGCTCCTTAAGGTAACAATAGCAGGTTAACACCTTTTACAGTGTACGACTCTGCACAATGTGCTGGTGGAGGACAGTGTTTTTCAAGTACTAGCTGTACAGTGCATCAGGGTCATGTGCCTCTAGTGTGATTAGAGGTGACCAGCAAGACGAGACTGCAGTCACTTGAATTATAAAACCTGCACATGATATGATACCAAGGTTGATGTCCAGTTAATGCTGACAGTTTAAATCGATTTTGGCCAGATCACTTACCACATAAATCGTTGTGGCCAATGCGCTGCTGGCAGTAGTATTTTCAAGAAGGTGAACCGTTCAAGGTGTGATTTGAAAGAAAACATGCAGATTTATGAATTCAGTGAAATAGCAGCCAATGTCTATCAGCACACTCTTTTGTTTGGTATTCTGTTTTTATGATTTTGTGAAAACTTGTAACATCCATTTGCAACTTGTTCACTCTCCAAAAGACTTTCAGCTAGTTGCCTTAAATGTATTAAAAGAAAAGTTCACCCAAAAATGAAAATTCTGACATTATTTACTCCCAAATGTTCCAATATGACTTTTCTATGCGACACAAAAGGATTTCAAGAATATCTTGGCCACTCTTTTATGTGCAATGAAAATGAAATGGGATGTCTTTGTCAATTTTGTTTGGACACAAAACAGATGCAAACCAATGGCGCTCGACATTATTTTGAAGCTTTACTGACCCAGTACCTATTAATGTCTATCAAGCTCCAAAATGACAATAAAAAGCACCATAAAAGAATAACATCTGTTTCATAGACATTGCCATATGATTTGTGTCTTTATTTCAAGTCTTCTGAAGTCGTACAATAGCTTCCTCTCTTCCAAACGCTGCAAACAATAATTGTATTACTGTAAAAATATCTAAAGCATTCTTAAAACCAGATCACTCTAGAAGCAAATTGGCAAGAGATATATTGTCTTTGTTTTCTGAGAAATCTAACAAAATATAGTCATGTTTAAGCTTATTAGAAAAAAATATGCAAAAATCTATTTGCCAATAGAAATTGAGTCAAAGGAAAAACACTTTTTCTTACCCCACTGGCAATTATTTTATTTTTAAAGCATAAACCCAATTTTGTTCGATTTCACTGAAAACAAGACTTCATATCTTTTTGTAAATTTGCTTCTCAAGATTAATTTATTTTGGTTGGTTGGATGATTGGATGGATGGACGGATGGATGGACGGACGGATGGATGGATGGACGGACGGACGGATGGATGGTTGGTTGGTTGGTTGGTTGGTTGGTTGGTGGGATGGATGGATGAATGGGTGGATGGATGGATGGATGGATGGATGGATTGATGGATGGGTGGATGTTTGATTGGTAGGTTGGTTGGTTGGACAGATGGATCATTGGTTGGTTAGTTGGATGGATGGTCGGTTGCTTGATTGGTTGAATGAGTTTGAAAGCATTTTAAGATATTATTTAGAAAAAAATCAGCCTGGTCTAATGAACATTATATGATCATGGCAAATGTTTTTGCTAAACTATTTTACATGTCTTAGTACACATTTGGCTGCAGTTTCCCAATGAAATGTCCAGCGGTTGGGGTGGGGGGCGCTAAAAGCAAGTGAAATTGTGTCATAACCAGGCAATGTTTTAAGGTTAATATTAGTGATCTAAAATCAAATGAGAGGTAAACACAAAACAGATATCCTTACTATTTACCAACACCTAAACCTAAATGATAATGTCCAAAAACAAAATGAGAAATGGAAAGCACATTTTCTGAAGCAATCACATCATCTTTTGTCACTTCTATGACACTTTTGCCTCACCTTGCTGCCTGGCCTCGAACCACAGTCAAACCAGAGTCCAAAGACCAATACTCTATCGGATGAGCTGCCGGGGAAGTTAATTGCTTTGGAATATGTGTGTAAATGTAGGTAGGTCTGTAATACAAGTGTTAAAATGTATAGTTTTTCAAATGATGCGTTATAGTAAAAGTGTTTCGATATCATAACATAGCAGTGTGTAAGTAAAAGTGTGAAAAATAAAAGTTAATTAAGTCATAATTGCCATTGTAGTCGTGATTTTTGTGAAAGTGAATAAAACGCACAGTTGTTGTGCACCTCTTTTGTTAATTTAACCAGGATTTGCAACAAAACCTAAAATTCTGCATGTAAAAGTCCGTTTGCAAAACTGTAGTTAAAGTAATGTTTATTCTATGATATCAGGTTGAAAAATGTGACTTTTTTTTTTTTCCAGTTTTGAATGACATGAGGTTAAAGGGGCACTTAGTAACTTTTGTCTTTGTGTCATCTTGGACTTACAGTGACACCTAGTGTTTTGGATGCAGCATCACTTCAAATCAATAGTTTTCAGTTTCAGATGTCATTGTAGAAATGTAGTATTCACAGTCAGACATGATTACTTTAATCAATGAGTGAAAGTGTCCAATAACAGGACGGTTACTGAGATTAAGTGAGTAGTATTCAGCTGGTCATGTGATTGTAACATGTGTGGATCCTCTTCATGTAGAATAAAACAGCTTTTATAAGATTACTGATATGACTGGAGTCTTCATTTGAATGTGAGGGATCATGATTTCATACATATATTGCAGAATTACAATTCATGTTTTTAGGAGTTAAACTTTTTAAATGAGGAAAACATTACTGAGTGCAACTTTAAATAAATTATGGCAGAATAAACATTTTTGGGTGAACAATTCCTTTTACCATAGATTGAATGTTGAGGTTGATTGTCTCTAAAGAGTTCAAGACATCTTGCAGTTCAATATCAGCAAGCACTGGTGAGCACTATGAGGCCAACAGTAAATATTGATTACTCTGTAAAGGATTATTAGGCCCGAAGGCCTTTATGACTGTAACAGACTATATTGCAATAATAAGACCTCCTATGTATCATTTTGATTTCATCTGGGATTACAACACACCATCTGATATACTTGGACTTGTGTGATACACTCTCCTTAGAAAGTTTACCTGCTTTCTGCAGCAATTTTGACAAATGCTGTCTATTTTGGTTATCAGCGGAACTCACAAAAAAGCTTGTACCAATTTTTCCTCATTCTTTTCATAGACTTTGTCATCTGTCATCTGAAACTACTTAACTAAACCCCTCACCAAAAGGAAATGTAAATAAACACGTGTGTGTTCACTAATCTACTTCTCTTGACAAATTGGATTGTATCATCTTGCATGGCAAGATCCTTGTCCAATCAGATACTTCAGTAGCAATCAGTAGCAAATAATATTTTTTGACTGTGACCTTAGCAAAAAATGCATTGGCTTTTGTTTTTAAGGCAGATCCCTTCTATATGCCTGCCCCAACTTCCTGTTTCAATAGGAAGTATGTCAACACAGAAAGAAAGCTGTATTCATAAATATGTTTTATCTTCAGTGCTAATGGTTTTGAATTCAATGCTCAACATGTATGTGTGGTGTGGTGTTTGGGTGTAAGTGGAGAAGACACACTAGCCTACAATACGAGTTGTAAGTGGATAAATTGGCAAAGTGAATTACCTTTTGATTCAGCCTTCATTAATCTAGTCTAATACATCCACAGAATCGTGTGAATATCTCAGGCAAGAGTGAGCGTGCTGTTAATGATCAGAGCAAAGAGTGAAATCATTACTACCTTTAATGTTCCCAATCTAATTGAGACATTAATTAAAGTGGGAAATTCAGCTTGGTGTTATTTATAACTGCGTTGTACATTGAACACAGGAAAGATGGCTAATTGTGGCATTTTGTCCTGAATCTATGTTTAAGAGCTTCAACTACTCACAAACTGAAAGCTCAGGAATTGTTGCATTGAATTCTTGTCATATTCCGCTGGATGTTTCCACATTGATAGCCTTTAGAATTAGCCCAATAATTTCTGTGTCCATTCAGGCCCTTTTTTCCCTTTGAGTGGGCACCAGGGTCAGCCACAGCATTTACACAACATTTTTAATGCTGCAACATGCATTATAAATCGCAGTGACATACACTTTTTTAATAAACCAATTAAATTTGCAGCTGCTTAACATTAAATGTGTATCAGTAATGGGGACACATTTGGTTTATGAGGTTGAATGAATATCTGACATATAAGAAGATGTAAGAAGAAAAACTGCAAAAGAAATGGAAATGAAAGTTAGCTAATCAAAGTGGTTTGTATTTCTGCATGAATATGTTGTGTCTTCATAAAATAGTTTACTTAACAGTTTTATAATGACTGGAAAGGAGAAGATTCACACTGAAATTACAGAGAGAATAAGATAATAAGCTGCTGCTTTCTTTTAACATGAAGAAAGGAGATTGTAAAGAGTCAAGACACTGCAAAACCTGCCAACACATTTCAGCATCAAAGGAAGTTTAAGGCAACTGATCAAACATAGACATATTAGACTATGACTAATGAATATAACTTAATTGACTGTTCAACAGAGATCAAACATAGTTGGCAAATTTAACTGCACAGAAGTTGATGCAATTAATAATTATATTACCATAATAACGTGTTTTCCCTTGGGTACTCAAACTTCCCTGTGAGCACAATCTCTGAAGCACCCACAGGTTGTCGCCTATAGCAAAACATATAAATCGATTGGACTGACCAAATTTAGACATGTGACATTGGTGAGATTTCTGCCACAGACATTCTTTTTTAGATGTAATAATCATTTCATTTAATTATCATGTTATAAATATGTTTTTGGAAATTCAAATAATCCATTCTAAATCCTCTTGGCTTAAAAATCTGAGAGGGGAATGGGCAAGATGCTCTACTTGCAATGACTCATAATGGTTTCTCTTATAGTCTCGTTTATCAGACTTTTTACTATCAGCCTAACCCTTAGACAGGACATGTAAAGCGACAAAACATTTTTTTTTTTCTGTGTTGCATTTAGGCTTATTTAGGCTTATCTGACACCATAATAACAGAGCATGTAAAAATTAATTCAACCAATTATGCAACCAACCAACTGAACATCCATCCGTCCATCATCCATCTATCCAACCAACAAAACATCATCCATCCATCTATTTTTTTCAACCAAATGTCAGGTCATCCATCCATCCATCCATACAACCAATTAACCCAACCAACCAAACATCCATCCATCCAACCAAACATCCATCCAACCAAACGTCCGGCTGTCTATTCATCCAACCAACCAACCAACTGAACATCCATTCATTTATCCATCCATCCAACCAAATGTCCGGCCATCCATCCATCCAACCAACCAACTGACAAAACATCCATCCAATGATGAAATATCCAACCAATCGTCCATCCATCCATCCATCCATCCATCCAAACTACCAACCAACCAACCATAGATTGTGATAAGAACAGACAGACTTTGGTAAAGAAGTGACATGGAAACAAAGTTAAATATAAAATTCTGCTCATTGATATTTAGTTTACTTGCTACTTAGCATCTTAAACAAAACTCTGATCATCCTAATGCCACTAACCTAGGAAACCTGACAAACCCACTTATTATTGTTTCCTCTCAGAAACATTCAATAATTTTAGCAGCCATGTAAGTAAAAAAAATAGCTTTTTTTCAGGCAGTCTGTTAGAAAACATGTGCAAGATTGTTTAATATCTCTCTCCTGAATAAACTCTAGTTGGGACTGAACATGTGATGTTTGGGTTGCAAACCAGAATTTTAACCATTAAACTTTTAGTACAGACAGATCACCTTTTAATTTAGCAACAGTGTAGGTGAAAGTTCTGCTGCTGAAATCAGTCTGTGCTTGCCGAAATTTGAACCTCTCTTGGTCAAAGCTGTAGGTCCTATTGAATATTTGGGCATGTGTGAGATTTAGTTCCACAGAGTTGTATTTTTTATATAATACAGTCAACATGAAAGCATATTTTATTAACTCTTCCCCCAAACTCCAACCTAAACATAACCGTCAGTGGTAAATTTTTGGGCAAAAATGCAAAATTTGAATCACACTCATCAGTGTTTATTTGAATGCAATCACTTGGTTACTATAGATTCCATGGGACCATAACCCCTGTCTTGGAGGCTGCTTGTGCAACACACTATCAGTATCACTAGAGGGAATGGTGACCATGTTTGAAAAATGTCAGTAATTTGACAGAATGGGGTTGATTTCAGTGTACATGAGCGTTCAGGTGGAAACAACTATTTCCCATGTGATTATGTTGTTTGGTAGCCCACTTTAGTGTGATCGCTTGTGATCGTAAATTGCTTACTAACCTTATTACTCTAAAATTTTATCCAATATGACAATTTCTTTGCCATGATGACACAACACAGGTAAACCATATAAGTGATTATATCACATTATAGATTTATCACATTCCTTTAAGATATTTTGTCAGTTTTAAGCATGAAGTGAAGTGAATATGAGGAATATAGGAAATAAGTTTGGAAAGTTATCTGTATGGGACTCAATTCCTACATACCATGGTTTGATGGCATCAACAGGCCCTGTCCTTTTCGATCATCTATACTAACCTCTCTTTCACCCTACGCACTCACCCAGGGTTAACTCACAATGTTTTCCAGTCTGCAGCCAGGAGAGGCAGGGTATCCAGTGTCCCTTAATATTTTATCGTTTCCTTCAACATGGCCGAGACAGCTTCTCCTGAGCTTGCCATTTCTGCTTGGTAAAAGGGCTTCAGACTTCCCGCCTGTTTCCTGGTCTGGTATAGCATTACCCTCCACCTCTATCTCCTCTGATGCAGCGCTATCGTTTCTATCTGACCCTATCATTGATCGCCAGTGGAACACCCATTTAAAGCACAACAAAATTGCAGTCCACTTCCATAATGCTCTTACCAGTGCCGTGGAAGAGGGAGGAGGCCAAAGCCAGGGCTGCAACTGAATCTCTCGGGCTAGGGAGTGGGCGGAACCCTTCGCTGTCTTGAATTTACATTTGAAAGGAGCTACTGCGGCACACTTAAAAATATGTCCAAACATAAATATGTGGAGAAAAAGTGTGTTTATCCAAGTGTCCGATTACTTATTTAAAACCACTCTGAGAACGGATAAACGTGGTGAGGGAGGGATAGTAACATCAAAGCTATCAAAGGGTAGAAAGTTCCCAAATACTTTATGAATATTGCAGCATTCCGGAGTCACTCCCACTGATCTAAAAGAGAAACTTCTAAAGAAAACTTGCCATATTGTATAGGGCAAGCACTTTCTTATATTAACTATTTAAGTGCAAAAAATGCTTATGTCAAGAGTAGTCATGTTAATGAAAGCCAGAACTCAGGGCTGGAGCATTGAAGATTCACTCCTTCTGAACATCACTTTCAAACAATGATACATTTATTTGGTTGTGTTTGGTTTCCTCCCACAGTGCCTTTAGACAATGCTATAGCGTGTTTGAGGACCTTTCTTTCATCCTCAACAAAGGGGAATGACTGACAAAAAAAGGCCCCAAGACATATCATGGAAAAAATTTATTTTCTTGCCTTTTGAAGGTACTATGTAGATTTACTATAAATTTTAAAGCACAAATCTCCCACCCCAGTACATTTACTGAGACTAAGGCTGCCTTCATGGGATATTGGAATTGTCCTACTTCCCACTTCTTAAGTGTTAATTACTAGTATGTCGCGTTCAAGCTTTGTTGTCAGAGAGAACAGATAAAAATGAAAGACACCATGGTGAGTCATACATATTTCTTGAGTAACTTTTATTTTGATAACATAATACATGTACTGTGTTAGCTTGCTAGTGGTAATGGCATTTTGGTCAAATACAAGTTATTTTTACAGTGTTAAAATGTACATCATGCATCAAATGGTTGTTGACATACATAAATGAATATGTTAAAACGGCAAGTGCTAACAATTAGCTGTTTATAGAAAAATCAAAACCTGTCATTCACTACAGAAACCGTACTCTCCTCAACCATGTTGAAAGTTCACAACTCCTTGTATCTCAAAAACTCAGGTATCCAAATGATCTCAGAGTTTCCCAGTCAGAATTACGAATTGAGGGATCGTTCATGCGCAACTTCCAAGTGGAAAACTTGTATTTATGATAATTCCGATGAAGGCAGCATAAGGCCACATTCACACTAATGCATCTTCTTTTGAGAACTA
This sequence comes from Moxostoma hubbsi, assembly GCA_032164185.1. NCBI lineage: Eukaryota > Metazoa > Chordata > Actinopteri > Cypriniformes > Catostomidae > Moxostoma > Moxostoma hubbsi. The sequence goes on from JAVLUX010000019.1 coordinate 39,117,263, forward strand.
AAGTATACAGTACTAGAGAGGAATTTTGAAAGTCGGTAAGAGGTGTAAATGTAGCTAAATTTCCGTTTTTTTTAATGAAAACATATTATTTTGGATGTGGCTTAAGCTGCAAAAACAGTTTGTTCAGAAATTGACATGGTAACACATTCATTAAAAGCATAATGTCATTAACAAATGACTGCCCACAATAAAACATCAACAACTATTCTAACATGATTACATGGGAAACCGGTGTGTTAGTTCATTTCAACCCACATTCTGACCCAGTGTGCCGAATTCCAGGCAAGCACCACCATTCGGCGAATGTTCAAGCCACCAAAAATTGCCTTTGCTGGTTAGCAAAATATTACATTGGACAGAACTAAGTGAAACAATGCTGTTTTGGTCTCAGTACTGTTATCTTTAGGTTTAGGGTTAAGAGAATATTAATGTATTTACTATTAAAATGACTTGCTTTGCCTTTTTACACCACATACATTCGAAGAGTTGTGAAAGAATACAGTTGCAAAGGTGCGCACGCACATGCACCAATTTCGTCCATTGGCGGGCAGGCCACTGAGGGCAAGGTGACCTCTTGTTGCAATTTACTCGTATGATCATTCTGACTATTTAACAACTCAACCCACCCTGATGAACGACAGCATGTATTACACTGGTAGACAGAGGTTAGCCAAATGTAATGTAATGTACACAGAAGCCTCAAAAGTACAGTAACAAACAGTCTGTTCAACTCTAATAGAGCGTTCACACTGACAGCGGTTTAATCATTGGCGGTCTGCAAGTCTCTGTTACGGTGGTTGCTAGGAGGCGTTCCAAGTTGACTATATGGGGTGGTGGATCACATAAGCTCAACTGTCTGCATTGGTATAGTCACCACATCACATTTCTGCCGGAAATGGCCTAGAAATTGCCATTGCTTTGATGCTACATATCACTGTAGGTATGAACACCACTTCTTGACAGCATCAGAGAAAGGGTGGAAAATTATGAAAACTAAATTATGATTTTGTGCCAAAATATTTGGACCACAAACATCGACAAACACTGTGCCCTCATGATATTCCCTTATTCCCACATGAGTATGTCCACAAACAGACATTACCAAAAATAAATCAACATGATGTTTAAAGAGCACAAGGATGACCCCAAATGACACCAATCTCCAAGTACTGAGACAAAAAAATACCCTACACATTATAAGTGGAGCTCAGGGAAAAGAAAGATGTTCAAAACGTGGAGAAAATGGCCTTATAAAAAGTTCAGTTCAATTTTAGTTCAACTCTAAATGATGAAAGAAACAATATCAAAGGCAACAAATAGGACAACATTTAGACATCTAGAGGAAGAAAAGTGCAAAAGATGTGTTTGAAGTTTATGAACTTTTCATATAAATCATAAATCAGTCTATTTCTCTCATCTCTCTTATCTCTCTGCTTACACCTTGTTCTTTAATCTATCCCGTCTAACTCTTAACCCCTCAGAAAGTAATTCAGTTCTTCCTCACAGCCAGGGCAGTCTTATGACCAAAACTTCACCGTACCAACTTTTTGCTTGCATCTTCAAAATGTCATTAGCAGGGTTTCCATTTGTGTATTTTTATATGCCTTTTTAGATATCACATAAAAACTGCTGGATGGAAACACCAAGATGTGAATCAAATCTCCAAAATGTGCATAAACAAACATATACACTCACTTGAGGTGGATACATGTTTTATTGGATAAGAAGAAATGTGCAAAACTATAATGGAAACACATTTACAGATTAAACTCCTATTAAATTATATAGAAATCCAAGATTCACATAAAAGTAATGTAACTGAATAACTCTTTCATAACTGGACTTACCAGAGGACCAATCATTACATCTGAAATATTGCTCTGGTCATCCTGAAATAACAAGAAATTTTGTCCAACTGTGTACAGCGCCAACATCACTGTGACGTATGCCATCAAAGTACCACAAGGGTGATTTCAAACCAGCTGCCTGGCTCAGCCCTCAATGATGATTATTCGTGATTGTCCAGACACACCGATGACATCAATGATGTACACATTATGGGCTGGGTTCACAATGGCATACTACACACACTACTCTTAATTCTTATGCTGTGCCAATCGATGGCAGAAACAGTAAGAGTGTTATGGTATGCCATAACCAAGGTGTTTATTCTGACACCTTCTGTTAGGCTAACATCTCACAAATATGTGTTCTTATAACAGCACATCATGTACGTATATATCGTGTTTATTCATAAAAAAAAATCTATATTAAAAATGATTAAAAATACTGACTCCTTGATTGGTATTAAAATAATATAGGCTTTTATTGGACTTTCTTCTTGTATGCACACGCACACACACATATGTTGAGTTTCCATGTTTTATGGGGACTTTCCATAGACATAATGATTTTTATACTGTACAAATTTTATATTCTATCCCCTAACCCTAACACAACCCCTAAACCTAACCCTCACAGAAAACTTTCAGCATTTTTACATTTTCAAAAATGTAGTATGATTTCGGGTTTTACTATACTTATGGGGACATTTGGTCTTCACAAAGTGCTAAAAACATGCTCTCACACACACACACACTCACACAGCACACACACACACTCACACACACACTCACATACACACACTCACACACACTCACACAGCACACACACACACACACACACACACTCACACACACACACAGCAACACATAAGCTTTTCAAATTAATAATGTTTCTGGTTATTATCTTATCTTATTATCTGATTTTCACGAAGTCTGCAAACAAACATCACGCAAACTTCCAAGACTGATGTACGTTCCGCACACGACGGGTCGGCTTGACGGTTCCCATTTCAACTCCTCCCCCGACAGCAAAATCTCGCCAATCAATAAGGCAAGATGCAGTGCAAGTTGAACACACCAAATGGCATTTGAGTGATGAGTTGAATGTATGGCATCAGAGTGACATTTCAGTACAGCAGGAAAAAAGTCCCCCCTGTGACATTTGCTCATGAGAGTGTGTAGGTACAGCATAATTTATGGATGTTCATGTCAAAAAAGCCTTTAGTGCTGGTGTTTGGCAGTCTGGTGAGAAAAGGGAAGATATTACGTCGAGAGTTAGCTAAAAGTATTGTACATTGGTAATGCAGGAGTGAACAATAAACAGTTCCACCGCTTTATTGGGCAGTATTTCAACATAAACACCAGCGTCGTTTTCACTAACCACCTGCAGTCCAAAACTAAAAGCTAACCAGCGCACATGAGCAAGCAGTAAACAGATTGTTCCTTATAAATAAATGTTTGTTTACATTTTATATTGATAAGGGCAGCAGTAACCCTTACCAAAATTGAGTGTCCATGGCAAATTTGCAGCAGATTGCCAAATGTTTCGAATCAAAAACTCATTTGTATGTGAAAATAACGAGCAGCATATTTGCATTTAGCACATATTGTTTGCCACGTTGGGGCGTTACCTGGTTTGCATAAGTCCTATAGTAAACTGGGTGTCAACAACGTAGATGGTGTGTGCAAATAAACAACACTATCAGCGGGCACAATTCATTAAGAGTGAATTCCTCCCTCAGTTTTCAGCACAACTTTTTCCATCAGTACTTTCAAAACAAACTCTATGTTCCTCATTTTTATGTTTTCTATAAACATTGACATAATAACATAATGTGCATCATCTATCATTTTGTTTGTGATTGCAATGTATGAACAATGTGTGTATTTACAAGGGAAAATAATTCCTGATGAGTCATCTATCAACCTATTTCTTATATTCAGAGTGGAGAGAACTAAAGAATGATTTTATAACCACAAATTCTGTTGCCAACCAACGCCCAGCTGCAGTCATCACACAGGAGTCATTACGTCCAATGATTGCTCTTCATGCTTTTATAAAGGCCAAGAAATATAAATGCATTTTAACAGACCACAACCGCCAACAAACAATGTACCATGATGAAAATACCACTACTAAATTTTACGTCGTGGTTTGAAGAGCACCAGTAACTCAAATGACACCAATCACCACATCCAAACAGCTTTTAAACTCAAGTTCTGAGTCGCCAATATACTGTAGATTTCATACTTTTTTACACCAGTGTCCCACATTCTGTCCTCAGGGGCCGTTCTAGGTTCAGTGAATATGCAGGGCCTAATCCAGACATCATTTTATGAAGTTAAACTTACTTTGTGTGTGTGTGTGTGTGTGTGTGTGTGTGTGTGTGTGTGTGTGTGTGTGCATGTGTGGATAGTAATGTAATTAATAATGTATTTCAGAGATCCATCATAAATCAAGCATGAGTAATCAGTACTGGCTTTAAAAATCTGTTACTAATAAAATGACTAAAATCCTCTATTTAAGACAACTTGACCCCCTAATCTAAAGTGCAAAATTTACTTATTCAAGTTATTTGTTTATTTAGCATTTTTAATTTAAATATATTAGACAGTAAATATGACTATTAGTTTAACTAAGATGTTACTAATAAATTGCTAAAATCTTGTATTAAAGACAACTTGAAAAACTTAAAGACAACTCTAAAGTGAAATATTTACTATTACAAGTACTGGGGTTCAAGCTCCACTGTAAACACTATTAAGTTAGCAGAACAAAAAAAAAAAATTGAGGCAATCAGTTACATATTTTTATAAGTTAATAAACACCCAAGTTTATGTTAATAGAACTTTTAGAATTTGAGTTTTTTACTACAAATGCATGGTAATTGCACTTAACTTGAAATATTGAGTAAGCTAACTCATACATTTTAATGGCACTTAACTTAAATGTAACTCTTTGGCTGACCATAAAATTATCATGTAAGCTAAACTTAAATACTTCAAGTAGAGGGAAGCTAACAAGCTAGTACTAGCTACAACTAGCCAGAGGTGCATTTCCCATACAACAACGTAACTCACTGCTTAACAACCATAGTATTATACATGGTTGGAGAAATGAACTCGCTAGTTTCCAGAAACTGTAGTAACTATGTCACACATCCATCATTTGAACCAAATGATGATTCAAACTTGATTCAAACTATTGAGTACCGTTTGGTCACTATGCCATGGTTAGCACAACAATGGATATAATTGTTGTGACTCAAAATGCATTGGTCATCAGCGTATAGGCTCAAGCTCCACTCTTCACTATGATGGTAACCCCCATCACTTGAAAACTTCAACATTACAAAACATTAAACACGGACAAGTATCCTCCTTTATTTTTGTCTTGCACAGACATGTAAAATAACACAGTTTGAACATTTACTCTCCCTGTCAAGTCCCATACAAAGCATGCAGGTAACAAGAAATTCTCTGGCCAGATACAGTTTACCAAACAAAAAATATTCATGTTGTCCCAACGTGCATGGATTAAAGGAATTTTCCAAGTTAAGCTAAATCGACAGCATTTGTGGCATAATGTTGATTACCACAACAATTAATTGGGACTTGTTCCTCCTTTAAAATGGAAGTGAACATTCCATTAAGTAAAGCTGACAAGACACTTGTGCACACAACTCATTTTCATGTGAGCTTAAACCTTTATATTGATTTTTGTTTTCAGTCAACTGTCAAATATTGTGTGTGGTAGTGCAAGTCAAAGTCATTTTTAAGGCAAGCCAGTCTACTCGGCGGCCATCTTGGGAACATTCAGAGGCAGATCTTTTCCATGAAAACAAGCAGCATAAAAGTACAGCTCCTATCTACTGGAATGGGGAAAGACCAACATGTGCAAATTCCAACTGAAAGTGATCAACCCTATGCCCTACTCACTACGAAAGACAGAGCTCTTGATGTGGGCACTCTGAAGGGAGCATTACAGTTTAAATGTAGCCTTCACTAAAATTCTTGTGATTGGGCACTTTATAAAAAAAACATTTCTTACTTTTGTTTGGAACGGCCCTTCCAGTGGCATACCCTTCTCGAAGTCCCCTTCAAGGGCTCCAAAATTCCGTTTGGAAAATGCCCACTATACTTTGATTAGCAAAGCAATTGCTCAAATAATGAAGCAAAATACTGACAAACAATCTTAAGTTGTACCTCTAATTTCAGTTTATTAACTACTGTCTTATTCATGCTTAACCTAGTGCATTATTGTGTACCCTTAAAATAAAGTGTTATCGACATTTAGGCCAAAAAGTCTATGAAAGTCAATTCGAGATCTAAATCAGTTTTATATTGACAAAATATAAATATTATCAGGCATATGGAAATTTAGTGGCAAAGACAAGTTGACAAAAAGAAAAACAAAAAAAAATCACTCAAGCCGCACCCATGACTGTCCCAATGGTGCAATGTACCACCACTGTTCAGGACTTTTCTGATGCCATTCCAAAAAGGCTCAAACCCTTCTTGGGGACGGTCGACCCTCACTTCCTCACGTGAATTCTGTATATTGTTAGGTGTTTCCTTTTATTGTGTCAAGCCATTGTAAATGAAAGTGCTAAATTATAGCAAAGCACTGTTCCATGCTACAGCAGCACACAACAGCCACTTACTGTCAAAGATGCCATCATTTTAACTGGTCGGTATTTCACATCTGAAATGCTTTCTCTGTACCTGCCAATATCCGGCTATTCAGTGGCCTAATGGACGTACCGTAAAGACCAGCTCATTACAGCCCATTACAGACGAATGAAAAATGAAATGTGACTGGAGAGAGAGAGACAAGAGATACGAGAAAAAGAGAACGAGAAACAGTAAAACTAAATGCATTTTTGGCTCTAAGGTGTTCACATTTTATCTGTCATTATAGTTTGTGGTTGTTTTGCATGCTTTTGCTAGCAAAAAAACAAAACAGCCCTAAATGGCCATTAAATGATTGAATCAGTATAAAATCATGCTGGGGAAATTTTCAAGCAGACCTTTATATGCCTTTTAGATTTAGAATCTGAGAGGTGTATGAAGGCTGTATGTGGCTTTCATTTGGAAAGTGACTGGATAATCCTGTACACTGGGAATGCTGGAGAACAGAGGGGGAATGTCGTAGACCTCACATACCGGTAACGGTAAATACACCTTGACTGCATTCACACAGCACTTCATTTCAGCGTCAATGAAAAATCATCTTTAAAAAATGATATTTAACATCCATATGTCAGGTTTATAGAAATGTCATCTTTGCCTTGAGAAGTATTTATAAACAATTTTTTTCCAAAAATGTCAACCATCAAGTATTATTTCCATTCTTTATTATTTCCCCTCATATTTTATATAAATATTTTCATATTTTAGTTTTGTATTATTATTATTTGATTTTACTGTGCAGCACTTTGGGTCAACTTCTGTTGTTTTTAAATGATAAATAAATAAACCTTGACTTGACTTAAAATATGCATTCATTTTGATATTTTAGACAAAACAACACTGTTTTTTATGAAATAATAATAAACATTTTGGCAAACTATACTTTTTTCAGTATGTTTCCTTTTAATACCCTTTTCTTTACTGCATTTTTATCATAGTGTATTTCACTAATTTTCAAGCCAGTATAGTTTTAAATAATATATACAAAACATAACATAATTGATTGAACATAAAAGTAAACAACTTTATAATAATCATCATAATAATAAATTACATTCAATTCTGTGTAAAAAATTTTACAAATATCATGCATTTTTAAATCACCAAAACAAAGGGAATATAATATGTTAAAATAATAAATAATAATATTTTAATATTAGTAAATACAGTATTTGTATATTATTTTATTTATAAAATAAATAAAATAGTTATGATTCACCATTATGAATTTTCTGTCCCCTCATATTTTATGTAAATATATTTTAGTGTGATTTGTATTATTTAATGTGCATCACCTCGGGTAAACTTCTGTTGCTGTCAAATGCCATATACTGTAAATACAATTTGATTTGACTTTTACAAACTACTTTTTTCAATCATGTTTCTTTATTGCTTTCTGATCTGATTTCAGTCATTTTCAAGCAATACATAAAATGTTATGTTTTTTTATAACGCAATAGATCTAAAACATAACATAATTTATTGAACTTAATATTATTTAATTATTTTTAAATCACCCAAACAAAGGTTTTTCCAAATAATGATATTTTCATATTTGTAAATAGGCCTACAGTATTTTTATATTAATTTCTTTATGTTATATAAATCATTTTATTTTATTAAATAGTTTTTCTTAAAAACATATTTTTTATCAATATTAATATTTTAGGCAATTCAGCACTGACTTAAAAAAAATAAAAATAATATGATATGCCAAACTATTTTTTATTTTTTGGTAACACTTTATACTTTAGGTTTTTAACATTAGTTAGTTAATGGACACTGCTTTTATAACATGAATCTATTTTGGTTAATGTTTATTTCAACATATACAATTTTTTATTTAAAAAATGTATTACTATATTTGAACATTAGTTAATCCACATCTAACTAACATGACCTAACAAGACCAATTTTGCTTTTGTGTTTAAGAATGGAACCTTATTGTAAAGTGTTATCATTTTTTTCTTATAATATGTATTTTTGAATAAAAGTGACCTATTATGAGATCTGTTATCATCTGAATGAGTGTCACATCATTGACCCTCAAACATTTTGAGGACAAAAGGAAAATATTTCAAACCCCAATGCACAAACACACTCACTTTCATGCTCAGATGTTGACCCTGTCTCACCCCTCTTCCAGCCTGTTAAAGGACACTCTCCGGTTTTCCCTTGACCTTTGTCAGGATAAGCCGCTTTTGGGAACAGATGTCCCACTTTGCTGTGACAAGTCCAGGTCAGAATCGGGCATTGCATCATTGAGTCTGTACGCCGCAGTTCCTGATCCCTGAGCGACGGCATCAGACATGTGCATTGTTGTCAAATTCACGCGTCTTGCCTTGTCAAAACATGCACCTGCAACGCGACAAATTTCACGGCAGGCATGTTCTTTGTTCTCGCATCGAGACAGCATGGGCTTTATAAATGCAGAATGTATTTAGTATGACTCTAATATGAATAATTTATCAACTATACAAACAGCTCCATGTAACATGATATTTATGTTTTAATGTCTGAGAATATGTTGTGAAAACACAACAGTTTATCTTGTAATGGATATAATTGTAGTGTTTAACATTTAATTCATTAAAGCGATGCAGACATGTACATCATGCGAATGCACACTAAAATACGCAAGAGGCACACAATAACCTGAAGAGAGAATGATAATATAATAAAGCAGCTTCATCCGATATTAAAAGTAAACACATGATCGTGCATTACTTTGATTTAAATGGGGGGGGGGGGGGGGGGGCATTGAGCAGTATAGAGCTGCTGGCAGCTATTGATTTGCCAGTCAGCACAAGCACCCGCGGTGGCCCTGTCTTTGACTGCACTCATGCCAGCGCTGGGCATGTGATGGTGATAAATGGGCAGACAGATAGAGACGGGCCACCATACAGCGGTATCAGCAGCCTTTAAAAACCTCCAAACCACTAGCTGTCACTTTCCTTTCTCAAATCCATGTATCCATCTGTAACAAGACTCTTTGACAAGTCGGGGAAAAGGAGGACACGAGGACAGGCTTCTGCACACAGGTGAGGGGTCTTTAATTCTTCCACGTAAAGTGACAGGGATTCAAACATAAACTTCTTCTCATAACAAAACAGACTTTTCATTAACTCAAACTACTTGTGGCTGCCAACACTGGACTGGCGTCCTGACTGGCGGTGCTGTGGCTCTTATATGCCGCTCTCCCCGTGCTCACTGAAATTAGAGACAGGTGTTAGACATATTTTAGCTCAGGTGTAAGCGCCCTTACCGCTCCCCCTCTCCGGACAGGCGCTTGACCACGCCCCGGGCCTAGGGCAAGTCGCAATCTCCGCGGTTTTATCAATTTGGGGACGCACCTGGCCATGGCCCAAGTGGAACCCCAGATACCGCACCTCCACACGCCCAATCGCGCACTTCTTGGGGTTTGCAGTGAGCCCCGCCCGCCTCAGCGACTTCAGGACCGCCCTCAGATGTTGTATATGCCGCTGCCAGTCAATACTATAAATAATAATGTCGTCTATGTAGGCAGAGGCGTAAGCAGAGTGCGGCCGGAGGACACGGTCCATTAAACGCTGGAACGTGGCTGGGGCCCCGAACAAACCGAACGGAAGTGTCACGAATTGGTATAATCCGAACGGCGTGGTGAAGGCCGTTTTTTCTTGGGAGATTGGTGTCAAGGGGATCTGCCAATAACCCTTTGTTAAATCCAATGTCGAATAAAAACGAGCAGTACCTAACCGATCGAGCAGTTCATCAACGCGGGGCATTGGGTACGCGTCAAATTTAGACACCGCGTTGACCTTTCTGTAATCCACACAGAACAGCACCGACCCGTCACTCTTGGGAACAAGAACGACCGGGCTGGACCAGTCGCTATGGGATTCTTCTATTACCCCCATATATTACCCGAATTGGCATCCAATTCGTCCCGGACAATTTTCTTTCTATGCTCGGGGAGGCGATAAGGGCGGCACCGAACGACCGCCCCCGGCTCGGTCTCGATATGGTGCTGGATGAGGTTTGTGCGACCCGGCAGGGGAGAAAACACGTCCGCAAATTCCTTCTGCAACCTGGCAACCTCTGCTCGTTGGCACGGGGAGAGGTGGTCTCCACAAATGACCGGGGCATTGAGATCTAGTTTTGGACTTACCTCCGGTCCGAGCTCCGCCCTCTCTGGGACCACCGTAGCCAACGATACAGGGACCGCCTCCCTCCATAATTTAAGGAGGTTGAGGTGGTAAATTTGACGCGCATTCCCCCTATCGGTTCGCTTAACCTCATAATCGAGATCCCCCACTCGTCGTGTGACCTCGAAGGGCCCTTGCCACTTGGCGAGTAATTTGGAGCTCGATGTGGGAAGCAATACAAGAACCTTATCTCCCGGTGCAAATTCCCTCAGCCGCGTTCCCCTGTCGTACAGCCGGCATTGACGTTCTTGGGCACGGAGCAAATTCTCCTGTGTTAGTTTTCCCAAAGTGTGGAGCTTTGCTCTGAGGTCAAGAACGTATTGAATTTCATTTTTGCTATTTGTAGGTCCTTCCTCCCAGCCTTCTCGTAAAACATCTAAGATGCTGCGCGGGCGTCGCCCGTACAACAGCTCAAATGGAGAGAAGCCGGTTGAGGCTTGCGGGACCTCTCGTACTGCAAACAACAGGGGATCGAGCCATCTGTCCCAGTTTTTAGCATCCTCGTGCACGAACTTCCGAATCATGTTTTTGAGGGTTTTGTTAAAACGTTCCACTAGGCCATCCGTCTGCGGATGATACACGCTAGTGCGAATCGATTTAATGCCCAATAGATCGTAAAGTTCGCGAAGTGCGTGACATAAACGTTGTGCCTTGATCGGTGAGGATTTCTTTTGGAATCCCCACCCGGGAGATTATTTTGAAGAGCGCCCCAGCAACACTACGTGCTGAGATGTTGCTTAGAGGCACTGCTTCCGGATATCACGTTGCGTAATCCACTAGGACTAACACAAAGCGATGTCCCCGTGCTGTCTGCTCTAATGGCCCGACGAGGTCCATTCCAATTCTCTCGAAGGGGACCTCGATCAACGGAAGAGGGCGCAATGGCGCTTTTGGGGTGGCCGGTGGGTTTACCAGCTGGCATTCGCGGCACGCCGCACACCACCTGCGGACGTCACCGCTAATGCCCGGTCAATAAAAACGGGCTATTAGTCGGAGAAGTGTTTTTCTTTCCCCTAGATGACCCGCCATGGGATTATAATGAGCCGCCTGGAATAACATTTCCTGGCGGCTCCGTGGAATCAAAAGCTGTGTCATATTTTCTTTAGTTTGAGTGTCCTGTGTCACTCTATACAGTCGGTCATTTATAATTGAGAAATAGGGGTATGCGAGAGCGATGTCTGGCTGAAGGCGCTGACCATCGATCACTTTTACCTGATCGAAGGCATGCTTGAGGGTTTCGTCCCGCGACTGCTCCAAAGGGAAATCCTCGTCAGGGAATTCCCTGCGAAGAGGAGGGGCGGAAGCCTCGCCCCTCTCCTCGTCATACCGATTTGGAGCAGCCGTGGATGGCCCCGGCTCCGCCTCCCCTGTCAAAGCATCGCACATCGCACATCTCCCCACTTTAGTGCAGGACCCATCCATACAAACGCCCCCTTGCACATCTTTAAACGCTGGCCAATCGGTCCCCAAAATCAGAGGATGGGTGAGGCGGGGACTAACTCTGCCTCCACTCTATGCTTTTTTCCCCGGAATTTCACTAACAAGGTCATCATCGGGTACTTGTGAATATCCCCATGCACACACCTCACCCTCACCCGTCTAGCTGTGCCCAAAGCCCCGGGTTGAACCAAGCATTGATGGATGGTGGTTTGATTGCAACCGGTATCCAGCAATGCTTGGTGTGTACCCCCCTGGATTCTTACCGGAATCCGGTACGCTCCAGCCCGATCGGGGGCAGCATGCGGGGGATCGGAGACCCGAACCACCGTCCCCACTTCCATCATCGGACACTGATCACGGAAGTGGCCCGGGTCCCCACACCTCCAACAGGCTGGCCCAGGCGCCACACCCGTACCTGCGTCGGCAGACGCCCCCACCTGAGGGGGAGAGCGGCTGAATGTGGTGGGGGGGGGTGTGCATTGCCACCGTGGGTCTCTGCCAGGCTCCTCGCCTGCGGGGGGCAGAAACGGACCCTGGAGGGAAGACAGAGCGAGAGGGGGGAGGGGGATGGGGAAGAGTGGAAAAAAACACAGGGGAAGGGGAGGGAGAGAGAGAGAGAGAGAGGGCTCGTCCGCCCTTGGGGTCGCCGCCATGTGGTCCTCCGCTAGCTGGATCGCCGCCTCCAGCGACGCCGGGCGGTGGCACTGGACCCACGCCGCCGTTCTCTTGGGCAATCCCTGCGTGAACTGCTCCAGCACCACCTGATCGATCAGTCCCTCGACGTCGCGGTCCCCCACTAGCAGCCACTTCCGGCAGGCATCACGGAGCCGCTGGGCAAATGCGAACGGGCGGTCGGTTTTCTCCAACTTCATGGCCCGGAACAGCTGGCGGTTCTCTTCGGGACTCCGACCAACCCGTTGCATGATCGCTCTTCTCAGATCAGCATAGGCCAGTAGGTTCTTTGCAGGCAGTTGCTGAGCCGCGAGTTGGGCTTCCCCGGACAAAAGAGGGACAAGGCGGGCTGCCCACTGATCGCGCGGCCAGCCCCAGATTTCTGCGGTCCACTCGAAGAGGTCTAAAAATGCTTCGGGGTCGTCTGTTGCCCCCATCTTCTGTAGCGTGGGCGGGGGCAACGGGGAGCGATGGTCCGGGGTCGCGGCTGAGGGGGAGCGACCTCCTGGCTGAGCAGGCTCCGGATGGCATGCCGGTCCTCTGCTTGAGCCCGCATGATCTCAAAGAAACGCCGATCTTGGTCCTCTCGGAGCTCAAGCAGGGACTGATGGTGGCTCTGATGTAGTGCTGTGAGGGACTGGAGGACTTCGGCCAGCTGGGAGGACTCTACGGGACGACCCTCCATATCTGAAGATCCCGGGTTTCGGCACCAGTGTAACAAGACTCTTTGACAGGGCGGGGAAAAGGAGGACACGAGGACAGGCTTCTGCACACAGGTGAGGGGTCTTTAATTCTTCCACGTAAAGTGACAGGGATTCAAACATAAACTTCTTCTCATAACAAAACAGACTTTTCATTAACTCAAACTACTTGTGGCTGCCAACACTGGACTGGCGTCCTGACTGGCGGTGCTGTGGCTCTTATATGCCGCTCTCCCCGTGCTCACTGAAATTAGAGACAGGTGTTAGACATATTTTAGCTCAGGTGTAAGCGCCCTTACCGCTCCCCCTCTCCGGACGGGCGCTTGACCACGCCCCCGCTGCCACACCATCTAGCCCTGCGATTGCCAAATGCAGTTACATGTTGACATAAGCAGCACTTGCACCAAAGACTGTTTAGTCCAAGGCAGACCACTTGTTTTAAAATGAATGGGAGATATTGGAATGTCCAATATGGCGGGTGTAGAAAAAGAAGTCCCACCTTACTGGTAGAAGAGCCAATCACCTTTTAGATACAGACATCATCTGTCAGTTAACTGCAGAAAGTACACAAGCCTTAGCTGGACTAGCCAAAAAAAATATATATTTTTTTTTTTTAGCATGATCTGAGCTAAAGAAGATCAATTTATGAAACTATCGTCAGATTGTACTGCTAATTTGAAAATGTTATTTGAACATAATCTTGACCAACTTTATGTTGGTCTTTCCCCATTCCAGTAGATAGGAGCTGTACTTTTATGCTGCTTGTTTTCATAGAAAAGAGCTACCTGGGAATGTTCCCAAGATGGCCGCCGAGTAGACTGGCTTGCCTTAAAAATGACTTTGACTTGCACTACCACACACAATATTTGACACAGTTGACTGAAAACAAAAATCGATATAAAGGTTTAAGCTCACATGAAAATGAGTTGTGTGGACAAATATTCATTGCACCTATAGGGATGCATTTCTTTTAAAAAAATATTTAGTTTTATATTGCATAGATAAGTTGGAGCAGATATTGTAGGGAAAGCTGTCAACAAGTGTCCAGCACACATGCTATCTCCATGGTTAAAAAGCATCTCATGATGCGAAAATGACCAGAGTGTGTAATGTAAACAGAGCAATCTAGAAAAAGGGTGGTTACTTTGAAGAAAGTAAAATAAAGAATAGCTTTTATTTGGTTAAACGTTTGGTCACCACATACTTCCCATACTTCCATTTGAGTTATTTCAGAGTTTGACGACTTTACTATTATGCTACAACTGTGGCAGCTGATGCTTTTCAAATGTGGGGAAGCACAGAGTGTTGTTTATGGAGCTCAAACTGCTCAAACAACTACTCCCACATGGAAATTTCCTCAGCAATTTGAGAGCTTGACCAATCATGATACAGAGAAGTCGGGCTTTCAGGCCTGAAAGCTGAATGTCCAATAATCAGTCAGATGCAGATCCAATGCAAATAGTGCTGAGGCGTCCGTAGACTCCTAGAGAAGCACAGCATCTGGGAGGAACTCAAACTGACGTGTTAAGAGGCTCCAATGAACATCGATCTTTTGCACCTTGATTTGAATGATACAGGTATCAGCACAGCATCAGCAGCGCACTATGAGCCATGTGTCCACTGTCTTTACAAAACACATCTTGATGAATGATTAACTCTTGTCTTTCAGTATTGTTTTGTCACATTAAAAGTGTTTTCCCCCTTTGAATTTTGTATTTTTAACACATTCTTATTTTTTCTTATTATTTACTATTCATAAACTTATAATGACTGGTTAATGCAGCATCATGTCATCATGACTTTACTTGAACGGGCACATCATTATCGACTCATTATTAATTACACAATTACTATACTTAGCATTCGTGTCAGTTTAATCACATATTTTTCTAATGTTTTGGTGGTTTGTCATGAAGATGTAGTCATGGCATGCGTGTGTATGGTAAGTAAAATGAGTAGGGACCAACAGTGTTAGGGTGAGGGAATGGGATGGAGAATCATGCAAATTAGGTACAATTATTTGTGGCAATTATTAATATATTTCTTTTAGTAATAAGTATAAGGATTTGTGGCAAAACTGCAGAAAGCAAAAGTTAGTAAATTTATGAAATATTAAATCATGCATGTTTAACTCAAAAGCCTGTTTGATTTAACATGTAAAGTAACGTCTAGGTTAAGTATGTAAACTCCGTTCCCTGATGGAGTGGAGAGTGGAGGCTTGGACTGGCGCGACCGCTGCAGATGATGCCATATGCCCCCGGAGCCTCTGGAAAAGTTTTAAGGGGACCGCTGTGCCCGGCAAGGTGGCGAGGCATTCCAGCACTGACTGTGCACACTCGTTGGTGAGACGTGCTGACATTGAGACTGAGTCTAACTCCATGCCGAGAAAAGAGATGCTCTTATTATTTTTGACGTACCTGGCGGGGCAGAGCAGCGGGGCAGAGCAGGTTTATACATTATATATTTTGTACCAATCTCTTGGTGTACCAAACTAGCTCTTTGAGCTACTGTACAAAAGTTTGTGTAATGGGTGGTTTATTAAATTTAGTTATAGAGGCGTTTGCCATTAATTAGCTGAATTTAAATGTCAATACATGGTTTATCCTGGTGCTGAATCACAGTAATTTAAAATCACAGTAATTTATTGGTCTTAATCATCATTCTCTTTCTTAAAAACATTTACCATCATAAAGCTTCTGTCCCTGATGAAGTCAGGTCACCAAGGTCAATAAAGTCTTCTTTAATGACCACAGATTTTATGAAGCTGAAATCCGGTGGATTGCTTGATATTAGCTGGCTGGACTGTCCACATGCGCCAGAACACACTGTAGTTTAATAATCATGTGTCACTCTAAGACGAAGAGTTATTAATAGCAGAGGCTACTATGTTTAACTAGTTAAAATTACAATTTCACAAATCAGCTATGCACATTATTACTAGTAAAAATTATATTTTTTAATATCAATAACTACATTGTTACTCAAACAAATATCCATTCTTGATATGAACAATTTAATTACAACTATAAAAATATCTGTAAACCACAAAATTGTGCTGAAGGCAATTGGTAAAACAAAGCCCAAAGATGATTTGGGTAAATAAACTTACATTTCAGCCATATAAATAATAAATACATATTATAACAAATAATGTAAATAACTGAGAATGTAGCTGAATGAATGACTAAAACAGTGTGTGTGTGTGTGCGTGTGTGTGCGTGTGTGTGTGCGCACGCGTGTGTGTGTGTGGGTGTGGGTGTGTGTATGACTGGGCTCACTGACTTATATAAAGTCCCACTCAAAGTCCATTTGTTTCTTTATTAGACTGGAGACACGAGGGTTGACTGATGTCATCTTTTTCTGGGCAACTTTCCCTGTATGCTTTGACAGAACTTTGCCTCGTCCATCGTTGATGCCTCTCTAAGGATTTATCCTGATGAAACGCCTGAAAAACAAATGTGTGTGTTCATAATTAGCATGGAAAATTATATCATTATATTATATAAATATAGCAATCAGGTATCAGGAAAACTGCTCTTTACTACAGTAGGTGTAGGTAACATTACATTTTAGCATCTTTTTATGAGTTATGAATTATAACTGATAAATCAATATATAAACATAAAGTGGTAGTTTGCTTTGCCCTGATTAGTGTCAGGAGTTTTCTTAAAGGAATAGTTCACCCAAAAATAAAAATTCAATCATCATTTACTCACCTTAATGCCATGCCAGATGTGTATGATTTTCTATAATCATCAGAACACAAATTAAGATTTTTTTAGAAGGAAATAAGGGTTCTGATATGCTTACAATGCAAGGGAATGAATGCCAAAACTATGATGTTAAAAAAACACAGAAAAGAAATTCAATGACTCCAATGATTTATTAAATGCCTTCTGAAGTGATATAATTGGTTTTAGTTGAGAACAGACCAAAATGTAACTCCTTTTTCACTGTACATCTTGCCTTTGCAGTTTACAGGCATGCTCGATTTCAAGCTTGATTGCACTTCCTTCAGCCATCTAGTGGTTCTACCCATATGTCAAGCACTAGGAAGTGTAATCAAGCTTGAAATCGTGATCGCCAAGAAGACTGCTGATGTCAAGATTTATTAAAAAAGGAGTTACATTTTCATCTGTCGTCACCCAAAACTGATGAGATTGCTTCAGAAGACATTTAATAAATCATTGGAGTCGTTTGAATTGCTTTTCTGTGTTTTTTAACTTCATAGTTTGGCACCCATTCACTTGCACTGCAGAGCTTAGATTTTCTTCTCAAAGTCTTAATTTGTGTTCTGCTGAAGAAAAAAACGTCTCGGTTACGTATGTAACCTACGTTCCCAGATGGAGGGAACGAGACGTCATGTCGAAGAAGCGACACTAGGGGTCTCTCTTGAGCGCTGAATATGCATCTGATCTATGAAAAAAGGCCAATTAGAAGTTGGCAGACAGTATTTGCATACCCCGCCCCCAGACATACGGGTATAAAGGTGAGGAAATACTATGAGTTCATTCAGGATTTTTCTGAGGAGCCGGGAGTGTCCGACCACATCAGTGGCTCGGCTCAGCGACGTGGCCGGGAGGACACGACGTCTCGTTCCCTCCATCAGGGAACGGAGGTTACATACGTAACCGAGACATTCCCTGTCTGTTGCTCACTTTGACATCGTGTCGAAGAAGCGACACTAGGGGTCCACTTTAAATCACGCCATGCGCTGAGCCATGTACATGTATTGCTGACATAGGACCGGCAGGTATTTCACGTACACAAGCGACCAACTGCGTTTCAGACTGCACGTACCCTTCCCCAATGCCCCCAAAAAGTCTACGGAATCCTTTTGGTTACCCTAGAGGGGAACAAGGCGACGCTTGCCAACCTGGGAATGGGCTAAGCATGGCTGGGCCTCTTTTCTCTCTATGTTTCTCGGCATAGAGCAAGAGCAGTCAGGGCCCTTACCACATCGTGGGAAGGGGGTCTTACCAGTTTCCTATTCTTTCAGGGGGAAAAGACCCTGCGGAGGCCACACCTGCCAGAAAAGGGGAGGTAAAGGTGGAGAAATACATCACATGGCCTCTTCGGTCACATGTGGGAAAGGATGGCGCGGTGGTAGATCCAGCCTCGAGGAGGGGGGAGTTGCTACAACACGGTGACCGGAGGGCAGTGAAAAACTGCCTAAGGGAGACGCGGGTCAGCTCGTAAGGTGACCGTACCGCGGAAATACACACAGGAGGTGTCCGCGTAGGAGGCCTGACCTGTGGAGCACCTATTCCAGTACAGGGTAGCCTAGGGTACCCGTATTGGACTGGGTCGACAAGTTCCTCCGCTGAACTGCGGACCCAAAAGGGCTAGGGAGGAATCGACCATGGACCTGGGAGGGATCTCCTAGGAAAGAAGGTGCAATGTTTTACCTCGGCCGAGGGAATGGGCGCTGGACGCAAGCGATTCACCCGGTCAGACCGTCGGCGTGTACTGAGTTCTACCGGCTCGGACCTGAGAAAACCGGGACGAGACTGACTCAACCCTGAGATTGTAAAAACTCGCAAAGGTATTAGGTGTTGACCAACCCGCTGCCCTACAAATGTCTGCTAGGGAGGTACCCCTAGCCAGTGCCCACGAGGATGCCACACTCCTTGTAGAGTGTGCTCAAACCCGTGGGGGGGGGCACGGCCTGGGTGTGATAGGCCAACAGGATGGCATCCACCACCCAGTGGGAAAGCCTCTGTTTGGAGACAGCGTTCCCTTTCCGCTGTCCCCCAAAGCAGACAAAGAGCTGCTCAGAGCACCTAAAGCTAGGCACGTACCGGACACAGCGATGAGGGGGCTGGGTCTGCCTCCTCCCGGGGCAGTGCTTGCAGGTTCACTACCTGGTCTCTGAAGGGCGTGGTAGGAACCTTGAGCATGTAGCCCGGTCGTGGTCACAGGTGTTGCTAACAGAGAAAGCTTGCAGGTCCCCAACCCTCTTGATTGGAGGTGAGCGCAATCAGAGAGGGCCCTGAGTCCAGCTGATTCTAGTGGCTTGAAGGGGGACATCTGAAAGACGGCGAGGACCACTAAGAGATCCCAGGAGGGGAACAGGCTTGGCCGGGAGGGATTTAACCTCCGGGCGCCTCTTAGGAACCTGATAATTAAGTCATGCTCACCCCCCCGACTGGGGGTGAAGCCTCCACTCTCCGCCAGGAAGCGTTGTCGTGACAGCGCGTCCGCTATTACATTGAGGTTGCCAGGGATGTGACGAGTCACTGCTGGCTCCAACGGAGGAGAAGACGGGCGAGTCGTGACATGTGGCGGGAGCGTACGCCGCCTTGGCGATTTATGTACGCTACCGCAGTGGTGCTGTCTGACCTGACCAGGACATGTTTGTCTCGAACTAACGGGAGAAACTTCCGCAGGGAAAAAAGACAGTCAACAACTCCAGGCAGTTGATGTACCAATGCAGTGGGTCCCCTTTCCAACAGCCTGCTACTGCGCGCCCATTGCACATTGTGCCCCAACCCGATCTGGAGGCATCGGTCGTGACCAAGACGCGTCAGGACACCTGCTGTACTCCTGCCGGTAGAAAACAGAGGTCTGTCCAGGGTTTGAGTGTTTGGCGGCAGGCGGGGGTGATCGTCACACGGTGCGTGTCGCGGCGCCATGCTCGTCTCAGGACTTGAGTCTGAAGCAAGTGCTGAAGCGGTCTCATATGCATCAACCCCAACGGTGTGACTGCCGCGGCGGATGCCATATGCCCCAGGAGCCTCTGGAAAAGTTTTAAGGGGACCGTCGTGGCTGGCCTGAAAGCGGCGAGGCACCTCAACACTGACTGCGCACGCTCGTTGGTGAGACGTGCTGACATTGAGACCGAGTCTAACTCCATACCGAGAAAAGAGATGCTCTGAACTGGAGTAAGCTTGCTCTTTTCCAAGTTGACCTGAAGCCCCAAACAGCTGAGGTGCCTGAGCACCTGGTCTCTGTGAGTGCATAGTAACTCTTGCGAGTGGGCCAGTCGTGGTAATTGAGTATGCGGATGCTGGCTTCTCGGAGCAGGGCAAGAGCTGCCTCTGCGACTTTCGTGAAGACGCGAGGGGACAGAGACATGCCGAAGGGGAGTACTTTGTACTGATACGCCTGGCCATCGAACGCGAACTGCAGAAAGGGGCGGTGTCGAGGCAAAATTGAGACGTGGAAGTACACGTCCTTCAGGTCTTCCGCTGTGAATCAATCTAGATGTCGAACGCAGGTTAAGATGTGTTTCTGCGTGAGCATTTTGAATGGGAGTTTGTGCAACGCTTGGTTGAAAACTCGCAAGTCCAAGATTGGTCATAAGCCACCGCCTTTCTTGGGTATGATGAAGAAAGGGCTGTAGAAACCCTTCTTCATCTCGGTTGGTGGGACATGCTCTATCACGTCTTTGAGTAAAAGAGTGGCGATTTCGGCGCACAGGGACTGGGCATGTTCGCCGTGTACTATGGAAAAGCGGACGCCCATGAATGGGGGCGGGGGCCTGGCAAACTAAATTGCGTAACCGAGTCAAATGGTCCGGTCCAGCCAGCGAGACAGATTGGGAAGTGAGAGCCACGCATCCAAACTCCGCGCTAGAGGCACCAAAGGGACGATTATTTTTGACATACCCAGCAGGGCGGAGCAGGTAGGGCAGCATCGGGAGGCAATGACGTTAAGTCCAACCAATATTGTTAAGTCTTTTGCTGAAATGCAGAAAACACCCTGGTGGCTTTTGTAATCATAAAAAGAAAAATATATATACTTGTTTGAAGGCTACACTTCACAGAATAAAAAGAATTTACATTTTTATGAAACTCACCTTGCAATATAAGATCCGATTCAGAAATCTAGCTGCACTCTATGGGTCACAGTTGCAGTTGGCTTCCCTCTGAAACAAGTGTTTAAAGTTAGATACCATTCCGGTGTCACCAACATATTCAGATTAATAGAGAAGGAATAGCATGCATCCCTGCATAAAACTTTTGTTTCCCAAAAGCATTGTATACTTTTTATGCAACGTAAATGGATTGTAGAAATTATTGCCACCAATGGTTATTTAAGCTTACAATGCTTTTGCGATTCACAGCCCAGATCTTAACTTTGAAGTTGTTAATGTTAGCTGACTGCAGTATGACATGTGGAGCACCTGCAGACTATATATATATATATATATATATATATATATATATATATATACACACAATTCGGTATTGGTCTTATCGGAAGTGTGAAACCACCAACTTCACGTCAAAATAAAAGTTTGATTAAAAGTAAAGGCTTGACACACAGAATTTAAGAAATTTCAACATAAATATATTACAAGTGTTTAGTAAAATATATTTTATTATTTGTATTATTATGTTGAAACTACACTCTTAAAGTTTGCTGTTAATTTATTTCAAAATATCAACAGTATAATCCTGTTATATTTAAATGCAGTACATTACTGTTAATTTTGACTTAGATATAATATTACGGTATTTTACAGTATTTTTTCACCCATCGTCATCTTCTGAATTAACAGGTGAGTGCTGTGATAATGATTTTGGTAGCCTACCTGCCATCAGATTCCAATATCAACTAAATAAACAGTTTGTAACTTCATATTTCTGTCTTTAAGCTCAAGATCTTTGTTTCTTTTACTAAATGTGTTTTCTTGAAGTGATTTGTTGTCGGACTGAATAATGCAAATTGGGATCATTTTTACATTTTCATGTCAGATTTGATATTGGAGTCTGAGCTGACACACAAAACATTGCAGACAGAAACACCTTACTCAAGTAAATTAGCCCTCTCTTCTGTCATCTACTACAATAAGTACAGTGTGCAATGCTCAGAAAATGTGGTGTTTAGATCAGTCTGTGTTTTCATTAAATCACATCCATTTGCAGTTTAATAAACACACTAGGACATATCACAATTTTTATTTGATTTCTGTGTAAAAGGAGTATCAGAACAAAAATGTGAATGTGAACATTTGTAAACAGTCTGTCAGTCGGTGCTCTGTACTGTGCAAACACTGGTATCGTTACATCTTTTTAATTTTAGTACTGACTTGGTACCGAAGTACCAGTAATTTTGACATCACTACTTGCTAGTTACAATCACACTAACGAAAATCACATTACAGATATCACAAATAAACATATCTTCTAGTTGTTTTTCAGTTGTTGGAAAAAGGAACGGCCATCTACACTAGTGACAATACAAAATAACCGTCTTTAGTAAGCAGTAGATATGAGGAATTTAAAGAATAATATTCAAATAAATACATTAATTTTAGATATCTGTAATGTCATTTTTAAAAGGAGTGAATGACAGTAAAAATTTCAATTACAGATTTCAAGAAATATGCTTTTGTACCAGTTGAAATTAAAAGAAAAAATAATGGGTATTTCCTTGAGTAATTATGTCATTTGTTATATGAAGACAATTAAATTTTACTAGAGCAAATGTAATTACTGATTTTTTTTTTTTTTTAAATGAACATTTTCACTCTGATCTAAACAATGTGCATTTTTACTAGTGAAAATGTATTATATATACGTATATATACAGTATTTATGATTCACTATATCCTCCACATGATTAAAAGGCTTGCAATGCCATGCTCCAAACAGGACAAAACATCAACAAAGTAGCATAAAAGTTTTTGTTTGTATACTTACAGTGTACTTAATCAAGAAAGTACAACTGTAAGTAATATCCTAGTATACTAACTACTATAATGTACTAACTACATGTACTTAATATGGGTAAAGATTAGGTTTAGGGTTAGTACCTAGTAATTACTATAGTTGTTGTGTTAATATATTAGTAAATGTAGAACAGTGCTGTAAAATAATGTGCTACAAGTTTTCCTTAAGAAGTGAACTATATTCCAATTATTTTAAAGCCATTCAATAGCTTTGAGTAAGACACAGACAGACTGTACATCACATTATGTAGTCTTCATATTGTGCATATACACACACACACACATACTGTATATATATATATATACAGTATATGTATGCATGTATATTCACACTGGTCAGTTAACCCAATTTATGATGGTTTTCACTATCCAAAACTAATACCAGCTGCTGAGATTGTTAATAATCCTGATTGATTTGTACACCACTTTCTGTGTGTTCTTATACCAGAGACTGACAGAACTAGTGGAATGTGCACAAGACCACATAAGTAACCCAGCCAAATATATGATTCTTATTTTCTGTAGTGGTCTGTGGTACACTTGCCTAGTTGTGTGAAGACTGAGGAGAAAGACTGAGCTCACAGTGACTCTGCTGTTCAAACCTTTAACTTTATCCTAAATGTCACAGAATGTCACAGTGTAGTAGAAAATGAACCCGGGCTTGCCACAGGTTAGTGCCTCTGTTCCCGCAGGTAACTAACCCCTCTGTTTCTGCAAGATTTGTGTGTGTGTTTCAAGGATCTGGATAATGTGCCTCACCTTTAACACTGTTGTAATTTACTGCACCTGCTGCTGGGAGCAAAAATGGCCTTTAATTTATTCAACAGGAAACTTGGAGTTCTTTTTAAGGCACAAAATGTATGCAGTGTTTGGAATTGCATCCTACTCTTATAGTTTAACCATGAGTATATAGACATGGTATATACAGTATAATACGTATAGTAGCCATACTATATTGAATTACACAAAAACCCTTGCAGTTTAGATGTATTGAAGATCTGAACAGATGCGGCTGTGTTTGTCGTTTCTGGCCAGATTCGTTTGACCTTGTGGGCCTCAGGATATCTATCCTCAGTTGAGTATATTGAGCAGACAGACTAATCTCACAGTGAAATCGTAAACAGTAGGTTGACTTTTCTTATGCTTATATCAGTCTGTGCTTATCGAAATTGTAAACACTGCCCCCAGTGGCCAAAGCGTTAAATGTTGTTAGGTGCATGGGCATATGTGAGCTCCATTTTCTGGGTGTAATGTCCATGGAGGGTGCCAATAGCAAGTTTTTTCAGCTGTACATGATGTAATTTAGTGAAGAAGCGTGCATATTTTATAAACTGTACCACCCAACCCAAACTCCAAACCTAAACCTAACCATCAGTGGAGTAAAAATGTAATGTTAGATTAAAAATGCAACCTCTGAATCGTGCAAATGCAATAATCTCCTGGTTTCGGCACGGGATCTGAACCCAGGTCTCCCACGCTGCTGTCGTAACACGCTTCGGGTCTCGCTACAGTGGAAGGTATACAGGATGGAGCCGGTGCAAAAATGTCTGATAGGAGATGCAGCTTGTGAGTGAATCCTAGCGTATTGAAACTCTCAGAAACAACATGCCGACTTCCCGTATGATATGTTGGAGCAGAAGGTGTAATTTTCAATGCATTCACTTGAGGTTGCAGCATGCATGCCATTCGGGGCAGCAGTAAATTATAAGCCATTCCTGAGTCCTGTGTGTCCTACTGACCTGGTGAAGCTAGCGGCATACCGAGGAATGAGCTCACGGGCCTAAATATATGCCAGTGTGAAATCTCACCCACAGTTGATGCCAAGTCCGTCCAATGACTTGCTAATGCAGTTACGTCAATAGCGGGATGAGTTCTCAATGCAAGACAAAACAAAGACTAGGGGGTATTATCTGGAAAGATCTCGTATGATTTGTGGGCTGAACATTTGGCTGAGATATATTTCAATTACATGTTGGTCTTGTCCTTGACCCTGGCTGCACCTTTGGTTTTCATTTCTTACAGTATGTGAAATACACAAATTCTCATGAAACTTTAGTAAACTGTGGGTAATTTGCACGTTATATGGACCTTTTCGCCAGATTCACAAATTGAAAAATGTATGAAGCAGTGTTGGGAATAATCAACCATTTTAAGAAATAAAATAATTAAACAAAAAACAACCCCTATCATAATGTAGATCATTCACTAAAACTAAAAAATATAATTCTGCATCTCTACTGTTTGTTACAGTGTCCATATAAAACTAGGGTGTTCTGGGTGTTTGCCAGGGCATTGCTTGTGGTTTCTAAAGTGTTCTAAGAGTTTTTCAGCTTGTTGTTATGTGGTTTCTAGGGTGTTTCTAGGTGGCTGCCTGTGTCTGGTTGGTTGCTAGATGATTACTTACTGGGCCAAATCAACAGGGCCCACCCCAGTCTTTTTGATGTTCTAATTTTTAAATATAGCTTGGGATTTCCCTTCAATGAAATTTTATAGGATATATTTGCCCATTTTTCTGTCTTTCAGACCAAAAAAAAAAACACGTTAGTTCAGTCTCTTATGAAGGTAATAGCACACCTCTCCTAAACAAGCCAAAGTGTATCAAGATCGCAAAGTGTATCAAGATTGAAGAAGAATTACATTTATTTTTATTGAATACTTATGGAGCTTAATACTTAATAATACTTAAAAGAATAATAGTGGCAATAAAATGCCAAGGGGGCCTTGGGGTAAATGGCCCTGGGGGAGTAATAGCGATATAGTGTCAATAAGGGGCAACATTTGTCAATGTAAGCAAATACATTTGCGACTGCAAAATGCTTTATTGAGAAACAAATGAAGATAATGCTTATTCAAAATAACCACTTCAGATTTCCTGGTAATTTCATCCACATTTGGCATTTCATAACATCCCAAGTATTCTATGAACAAATTAATATCAATTATGATTGGAAAGATTAAGAACATTCTTTATAACAAATATATTCTCCCCAGTTAAGAAAGTGTTTTAAGGCTCTTTCCCACTGCAGGAACTTAAGCCGCCCTAAAAAAAAATCTAGAGTTCTGGCAAACTAGCCGCAAACTTTCCACAAATTTACAGCAAACTTGTAACTCATTATTTTCACATGCAAATGAGCTTGTGATTCACCGCGAATGTTTGCCAGATGTTTGCAACTCTTCACCATTAGTGGTGACCCTGCAGCAAACCATTGGCCACAATGGACAATTTGCTGCAGTTTCAGGCATAACAACAACTTCGCATTTTATTAACTTTCACAAAAATCACGACTACGTGGCTGTTTATGACTTTATAAAAACCTATTTTTCACTCCATTACTTACACTCTACTAAGTTATTATATCAAAACACTGTAACTATAACACATCATTTAAAAAAAACAAACTTTAACGCTTGTATTACAGACTCACCTACATTTACACACATATTCCAATGAGTTTCGCTTTCGTGGTAGCTCATCCGATAGAGTCTTGGACTTTGGACTTGGAGACAGAGTCTCGAGCCCAGGCAAGGATGCTCTAAACTAAAGTGAAATTGAAGCGATAGTGCCTTAGAAGAGACACAAAATGATGTAGTTGCTTTTAGTAAATGTGCTTTTCATGTCGAAATTTGCTTTTAAAACAGTTAGGTTTAGGCGTTCTCTCCCAATAAACTCCAGATTTTCCGTATCCACACTTTGCTCATGAGAATGTATTAGACTTCTAGGTAGTGTTGCCACCCGTAATTAAATACAGGATCCTCCCGTATATAAATATGAAATGATACGTCCCATATTGAATCAATACAGGACACAATTTGTCCCATAGGTTGGTTAGATGGCATCATGATGAAATTGTTCCTGATCATTAATTTAAAATGTATATAAGTTGGAAATTTCAGGTATGCTATTGGTATGGTTTAGGTTGAAACATCCATATAATATTCACATTAAAAAACCTTGTCTGACTACAACATAATAGCACTTGCTTTTGGCGCCCCCCGCTGGACAGTTCACTGTGAAACTGCAGCCAAATGTGTAACGAAGCACGTAATTTTTTATTGCAAAATGTTGCCATTTTCACGTAAATTTTATGAGATCAGACTGTCCATAATATGCTGTAACCCCAAACACACACCTCATTACAATGCCTATAACACTTAGTCAGTATTCCTCTTATTTCTTATTCATTGGCAGGAACGAGTGCTTAAATTTGTTTAGTTTGCATTAGGGGACCCTAAATCTTCTTCCCAATGGAAGTAACTGGAATTCATTATGGAGAACACGAGTGGGATTATCTTATGTGCCTGTCTATGTAGTCACTGTTCATCACTGGAGAGATGGAAAGTTGTTATATTACGTTAGTAGCACAAACTGCACTTACTTAGGGGCTAGGGGTTTGCTCAAAAGGCCAACGCTATACATATGAGTGTAAACATTATTTATTTATACCTTGATCAATGGAAACATGGGTAAATGCTTCACGCCAAATCTACACCCTTGATTAATTACCAATAAAATAATTGATCAGTTAGTCCATGTAGTTCATTATAATTACTCTATATAATGTGATATAAAGTGTACAATGATATCCAAACTATCCAAACTACTTGTTTCATAGTTTTGGAGGATATTTCAGACTTTGATAATAATGTTTATGCAGAACAGCTCTGGCATGTTTGGCATGTTTGGCATGTGAGCTCTGGTGTGTAGACATCTGATTTTGGTGGAAGCATGTAAATGAATGAGGTGAAATGGCTTCCTGCACTTTCCATAGTCATTTCACAGCTGTCATCCCTTGTGAGAGCAGCTCACCTTTACATGAGAAAACACACTGCACGCACAACACACTTAAAAGTGGCTAAAGAACAGACCTTCCCCGTCTGTCGCTCACTTCGACGTCGTGTCAAAGAAGCGACACTAGGGGTCTCTCTTGAGCGCCGAAAGATGCCTCTGATCTATGAAAAAAGGCCAATGAGAGTTGGCGAACAGTATTTGCATACCCCGCCTCCGGATACGGATATAAAGGCGAGGGAAATACGCTCGTTCATTCAGTAATTTTCTGAGCCGATGGTCGTGTGTATGCAGTCAGCTGCGAGTAACACAACTGATCCTGCTTCTGATCCTCTGACGCTCTGCTTTGCTGTTGGATTTATGGCGCACTACAGCGGCTTTTCTCTTCACTGCCGGCGTGCAGTTTGCCCCTGGGTGCTTCGACAGCGCAGAGTTAAAAGAGTTGAAAGAGTGATTTTCTCTATAAAAGAGTTTATTTCTCTGAAAGAGCATTACACAGCGGCGTTGAACGTCCTTTTCAGGACGCGTCTTTATAAAGATGTAATTTCCGCCCCTGTGTAGTTTCTGGATGCGGTGATTTCTCCCCACCTCGTCTTGCATGCCTGGGCTGCGATCACACGCAGGCAGCGTTTTATGAATGGTTCATGTTCTCAGTGCGAGAACATAGCCATGGCAACATTGCGGTCGTGTGGCTTTCTTTTGTAATGAGAGAAAGCCGCTTCAGCCGCCCCCCGCACCTCGCCTCTTTCCTACGGGATTGACACAGGCGCCGCGGGCGACGAACACGATTTGGGGACAATGACGGGCTCTGTTCGCCGGGTAAACCCCCTCGAACCTCCCGCCTCCCCGGCACGCTTGTTTGCTTCCGTCTGAGCCCGGGATGAGCATTCTCTCCAATGGTTCATCTTCTCAGTGTGAGAACATGGCCGTTATGGCATTGCGGTCGCACGGCTTTCTTTTGTAATGAGAGAAAGCCACTTCAGCCGCCCCCCGCACTCCGCCTTCTTCCTACGGGATCGGCGCAGGCGCCGCGGGCGATGAAGGCGATTGGGGGAATATGACGGGCTCTGTTCGCCGGGTAAACCCCCTCGAACCGCCCGCCTCCCCGGCACGCTTGCTTGCTTCAGAATTGGATGACATCACCGCTGCATTGGAGAGCGTTACAGCGGTATCGGATGCTGATCGCTCGCCTGGGCCGCCACCTTCGGGTCTGCCGCCCAGCCTGAGCCTGACGCTTTCCCGGGCTACTTGATCGGTCCCGCGGGCAGGTGCACCGCTCACAGCCACGCCCCCCCCCCCGTTCCTTTCTTCCCGGACGTGCACGACGAGTTGAGCAAAGCCAAGGCTTCTTCGCTCCTCCGCTCTCACTACCCTCGCGGTGGAACGGTCCCAGACCGCTTCCACTCTGCACGCCACGGCCCTTCCTGCAACCAACGCCAGGCCAAGGCACTTCAAAACTTGCACCTTGGGTAGTCCTGTTCTTGATGTGCTGCAGGAACTGCGCTGGATGACAACCGCGCCCCCGGGCCACGGAGGTCAGAAGCGCCGGCACTCGAACAGGCAATGGCCACCCCTTGTGGTCCAGAAACGCACCTGTGGACTGGACCTGGTCGAAATGCGGGAGGTAGACAAGGCACACCTTCTCCCACACCCCCGTCTCCCAGCTCTGTCCATTCGGCGCCACCGTTGACGACTCTGCCCAGCAGTCCTCAGCGGTGAGGCAGACGGAGGCCACTGCACATCCTGCCCCGCCGCAAGCCTGCCGCCATGGTCCATGCCCCGTCTGCTCGCCGAGGGCATCCTCCTGCGGCTATGAAACACCCTGCTCCGCCTCAACCCGGGCCCAGCTCTCAGCCCCAGCGTCGAGCACTCCACAGGAAGCAGACACCCCCGTCTCACGGACCCCCTCGAGGACCCGGATGGCTCCCAGGCTGTCCGTAGACGCTCAAACCAGGGACCAAGATGTTAGCTCCGGAGGTGGAGGAGAATTTTTTGTCTAATTAGTTTTCACATTCTCATATTCTCTGTAACGAGCTATTTCTTTTTGTCTCTGGGTCACCTGGCCCGCAAATGCCGTTCCCACGGCACTCTGCCACCAGATCTCAGCAGTCCCGGCTTCCTGGACACGGACCACCCATCTCCAGCCCCACGACTGCCCCCCCCGGCCGGCCGGTTCCGACCAGTCTAGAGGACGCGTACCCGAGACCTCCTCCTCAGTCGCTAACCTGCCCCCTGCCGGGTGTGCGGAGCAAGGTAAGTGCTTTGAGTCTTTCTCAGCACCCCAGCTGCGGGTCACCCTGTCGCCGCCCAACGCTGCCCTACCTGCTCCGCCCCGCTGCGAAGCCCTGCCGGGTACATCAAAATTAATCGTCCCCTTGGTGCCCCTAGTGCAGAGGTTGGACGCGTTGCTTTCACTTCCCAACCCGTCTCGCTGGCTGGCCCGGACCATCCGACTCGGTTACGCAATTCAGTTTGCCAGGCCCCCGCCCCCCCTTCATGGGCATCCGCTTTTCCGCAGTATATGGCGAACATGCCCAGTCCCTGCACGTGGAACTCGTGACTCTTCTGGCCAAAGACGCGATAGGGCCTGTCCCTCCAACCGAGATGAAGGAGGGTTTCTACAGCCCTTACCTCATCGTACCCAAGAAAGGCGGTGGCTTACAACCAATCTTGGACTTGCGAGTTTTCAACCAAGCGTTGCACAAACTCCCGTTCAAAATGCTCACGCTTAACCTGCGTCCGGCATCTAGATTGGTTCGCAGCGGTAGACCTGAAGGATGCGTACTTCCACGTCTCCATCCTGCCCCGACACCGCCCCTACCTGCGGTTTGCGTTCGGGGGCCAGGCGTATCAGTACAAAGTCCTCCCCTTCGGCCTGTCTCTGTCCCCTCATGTCTTCACGAAAGTCGCAGAGGCAGCTCTTGCCCCGCTCCGAGAAGCCGGCATCCACATACTCAACTACCTCGACAACCGGCTCATTCTGGCCCACTCGCGAGAGTTACTATGCGCCCACAGAGACCTGGTGCTCAGGCACCTCAGCCGTCTGGGGCTTCAGGTCAACTGGGAAAAGAGCAAGCTCACTCCAGTTCAGAGCATCTCTTTTCTTGGGATGGAGTTAGACTCGGTCTCAATGTCGGCACGTCTCACCAACGAGCGTGCCCAGTCAGTGTTGAACTGCCTCGCCGCCTTCAGGCCAGGCACAGCGGTCCCCTTAAAACTTTTCCAGAGGCTCCTGGGGCATATGGCGTCCTCCGCGGCGGTCGCGCCGCTGGGGTTGATGCATATGAGACCGCTCCAACACTGGCTCCAGACCCGAGTCCCGAGACGAGCATGGCGCCACGGCACGCACCGGGTAACAATCACCCCCGCCTGCCATCAGACATTCAACACCTGGACAGACCTCTGTTTCTTACGGGCTGGAGTGCCCCTACAGCAGGTGTCCAGACGCGTCCTGGTCACGACCGACAGCTCCAGATTGGGTTGGGGCGCCGTTTGCAACGGGCACACAGCCTCAGGCCGTTGGAAAGGGGCCCAGCTGCGTTGGCACATCAACTGCCTCGAGTTGTTGACCATCCTTTTGGCCCTGCGGAAGTTTCTCCCGTTAATTCGGGACGAACATATCCTAGTCAGGTCGGACAGCACCACTGCGGTCACGTACATAAATCGCCATGGCGGCATACGCTCCCGTCACATGTCACAACTCGCCCGTCGTCTCCTCCTTTGGAGCCAGCACCGACTCAAGTCGCTGCGTGCCACTCACATCCCCGGCAACCTCAATGTGATAGCGGACGCGCTGTCATGACAACGCTTGCCTGGCGGAGAGTGGAGGCTTCACCCCCACTCGGTTCAGCTGATTTGGGAACGGTTTGGCAAGGCCCAGGTAGACCCCTCTGCCTCCCGAGAGACCTCCCACTGCCCGCTCTGGTACGCCCGCTCAGAGGCTCCCCTCGGGGCAGATGTACTGGCACACAGCTGGCCGGTGGGGCTGCGCAAGTACGCATTCCCCCAGTGAGCCTTCTTGCACAGGTGCTGTGCAAGGTCAGGGAGGACGAGGAGCAAGTCACACTCGTGGCTCCTTACTGGCCCACCCGGGCCTGGTTTTTGGACCTTTTACACCTCGCGACAGCCCCTCCCTGGCAATTCCCCTGAGGAAGGATCTTCTTTCTCAGGGACGGGGCACGCTCTGGCATCCGCACCCAGACCTTTGGAAACCTCCACGTCTGGCCCCCGAACGGGATGCGGAAGATCTAACTGGTCTACCACCATGGTCGTAGCCACGTTCAACCAAGCCAGAGCCCCTTCTACCAGGCAACTCTACGCCCTGAAATGGCGTCTGTTCGTGAATTGGTGTTCTTCCCGGGCAGAAGACCCAGAGGTGCGCAGTTAGGTCTGTGCTCCTGTTCCTACAGGAGAGGTTGGAGGGGAGGCTGTCCCCATCCACCTTGAAGGTGTATGTTGCCACTATCGCAGCTCACCACGACCCAGTAGACAGCAAGTCTCTGGGTAAGCACGACTTAATTGTCAGGTTCCCAAGAGGTGCCCGGAGGTTAAACCCCTCCCGGCCAAACCTGTTCCCCTCCTGGGATCTCTCGGTGGTCCTCGCCGGTCTTCAGAGATCCCCCCCGAGTCGCTAGAATCAGTTGGGTCAGGGCCCTCTCCTAAAAAGACGGCCCTGCTGATCGCGCTCGCTTCCATCAAGAGGGTCGGGGACCTGCAAGCGTTCCCTACTAACGACACTTGCCTGGAGCTCGGTCCGGCAGATACTCATGTGATCCTCGACTGGGCTATGTGCCCATGGTTCCTACCACGCCCTCTGGAGATCAGGTAGTGAACCTACAAGCGCTGGCCCGGGAAGAGGCAGACCCAGCCCTCTCACTGTCGTGTCCGATACGTGCCTTGCGTGCCTACCTGGAACGCACCCAGAGCTTCAGGCGCTCTGAGCAGCTCTTTGTCTGCTTTGGAGGACAGCAGAAAGGGAACGCTGTCTCCAAACAGAGGTGTCTCACTTGCGGGTTCGAGCCCACTCTACTAGGAGCGTGGCATCCTCATGGGCACTGGCTAGGGGCACCTCCCTAGCAGACATTTGCAGAGCTGCGGGCTGGGCAGCACCTCTCAGGTCCGAGCCCGTAGAACTCGGTACACGTCGACGATCTGACCGGGTGAATCGCTTGTTTCCAGTGCCGTTTCCCTCGATCGAGGTAAAACAGTGCGCCTTCTTTCCCAGAGAACCTAGGTCCCTGGTTGATTCCTCCCTAGCCCTTCGGGCCCACAGCAGTTCAGCGGAGGGACTTGCTGGTCCAGTCCACTATGGGTACCCCAGGCTACCCCTACTGGAATAGGTTCGGGCCCCGACTGCTCTTGCTCTATGCCGAAAAAACATAGAGAGAAAAGAGGCCCAGCCAGGCTTGGCCCGTTCCCTAGTTGGGAGCGTCACCTTGTTCCCCCCTAGGGTAACCAAAAGGATTCTGACGCTTTTTCGGGGCATTGGGGAAGAGTACGTGCAGCCTGAGCACAGTTGGTCGCTTGTGCACGTAGAAATACCTGCCCGCTTCTGTGTCAGCAGTACACGTACACGGCTCAGCGCATGGCGAGTTTTGAAGTGGACCCCTAGTGTCGCTTCTTCGACACGACGTCGAAGTGAGCGACAGACGGGGAACGTCTCGGTTACGTATGTAACCTCCGTTCCCTGATGGAGGGAACGAGACGTCGTGTCTTCCCGGTCACGTCGCTGAGCCGAGCCGCTGAGGTGCCCGGAACACTCCCAGCTCCTCAGAAAAATCCTGAATGAACGAGCGTATTTCCCTCGCCTTTATATCCGTATCTGGAGGCGGGGTATGCAAATACTGTTCGCCAACTCTCATTGGCCTTTTTTCATAGATCAGAGGCATCTTTCAGCACTCAAGAGAGACCCCTAGTGTCGCTTCTTCGACACGATGTCTCGTTCCCTCCATCAGGGAACGGAGGTTACATACGTAACCGAGACGTTTTCTTACAATACAAGGAATAGTGAAAATGCCATCATTTTCACCCTCATATCGCTCAAAACGTGTAGACTTAAAACAGAGAGCAGTCATATGGATTACTTGTATTGACTAATTGGTTGGTGCATTTTTGTCATGTTTGAAAAAAAATCTGGGTTTGAAACAACATGAGGATGAATAAATAATGACAGAATTGTCCTAATATGTGCACAATATGCACATATATAAATTTTGTATATTATAAAATACTTTACATATAAATGATATCATACATAAAATATACTATAAGAAGACAATGACAAGCATTGTGAGCTGTCACAGGTATGCCACAGGGGAGATATTTCCTTCATAATGTGTGTCTTTGCAGTGTGTGTCTTGGATAAGCATGAGTGTGAATACACACACACACACACACACACACACGTCTTGGCGAGTTACATGGGTGTAATTCCTGTTCTCATATTCATCACAGATGATCTATAAGTGTGCTAGACTTCTATATCATTTATCATGTCAAAGACTTTGATCAAATACATTTTTGACCTGCAATGTGTTTATGTGTTTATTATGATTATATAAGAAACATTTATGATTTAATTTGGCAATGACAATAAGCAGGTCAACCTTTTCATAAAGTCATAGTAAACATTTTTATAACTGTGTTATTTCTGCTTCTATGTTAAATCATAGGAATCTCACTTTTCAGCAGCGATTTTGTTTGTTTGTGTATCATATGCCAGTTTAATTTGGAAAATTTGTTCAAATTTCATTTGATAAATAATTCAGGGCAGATATTCCCAGTACAGAGCTGAATCAAAGTTGTGTGCTGTCTGCTGCCATGTTCATTGCTGTCAGAGTCAGAAGCAATGTGTGTGTGTGTGTGTGTGTGTGTATGTGTGAGAGAGAGAGAGAGAGAGAGTGTGTGTGTGTGTGTGTGTGAGAGAGAGAGAGAAAGAGAGAGTGTGTGTGTGTGTGTGTGTGTGTGTGTGTGTGTGCGTGTGAGTGAGTGAGTGTGTGTTTGAGTGAGCATTTGTGTGTGTGTGTGTGGGGGGGGGGGGGCAATAGGCAATAGGTCCTACCAGTATAGTGCTGTAGGAGATAAGTAAAGAGTTTGTGGGATAGTCAAGTGTATTGCAGAGCATTAACACACACATGCATTAAACACAGAATAAACACATATGATTATTAAGTTATTCCAATTTGTCAAAATGCAATTTGTTGTTTCTCCAACTACTGACACTTGAAAGTCTCATGGGTAGATTTTTACTACAACATAAGGTTTTATTTTTGTATTTTATTTCATGTAGTCTTGGGAACATTTAATTTCTACTTTTCGAATATCTTGCATGTGTATGTTTCATTGTTTTAGCCTTTTCATACATCCAGACTTTCCTTCTTAAAAAATGTAAATCCATCAATAAATTATTAATAACAATTTTTAAAACTATAAATATCTAAACATTGACTGAAATAAATGTAAACCTTTTCAATATTTATTGTGTGAAAATATTTTGGTAACTATTTATTTTAACCTCCTGATATCTCAACGTGACTGCTGCGTGAATCTTCCATTCCCCTTTTTGTTTTATTACTAGTAGTTAAAAAACAAACATTTATAGAGCAAATAGTTTTCCTAAAAATATATGGCAACATATGTGGACAGTGGGAATAAGTTGTGAAATTTGAAATAATACCAAGCTATAGAAAGTCATATTTTTGAATCAAATGATTTATTATGTTTCCAGTAGTGTTGGTTATTCATGTTTTTGAGATGTTACAGACATTACATCATTTACATAATAAATATTGATTATTAAAGTAATGGCCAGCATCATCCAATCACAGCCAACCATGTTCACATTATAAAATGGCACATTATAAATTCTGAATCTGTGGACAGATTATCATTGTCCATGTCCGCCAAATATGTTGAGTGATCCAAACATCATCACCTGAAACTGAACTTCCTTTGCTCCCTATTTAGTGAATGACTTCACCTCCAGTGTGCTGCCTGTCTGCACTGGTCTCAGAACAGTTTGAAATGCACCTTATTTTCCTCCTAACTCCATATACCGTATATATATCTCCGAAATCACAATTTATTTAGCTTTTGGGTGAACCCATTAATTCTCACTATGAAAATACAGAGCAAATAAAGGATTTCTAATGAAAAAAGTGCTGTAGTACACATTAATGTACATTGTGTTTAGCTGCGTGGCGTTTTGAGATAAATCACTCAGATTTAAAAAGTGATAGAGACTCTTTTGACTCAAACACTTCATTTGATTTCTTACCAGGTGTAGTTTTATTGCCAAAAGACAAACCCCACTGTGGTCGGCACCATGTTGTATTTTCACAGTTTAACCCTTTACTGACAGTACAGATTCTCCTGAACTGAGATCAGCTGGTTTAAATTTATTAAAATGATGCGTTGTGTACAGCAAAACCAAAATACAATGTCCACGCATGTGGATGTGAGGTCACACAAGGTTAAGGATCTGAAATGAGACAGTAATTATGCATTTAATTATTAGCTAAACTATTAGCTAAAAGCAAAATATATTAATAGTTAATAATTTTTAAAATGCCATCCTTTAAATTTTCTCAGTAAACTGTGTGAATGTGCAGCTTATAGGTCTAAAATATATATAGAATGTATATTTCAGTAACTTCAAATGAGCTGAAAATCACAGTGCTGTTATAGTAAAGTGGAGACAATTGTTATTCTGGAGGTTTAGTCTTTTTACCAATTATTATATCAATTTCTGTGTTGCATATCTATTGTTGGACATTGTTCATTGAAAAATGAAATAAACTAGTGAAAATGTGAAAGAGTATATTTAATAAAAGTCCACAGGGCCAAAAGTGCCCCAATCATTCATTTGATTTTATATATAATTATTCAATATATATTATATATGGATAAAAACAGTATTGTTTCAGGATGAGCTTCTGTTCTTCGCTCTTGTTTTTGTAATATTGCTTATGGAATGAGGAATAGGTCAATATTGACCCCATAATTTGACACCAAACACACGTGTGTAAAGTTCATGTTAATTAGCAGTTTCTCTTTGCTTAAAGTTCACCTTAATTACGTGCTCGCTGCCCTCAGATACATGTTACAGTCATTTGTCAATTCCAGCACTGTATTTAGCACGCAGGAACAAGCACATGCTATATGACACACAGCCATTCACAGACTGAGAAAAAAAAGTGATAACGATAATGCCAAAATGGGACGATGACCGAATTTTCATAAAAAATTCTTTAAATGTCCTACTTTATAAATTACAATAACATTTAATAATAATCATTGGCATTGTTAGTGGTGTGCAGATTTTTTTAATGGTGATTCAATTCACATTGTCCTGATCTTGAGGTAACAGAAGGCATCCGAGGTTGATGAGATAAACAGGACGCAAGCTTGCGTCCGCTGAACGCCCCCTGAAAGGTGTTTGGTATCGGACCTAACCATTTGGGACACTTTTACATGGACAGATCAAACTTCAGAAATGAAATCCAGCAGGTCACCTTTAGGATATTTATTTTTTCTTATTTGTGCATGTAAATTGAACCTGCCATGATGGGCTGAAGACTAAAATTAGCTGATGTGCTGCATGTGAACATAAACCACCTCCACAAAAGTCAGAAAACTTATATTGTAAATGATTTTAGACAAGAATCACATTTGCACTAGTAAAACTTTAATTCTTGATATCAAACATGACATCATACTCACAGAAATACCCATTCTTGTTATCAAAATGCAATTTCAGCCAGTAAAAAACATAATTCTTAATATCTGTAACTGAATTTTTACAAGTAACAAATTGCGGATATGTGTATTTTTTTTTTTAACTATTAAGAAATGAATTGTAGGTCTCTGTATTTGCGTTTTCAACTGATGTGAATGACAGATCATTGTGAAATTGCACTAGTAAAATGCAGTTACAGATATCACACACACACACACACACAAAAACACACACACACACACACACACACACACACACACACATACACACACACACACACACACACACACACATGCACGCACACACACACACACAAATATACACACACAAAAAACACACACAAACACACACACACACACACAAAACAAACACACACACAAACACACAAAATCACATGGATATCTGTTTGTGTGTGTGTGTGTGTGTGTGTGTGTGTGTGTGTGTGTGTGTGTGTGTGATATCTGTAACTGCATTTTACTAGTACAATTTCACAATGATCTGTCATTCACATCAGTTGAAAACGCAAATACAGAGACCTACAATTAATTTCTTAATAGTTAAAAAAAAAATACACATATCAGCATTTTTATTCTTACTAGTAAAAATTATAATTTTTGATTAGCCTGATAAGGGAAAACCCGACCCGGCCCCGCCCACCACCCTGTCACACCTTGACATATAAATAATTCATATCCTGCATGTGTGATGTCAAAACGGCATGTTATAATGTACCACTTTTTGTACTACAAACCAAATTACATACAGTATGCACAAACTACAATTTGTAATGGAGTTATCCTCATCGTTGTAATCTCAGAACAGATCTGACAGAATATCTTGAAATGAACAGCTGCATAACTCACACAAGCATCAAGCGTCTCTTATCATGATGCCGTTATGTAATCAAGCACCTCAGTCGCCAGCGGTGCATTTCTCAAGAACTCTAAGTGGCACTTGTTTGCACACAAGCAGCCTTTGATGGCACAGAAACTGTATGCATTTGAGAGTTGCCTTTAAACGGCACGTCTCGCCACTATTTGCATAATATCCGTCAAACATGTCTCAAAAAACCTTAAAGATCTAAAGAGCATGTTTTTTCATGCACAGCTGCAACTTCAGTCCTTCAAGAGAGTTTTGGCCTCTCACAACACATTTATGCCAGTCCTACACAACCTGTGCCGTATTTTTGCAGATGGCAACAATAAACTTCTTGTCGCAGCATTTGTTAGGAACAGAAAAGGAGTTATTTTCTTCCATTATGTGTTTGTGTTTTTGTTTATTTATTTTTCTGCTGAACGCAGCTGCTCGAATGCCTCCATGCAGAAACGCCCAATATGGCTGTGCGGCTGTACTCGAGGCTCGTGGCCAGGAGGGAAAGTTTTTGGAGAGCAGTACCAGTGGAATTTTACTGCTGATGGCTCCCAGTGGGCATCATTTCCGGATGCCCCCTTTTTACTTTATTTTTTTTTTCTTCCTCCACCCCCGTGCATGTTGCGGTGTGTGTGTTTGCTGACACATGCACTCGGGCGGGCTGGTAAAAGCTCTGTAAGTACCGCACCTGTTACAGTCAGTCATGCACACATGCAGGAAAACTTGTGATGCCCATCACTATTGCAGAATGTACATCACTCACAGTGCCACAGATTTACCCTGGTAATATACACCTGACATTATTTTATTTCCCATTTCTTTACAAAATCAAACTTTTACAGTTTTTTTGTGTATGCATTGTATATATAATGACATCCTTTTCTTATCTGTATTGATATGCAGGACATAACACAAGTTGATAACAGTTCACATTAATATTCCCTTTATAAAGGGTTTAATTAAGGGGTTTATTAAGGGCTAATAAGTCATTTACAAATGCATTATAAAAATTTTTATATGTGGTTATAACAAAATCCATAAAAATGTGACTCATGCAATACCTGCCAAATATGAGCCATATTACCTCAAATGTTATAAATACTTAATAACACTTATTCAACATTAGTAACATATGAAATTGTACTTTATGTAAAGTGGACACATCTGAGGCATTTATTATGGAGTTGCCAACATTATAAACCTGTGTACAGTTGTATTTTAGACACACTTTGAGGTGAGGAGGATGTGAGGTGCCGGACTGGGCTGCTGTCCATGTCGTTTCCTTTAAGTGAATGTACTGAAGCTTTAACATAGATCAGCTTTGCCGGCGTTCATAACTCACCGAGGTGCTTTTGGCAAACTTTAACACGTAAAGTACAGTGAGGAAATTACAGCGCTAATACAGCTGGAGAGTAGGCATCCAAACGCACCTTCCATTTAGATTTAGGGTCTGGAGAGAGAACTTAATAACCCAGTCAGCAATAGGGATTAGCTTATTCAGAGGAATCTGTGCAGAGTTTGTAGATTTGTGATTATTATTTTGTTTCGGGATGCGTAATGAGTTTGAACAATGCCGTTAATGGGATTATTGGCAGGCCACCAGCGTTTCTTATGTGTGCCTGATAGCACTTTTTTGGCCAATAAATCAGTCCAGTGCACACAGCAATATTTAAATCTGTGTTATTAAAAGTGTTAGAACAACACTATTAGATTTATGTTTGCGGTATTTGAAGGATTGATCATAGTGTGTCGTTGTGACTCTGTGTGGAGTGATTTACTTCGTTTTGATTACTCAACAACGACAAAAAAAAGAGTGAATGTTTGCAAATATTATGTAGATTAGTCGGTGTATTAATCTGTTCTGTCTCCTACTCACAAATTTCAAATATTGTTCCCAGGCCGCCTATAATTGCAGATGATCTGCATACAGTGGCTCTTAAGAAGTACAGTATTTTAAGTGTCCAAATACCTTCTGTGGACACTGTAAATATGAAAACCTCCTTATTGTAATAAACACATTTTGGACTCATACGGTACATGGGAAGTACTTTCATTCTGTTTTAAAAGGCATCTCAGGTTGCACTGCCTAAAGCTGGTTGAGAAAATGAAAAGAGTGTGAAAGCTGGAATCTAGACAAAGGGTGATGGCTATGAAGAAGCTGTAAGATACATGCAATTTAACATATTTTCTGTCTGTTACTTAATAACTTTGATGACTTGATGACTCACTAACATAAAGACTATGGTAATGCTTTACTATAAGGTTCAATTAGATACACACACACACGCACACACACTACCTTGTTACTTCAGTAAGTGCTCCAGTAAAGCAGCGCAAGCATTGCAATCCTCCACTGCTAGTTGTAAAGTGACGTTTTCAGACTAGAAACGGTGGCTCCGGCTGTATCAAAACAAGACACTGAATCTGGAGCAGAAGAAAGCAGTTTCACTCACGAGAAGATTTTGCGGACAGAAACTAGAATATGTCTTGATATAAAACCCTGAATGATATCTTTAGATGTGGTAAAAGTGGTATAAGCAGAATAAGTGACTCTGGCCCATTGAATTATTGAAAAATAAAGCTGCGTTCACACTGCCAGCAACTTTGTTGCTGCAGGTCGCCAGTGGCTGGCGGTTAGGTCGCTAGTTGGCGTTCCCGCTACTGGTTGCCTAATAACGTTTATAAATGACATTCACGGATGCCATTCCATTGCTGTTGACAGCGAATCAGTTTTCTTGCCGCTAAACAAACATTTTGGAGGGAAAAGTCTAAATATATATGGAATCAGTACATAAAATGCTTTATATCAAAGATGAACGAGAAACAAGGCGTGCTCTTTACCATAGCGGCTGTTTATCTGCGGCGAAAACGCAAACGCCGGTCTGTCTGGGTCCACAAAACCATTCAATCTCGGAGTCAGCACGGTGAGTACCACCGGCTGGTGCAGGAGCTGCGGCTGGATGAAGTGCGGTTCCAGCAGTACTTCAGGCTTGACAGGACCCAGTTTGTTGAGCTGCTGCAGAGGGTGGGTCCCCTGATCTTTCCATTACTGCAGGAGCTGAGAAAGAGAGAAGGACCATGTGAGCTCTACCGTCTTCACTTGTATTGGCAGTCGCTCCCGTAAGTCGCTCTTCATTTGAATAAAGTTAAACTTGTCTCAACTTTGACGCGTTGCTGGACACGGCCACATCTGGTCACCAACGGTCCCGACAGCTTGTGTCGCTGGAAGTCGCCAGCTCTCATTGAAAATGAATAGGATGGTGTCGCCATTTCGTGCGATGTCGCTGGCAGTGTGTACGCAGCTTAATTCAGTGCGTGAGGGATACAGTTAGAGGATATGATCTTACAAGTACTGTTTCTGTGAGTGAAGCCATTATCTGTATCTGTATCTGTATTTGTTCATATGACAAAATTATCTGTATATTTTCTTGTTTTCCCCTTTTCATCCCAATTTGGAATGCCCAATTCCCAATGTGCTTTTAAGTCCTCGTTGTCGCATAGTATTTCGCCTCAGTCCGGGTGGCGGAGGATGAATCCCAGTTGCCTCCGCGTCTGAGACAATCCGCACACCTATCACATGGCTTGTTGAGCATGTTGAAGAAGAACAAGAAGTAAAAAGACAGAGCAAGTTTCATATTAATATTCCAAAAATATGAATACTATATGGAGCATTTAAACCTTTATGGAGCATTTTTACTTTTTTGGAATACAGTCTTAACCAGATAGTTACCTTAATCACTGATGTGGATATAAATGTGGCCAACTGTAAGAGAAAGAATGATGAGCTCCAACGTAAAATCACTTCAGGTGAGGAATTTAACATCAAGCTCAGGTGTAGGCTATAAATGAATACATGATAATCACGTGTGAAACATTATCATAGACATTTCAAGAAGTGGAAAGTGTATCTGATGTCTTATCTTTGTTAATTGTGCGCATGTCTGGAGATTGTCAAGTGTAATATTAACTGAGACCGCAAACGAGTCGAGATCAAGATCATCCGAAATCACACCATGCGCATTTTCATTCATAAGGATTACACTTTAGAAATATTGGCTGCACAAATTCATAAATCCGTTGTAATTTAGAATATGTTAATATTTTAGTGTTGCTTTAAACTTGATTTTCTTGGATTATAAATCAAACGAGAATTTTTTATGTGATTCGGATGGATCCATTATTCGTTTTGAAGTCATTATTCGCACCTTTCCAAGTAAGGTATTCGGCTTCGGGCACATCCCTAACTGTTTGTTTCTTCTTAATTCTCTGAGTCAGGTTTTCAAAAGCTCTTCACAGGGAAATATGTGTCTGCTGTCAGATTCAGTTTTGTTGAAAATGTTTATGTGAGTTTCTGATTTGAATGTGGATCATTTGCATAACTTGTGGACTTGTATTCTTTCCCCAAACTATTTATGTATTCTCCTTTACTTCTCCTTTCATTTCCTTTAAAGATGAGCTCTGGACAAGCCAAACAATTACACTGCCTGCTCATTGGACTTATCTAACAGTTACTGGCCAAAGTTAAACTTACAAAATGGAAAATTGCACACAAAATCTAAATACAATAATACCGTAAATATGGCTAAATATCTTGTTTTCTCTTTCTCTCTCTTGAGAGCAACGAAAAGCATTAAATGTTTTGTCATGAAGTTATTAAAATGCAAGTGACTTAAAATTTTCCCTTGGTTAAGGGATTATAAAGCGGCTTATTAATGGTTAATAACTAATTTACAAATGCATTATAAATCATTGATATGCAGTAGTAGCAACATGCATAAAAAAGCAACGTTCTTGCAACACTTGCCAAAAAGTGACCTCACATGTTAGAAATGTTTAATAACACCAATTCAACATTTGTAACATATGAAAATATACCTTAATTTAAAATGGACACAAATTAAGCATTTATTAAAGGAATTTTCTGGGTTCGATACAAGTTAAGCTCAATCGACAGCATTTGTGGCATAATGTTGATTTACCGCAAAAGTACATTTTGCCAAGTTCCTCCTTTTCTTTAAAAAAAGCAAAAATTGAGGTTACAATGAGGCACATATAATGGAAGTGAATGGGGGCAATTTTTGGAGGGTTTAAACTCAGAAATGTGAAGTTTATGATTTTATAAAAGCACTTACATTCATTCTTCTGTTAAAACATGAATAATTTGAGCTTTAAATTGTTTACATCATTATTTTTACAGTTGTTTTAGGGTTTTGGGGTTTGTTGACATCACATCATCATGATAATACAATTGGCTATAACTTTACACAGAAAAGGTTTTTAAGTGATTTTAACACACTAAAATCATATTTACACACATATCCTTTATGTCTTGTGGTTATACTTTTGAAAATGTGAGTATTTTAACGTTAAAAAATTGGCCCCCATTCACTTCCATTTTAAGTGCCTCACTATTGTCACGATTCCCTGTTGTCAGCCTTGTGCTTTTCCCTCACCTTCACCATAAACTACGTTTCCCACATTTCCCGGCCCTAATCACTCCCTCATCATCCCCACCTGTCTGTCATTCCCTCGTTTAGTTCTATGTGTATATAAGCCCTGTTGTTTTGTCAGTCCTTTGTCGATCGTTGAATGTTGTTCCTGCCTGTCACCGTGTTCCAGCCTCTTCCCCTCGTGGTTATTTTATAGTGTTTCCCCATCGTGGATATTTCTTGGTTGCAGTGTTTTCCTTTGTTTTTATGTTTAATAAAGAAGCTGCATTTAGATCCTCACTCTCCGGCTGCTCATTCCTAACAGAACGATCGAACCACAATGGATCTAGCAGCATTTTTTATGGA
The DNA here is from genome assembly GCA_032164185.1 of Moxostoma hubbsi. Lineage (NCBI taxonomy): Eukaryota > Metazoa > Chordata > Actinopteri > Cypriniformes > Catostomidae > Moxostoma > Moxostoma hubbsi. Next base: position 39,161,662 of record JAVLUX010000019.1, read on the forward strand.
GCTGACCCAGGCAGATCTAACCATTCGGGAGTTCACCCACTACTTCTCCCGCGTAGCTGGTTTCACCGGCTGGGATGACAAGACCCTGAAGTCAGCTTATAGAACCGGTCTACCCATACACCGATGGTGGGAGTTGCCTGAGATAGGTAATTACACCTGGCAGGAATATGTGGAGCTCATCCTGGAGACGTACGCTGCGGAGGAGCCTCCTCTCTCGATTCCGGGCTGGGCTTCTGGGTATTCCACGCCTGCCATGGCCAACGAGCCAACGCCCACGCCTGCCACGGCCAACGAGCCAACGCCCACGCCTGCCACGGCCAACGAGCTGGAAGCCTCGTCCGTCCCAGAGCCGGCGTTGCCAGCCTCGTCCGTTCCAGAGCCAGCTTTGCCAGCCTCCTCTGCCAGGAAAAGGAGGAGGAGGAGAAGAGGAGGGGCTTCTGCTCACCAGTCTCCGTCCTCCATGGCCAAGTCCTCAGAGCCAGAGCCAGCGCCTGTAGCCTCGACCGTCCAAGAGCCAGAGCCAGCGCCTGTAGCCTCGACCGTCCAAGAGCCAGAGCCAGTGCCTGTAGCCTCGACCGTCCAAGAGCCAGCGCTTGTAGCCTCGACCGTCCAAGAGCCAGAGCCAGAGCCAGCGCCTGTAGCCTCGACCGTCCAAGAGCCAGAGCCAGCGCCTGTAGCCTCGACCGTCCAAGAGCCAGAGCCAGCGCCTGTAGCCTCGACCGTCCGAGAACCAGCCCTTCTTGAGCCTCCCGAGCTTTCCAGAGCTCCGCCTCCAGAGCTTTCCAGAGCTCCGCCTCCAGAGCTTTCCAGAGCTCCGCCTCCAGAGCCACTCACAGCTCCGCCTCCAGAGCCACTCACAGCTCCGCCTCCCGAGCCACCCAGCGCTCCGCCTCCCGAGCCACCCAGCGCTCCGCCTCCCGAGCCACCCAGCATTCCGCCTCACGAGCCTCCCAAAGCTCCGCCTCCAGAGCGTCCCAGCTCTCTGCCTCCAGAGCGTCCCAGTGCACTGCCTCTCGAGTCACCCAGCGCACTGCCTCTCGAGCCTTTGAGACCAAGGTCAAGGCCACCCACGCCTCAGCCACCCGAGCCTTCCGCACCCCTGTCTCCCGAGCCCTCCGCGCCTCTGCTGCCAGAGTCCCCCAGGTCTCCGCCTCAGAGGACTGCCTCGGCTCTGCCTGCAGCTGCTCCGCCTTCCACGGCTCTGTCTGCTCCACCTCCCACGGCTCTGCCTTCGCCTACCAAGACCCCAGGACTTTCCAAGCCTCCTTGGTTACTGCCTACCATGGCACCGTCCCTGGGGGTCTCCTCAATTCCTCTCAGGCCTCCTGACCCTGCCTTGTGGCCTCCTCTCTGGCCTTCTGACCTTGTCCTGTGGCCACCTCCCTGGCCTTCTGACCCTGCCTTGTGGCCTCCTCTCAGGCCTTCTGACCCTGCCTTGTGGCCTCCTCTCAGGCCTTCTGACCCAGTCCTGTGGCCTTCTCCTTGGCCTCCTGACCCTGTCCCAGTCCTGTGGCCTTCTCCTTGGCCTCCTGACCCTGTCCTGTGGCCCTCTCCCTGGCCTTCTGACCCTGTCTCGTGGCCTCCTCTCAGGCCTTCTGACCCAGTCCTGTGGCCTTCTCCTTGGCCTCCTGACCCTGTCCCAGTCCTGTGGCTTTCTTCTTGGCCTCCTGACCCTGTCCTGTGGCCTCCTCCCTGGCCTTCTGACCCTGTCCTGTGGCCTCCTCCCTGGCCTTCTGACCCTGTCTCGTGGCCTCCTCTCAGGCCTTCTGACCCAGTCCTGTGGCCTTCTCCTTGGCCTCCTGACCCTGTCCCAGTCCTGTGGCCTTCTCCTTGGCCTCCTGACCCTGTCCTGTGGCCCTCTCCTTGGCCTCCTGACCCTGTCCTGTGGCCTCCTCCCTGGCCTTCTGACCCTGTCCTGTGGCCTCCTCTCAGGCCTTCTGACCCTGTCTCGTGGCCTCCTCTTAGGCTTTCTGACCCAGTCCTGTGGCCTTCTCCTAAACCTCCTGACCCTATCCTAGCCCTGTGGCCTTCCTCTAGGCCTCCTGACCCTGCCCTAGCCCAGTGGCCATCCCCTGACCCGGTCCATGCTCTATGGCCGCCTCCCTGGCCACCTGACCCACGGCCATTTCCCTGGCCTCCTGACCCTGTCCCTGCCCTATCTGTCTCCTTGCCACCCCCCCGTTCTGTCATAGTCTTGTCCCTCTGTGCCCCTTGTGTCCCCTTGGACTGCCTGTTTGCCCCTTGTGCCCTCTTGGACTGCCTGTTTGCCCCTTGTCTGCTCGCCCCGAGCCCCTCCCTCACCCCTTGGACAATTGTTTTTTTTTGTTTTGTTTGTTCTTATTTTTTCTTTGAGGAGCGTCTGGAAGCCGCTCCTTTGAGGGGGGGTTATGTCACGATTCCCTGTTGTCAGCCTTGTGCTTTTCCCTCACCTTCACCATAAACTACGTTTCCCACATTTCCCGGCCCTAATCACTCCCTCATCATCCCCACCTGTCTGTCATTCCCTCGTTTAGTTCTATGTGTATATAAGCCCTGTTGTTTTGTCAGTCCTTTGTCGATCGTTGAATGTTGTTCCTGCCTGTCACCGTGTTCCAGCCTCTTCCCCTCGTGGTTATTTTATAGTGTTTCCCCATCGTGGATATTTCTTGGTTGCAGTGTTTTCCTTTGTTTTATGTTTAATAAAGAAGCTGCATTTAGATCCTCACTCTCCGGCTGCTCATTCCTAACAACTATGACCTTGATTTTTGCTTTGAGTCAAAATACATTTTTGTGGTAATCAACGTTATGCCACAAATACTGTTGATTGAGCTGAACTTGTATAGAACCCGGAACATTCCATTAGAAACCTATACATAAAGTTCAGTTCAGTTTAATGCTCATCAGGCTTTATGATATGAAACATTCTGTGAATGAGCATGGAGAGCTAAAAAGTGTTTATGAAGAAGACTTGAAGTAACAAGGACTTGGAAAGTTGAGACGGCACTCGGAGTAGCACTATTCTTTTCAAATCAACGTGACGAGGAAAGTGAGAAAACAAGTGAGTCAGTACATTACAGTTATGACTATAAACAAAAAAAAAAGCAGACTGTAGCAGACTTATACAATACCTTCTTTTAATCTCAGTATAATAGTCTATTGTTTCTGTAATGTGGCATAAATCATGAATTTATAATGCATTTGTAAATAACTAAATAGTCATTAATGAACCCCTTTAGAAACCCTTAACAAAGGGAACATTACTGTAAAGTGTTACCATATTTTACAGCAAGTAAACAGGTGACAAACAGCACACACACTTGTCCCAGTGTTTCCAGAGAACATAAGGATTGTGAGTGTGTGTTTGAGGTGCATATGGAAAGGATCATTAGGAGGATTGGTGAATCGTTTGGTATAAATCGAGTCATTAGGTATCCATTTGTGGCAGAGTGGCTTCCATATGACTGTCGCGGGGTGGCAGGTCCTCTCTACTGCCAGACAGCTTCTGTTCTCCTCACATAAACACACAAACAGATTGGCTCGTTTGCATTTCTCTTCTGGGCGACAGTTTGGCAGGGACTTACAGGAAACCTTTTACTTTAATATCCTTCCCCTTTTTTTCCCCATATTTCACATTTTAATGTTTTGAATTTTTTGGACTGTGTGTGACAGTATCGATTGCGTAATAGTGTGCATTCTCCAAAGAAAATCATTGCTTACTTCAACACCATTTAAACACGTAAATTTTGCTCCTTCAATATCTTCATAAAAAAACATCAATTCATAATTTTTTTTAAAGTAAACCCAAGTCAACCTGAAACAGTTTGTAGCCCATTTTACTTCCACAATGTTACATATTGGATTAGAGAAAATAATACTAATAACAATAATTGGTGGCATTGGTTTTATACAAAGAGAATGTGAAAATAATTAGTGGTAAATTTGCAACTGGAACATGAACTCTCTATTTTTGTAAGGGTTGGTGAAAATGAAGCCCAGCAATTGTCAAAATATAGATAAGATAAGACCTGATTTCTTGTCACAAATTCAAGCTTTATGTGCCAACTTGATGTGGGAGTAGGCCGTAGCCCGAGCTGTACGAGCAACAGGCAGCACAGCCTACCACAGTTTTGCTTTCAAAGACAGCTGGACCAAGCACAACAGAATGCAAGGATCTCGAGACAGTCTTGTTCATCTCGTGCTCTCTATTTTAGTTCATTAGCAGGACAGCCACTCGACTCACACTGATATTAAATTAATTATGACCGCAGACAGAAATAAGCACTTACAGGCAATCCTGCTGTCAGTAATATAATCCGAGCGCTCTTGTGGGCTCAGGCACACACAGTTTATTAAAAAAAAACACTACGACCACCTTTCAGACCATGCATCAAAATGTGCAGTTCATGAAAAATTCTTCTTTGAGGGTGTATTAGGTCGCCGGAATGACCCGTGGCTGCATGCGTGTGTGCACTTAACACATCTGTGCCCCATGGTGCCCCTGTGCATGCTTGCTTTTGGCTGACTCTGTCACACTTTGCTGTAGATGTGCGAGATAGCAGAGCGCATCGACAGCGAGATAATTACCCGCCAATCATGAGATTTGGATGGAGGGTGGGAGAGAGAGGTAGACAGTGGAGGTGACTGACAGGCCAATAACATCAAGCCCTAACTACACAAGCACACACACCATGGTACAGCTGCAGTTTAACTCACGTTCTGCTCTGACAGCGCGTGGATGTATGTTTTTTTGCACAACACTTAACTGTGCCACAGCAGCGTCTGTTGCAATATCACCTCTTGCTGGCGAAACATAGAGAATGTGAAGGGCCGTTCACACTGACAGAGACTTGAAGCAAGTGAAAGGAAGTCGTTCATTTTCAATGAGCCCCGTTTACATCTGTTTTTTGTTTTTTTTAAAGATAAATTTCAACTTTCCATGTATGACCGCATTGCATTTGAGGTGTAAACGCTAATCAGTCCTAACACAATGGCTTACAGTACCTGGGCTTATACCCTGGGCCCCTGGGTTGCAGGGCCCCGACTTCCAATAGCATCTGCCACTCTATTTGGCATGTTGACATTTGTGGGAGACAATGGTGAACATGAAGACTGTCTGAAGACTAGTCATAGAATGAAAAAATTCCACCACAATTTGACAATAATTTAGGGAAAACTGTTAAAAAAACATAGAAATACTTGTAATGAATTGTAGACAGTAGAAATCAAAAGACACCTGACTTTAGGCCAAACTATTCATAAGTTTTAAGTAAAAATAGCCAGTTTTCATATTTTGAGACCAGTATGTTGCGCTGCTGTGAAACTGCACACCTACCCTCGGATCATGGTTGTGATGACGTATACCAAGTTTTGTTTCAATATGTCAAAGCTTTGCAAAGATATATCTTCACAACGTCTTTGGGGTGCTTGTCATCAGATTCATTTAACCAGTATATGTAGGGTTGCCACACGTCCCATAAAATACGGAATTATCCCGTATCGAATCAGTATGGGATGTGATTTGTCCTACATTTCAGCTGGTCCAATGGCATAATTGCGAAATTGTTTAAGATGATAAATTTAACCTTGATATTCATTGGAAATTGTGCCTACGGTGGATAAGGGACCATCTGAAATCGTCAGCCAGCACCCCTCCCCCCACCATTGAAAACATTAGATAGAGTGTACCGTTTTTTACAACTTCAAAAGTGCCAACCCTAGTTAAATGAGAACGGTTCGGTCTATCAAAAAGCTTTTGATACATGATCGTTATATGTATCCAAAGATGTTACACTTCAAATTATGTGAAAATATATAAAGTCCTATTACGAATTTTTTACGGAAAATTCAAAAAGGTGGAAAATCTAGTCAGGTGGAAACTGTAACCATGGTGTTCACTGGACTCAAATGTTGTTTCTAGGCCATTCATTTTGAAATGTTATAACGATGAACATAAGTGCACCTTTGAACAGTTGGTGGTACTATTATGCACTGTTGCAGTTTGTATAAACACTTTCACCTACAGAAAAATTATTTTAAGCAGCAAAAAATTAATGTCATCTTAATTTTTCAAACAATACAGTATCTCTGATCAGATTTACAATTGCTATGGCCAATTGTGCTGCCTACCAATAATTTTAGAGCGACCAGCGGCAGGAACGCCTATACTAACGAACAACATACAGCGACCTGGTGACCTAGAGCAGTAAAATCACTGTCAGTGTGAACGGCACTTGAGTGATGCTTTTGGCTGTATATCAAAATGTCCCACTCGAATCATTGTGCAGAGAGGACAAGCATATGTTTTTTATTTGATTTTATTATTGTATGTTAAAATCTGAAATCCAGGTTCAACAACTCTTTTCTTTGAGGGTTGGGGCAATCTTTTTTTTCACATCGTATGGTGTGTAACAGATGCTGTCTGTCATAGGTGGTCCTCTTACACTGTTACAAATGACCAAACAAGTCATAGATGTACTGTACATTCACTGATAATAACCAGATGTCATCAACAGTACTTTCTTTGCCCTTAAAGGAATTTTGAAAATATTATTTCTTGCACTTAACACAGTCGAGAACTATTTAGGGACGGCGAAATAATAATTTACGCAGACATTAAGTGCTAATTTGCGTGTCCAGCACTTGGGTGGAACAAATTATGCCCTGTTCATGCTGGTTAAACTCTGTGGTCTCTGTAGAGCGTTTTGGACCAGAGACAAGCAAAAAAAGTGGGCCGCATGAACCTCCTGGGTTAAACAGAAACAAAATTAAACGTTTATATAAATATATCTACATCCAGATATCTTACGGTGTCAACAATAATGTTGTTCTGTCCTCCACATTCCACTCTAAGTGTTATGATAGGCCGAATTGTACAATTTAAGGGTGTAACTACAGGCACTTTTATGTCCAGGGGTCGGTTTTTTTTGTAAACTAACAGACTTTTTGACTTGTTGTTATATGAAGGTCACATTAAAGGAATAGTTCATCCACATGTTTCTTCTGTGGAACACAAAAGGAGATGCTTGGCAGAATTTTATGTACTGATGGCCTCAGTCACTGTTCACTTTCTTTGTATGGAATAAAGGACGTCATGAAAGTGAAATGTGAAAGTGAATGTCTCACTTTTCACTCTATATGAAAACCAATAATTCACACAAAATGAACAGTGAAATCTTGAAAAAATGAGAACCGATGGCAATGGAAACAGATGGCTATCTGTTAGCTCTGTTTATTTCACTGGTGCTCAGCGGTTGACTGATGTTAACCATCTGCAGTGAAACATTGACTAGGAGAACCCCCTTCTCACTGAACACAGACAGAGAGTACAAGGAAGAGCTTTTTAACAAGTAAAGGGAAGTGTTAATACTGAGAAAGTATTACCTTTTTTCACATTCTATTTTTCTTTCTCTTGTTCTGACTGAACTGAGTAAATTTCTACATATTTAGAAGAAAATGTGGTGCTTCTTATCCATGCAAAAGTTTAGGCCACAAGTAGCTATTAGCATATTGCTATGCAGTTGCTAAGGTCAATATGGAAAGCGATTGAATGCTCGCTAGGTGGTTCCTTACTGGTCAAAGCCAGAATAATCCACCTTCTTTCAATGTAAATATACTGTATTTCCATACACTTTATCATCTGCTATTCTTTAATTGTACACCTTATCGCTTTAAGTTAAATCACAACTCTCATCTACAAGCCACATGAAAAGCAAATGTGAAATGACAAACAAAAGCAGTGACGCAACCATGGCATTTTGTGGTGCTTCTATGACACTTTGGGCTCATGTTCTCTATCAGTTAAGCTACCGCGCATTTTGATCGCACTTGAACACACTTGTAATTTAGTTGGTTATGTAATGCAAATGTTAAAATGTAGTAAGAGTTTTGAGGTCATAAGACAGCATTGTGTGAGGAACAGAGCAACGAGTAAGTGTTTCTGAGCTGATAATCTCCCGTTTTACTCGTGATTTGTGTGAAAGTGAATGAAAGTTGTTGTTGTAGTGCCTCTAGTAGTCATTTCACCAGGAAACTGCTGTGATATGTACAACGAGCCACGAAAAATCATTTCGCAAATATGTAGGTATAGTCACGTGATTTTTGGAGATCACGTTGTTTCGTTCATGCGTATAACAACGATGTGGGATGAGTTACAAACCGAAGTTTATACTCTGTGTTAGGGATTTGCACACATTTTTAAGTAATATTAGTGAATGTTTAAATGACTTTCTGGACGCATTAGTTGCAGTTGTGTTAGCTGACACTGTACTAAGATAAAAAAATACAAAATGTGTCTGTAAAAAACCTAAAATGATGTCATAATTGTTTAAGCCCTGCCATTAAAGAGTAAAAGGAACTGACCATAAGAGTGAAACATAGAGAGAGAAAGAGAAAGCCCAGTTTTCTGTCATTTTGACAGCTGTTCATTTAGAAAGAAAAACTTTTATTGAGTCCAGATGGCTGCAGTCAGCGGCAGAGAGAGCAGAATATTTCTGTTACAGCATGTGCGGGTGCTTTTGAGTACAATTTAAACGGCTGTGCGCTCAAGACTTCTTCAAATGAAGCTCTACGGGATAATGCTGTATAATAACAGACTGTTCGTGTGCTGATTATGGTGCAGGTAATGAGGATGAATGCTTTGCATTGATTAGTGTCTCATGTAAAAAACATTTCAGTTTATAATAATCCAGAGAAAAGCCCCTATTGCACATTGTGAAGATGGGTAAGTGAATGTATGAGCGTGTTTGTGTCATGACTTCAACTCATGTCATATTCAGCTGTGTTTATTCAATTAATAACTAAATAGAGCTCAACATTTAACACCAAATAACCACATGAAGCACCACCAAAACACTACTATATCCACACTGTGCGTGAGCTGAGCTCATGTATCATATAGTTTACCGTAAAGGTGGGCTGGATGATGTAGTGGAAGGAAATACTATATAAAATATCACAGAGTGACAAATATGAAATAGTGAAGCAGCGGAGAATGACTGACATGAACTTTGAATCGCTTTTGAATTATTCAAGCTCGATGTGACTCGTGATTCTGCTTCTTTGTTCTCAGCAGAGCTGTAATCTAGGCACATGGTGGCACTTTGAAGGAGCTAAAATATATGATAGTTTTAATTCTTTAAAAAAGTTTAGTTTTAGGTTTGTTAGATTTTTTGGCCAATGCATATTTCCCATATATCCATTTGTGTTATTTGATAGTTTTGGTGGCTTTAGCATTATTTTAACATGTGGAATATACAAGTAATACTATGTGAGTAAGTTTGGATAAGCTTGGATAATGTGACAGCGATATGCGATGCGATAAACCTAAGATTCAAGAGATAATTCTCTTGTTCTGACTAAACTAGATTTCTACATATTTAGAAGAAAATGTGGTGCTTCTTATCCATGCAAAAGTTTGGGCCACAATCATTCCAAGTGGCTATTAGCATATTGCTATGCAGTTGCTAAGGTCAATATGTAAAGCGATTGAATGCTTGCTTGGTGGTTCCTTACTGGTCCAAGTCAGAAGCACAAAACTTATTTCAATGTAAATATACTGTATTTCCATCCACTTCATCATCTGCTATTTGGGTTTTTTTTTTAAATCTTCCAAACAACTGTGATTGGAGCATTCTGAACAGTGCTGAGAAAAGTAACAGATGCCATGTGCCAACAGTGTTTATGCTTCAGAAGAGGAAGAAGGTAGGACAATACCTTATGCGTGGTAAAATTGCGCAAATGTTGGTCGGGACATTTCCAATTTACGCCTGTGAATTAGGCAATAGAAAATAATGGCTTTAGAAGTCAATATATTATTTGTATTGACAGCAATTGAGTTTGTCCAGTTCTCAAAGTATCTGTTCTTACATTACGTCTGAACTATTGTTAATATTGTTAGTTTATGTACATTTGTGTCAGACAGTCGCATTTGAAGAGTCTCTCTAGTTTTTAGGATGCTGTGACATGTTGAAAGTAGTTCAATCTGAAAATCGTGTCTTTAGATCACTGCATTCTGTTGTGTTTCATCCAGCTATCAAGACGTGAACACCTCTCTTTCTGTGGCTACGCTGCTTGTGAGGTTTGTTGGGGCGTGTTGACTGCCCCCTGCTGATGTGGCTCGTAAAAACACAAAGTTACATGTGCTTCAAGCTTGATGTAGGAAAATATTCACTTTTATTACAGAATTTACATATGGGTCTGGAGGCATGATTATCTGCGTTCATTTTTTGAATCCGTTATTTTTATTTAAATGATTACACTAAATGCGTTAAAACAACAGCACCACACGTTTCATATTAAAACTGATTTATTGTTTTAAACTTCTTTAGACTGGTCGCAGTAGTCTGAATCTTTGTAAGAGAACATACACACACACAAAACGTTTTATTCGGTCACCTGCTTATATTGAGTTATTTACAAAGGTTACAGTAATTCCAGATGTACGTCTCTTCCAGAGGTTCATTTGTTTTTAAAGCTGTCCATATGTTGTTAAATATCAGTGTTTACTCAAATGTACAAAATATGCATGCACAGTAACCTACATCACCAGGTTATCATCCTGCTTTATTAAAGTGTTGTCTCATATAGTTTAACTGTCATTTACTGGATGCTTTTATGCTAAACTCTTACTGTCTGTAGAGTGCAGTGATTTTTGACCGTTTGACCTCTGAGGTCATTATTGCATGTTGGACAGTGACGTCTCCTTGACCCGTGCTGCTCCCGAGAGACAGACACGGGTGAACACTAACATGTTCACATGTTGCCCTTCCTGCTCACCCCTGACAGCCAGATCACAGTGAGCGCTTAGTGAGCTCAGCGGAGCAGAACGAGACACATTATAAGCCATTACAGCCATGCACTGCTGTCTCCTCTGCCATCGCTAGACTCACACACACACACACACACACACACACACACACACACACACATATACAGACAAACACTCACACAAACACACACGCACTTACACTCACACAAACACACACACACACACAGACAGACAAACACACACACACACACACACACACACAGACAGACAGACACACACACACACGTGCATACACAGAGACACAGACACACACACGCGTACACAAACAAACAGACACACACACGCGTACACACACATGCGCGCACACACACGCACACACACGGTTGATATGTTTTTTATTTCTCCATCTTTCTGTCTTTATAAAGTCGGCAGATGTTTTAAGTACAGTGAACAAATAAGAGCAAGTGAGAGCGCTTGACTTTTCATTCTTTCTTTCTTTCTTTTCTTCATAATTTTTTGATAAATCAACCAAGATTATTAAGTGCTGTAAAAATTAATTAATGTTAACAAAAATCAAACAAAACCTTAACATAATTCTGCGCCTCTGTTTTGTTTTCCTCATTGTAGATGAATTGCATTGACAAATGGGCTGTTAATCGGGACAGTTCTATAAATACGAGTATCAGATTGGGCAATCCATGTCTCTAAAAGCAACACTCACAGTGCTTATGGATCAGGAAGAGAAGTAGACGTCTCAAGAGCTTTTGAAATACCACAAAATTAGGGAAGAACATGTCTGCAAGGTTCCTCCTTCCTGCAAACCATGCAAACTTCATAAACGTCTCCACACACATGCAGCAAGCTTCTCTCTTAAAAAATGTCATTGCATTAGATAACATAATATCCAACTAAGTTGCATTTCTTAGAAGGAAAGCACAGTCACACTTTTCAGGCAAATCATCTGACTGAAACTTTGTCAAAATGAAGTCATAAAGTATTTGGACACTTTCTGGCTTTTAGACAGGAACATGTCCCTAATGAATAAAATGAACTACTTTATATGGCTTCAAAATACTTGGGTGATTGTGCACAAGTCGTATGAACCACTTTTCTGGTGCTTTTTTTGTGCCTTTTTTAAACTTGACAGACGTGGTCACTATGTGTCTTGTGGAAAAGACGAGCGGGAAACACAAAATGAAATAACACAGTTAAAAAGTTATAAAAAGATTTAGGTGAACTATTCCTTTAAGTCTCCAAGCACTGTTTGAGGCCACTGTGCATGGCCACACGTACACACACACACACACACACACACACACACACATTGCTAAAGATATGCAAACCAGTGTCAGAAATTAACTTTTACATTAAAAGGGGCAATATTTGATTTTCATAGGCATTTTGTTTTTATCTTTATTAGAGCTTTTTTTCCTCTATCTCTCTAACCATTTAAAACATAAACTGTGCCTCAATACTTCAATACAATACAGAACTTCAATACTTAATTAAATGGGTCATGCCATGAGGAATACAATTTTCCCTGATATGTTGACATATAAGATGTCAATCTACTATAAAAACTTACCGTAAATTTCAGAACTCAAAACTTAATCCCCAATGCAATAAAAGTATTTATTGAAACCAAGCTGCAAAAACACCTCATTCTCTACATCCTTATGTCACTGGGTGTACAATAATTCATGACCACCTCTACAGCACAAAAACATCAACACCTACATTTACATCAACGCACCCTTGGCCCCACCCACTGATGATTCAGTTTGATAAACAAGGCCAACTGTGGCCAAACTATTCCTGAACACCAAAGGGGAACCATCTGGACTGTTTTTAATTATTTTGTATTCAAACATGCACAGACAGACATCTTTGATTAGTTAACACATAACTCAGGGCACTTTTAAAAGCGACATGAACATGTTCTTTCATCCGTCTGTGCTATTTTTAATTGTTGATGTATGAAAACATACGCTGGATGGACGTCTTTGACCTTTTTTGATGCGTTTCTGGCAATGTGCATTTCAGTGCAGGATTATACTGGATGTAGATGTATCTTCAGCGTATTTCAGCGTGGATTGTATGTTTATCAATGTGGATTGCTTTGTTGACACAAACTTAAACCATTTATTTGTGTTGTTGACAGTAGTAACTCCAGCATGTGCAGCGCAAAATGGAATGGAACGTCTGTTTACTGCCGGTGCAACATGACGTGCCCCAATGGATGCTTCCATGGTAGACAGCATCACTGATTATAATGGTTTCTTGTCATAATTCGAGATGTTGAGAAAATGACCCAAGCACAGATAGGAAAACAATGAGCTTTATTTGAATAAATTGAACATACATAACAAAAGCACTCTCGATGGGGAAAAAGAAAATGAACAAAACCAAACCAGAATAAATACAAGAAGCACTGAACCGACAGGGAAGTCAGACATGAGCTCACGATGACAGGAACAAACGAAACAATCCAGCACAGGACAGCATACATAAGGAGCTAATATAGGGGGTGAAAACAACAGCTTAACAAGGGGCAGGTGAAACAAATGATCTAATAATAAGCAGGCAGGGGTTTGATGCACAACTGTTAGACAATACAGAAACTAAACAAAGCCACGTGCTCTCACAGACATAAACACACGAATGACACGAGCGCATATCGCCAGAGACTACCAGGCAACATGCGCTCATGCAAAATTAGAGACGAGATGGGACATTTGTGCAAGGGTTCAGCCACAAATAAACAGAACCAAGACAGAAGCAGCCGAACCCCAGCACAACATGACAACGGATCGCGTACCGAACGCAATATGCGCCACGAATGAGGTCGCGAGAGATAGACACAAACAATTGACATGAGTGCATGCCGCAAGGATGACATAAGAGCAATGCTTATAAACTCATGCCAATAAACAACAAGACAAGAGAACGCATGGCAATGCCAAAAGGGCGAGCCATGCATTCTTACACAGACTGGACAGGACACTAAACATGAGTGTCAGAGTTCAGCCACAAAGACAATATAAACATAATCAACAGAAGTGGCTGAATCTTGACAGGTTCTATTGCTTGTGACGTGACATGACTCTCGTGTCCGGTGTAGAGAGGTTGTGAGTGTTAACAGTTGTGCTTGAGATGAACAGTTTAATATATTCAGATGCAATGTGTTGGATGTGCGTTATGTGTAAACCTTGAAATTTAGTTTTATAATGTTGTGGAGTTTGTTAATTTTTTTACGATAGAGTTTCAAATATGGCTGATTTTGAGGGGTGGCATGCTGTTAGCCAATCAAAACATCGGGTGTTTGGGCCAGAGACAGGGTGGAAAAATTATCATATATTACTATAAATTATGTTTTAACACAAAAAAAAACATCATCAGTAGAAGTCAGCGAAGATAATAAAACTATAAAATAGAGCATTTCATGACCCCTTTATTACAAATTGTCAAGATTGAGAATGTATTACCTATCAACATAAGAATTAAACATTAATTCATATTTTATATCTAGGCATTTTCAAATGAAAAAAAAAAAAGATGAGAAAAATTAAAGAATTTAATGCAAGGGCATTTTTTGCACCCACATTTTGAACTTGAATGGCGGGGTTGCCATTTTTGCCCCTAGCCCCTCAAAATTTCTGACCCTGATGCAAACATATGTGCAAGGGGAATCTTCTGCCACGTCATGCTGTGTTCTGTTGGAGTTCACTGAAACTAAGGTTTTAGAAGAAACTCTGAATCAGTGAGGGCCGAGAATATGTTCACCCACGCATACGAGGCGGCTGAAAGAGCTGAGCTCAAACGGCACCCAGAGAAACTTACAACACAAGTGTAACTTTGGCAGAAAGTCATCTGGAATTTTCCAGACACATCAGCTGTCTGCATTAAAAAAATCTTTAGTTTTCATATTTTTCCGGCATGAAGATCCGACTTATGATTTCAGCGATTATAAGCAAAATGTGTTTGTTTTAAAAGATGATAACACTGTGCTAACATGAGAACAAGTTTGTTGTGCTAATAGTGTGCACAGCTGGGGCTTGTGCAAACCATTTACACACGATGAAACGATTGATTTTGCATACACTTTATATCTCACCTCTCTGTACGTTTGTTTGCTTTTCATGATGGATTTTTTTGTATGTATTATTCTTTATGGCTATATTTTGTCAACTTTAGGTATGTGTTTTAACAGAGCATGATATTCTGTTTGAAACTGTTGATTTGCATGTCAGGAAGTGCAATATCCAGTGTCATATCCGTTAACGTTGACAGGGACTGTCCCTTTCAGCAGTGACCAATGCCTTCTAAACATTTCTTACATTTACTGTAATTTCCACTTAAAATCGTTACGCATATGTGACTGCACCAGTACAATCCTTTGGGGGCTGAAAGCTAATGTGTGTCAGGACAAGGATATGGAGGATATGAATGTGTTTTTTCTGCTTAGATTTGCCAATAAAAATAGTAATAATTGTTCATTTTCTATTTTAAGCAGATTTAATAAAGGATTTATTGGTGTTTAGTTTGTACGTTCAGTAAAACACATTGACACAGCTTAAAACAATTCCCCCTGCAAGCATTAATTCAACATTTATTTCGTGTTAAATGTGTGATTCAGGCAAAACTGTGAGTTTTGGGACCACAAGGATAAAGTGATATTTTAAATAACCATATCTAAAATGACAACGCAGTAGTGAATAGGTGAAGCCAATATGCCTTAAGTATACACTTTAGGACTACAAATGCACACGGTGAGAACAAGTGTGTTGTTATTTTTCAGTTCAGTGATTTATGTTGTGTTCAAAGTCTTGTTGATTGTTAATCCGGCTCCTGCTTCCTCCTGTCTCTAGTGAATTCTTGTCTGCCACACTGGTGCCGAAACCCAGGATTGGAGGAAGACATGCTGTCATGGAGTCCTCGGGGTCCTCTGCACCCAGGCGGACAGCAGCGGCAAGGACTCCATTACACCATGTCTTCCTCCAATCCCGGGTTTTGGCACCAGTGTTACAAGGTTCGGGAAAGGAGGAAGCGGCAACTGGATTAACAATTATCAAGACTTTATTCAACACAAACGCTGAACTGAAACATAACAACACACAAACATGGCCGCGTATGTCTCTCTCTCTGGCATCCCCGGTTCCTCCTTCATCCCTCTCCCGCTGATTAGGCAACTCCCACACCCTCCTCCTTGTCACATTCAGATTTATAAATATACAGTTAAAGTCAGAGGTTTACATACACCTTAGCCAGATACATTTAATCTCAGTTTTTCACAATTCCTGGGATTCTAAGAAAATATGGTCAGTTAGGATCACGACTTTATTTTAAGAATGTGAAATGTCAGAATAATAGTAAAGAGAAGGATTTATTTAAGATTTTATTTCTTTCATCACATTCCCAGTGGGTCAGAAGTTTGCATAATTTTGTTAGTATTTGGTAGCATTGCCTTTAAATTGTTTAACTTGGGTCAAATGTTTTGGGGAGCCTTCCACAAGCTTCTCACAATAATTGGCTGGAATTTTGGCCCGTTCCTCCAGACAGAAGTGTTGTAACTGAGTCAGGTTTGTAGGACTCCTTGCTCACACATGCTTTTTCAATTCTGCACACAAATTTTTCTTTTAGATTAAGGTCAGGTTTTTGTGATGGCCACTCCAAAACCTTGACTTGTCCTTTAGTCATTTTGCCCCAACTTTGGAGCTATGTTTGGGGTCATTGTCCATTTCAAATCAAATCAAATCACTTTATTGTCACACTACTGTGTACACGAGTGCAACAGCAGGTGAAATTCTTGTGTGCAGTTCCGAGCAACATTGCAGTCATGACAGTGACGAGACATAAACCACTTTACAATAAACAACATATTACACAAAACAATTTACATAAACTTATACAACAATTTACATAACAAATGTACACATACCTACACAACAATTTACATAACAAATGTACACAATACACACAATGTAGAATACACACACTAGAGAAGGGTATAAATATATATATATATATATATATATATATATATATATATATACACTGACTGAATTGGGAGCGAGAATATATTGACAGAATGAGGATTAATAAAGTGCAGTGCTGATTGTTGATCGTGAGGGATCAAGTGTTCAAAAGTCTTATTGCTTGGGGGAAGAAGCTGTTATGTAGTCGACTGGTGCGGGTCCTGATGCTGCGATACCGCCTGCCTGATGGAAGCAGTGAGAGCAGCCCATGACTCGGGTGGCTGGAGTCTTTGATAATCCTCCGAGCTTTCTTCACACACCGTCTGTTATATATATCCTGGAGGGAGGGAAGCTCACCTCCGATGATGTTTCTGGCCGTTCGCACCACCCTTTGCAGGTCTTTGCGGTTGTGGGCGGTGCTATTGCCGTACCAGGCGGTGATGCAGCCAGTCAAGATGCTCTCAACAGTGCTGGTGTAGAACCGTGTGAGGATGTGTTGGTTCATTCCAAACTTCCTCAGCCGTCTCGGGAAGAAGAGGCGCTGGTGAGCCTTCTTCACAACGGCCTCAGTGTGGACGGACCATGTGAGTTCCTCAGTAATGTGGACACCGAGGAACTTGAAGCTGCTGACTCTCTCCACCGGTGCTCCATTAATGGTGATGGGGCTGTGTTCTCTGTCTTTCTTCCTAAAGTCCACCACAAGCTCCTTGGTTTTACTGACGTTGAGGGAGAGTTTGTGCTCCTGACACCAGCGCGTCAGAGTGTGCACCTCCTCTCTGTAGGCTGTTTCATCATTGTCAGTGATCAGACCTACAACCGTCGTATCATCAGCAAACTTAATGATGGCATTGGAGCTATGTGTCGCCACACAGTCATGTGTGTAAAGGGAATACAGGAGTGGGCTGAGAACACAGCCCTGCGGGGCTCCAGTGTTGAGGGTCAGTGATGAGGAGATGTTGCTGCCCATTCTAACCACCTGACGTCTGCCTGACAGGAAATCATTTGGAAGACCCATTTATGACCGAGCTATAACTTCATGGCTGATGTCTTGAGATGTTGCTTCAATATATCCACATAGTCTTCCTTCCTCATGATGCCATCTATTTTGTGCACCAGTCCCTCTTGCAACAAAGCACCCCCACATCATGATGCTGCCTCCCCCATGCTTCACGGTTGACATGGTGTTCTTTGGCTTGCAAGCCTCACTCTTTTTCCTCCAAACATAACGATGCTCAAAACTAACAATGCTCATTATGGCCAAACAGTTCAATTTTGTTTAATCAAACCAGAGGACATTTCTCCAAAAAGTAAGATCTTTGTCACCATGTGTACATGCAAACTTTTGTCTGGCTTTTTTATGACAGTTTTGCAGCAGTGGCTTCTTCCTTGCTGAGCAGCCTTTCAGGTTATGTCGATATTGGACTTTTTTTGTTTTACTGTGGATATAGATACTTCTACGTCTAAATCTACCTGATTCCTCCAGCATCTTCACAAGGTCCTTTTGCTGATGTTCTTTGATTGATTTGCACTTTTCGCACCATCTCTAGGAGACAGAATGGATCTCCTTCTTGAGCGGTATGATGGCTGCGCGGTCCCATGGTGTTTATACTTGCATACTATTGTTTGTACAAAAGAATGTGTTACCTTCATGTATTTGGAAATTGCTCCCAAGGATGAACCAGACTTGTGGAGGTCCATAATTTTTTTCTGAGGTCTTGGCTGATTTATTTTGATTTTCCCATGATGTCAAGCAAAGAGGCACTGAGTTTGAAGGAAGGCCTTAAAATACCTCCATGGGTACACCTCCAATTCAATACACCTCCTTTCAGTAGCTAATTGGCTAATTGACATAATTTCTGGAATTCTCCAAGCTGCATAAAGGCACAGTTAACTTAGTTCATGTAAACTTCTGACCCACTGGAATTGTGATATAGTCAATTAAAGTGAAACAATCTGTCTGTAAACAATTGTTGGAAAAATTACTTGTGTCATGCACAAAGTAGATGTCCTAAACGACTTGCCAAAACTATACTTTGCTAATATTAAATCTGTGAAGTGGTCAAAAAATTAGTTTTAATGCCAAAGTGTATGTAAACGACTGACTTCAACTGTGTATATAACTGTATCACAAGTATATATTCAGGTTTCTAACTATATATTCAGAATTTAAAACTATGTACTTGGATGTAAAATTATTTTCCACTTTATTTCTACATATTTAGATTTCCAACTAGTAACCAGTAGATTACTTATACTGTATGTAATCTGGTTCTGATTATTAATTACATGACTACAATTGCAATCATTAAAGTAATCTCTTGGATTATATTTTAGGTAATCTAATCTGAATACTTACTGATTACCTCTGAGTTAACTCTTGTTTATTTGATGTCACATGCATTTGAGAAGAATAATTTATACCATTTTGACATAATGTTGCTTAAATGCATTTAGGAAAACTTGTAAAAAAAAATGTACTGATATGTAATAATTAAAATTAAAATTAAAATGTGCTCATGAGTTGTTAGATATACATTGTAAAGTTGAAGAACGATATGAAAAATGTTCTGCTGTAGCTTGATTAATATGTAATCCATAAAAAGGAAATGTAGTCTTATCACAAGTCTTTTAAAATGTAATTTATTCTAATTACAAATACTTGATTTTTGGAATCTGATTACATTATCCAGATTACATGTAATATCTTACTACCCAGCATAACTACACAATCAAATTAGTAACTACATACAGTACTCAGAATTTATAAATATACATTCAAAATTTATATAATGTTAAAAATGTACAGTTTATATATATATATATATATATATACACTACCGTTCAAAAGTTTGGGGTCACTTACTCATTCTTTATTTATTTATTTATTTCACATTTTAGAATAATAGTAGTCAGCAAAACTATGGAATAATAGAAATGGAAATATGGGAATTATTTTGTGACCAAAAAATCCAAAATAAATCCAAAACTATGTAATATTTTAGCATCTTCAAAGTAGTCACCCTTTGCCTAGATTTTGCAGACATGTACTCGTGACATTTTCTCAACCAACTTCTTGAGGAATCACCCCGGGATGCTTTTTAAACAGTATTGAAGGAGTTCCCATCTATGTTGGGCACTTATTGGCTTCTTTTCTTCATATTTTGATCCAAGTCATCCATTTCAAAAACTTTTTTTTTTTTAGGAAATTTTAGATTTGTAATTAAATAAATGTATATGTTTTGGCAGAATAATATTTTGTCTACAAAGTTAATTTCAAACTTTTAAGCATACACCTTCAGATCAAAAGATTTTTAAGATCATGAGAAACATTTCAGACAAGTGACCCCAAACTTTTGAACGGTAGTGTATATATATATATATATATATATATATAGGGTGTGTGTGTGTGTGTGTGTGTGTGTGTGTGTGTGTGTGTGTGTGTGCGTGTTTGTGTGAGGAGAGTACAGTTCTTCAGAGTTTGCTTCCTCTATGGGTGTGTATGAAGGCATGTTAGTTTTTTTAAGAAACTGACAGCGAGCATAATGGACCGGGTGAAGTCCAGGTGTGCGTGACCTAAGATTGAATGTGATTGGGTGGTTCAGTATGGCTTACTAACATCACAGTCCGACCCCAAAATGTCACAAAGCTTTTCTGCACTGTCAACTGTAACACTCGCTTGTATCCTACTGTCTCTTTCTCTCTCAGTGTATCTTTCATCTTAACTGACTGCTTCAGTAATATCTCCAAGTGAAATACACTAGGTTGTTCTAGAAAATTTTATGTGTGTAATATTGCAATTTATACAACAGGTCTGTTGAATGCTTGATTCTGAATGTTTGACAGACATTCTAGGTGTGCAATTATTATTATTATTATTATTATATATCAGTTCGCCAAATTATTTCAAAGAGCCCTACAGGCTACCACAACAAAATAACCAATTAAAACAAAGACAGTGGTTAAGTTCATTGGATAAGAATGACAAACAATGTCAATAATATGATGAATTTACACACAGACAAACACAATAATGGTTACAGCAATAATAGAAAATAATGAAACATTTTAAAATTAAGCGTTACCATTGGTATATGTGGAGATGCTCAAGAGGGTGAACTTGAACTTAAGTTTTCAGTTTGGTATGGATTGACCCCTTTTCACGATCCATTCAATTCCTGATGAAATCAAATTCCACAAAAAAGTGCTATGCTACTTTTATCATGTTCCTAATAATGTGCTCAGTGAGTGTACATCACATAAGTAAAATGAGTGGCACCCACCGTATCATGTTGACTCTAACTTGCTTTTTCACAATTAAAAAATTAAAAAAAAAGTTATTTTTAAGCTTGCTTCACTCAGTCTTGCATATTTCGGTGTTTGCATGGCCTGTGTGTACATTGATTGTGCTACAGTTCATAATAAATACCGATTTACAATTTTAATTACATGCTTCTAAATTCACGTAGGTGCTAGCTTTAGCACTGACTGAAGTGGGGTGGCAAATTCCCACAGAGCAAATATCTATCTGCAATCTGCTCCACTGAGAGCCATAAAATTGAATGCTGATCATTATACATACTGTATCTGTCCACAATGTCATCACTGCTGTCAATATCACGCTCGGATGAGGACATAACACCCAGTCAATTGTAATATAATTGCTAACTCGTTTAAATGCTGTGTAAATCAAGATATGATATAATAAAAGAAGAGGCACTCTGCATTGAAATTTCATGAAGATAAATAGTAAAAATCGAACTTCTCTCTAATCTCCAAATCTCCACTCGGAAAGCCAAAATGGGTTTAATGCAACAATTAGGAAGGTTACATTCCTAACAATGGTCATACACGTATATTAAAGATAATATAACTGCAAGCAGGGATGTAGATTCTGGAGGGGATGGAGGGAGTGGGGGTAATCAAGTTATTTCCTGCTTTTGAAGTCAATCCGTGAAGAGGCATGCGCATAACACTTTCTGCATAAGCCATTAAGAACGCCGGTAGAGGTGTTTACATGCAATGCAAAATCGGGGTATGTTTTCTCATCCAATCATGACTAGTTCTCCAAAAAGCTCTCTAGATCTTTAAAAACAAGCTGACAAAGAAGAAGAATTGATTAATCATCAAATGGTTCCAATACGGACAGTCAATAAGTCTCTTTATGAGTACCTCTTAGAACTTGGATCTCTCCCTGAAACCTGGGAGCTTCAGTCTTCAAACAGAAATTTTTCTTTGTTGCACATTTTTAAAGAGTTTTAAACATGTTTTAGTGCAGTTACATCAATGAAGAATCAATGCCTTGTCTGTATACAGTGATGGTCCCTCCATGGGATCCCTTCAAGAAACTGCAACTTCGTCTCAGCTCTTCTCATCACTAGATGACCCTGCTAGGATTCCTGTCAGTTGATATCCTAGAGTCCTCTGGTGTAGCATCAGACAAGCGTCCACTCCGCAAACGACTAGGGCCAGGTGTAACCGTTTCAGCTAATTGCCTCATTAATAATTAAGCACATCCAGCCTGCTCAAGCACTTCGCTTTGCGGGGAGCAAATTGTTCTGATTGGTTTGATGCCGTCAATTATTGATGAGACAGCAAGCTCAGATGCTAGCACCTGGGTTAGGAGCTTCTCAGAGATCTCTCTCCTCCATTACACTGCACTCTTCAGCAGCGATGAAAACAAAATGCCCACTTTAATGGTAATATCCTGTTCATGGGTCACATTGAAAAGCTCGGGTTTGTAAGCACAGAGGACAGTGTTACAGAGATAGCTTTGTAGATGAATATATTCTGGACATGAAAACGATTCTAAAGATGTCGTATTTCTGGTTTGGGATCTGGGGTTTCTCTCTAATTAGACTGAGTTGGAATTTGGCAGCACTGAAAATGGGCCTGAAAGTAATAGAATAGAAGAAAAAAGTAACCTAACATGAACTCGTCCCTAACTTTGAAGGGATGCATTGAAACGTTTCCACCAAATACCTGGGGATCACATTGAGGAGTGGAGCTATCGGTGACCCTTGACACTCAAATGTAAGAGTGCATCTGTTATGGGTTAGCTTCTGAGGTTCTTAAGTGCTGCTGCATTTGTAATTCACTGTCCACCCTCAATGAAGAAAATGATGAATAGCATGCTATCGTTGTAATGTAAAGGGTGCATTGCAGGAGATATGTTTTAAACATTTAAAATATTCCATTCACTAAAACTGACTGCTTTTCCACCATCCGGCCGAACGGTTCTGATTTGATAGCACCCAATTAGTGTTGGTGAGTAGTTAACTAAAAGCAGCGACATCACTAACTACATTTTTTGCTTAAATAAATTAACTACTGACAATATTTCTGCTTTTTCAGTTGTTTTCTAGTTTATTAGTATATATTAATTATATTGTAAATTAAATTTACTGTCATCCTATTTTTTTGTGTCCCTTACAGAAATTAACAATAGTTTTTTGATAGTAATATTGTAGTAACCATGGTTATTTTTTTCTGGTCAATATGGTTTTATTAAAATACCATGGCTATTTTATCTCTCACGGTGCCTGCCGCAAAGAGCCATGCATGTGAAAGCGGCAGGATTTTGGGTGTACGAATACGTGCTTCCTGTCCGCTGCTAGCAAAACCGCCTGCGATTTGTTACTTTTCTTTTTAAAGATGAAAATAAATGCATTTTTAAAGGAAAAGAAGTATTTACTGTCAAACATCAGCACTTACAAAAACTGCAATTAATCATGATTAACTACAACAATTATGCGATTAAGTGCAAAAACTGTATCAACTGACAACACTAATCTAAAAATATTTTCTTCTTTAAATGTATTGTATCTTACTACTTTTTTTATTAAAAGAGAAGCTTGAGTAGTTTAAAGGTGCTCTCAGTATCTTTTGTCTTTGTGTCATCTTTGACCTACAGTGACACCTAGTGACTTGGATGAGCATCATTTCAACTCAATAGTTTTCAGTTTCAGATGTCATTGTAGAAATGTAGTATTCACAGTCAGACATGATTACTTTAATCAATGAGTGAAAATGTCCAATAACAGGACGGTTACTGAGATTAAGTGAGTAGTATTCAGCTGGTCATGTGATTGTAACATGTGTGGATCCTCTTCATGTAGAATAAAACAGCTTTTATAAGATTACTGATATGACTGGAGTCTTCATTTGAATGTGAGGGATCATGATTTCATACATATTGCAAAATTACAATTCATGTTTTTAGTAGTTAAACTTTTTTAATGAGGAAAAAAGTTACTGAGCACAACTTTAACTACTCTAAGTTGTCAGTAACTTGTCGTTTGGGCAGCTACTGTTTCAAAGCTTCCCCCTACACTGCACCCAAATATTTGAGCTTTTTTTAGTATTGACTAGTTAGCAGGTGCTATTCAAAACTGTCACATTAGAGTTGTTGTCTATGAAGTTGCTACCCATGAATAGCAATTTTGGTTAGGATGCTGTTTACGTAGACAGCCGCCCACATTTGCAGTAGACAGGACACAAGATTTTGAGACACAGACAACATGTCACATCTTAGCAAGTTATATGAGCTGTAGGCTCATTTTATTTTGCACACACCCACATGCACACTTGTGGGTCCAGTTCTGAAAAATATAAGGTATTGTTTATAAATAGTTGAAGTCACCGTATGCTAAAGGACGTTGCTATGACAGTAACCTTTGGGTATCTTGACAAACGTTGGCCACTTATTAAATTATGCGACTTGCAGGCACTCTACATTATTGTCCTTTTATTGGCTCTCAAGATATCCTGCAAACAATGGCAAAATTACTACAGTAGCCATTTTGATTGTGTTGTTTGGCACACACGGCCGCATTCATAGTGAGGAAACGGGCGGCAGCAGCACTCTCGCTTTTAGCGGACGCTGATGTATTACACACACGGCAGACAGAGATAATTATACATTGGAGCTGTTTAAATGAGACAGGGGGTATTAGCAAACCTGTGTGTGTTGGGTGTGTCTGTGTGTACAAGTACCCTCTTGAAATTTGATTGATTCATATGGAGCTTTTTTGTACGCTGAAAGCTTGTTTTCTTTAAGTAGTAGTTATTGTACATGCCAAGCAGAAGTAAGAGTTTTTTCCTAATGGCCCACCCACATGCAGGAACGTGTGGGTGACATGAATCATGCAGCTGTAGCCTTCATCAGTACCAGCCCTGCCTTTAGGATACAATATTACTGAAATTAAACCAAACAGCGTTCAGATCTGTCCTACTGCTCTGAACTGCCAATGACCATGATGCTTCAAAACAAGTGCTCTGTTTTATGGTGTTATATGGAACATATGGTATGGTAACTCATTTTTCTAAGCATGCACGGGTAAACAGACTTTGAAGGAAGTGTACAAAATGTTTACAGAGCTCATTGTGTTCAATTAAAGGAACTAACATGCAAGTGATTTTCTCTGCCAAGCTTCAAAAAGGACAAAAAAAGTACCATAATTCATTGAGATTTGGTCACTGATTCCATTCCATTTAACCTAACCAATTCTGTAAATAACATATTTACGACAGCAGGTGGCAACAAATGAATGTCTTTTGTGTATGTGTGTGTGTGTGTGTGTGTGTGTGTGTGTGTGTCATTAAACCGTCGATAAACAGTCTTATTATACTATATTAAAATTTAGGGATTTGTGAACGAGATGACTGATTCATTTCATGCGAACTCAAATTACCTGATGGTTCAATGAAGTCATATTTGTTCAGTGGGTCAAACCAAAATGATGCACTTCACAGCCTGTAGTAGAATGCTAGTGGCATACACTAAAGTCATTCTTTACAGAAAAAGTCCAACACAAACACTAGAGCTCCTGGCTTTAAATGGAAGAGACTTCGATTAACGGGAATTATGAGTCAATGTATGGATGTGAATGAGAATGATTCGTTCACTTTCAAGATTTGTCCAAAAACACAGATTTTTTTTTTATTGTAAATTTGTTAATGTAATTTTTTGAAGCCAATAAAAATCAAAATACACTCATTATATCTCTGAGTTTTTTGTTGAACAGAAGAAAGAGAGCCATACCGGTTTGGAACATGGGGGGTGACTACATGGATTAACTATGACATGTTTATTTTTACTCAGTTTTCATCATGAAATTTTCATACATTTAGATACAAAGATACAAAGATAAATAAACTGCTAAAAATAGTTTAGGTTATTGCATTGCAGTAGGGTTGCACATTACGATTTCGATTACTGTTTAGGCTGCCATGATTATGTAAACATGAAAACTGATGACAGTCTTCAGTTTAACTGTACTTCTTTTGTGTCAGTGGTTTCTATTTACAAGGTGTAGCGGTTTACCAGATTCTGACCAATCACAGACATGTCAGTTGAGCAATGAAACAGCAATGGCCAATCAGAGTCCTCCATCCTATCAGTAATGACAACTGATCCTAATGTGCAAGTTTTAAGTTCTTGCTTTATGTTTCACCTCTGTTCGCCATGGCACATGAAAATTAATAATGAAGAAAAGCGAAAAGCACTTTGTAATTATTTTGGATTCATTGCATATTGTGCTGCTCTCTTGCAAAGTAGATGTTAAATACACTGCATATGCGCAACATTACAAAACTAAAATGCTCCTGTTCTAATCAAGGCATAGATAGTGGTGTAAGTAATCTATTTGGAGCATCTCAAACAGTGTAAACCTTCAGCTTTAGTCATTTTAATGAGAGGTCGTCGCATTGCTTGATTTCTGTGTAAAATTTTATAAAAATTGGAAAACAGTTTAGTTTTGTCATGTTAATAAGTCAATGTGAATTTGATTGGTATAAAATGGCAATAAAGTAATTCAGTAAAGTAATTCTGAACTGTTCTTAGTTTGTTTTGGAGGTTTAACTAACATAAAGAATATGGTATGAATGGCATATTTCACGAAACACTGTCATTGAATTGAACTGAACACTATAAATGTCCATTTTCATGGAAATTTGTTTTTGGCCCCAAACCGGCAAGAAAAACACAGACAAGTACACAAGAAAAGTTAAACATACATGCATACATACATACTATGTACCTATCGTGAATTATTACAATAAAATCAAATACATCAGTACTGATAAGTGGGTGATTGTTATCATGTCTGCTCTAATAAGTCCAATTTGCCACATGGCTGTTATTGGTAGGTTTAAATGTTTCACTAATCACTCAAACTCTAATAGCAAAGAGCTGTTTTTTAATTTCCAAAGTGCAACCACTGAGGCCAAAAATGATCTAACGATGATCTTACATGAGTAAGATCACCATTGAAAATATTATGGGATGAATGGGCAGTCTCACCACCAGTGCTTACTGAACAAAGTAAGTAACTTGGTCACTTTAAACCAGCTGTTCATAAGTTTTAATATTGAATATGTCATATAATTTACTGTACGTGGACCAATAATTTAAGCAGTAAAGACACATATTGCATGTCTGATTTAGATTTTAAGCCACCTTTGGCATGTTAAACGTGTGAGGATGTGTATTTATCAACCTGTTACATGTCACATGGGCATATTAAATCAAGTAAAAACTGGTTTTGTCAAATGTTCAGAAAAAACAACAACATATATTTCTTCTATACCATGGATATCCCTTTAAAATAACTTTTACTAGGCTTAACATTAACAAACATATTTTAATCATATCATCATTCAAATCTGCTACTCTGAAGAACCACATGTTGCATATTTTGTGACGTCGCAGTAATTGAATCTTTAATCAAAATGAATGATGTCAAGGGCAATTCAATCCGGGTGGCGGAGGATGAATCCCAGTTGCCTCCGCATCTGAGACTGTCAATCCGCTCATCATGTGGCTTGTTGAGCGTGTTACCGCGGAGACATAGCGCATGTGAAGGCTTCACGCTATTCTCTGCGGCATCCATGCACAACTCACCACGCACCCCACTGAGAGCGAGAACCACATTACAGTGACCACAAGGAGGTTACCCTATGTGACTACCCTCCATAGCAACCGGGCCAATTTGTTTGCTTAGGAGACCTGGGTGGAGTCACTCAGCACACCCTGGATTCAAACTCACGACTCCAGGTGTGGTAGTCGAACAGTGTGTTTTAATTAAAATAGTTTCATTATTGGCATGATGTGTGTTCTTCATTATTGTTGACGAACAACTCCAACCACTTCTTATTGCGCCACCACCACTCAAGAGACAGGATTTGGAGATTCACACTGGTTCATGTCAGTGCTGGTTGTATGAGAGGTGTTTGTGATGGAAGTTTCAGGTAGGGCACAATAATCATATGTGGTGATGAGGGTTCTTCAGCCGTGTGGATTTAATTGAATCTGAATACAGAGTTACCCCAAGTGACAACCACTGTCACTGCTAATCTGGGTGTGGATGATGGGCGGCTCACACACGCAGGATGGTCACCTGACATTTAGGTTTCTTCTGGACAAACCACCACCCAAACAGCCATGAGTCACGTTACATCACTGGCCAACTCATTTCTGAGTGCATCTCATGTGCCCCTCAAACAACCATTGACTCATGTCTCCTAACTGTCTTCTCCTCTGTTTCTTCTCTCTACTTTCTATTCTCTTTCTTTCTTTCTTTTTTTCTTTCTTTCTGCAGAGATCATGGTGGCAGGTGACGGGGTGACTCGCAGCACAAGGCCTTCCACAAAGCACAAGACTTCTAAGACTCTGAAGATGATGCAGCGAGAATCGAAGAGATCCATAATTCCCCCTCTCTTTGTCAGCTCCCTTTTCCTTGATTGTACCTGCAGCTTTTCTTTTCTACAAATAAACATATCAGATGGCAGAAAAATGGACAAGCGAAAACAAGACTTCAATCAGAAGACAGCTAACCTAATGGAGAGGTGTATTCTGCTGTCGGAAACACTCTTTTGTCTTCAGGTGAAAAACATCAGTGCATGTCAATGTGGTTAATACAGTAGCGGACACTCAGCAGCTATGTTCTTGACTTCCTCTTTGTTGTCTAACTCAATATATACAGCATTGTAATTATCACAACATATAATGTGTGTGTGTGTGTGTGTGTGTGTGTTATTTTCTAATTTTAATTCTTTCTTAGATGGGTTTTCAGCTGGTCTCAAGTCATCATTTTGAGTCAAAATTGGCAAGCATGTTCAGTACAAGTTAAGCTCAATTGACAGCATTTGTGGCATAATGTGAATCACCACAATTTATTTTAATAAAGGACGAGTCAAATGTTTTTTGTAGTAATCAACATTATGCCACAAATGCTGTTCATTGAGCTTAACTTGTACTGAACCTAGAATATTCCTTGAAAAGTCTCCCTCAAGATCCTTTGGTTATCAATTCCAAGCATGTACCTAGATATCAATTAGTTTCATTTATAGAGTAAAAGCTTGTAAATGTATGCAGATACAGGAATATTGAGCAATGTATAGAACTGAATGAGCATTGCCTGATTAAGCAAATTGTGTGATGGTCAAATATTTTATTTTTGAGTGGTTTTCTACACATACAGATGATTGGCCATTAGTACTAAAAGTGAGACACCCACCCTGCATCACTATTCATATAAAAAAAAATTGGGAATAAAATGCATTTGTGAAAGGAATGGTTCTACCAAAAATGAAAATTGTGTCATTATAAACTTTTTGTTCCTCTATACATGGACAGAATATGTTTTGTGTCTTTTAAGCTCCAAAAATTACAAAAATCTTTGTAGAAGTATCATAAAAGTCATCAATTTATGTGATTTATGGCAAGTCTTCCTACAGCCTGTTCCTTACACAAAACTGTTGTATACTTTATGAGGCCGAAATTTACGATTCAATGAAAATCATCATGAAAATTCTCTACTTTTGAGTTAAATTCTCCTATTGTGTTCTATTGAAGAAAGACAAAGAGTTTGAAGTGGGTAAAGGGTGACAATATTTTCATTTTTGGGTGAACCAACCTTTAAGGTTGAGGAGAGAATGTGATAGAGGTG
Organism: Moxostoma hubbsi; assembly: GCA_032164185.1. NCBI lineage: Eukaryota > Metazoa > Chordata > Actinopteri > Cypriniformes > Catostomidae > Moxostoma > Moxostoma hubbsi. Next base: position 39,191,328 of record JAVLUX010000019.1, read on the forward strand.
ACGAGAGAATGAATGAGATAAGGAGAGACACAAATGACATTTTGTATTTACTTTAACCATTGAGTCACTTATATTATACATTATAGAATTTCAACAAGCTAAACGGGTTAATTTGGATTCATTATAGGGGTACAGTATATGCACCTTACCTTCTGAAATACTAGTCTCTCTTTTTCTTTTTAGATCTCTTATTTCTTTTGTTTTCATGTTACAATCAACTCTGCATGTGAAAATTAGGCAGCTTTTGACCATGTGTGGCCCACTCTGACTCTACGGGTGACCCATTATCCTGCATTAGCAGGATGTGGGTGATTTTGGACCCCTTGGAGAAAAATCCTTCAGAAACAATCTGAATTTCCTAATCTCTGGGCCAGCTGCCAAATGGATGAGCAGCCCTGTCTTTTTGACTTAAAGCACTGCAGCCTTTTGTAGCAAATGTACAGAATGGATTGAAGGATACACAAATAAACTTGTGCAGGTCCTGCAGACGTGGTGTGCTTGAAGACGCATGAAGTGCACGCAAAACACTTTCCAAGGACATTTATCTTTGCTGGCACCTTCCTTCTCTTCCTCTTTGTTAATGGCATATCTCAAGAAACCGACCCAGGCAATCCACTAGCATGAGCCACGCAAAAGAACGCTTCGACTGAACTGATTATGCTTTGGCTGGAACCACAGCTTTATAAAGAAACCGAAGAGAGAGTCAAATGGAAACAAAGAGCTTGGGTTTTGTACATAATGTAAAATTATTACCTATAGAAATCTGCATGCTGATGCATTGCTGAAAGAGTAATGAAAGATCAAAGTTCAATAGCCATGTTTCCACTGTCGGGCTAAATAAGGGACTGCTAGTGCGTGCCAGGACCAGTTGTGTTCCCACTGTCACTTACAGGGCTTCATCATGCCTTCACAGGTGGCCAGCAGCAAAGGGCCATTGGTTCAGCGATTAACCTTGGGCCACAGAAGGCCAACTGGGGATTAAGGCAGGTCAATGAATTTTGCTGAGTCAGGTCTCGCTTTCCACCAAGCAAAGATATGGCTTCAGTCTCCACTATGTTCATTTCGAGGGTTAGCTAGTTTCCAGAGACTGATACCTCAGCTTGAGCTTCCCTCTTGCTTGTGAAATGGGTGGGGTGTATGATGTTGTCACCAGAGCAGCTTATTAAGGGTGGGATTAGAGCAAAGCTGCTGGGCTATTAGCCCTATGATGGGAATGCAGATCGATTTTGGTCTCATGGCTCGAGGTCTGAGGCTATTGGCCCCGACTGACCAATTGATAGCCCTGGCTAGCACTGACCTGATAGTGGAAAAGTGGCAAATCAAAGAAAAGAAGTGTGTTCTAGGTTTGGTCATGGGTTTCAAAATGGATTTAAAGACTCAAAGTCAAGCATAAAACAACATTTCACAACCTCTTTAACTTCCGTAATGTGATGTATTCGATTGAAACAGGATATTCAATTGGGGAAAAAAGGGGAAGGATTTTATTCATTGGGGGTTGACTGGATCATGAAAAGTGGGCGCTATGCACCATAGTGGAACCAGGTAAGGTTGCCAACGTTTCACCGTTTGAATACAGGATGCTAGAGCATTTTGAGCACCTCAATATGGGATGGTGTCACCCTTGAGTGTTGGATAGGTTGGTGTTCCTTGATTGTTCCGCGTCAATACAGAACATAATGCTTTCAATACGTTTCCCCATCTGTCAAGTGTCTCTCCACAAAATAACAAGGCATCCCAGCTAATACAGGAAGCCAGGTGATTGGAGACAATGGGTTGAAAAATAATTTCTAGGTTATGTCAGCCACTAAGGAAACAGAATTGTAGTAAGTTATTTTTATTGCTTTGGAATAATGGCCACAATTTGTTCACAATAATACCTGAAATGTGCATTAAGAAAGTTAATAGGGTCTATTTTCATTTTGACATTGACTTGAGGTTTTCAATCACTAACAGTTATTTTTTTTACATTGTTTTCATTTTTTTATATGAGTTTAAACACTGTAATACTAATCAAAAACTGCAAAAGAACACAAGTAAAAGAAGAGTCATGCAGTACATAGGGAAAATGTGAAGTGGGGCAGGCCAATTAACCAGCAGCACACAAAATGGTGTGGGGCGGATTGCCAAACACGTCTATTTATCAAGTGTCAGGGGGGATTTACACATCCCAATGAGTCACTCACTACTGCCAGCTAGTTTGTCCTGCTTTCAGACCGAGTGCTCAGACAGAAGCCACACTTAACTGCAGAGAGGAAACAGATCAGAATTGTTCCAATTCACTGCTTTGTCTTTTTATCTAAATAACATCAACATCCATGAAACGCACCTTACTATATCCTTTACCAACACTTAAAATGTGTCTCATGACAGAACATTCACTTAAACACACACTCATATATATAAACTGATGTACACAGAGGAAGACAAATTAGGTTGATGTCAAATCCATCTTCCTATGATATATTACTTTGATGATGTCATTAGTACTTGGTGATTACATCACCGAGACAGGCACATCTTTTCTGGTTTACAGTGAATCGAGATTTGACTTCATACACACATTTACACATGGTCAGTGTATGATAAATGTGTTAATTTAATGATTGCAGAAACAACTACATTACAGAGAATATACTTTAACTACAGTTTACACATTTTGTGAGTCTGCTTCATTTTGGTAATTTATTATGATAAATTTGATCGACCAATGTAACTAGAATTTTAATCCAATAATTTATATGGATATGTTTTGCATATATATATATATATATATATATATATATATATATATATATATATATATATACGTATATAGGCAGAAATACTCAAACCAGCCCATCTGGCACCAACAATGAGATCACATTTTTTCCCCATTCTGATGGAGGATGTGAACATTAACTGATGCATATCTGCATGATTTTATACATTACACGGCATCCAAGTGATTGGCTGATTAGATAATCGCATGTATAAGTAGATGTACAGGTGTACCTAATAAAGTGGCTAGTGAGTGTATATATATGTATAAATATTTTTACATTTATTTATATTAGCTGAATGACCTGTCACTCCATGACCACATAAATAATTCATATAAAAAGTCACTCTTTAAATGAACGCTATATTTTACTAGGCCATGCATAAATTAAATGAAATCCTATTTGCGGAAAAAAAAGTCTTTAAAATTCTTTAATATTGCTTCTTTGTAATTCAGAGAGTGCTGTTTAAATATTGCATTCAGCTTTAGCTAAACATAATGCAAACAGACATACACATAATGGTATTGTTCATCGTGAAAACAATAGGCTGTTAGTGTAATCACAGGTCAAAGAAATATTGCCCAGAAGCCCAGAGCTGAAGTATATTAAAATGATGGATATGCCAGTGGTAAGGTAGGAATTCTAGGTGTGTTGTCCCAATTCTAATTTGCCTCCTCCTCCTCTCTGCTCTCTCTATCAGCTCCAGCCCAGCCCACCCCTCCGTATGCCCATATACAAACACGCACGGACCCATTTAATCAAGCGGCGGCCCACTCTTCTCTTGCGCACAGACATTTGCAGGCTGTCAGGCCAGAGCAGCTCATTAATCTCCAGCTGGAGCAAAGGAGGGAAACGGGCCGAGAAGCTGTTTTTTTTTCTGGATTAAGGAAAGAGGGGTCAGGATAATAAGGGCTATCCTGATGTCTGGCAAACCATTTATCAGTTACCTGTGTAAGCATCCCAAATGTTACATTCAGTTCATGAAAGTTTTGAGGGTGATGGTGCTTTTTACAGATATTAAAATAAATAGTTTTGCAATTTACTTATCCAGTGTTTATGATTTATTTGGTTATTTAGCTATGGTATCCTATACGGCTCTTTGAAATAAGTGAAATAATTTGTTGAAGTGATATGGAACAGCTATGCCATGAAGACCTGTAACTACCTCATAGCTGTGAGTTTACCTAAAATAATAATTGCACACCTTAGAACTTCCATCAACCAATTAAAATCAAGCATTCCACATCCCTGTAGTATAATTTGCAATATTGACCAGCTGTCTGTATGCTATCCCGCTTAAAACAAGGCTACTAGACCTGTACGGAATCTGAGCCCACAGAATTCCAACAAAAACTCTAACCCTTAGAATTCACAAAGTTCTACACAATCCCTGCCTTGTGCATGTTCAGTTATCACATATTTTGGCTATTTTTGGCAATGCAATTAGCTTTCAAAAATATAAAAGTTCTCTCAGCTCAACTGAACACATTTTATTAGTTTTTAATCCACTTTATAGAATTACGTAAATTTGACCATACAGTTAGCACAGATTACGTGGGTCTAGATACACCTTTATTAGGTTGTTGTTGAAAAACAGGTTTTTGTGATGTTACATGTTACTGTATGTACTAGACACACTCTCAGAGCTACAGATGGATTAATACAGAGCAGATTCTTAACAGGTGAATCAGAGGAATAAACAGTGACTCTACAGCCTGAGATGAACTTTAGACCTGCTAAGAGGAATGTAAAATGTGAAAATTAGCCATTGTGTCATATTGCTGTTGAGATTAGCCCCCGGATTTGGGAATTAATCAAGATGGGAAAATAGCTATTGTGTTATATTGTTATGGAGAGATTAGCACCCTAACCACCTGACCAGTTTGACCCCAGCTAGCTAAATAAGATATAGATAAACTTTGATATTAGCATGGGCTATCACATTCAATCTTGTTCCTTTATGCATAACATGCACTATTGTTCATCAGACTAACTTGTGGGGTTTATTGAGCTTTTTATTTAATAACTTTCAAATTACAATACCATATGGTACATAATTATGGTACATAGTCTAGCATTTCAGATTAATATGACCCTAGTTATCCTCTTATTCTATTTAAGTGCGATCTGGAAGGTGATTAAAAGATATCTTCATGCTAATCTGTGTTACTTTTTGTTGGAGATACATATATGTTTGAAAATCTATCTAGTCATATACATCTAAGGAAAACATGTACGCTTAGTCATGGCATGCACGTCTGAGACGTGGATTTGGTTGGGTAAGCCCTGGTGTGTTGTAGTTAGAACTGTAAAGATTAGGGGCCAATCACAGGCAGACATGGTTTAGGGAGTGGGTGCAGGAGGTCAAGAGGATTAATCATGCAGACCGCTCTGTAATCCCAACCCCTCCTTGGCGCCAGATCCTTCTCCATCTTTTTAAATCAACACCCCCAAACCTTCATATAAGCAGGCAGTCCGCACAACACATAACTGAAGTATCAGGGAGAGCCTGTGCTACATTTCTTTTGCTTAAGAAAATCTGTTGCCTATGACATCCTTGGCATGTTTGAAAGTTTAGATCAGACATTCAATAAAACCAGATGTATCTGACTTCAACATCAAAGTAACATACAAAGCATCTCATGGCATGGGCAGCCTTAACAGAGCTTATCAGAGTTGCATAGCCTAGTCCTCTTTGAGATAATGACTGTTGAGCAGCATGCAACAGAATGCCGTAAGCCTGCAACTCAAAGCCAGCTGAATGGATAAAAACAGAGCAATCAAGCTTTGGCCCTTTTAACCCCTCAAAGATGGTATCAACTCTCAAGAAGGTTTAGGAAACTAGGGATTAGTTCAACTGTCCAGAACTCCAGAACTAATTGCTCAAGCTTCAATCTAGGTGAGCCCTGCAGCCATGCAAATGCTCATCCCTCCAAACCTGCTGTCCTCTATTCTCAAAAAGTGTCCAAGAATTTTCCATGAAGCAAGGTGTTTTGGGAAGAGATTCTTGAAAATATCAAGATTCTGTTTTACAAAAGAAAATTGATAGGAGTAATAAATTGACTTGAGACTGAAAACAGGTGTATTTCAGCCTGTGCCATTTCAGTAAGCGATCTGACACCTTGATTTAGTTGCTGCACACCGATGCCAGCTCACTAAGAGTTGTACTATATCTAACTCAACATTCCCCCCTCCTGTATGCTAAGGAAAAAGACACAAAAAGTGATGTCCACCAGTAATAATGCCAAATGGCTTAGACCAGATCATGTTGTTTCTTTGAAACTAGCACATTTGTCCTTTTATCTGCATGTTTGGACTTGAAGAATCCCTAAAGCTTATTAAGCGGAGAACACAGTAATGATTGAGTCATGCAAATGTCAGTAAATGGTGACAAGCACATCCCAACCCCTTATTGCCTTGTGGCCTAAAGTTGCTGTACATTGGTCTAGCTTAGACCTGCATTAATTTCCATGCTGGTCCAGGATGGTTTATGCTAGTTAGTTCTGGTTTGATGTTGGTCTAGCTGGTGGGCAACTCTCTAATTCCAACCCCTCAGTAGGGTCACCCTGCACTACACCATGTTGCTAACCAGCAAAACTTTGCTGCTTAAGGTTGTCGACAAGTTGGGTTACTGACTCTCCCGTATTAGTACCGTCCTGTATGGGAAGCTGTTTGGACAAAAAAACACTTGAAGGTGACCCCTGTTTCATATTGAGTTGCACAAAATGTTCAAGCATCCTGTATTCATGTGATGAAAGGTTGGCAACACTATCAACCAGTGAAGTCTTGCTAGTTCAGCTGGTTCGGATACCAGCACACCAGTATCCCATTCTGGAGAAACCAGCACTCAAACTACAAAATATACGGTTCGTATACCAGCTGGTTTGGATACCAGTACACCAGTATCCCATTCTGGTGAAACCAGCACCCAAATTACAACATATGCGGCTGACCATCCTTGCTGATTTTTTCAGGATGGCCCATAAATAATTTAGAAAAAAAAGACCCTAATCTCAGAGAGGGACTGTATCAGTGCTCGGCAGGCAGCCATTGAGTGTTTCTCTGATGGCAAATTGTTATCCCCTGCAGATTAGAGCAAGGAAAAAGAAAAGCCCTTCCCTAGCATTAAACAGAACAAAGACAAAAGTTGGATAACAAAAGCAAATCTTGTTTCCTTTGTGGCAAGGCCACTGTAACCTGCTGGGCATCTACTCTAACACATACAGTACCTCCCACCGAGACTAGAGCAGCTAGTGAAATCTACCACACTCTCTGTAACCAAATGCTAAGTGGCTTCCTTATTCTCAAGACTAAAACAGGAATTAGGGGTTCAAATAAAAAAATCGAGGTCAAGCTATAATTTTCATTTTTAAGTACTGCCACTTGGGCACTATTAAAAAGTATTGCTCCTGTTGTAAAGCTGCCTCTCGGGGGGCTCGCTCCTTTAGCCAAGGTTAATTAGTGCTTTCCCATTATTCCAATTTTAGTGTTAAATTTCCATCTTATATTACACAGGGGCCTGTAGCCTGGCTTTGATTAGGAAGAGATAGGCTCAGGCCATGTCCTGGGGGGAATGTAAGCTGGGAAAACAGCCATTGTGTCATATGGGTTTGAAGCCCCAGGATACAGGGTTGGAGAAGCCCCCCCACTATTTGACAGACCCCTGCCACCGAGAAGCTTTATGAGATCCCACATAGACATGCTCCATCACAAATATACACCCTTAGATTCTCCTATGGAGATTGACATACTGCTGTATATCTGGTGAGGAAGGAACGGGTGGGGGTGGGGGGGTGCAATCTAAAAACACGTTTGAATGCATTAATTATGTTTGTCACAAGGCTTTTCAATAATAAAAGCAAAACAATGGCTTTGCTTTTTGCAATAATTAAACCCCTTGTGGATTCCACCATTGACTAATGTTACAGCATTATCTCAAGGGTTTCTTAATCAGCGTCTTCCTTATACAAATCTGCTGCGCTCTAATGTAACATACTACTTAAAAACAAGGTTTATTTGTTATTCTTTGGGGTTATTTCTAAGAAATTGTCCGTTCTTCCTGCATTTGGATGCCAAGTGCTACATGTCCTTTGCGAGTATACTTTAGATGTTAGTAATAGTAAGAGCAATACCTTACAATTCAGAGGATGGGTGATGTCATGACGGATCACAGTAAGAACACTCTTGTCGATATGTCTACCATGATGAATGATGATGTTGTGCAGGTGGAAGTGTTCCACAGAGGCAGGCCAAGGTCTCTAAATGTCCTCTACCAGTTCTCTGAGGTGTTTGGTTTTCAATTTGAAGGTTACATTCACTGTCTTTAACATGCATGTCCTGTGTGTACTTTGAACTGCATCGAGCAACCTTTCCATCTTTCAAAACATAAAACGAAAGTCAGACATAGCAGGAAAAATGGAAAAAGCTCTCTTTTACAAAGGCATTTGTAAATAATTGTATGAATATGACCCAACTATGCATGTTGATACATTAGCAATTTGTTCAGGTTCTTTTTTCGTAATCCATAAAATCTAAAATGGCATGTACGGGGTAAAATGTTTAAAACAAACAGAAATGACCGAGTGGGAGGGGGGAGGCGGGGTAAATCAGAGACACTTTCTCACTATTCTTACATTATATTTTTGTTATATTTTACATTATATAAATTGTATTAAGTTTTTATTTTATTTCAATCAATTGTTAAATTATTGGATGCATTATAATGTTTTGTCTGTTTAAGTTACTCATTTCAGTATCACTCCATCTCTTGAGGTAAAATGAGGTTGAGGCAAAGCAAAACTCAAGTTACACGTGGAGGTTGGACTTGGACTTGCCTAAGAAAAAGCATGACTCTAGCCATAATAATATTTACATGACATGCTATTATCAAGATTGGAGTAATGTTTGGTTACAGTGTTCATTATAAATTATGTATTCATTGTGTACTCAAATAGTCTATGAACGGGATTTGGATGAGTTTGAGAATGTGCATTGCCTCAACCATAATGCCTGAAATATATTTTCCAACAAATAAAAAGAGAGCGCTACTTAAGTCTTTAGTTTAAGTTTTCCTTTTTCTTTATTAATTATTGTTATTTACCTATTCATTTTTGAAAGGGGGTGGGGGTACCCATGATAATTATGACAAATGGATATGCAGTTTTTAAAATGTGCCAGAGATGATTTAAGTTTAATAAATAATTATTGTACAAGATCATGTTTTTATTTATTTGACCATGGACACATCCAAAAAATTGATTTAGTAAGGGCCTTTACTAAATAGTTTTACACACACACACACACACACACACACACATGCACACGTTGGTTTTCCATGTTTTATGGGGACTTTCCATAGACATAATGAAAAGTCCTAACCTAACCCTCACAGAAACCTTTTTGCATTTTTACATTTTCAAAAAAACATAATTTAGTATGTTTAATAAGTCATTTCCCTCGTTGGGAGTGTTGGCTGGTCCCCACAAGGTACAGTAGGTGATCTCAGGTTTTACTATACTTGTGGGGACATTTGGTCCCCAAAATGCAATATAAATATGTACACACACACACACACACACACACACACACACACACACACTTAGCATCACCTCACCAAATGAAAACATAGCTCTTGCAAATCAAAATTTTGTAAGAACACCTCCAGCTCTGAAAGGTTTTGTTTGGTTTAGAGCCACACACGGCTTAGCAGCTCAGCCATTTATCCCACAAGGATAGGACAAGACAAACACATGCAGACTCCTTTAACTGGCCTCTTCAGCACTGCCCCTATTTACAGAATCCAGTGAAGCAGATCTGCAGGACAAAGTGCCACAGATTGCCACACATCACCCTCCCAAAGAACAGTCCAGTCACTTGAGCATGCAAGTACCCAGAAGACTGCTGTGGAGGACAGCAAATACCAGGTGTTGAATCTGTGTCAGTCAGGCAAACATCTACGCAACGGAAGGAGGGAATTCACTAAGAATTAATTGTGTTGTTTATTTTTCATGTGCTGTTTGCACTCTTTTATTACCCTGTTAACAATATTATGCAGTGGAGGAAAGTGGTTCATAGTTCCAATGAACATTCACAAACAGCATCAGAGAATTGTGTGGTTCGTACTACAGTTCTCCACCTGTGATTAGAAGCATAGTTCCTTGTTGTTTTGCTGTGTGGACATCTTTTGACTTCAACGAGGCTTTTATATCTTTCATTCTTTCAAGACTGACCGTGTTTACATGCATTTAAGAAAATAGCTTATTTTAGGGTTTTGCAAAAAGCAAAGTTCTGAAACATCATGTAAACACAAATACAGCTTTCTTACGCCATTTAAAGGCATTGAAGCCTGTAAAGAGAAAGTGCTTTAACACACATGGCTTCTGTCAAGAAACATGGCTTATGTGTCCATGTTAACGCATAAGTGAATTTCGGAATCCCAATGTCCGATATAGACATTATAGACACTATTGCAGAACAACGCATCTAATGCATTATGCATTGCATGCAGCTTTCATGTTTTCGGCAACTTTCTCGCATTTAATGGCTGTAGAGGGTTCAACAATAAGGAAGCGGGAAGTGGGGTGGCAGTCCAGGTAAATCAAGCTTGAATGATTTTTCCAGTCTAACAAACAGTCTTTGGCTTTTCAGCTTCACAGCAGAGCATTTACTCTTCAGCTTCACAACAAGGTATCTACTTTAGCTTTAGTCATAAGAGACAACATAAACTCATAAATATTTAAGTTCTACAGCTTTGCAGCATTCAGCTTCACAGAATGTCAGGTCTGGGTGGCTCCGACTCTCTCACCCTTACTGGCATTCTCGGCAATCGTTTCAAGCCCATCTCCGTCGTCACTGTAACGAGACACAGGTGTTACACATCATTAATCACCAGACGATCACCCTTACCGCTTCCTCTCTCCCCAGTAAAAAAACACATGACCACGTCCTGCTCCACAATGGCATTATGGTGTACATGTAAATAAGCTATTTTAATTTGATATCCATTTGATCTCCATAGAAGTTATTACTACACCCCCTACATAACTTCATTAACAACAGCTCAATATTGTTGAACCAACATGGTTCGAACACTGGATGTGTGACATAGTTACTTTGGTTTTGGGAAACGGTCATGACTAGTTAGTTGCATGCATCATAGTTAGATGCATCATACTGTGGTGGTTAACCCTTACACCATGAAGGCTTTTTTAAGGATTTCATGCTTAAATATTTTACCCAAAAGTAAGAGCTTTTAGCTCTAAAAAAAAGTTGCAAAGAAGGTCAGATGCATGGTTTAAATTATAAACATTTTTTAGAAAATTTGAATAAAATCTATTTTGATCACGCTCAGAGACATGTTTGACAATACCTTATATACAGTAATGGGCGGTCATAAATTAACTTTGTTGTTGTTGATCATCCTTTTCTGATCGCATGTGGATTCTGTTCATAGAATGAGGCAGAAAATGCATAATTTTTAGCTTTCTATACAATGTTATATTCTACATTAGTTAGCATTTCTTGTAATAATACCCTAACCACATAAAAAATCAAGACAAGGTGTGTAATCTTGTATTTATTGGATTAATGTTTCTCTATCATCTATCAAAGCATTTCTAACTGTTTTGTGTTAAACTGTAGAAACATTATGTAGATCCCAAGGGAAAGTTCTTAATGATGTCATATCCACCTTTTCACTCACAACAGTATGAATTTAACGCATCATAAGAAGGTGTTTCACTGCTGTTCAAATGCTTTGCATCATTTATATGGCTACATTTCTTTTCAACTGAATAGTCTAAACATTAAATGAAACAAATGACAATAAAATGCAAAGTAATCTCTTAATTTATCAAAATACTTTTTGAATGTAACTGTATTCTGATTACTAACTAGTTAAATTGTAACTGTAGTGAAATACAGTTACTTATATTTTGTATTTTAAATACATAATCCTGTTATATGTATTCCATTACTCCCCAACCCTGGACACATGGATGTTTCCAAATATGGAACGCTCTCTAGACAGCCAATGAGGCGATCAGACATTCTAGAGAAACTGTCACCATAGAGACGCCATTAGTGATTAGCCACCATAGCTTGTTATGACACTCTTTGAGTAATATTTCAGGTTCTTATCATCATATTACGTAGTGTGGGCTTGTTGTATCCAGAGCTGTCTGCTGTAAGTTGTGATATGGCAATTTTCTTTAGAAAATAAGATTGTCTACACGCCAGTCATTGATATGTGCACAACACTTTTCACAATACACCTAGTTTCAAAGCAGCCTTGATGTCTGTTGTGACTGTAGCCAGGAAAAACTTCTTTCAATGTTATTTAGAGGTGGAAAAGAAAACTCAAGAGGAACCTGACCTCTGGCTTTATGATGTATGTACATAATCCAATATCATTTAGCAGCTTGAGCAAAAACACACATAACAAACAGGCAGATATCACAATCATTTATTTAAAAAAAATGGCAAAATTCAGGACAAAAGTAGTCTAAATGGTGATGTGCTGTCTTCAATGTGTTCCCTGATGGCATACAACAGCTTTGTGTGAGGTATTAAGCTTCTCCTGGTACACTCCGTTAAGGCGCTGTCATATTTCATTCAAACGAATACTTAACGGAACACGGCGTGTCTCAATCAGTCACATGCAGCCAATGAGCATTCAACATCACTGCCAGAGGAGCTGTGTTTTTAATTATGAAAAAGGAATCAATGCGGGTTGGCAGTTACGGCAGATGGAGACGGAGATTCTTGAATAAAAGGCTTGAATTTGGGTCTTTTCCTCACACAAAGCTATCTAAAGATTTGGATTATAGGCACGTATGCATAAAATAGATTACTTTATTGATTGTTAATAGTACTTTTACAGTACTATGACAAATTCTGAAAATGACTATTGTGTTGTGTCTTTTTGTGCCATTGTGAGTAAAATCAAATTGCTGAATGATTAAATGATTACAGAATTTGTATTTATTTAAACATTTTCAAATTTAGTCTCGGTTAAAGTGATATAATCCTGTAAAATGTTGAATAGGACAGAAGAAATCACACAGATACAAATTAAATCATCATTGTGATTGCATTGCACCCATGACTAATCTCACTGCATGAACTCAATATTCATCTAAGGTGTTAATATGTCAGAAAATGTCATTTTTGATGCTGGCAATATGTAGGTATATGTATGTTTCTGTGTTTATGCAAACGTAAGAGAATGTACATTTGCAAGAACCAAACCATGTAAGAATACATATGAATTCTCATGAGATCACGTTTCTTTAGTAAATTTGTTTATGAACTTCCGGAAGCTGGGAATGTAGCTGTAGCATTTTGCGGCTAATCACAGCTCTCCTTGCTGATGGCTTTGTGAAGGTTATCAGACTCAAGAGCTATTAATTAAAAGCCTCTCACTGTGTAGAGAGTAAGAGAGAGTTTAAAATATATTAACTTGATGAAGTCAAATAAAGCTATTGAGTTATCTAGTGTCAGTACCCTACCATCAGACAATTTTGCATTTTTTTGACGAGCAATTTGTATTTTCCTTCTAAAATTACATTTTTACTCTACCGATGGTTAGGTTTAGGTATATTTAATAAATATGCATTGCAGGGTGCCTGGGTAGCGCAGCGAGTATTGACGCTGACTACCACACCTGGAGTCGTGAGTTTGAATCCAGGGTGTGCTGAGTGACTCCAGTCAGGTCTCCTAAGCAACCAAATTGGGCCGGTTGCTATGGAGGGTAGAGTCACATGGGGTAACCTCCTCATGGTCACTATAATGTGGTTCTCGCTCTCAGTGTGGCACATGGTGAGTTGTGTGTAGATACCGCAGAGAATAGCTTGAGCCTCCAGATGCACTATGTCTCCATGGTAACGCACTCAACAATCCATGTGTTAAGATGACGGTCTCATACGTGGAGGCAACTGAGATTCATCCTCCACCACCTGGATTGAGGTGAGTCACTATGCCACCATGAGGACCTAGAGTGCATTGGGAATTGGGCTTTCCAAATTGGGGATAAAAGAGGAGAAAATAAATAAATATGCATCACTCTTAACTGTATTACATAATAAACAACTGAAAAATGTTTTTTTTTTTTTGTTTTTTTTTATAACTCTCTCAGGATATTTCTCCCAGTAAACTGGAGCTAAAACTTACCCATATATTCAACAACACTTTCAACTTTGGCCACTGGGGGCAGTGCTTAGAGTTTAACGGTAAGAACGATACGTTTCGGACTGATTTCAGCTTAAAAAAACTACATCCTACTGTAGCTGAATTCACAGGGAGATCAGTCTGGCAGTGTGGTGGTGAGATTTGCACAAACAAACACCACTTACATTTTCTTCTAAAAATTAATTCTAAATAATTTGTGATATAAATATATAGTGATTGAAAGCAATATGTAAGCAATATTACACAAGAAGGAGTGCTGTTATTGCCGTTTATCAGCTCAGTTGCATTCTAGAGATAACTTTAACTCTATAACTTTCTTAGCTATATATGTAGTAGTAGCCGAGCGATCATGGAGTGAGATACAATCCGATGACCTCAGTCAAACACGCACACTGACTGATGCAATGTCAGAAACCTCCCCCTATCCACTTTATAGTGTACTATTTTGGGTGTCAGCCATTTTGTATTAGTGTCCGAATTATAAGTGAACAACTTATGAGGTATTGTGTTGCCCACAATGCACTCTGATTTCAACTGTACATCCAATGTACACTCGCCAATGTTCTGCCCATAATCCTCCACGAGGAGGACTGGTAAGAGAGACAGAGTACATGCAGTAGAGAAAGCGAGCGAACAAAGACAGTTTACAGTTTTCTGCAATCTTTTATAGCAACACATCTGCACTGCTATTACACTTTAGTTTGGAATGCTATAAACTAGAGCTGTTAACCTATTACAGTTTTGAATCTAATTAATTACATGGTATGCCAATAAATTAATCACAATTAATCACATGCATAAATATTTGCTGACAAAGCCCCTCAAATAACAATAATTCAATATATAATGATCAAAAAAATATAAATAGTTATATTTTATTAATTATAAATTATAAATTATATATATATATATATATATATATATATATATATATATATATATATATATATATATATATATATATATATATTATAAAAAATAATAATACAGAAAATGAAAATGTATTATATTATTTTGGCACACAAGGGAAGCATTAAATAAAGACAATAAAAAGGTGCCTTTGAATGCAATATAATGTTTATTTTCATATTATTGAATATAAGCTATGGGGACACGATTAATTGCACAAATGTTTTAACGCAGATAATTAATCACACTGAATTAAATCGACAGCCCTATACAAACACAAGCGGAGTGATTCAAACAGTGAAGTGTCCTACTGCTGATTTGTCTCCTTTATCAGCACTCTTGGAATGCCTCTCGTCCAATCAGATTTGAGGACCGGAACTAACTGTTGAATAATACAGTTGTAGTGTTGAACTGACACAATTGAGAGTTAGACATACAACAATAAATGAACATTAAAATACTGTCTTCCTGTCAGAACCTCTCGAGCAATCCAACACACAGTCGTACTCTGCCTGCTGTAGTGGATGGGCTGGTACTGCATATTATGAAAGAGAAAGCTTATTTTTATTTATTTTTTGCTGCTACGCTTCCTACAAGTGTAGATAAACAAAGCGTGAGTGATGCATTCTCATCAGTTAGAGCGCTGCTGCTGTTCCCCGGCCAGATAACATGAAGTGTGCGTGTCAATTGCCTAGTGCTGTCTGTCACACATTAGTGATAGCACAGCACATGAGAGACTGACAGAGAGAGAGAGAGAGAGAGAGAGAGAGAGAGAGAGAGAGAGAGCGTGTGTAAAGTGCACTCGAGTATAAAATGACTCTGATTGCTGTAAGATTGCAGCCCCTGTGATCTAACTGTATGCGCTCTTTGAATGGTTTAATTTGTGATAATGATATATTCATGATTTTGATTTAGACACAATGATGGAAATTAAAATAAACTGCATGCACTTTCCATGAAAATTGTAAGAATAAACTACAAAAGTAAAATGTAAACTTTCATAAACTGGTTTTATGGAGCCATTCAACATTCTTGCAAAGAAACTTACTCTAGAGGTAATCTAGGTAATGCATTTAAATGCATGTTTAAATGTAATAATTTTTCTCTGTTTATGTAATAGGCCTATTTTACATTTGGTTTATGCTTTGACTTTGTAAATGTAGTCCTGCGCTGTAAGATATTGTAGCAGCGGGGGCGTGGTCAAGCGCCCGTCCGAAGGGGAGAAAGCGGTAAGGGCGCTTGCACCTGAGCTAAATTATGTCTAACACCTGTCTCTAATTTCAGTGAGTATGGGGAGAGCGGCATAAAAGAGCACCAGTGCCTCCAGTCGAGAGAGAGAGCTGCCAGTCCAGTGTTGGCAACAGAGAGACAAGCCTAAGCTGTTAGATTAGTTTAAAAGTTTATGTATAGCACATTTTTGCACTACCCCTGTCTGTCCACTACCCGTAATTAAAAAGCCTTACCTTCGTGTTAAAACCTGTTCCCGTGTCCTCCTTCTTGTGAAACCCTTACACTGGGGCCGAAACCCGGGAAAAGAAAATTGGATCTTCTTCGTCCAACCATGGAGAAAGCTCGCCCCGTAGAGTCCTCCCAGCTGGCCGAAGTCCTCCAGTCCCTCGCTGCTCTACATCAAAGCCACCAACAGTCCCTGCTTGAGCTCAGACAGGAGCAAGATCGGCGGTTCTGTGAGATCGTACGGGCTCAAGCAGACGATCGACAGGCCATCCGGAGCCTCCTCAGCCAGGAGGCCGCCACAGCCGCGACCCCGGACACGCGTGCCATGCTGCCCCCGCCCACGTTACATGGGGGCAGCTGACGACGTTGAAGCGTTCTTGGATTTATTTGAACGTACTGCTGAAATCTGGGGCTGGCCGCAGAGTCAGTGGGCAGCCCGCCTTGTTCCACTTCTGTCCGGGGAAGCCCAACTCGCGGCTCAACAATTACCAGCAACAAACCTCCTGGCCTACGCTGACTTAAGAAAAGCCATCTTGCAACGGGTTGGTCGGAGCCCCGAAGAAAACCGCCAACTCTTCCGGGGCATGAAGCTGGAGAAGTCCGACCGCCCGTTCGCCTTTGCCCAGCGGCTCCGTGATGCCTGCCGTAGGTGGCTGCTAGTGGGGGACCGCGACGTCGAGGGACTCATCGATCAGGTGGTGCTGGAGCAGTTCGTCCAATGCTTGCCCAGGAAAACGGCGGAGTGGGCCCAGTGCCACCGCCCGGCGTCGCTGGAGGCGGCCGTCCAGCTCGCAGAGGACCACATGGCGGTGAACCCAAGGGCGGATGAGCCCTCTCTCTCTCTCTCTCTCTCTCTCTCTCCCTCTCTTCCCCCTCCCCCTGTGTTTTCTTATGCTCTCGCCCATCCTCTCCAACCCTCTCCCTCTGTCCTCTCTCCAGGGCCCGTTCCTGCCCCCTGCAGGCGAGGAGCCTGGTTAGGATCTTCAAACCAGTCATCAGCCACATCACCTTCTTCCCCCACAACCTACAACTGCTCTCCCCCTCAGGTGAGGGCATCCGCCGAAGCAGGTACGGGTGTAGCGCCTGGGCCAGCCTGTCGGAGGTCTGGGGACCCGAGCCTTTACCGCGATCGGTGTTCGTTGATGAAGGTGGGGGCGGTGGTTCGGGTCTCCGATCTCCCACATGCTGCCACCGATCGGGCTGGAGCGTACCGGATTCCGGTAAGAATCCAGGGGGGTACACACCAAGCTTTGCTGGATACCGGTTGTAATCAGACCACCATCCATCAACGCTTGGTTCAACCCGGGGCTTTGAGCACAGCTAAGCGGGTTAGGGTGAGGTGTGTGCATGGGGATGTTCACAACTATCCGATGGTGACCCTACTGGTTAAATTCCGAGGGAGAAAACATAGAGTGGAGGCAGCGGTTAGTTCCCGTCTCACCCATCCTCTAATCTTGGGAACTGATTGGCCTGTATTTAGAGATGTATTAGGGGGAATTTGCACGGATGGGTCCTGCACTAAAATAGGGAGATGTGCGATGTGCGATGCTTTGGCAGGGGAGGCGGAGCCGGGGCCATCCTCGACTGTTCCAAATCAGGATGACGAGGGAAGGGGCGGGTCCTCCGCCCCTCCCCTTCGTAGGGAATTCCCTGACGTAGATTTCCCTTTGGAGCAGTCGCGGGATGAAACTCTTAAGCACGCCTTCGATCAGGTGAAGACGATTGATGGACAGCGTCTTCAGCCGGACATCACTCTCGCATACCCCTATTTTGCGATTATAAATGAGCGATTGTACAGAGTGACGCAGGACACTCATACAAAAGAAAATGTTACACAATTATTGATTCCACGGAGCCACCGCGAAATGTTATTCCAGGCGGCTCATTATAATCCCATGGCGGGTCACCTAGGAGAAAGGAAAACACTTCTCCGCCTAATAGCCCGTTTTTATTGGCCGGGCATTACCGGCGACGTCCGCAGATGGTGCGCGGCGTGCCGTGAATGCCAGCTGGTAAACCCACCGGCCACCCCAAAAGCGCCAAGCGCTCTTCCGTTGATCGAGGACCCTTCGAGAGAATTGGAATGGACCTCGTCGGTCCATTAGAGCGGACAGCACACGGACATCGCTTTGTGTTAGTCCTAGTGGATTACGCAACGCGATATCCGGAAGCAGTGCCTCTAAGCAACATCTCAGCACGTAGTGTTGCTGGGGCGCTCTTCAAAATAATCTCCCGGGTGGGGATTCCAAAGGAAATCCTCACCAATCAAGGCACAACATTTATGTCACGCACACTTCGCGAACTTTACGATCTATTGGGCATTAAATCGATTCGCACTAGCGTGTACCATCCGCAGACAGATGGCCTAGTGGAACGTTTTAACAGAACGCTCAAGAACATGATTCGTAAGTTCGTACACGAGGATGCTAAAAACTGGGACAGATGGCTTGATCCCCTGTTGTTTGCAGTGCGAGAGGTCCCGCAAGCCTCAACCGGCTTCTCTCCATTTGAGCTACTGTATGGGCGACGCCCACGCGGTGTCTTAGATGTTATATGAGAAAGCTGGGAGGAGGGATCTTCCAATAGCAAAAACGAAATTCAATATGTCCTTGACCTCAGAGCAAAACTCCACACTCTGGGGAAATTAACACAGGAGAATTTGCTCCGGGCCCAAGAACGTCAATGCCGACTGTATGACAGGGGAACACAGCTAAGGGAGTTTGCACCGGGAGATAAAGTTCTTGTATTGCTCCCCACATCGAGCTCCAAATTACTCGCCAAGTGGCAAGGGCCCTTTGAGGTCACACGACGAGTGGGGGATCTCGATTATGAGGTTAAACGAACCGATAGGGGGGACGCACGTCAAATTTACCACCTCAACCTCTTTAAACTATGGAGGGAGGCGGTCCCTGTGTCATTGGCTACGGTGGTTCCAGAGAGGGCGGAGCTCGGACCGGAGGTAAATTCAAAAACCGATCTCAATGCCCCGGTCATTTGTGGAGACCACCTCTCCCCATGCCAACGTTCAGAGGTTGCCAGGTTGCAAGAGGAGTTTGCAGACGTGTTTTCTCCCCTACCGGGTCGCACAAACGTCATCGAGCACCATATCGAGACCGAGCCGGGGGTGGTCGTTCGTAGCCGCCCTTATCGCCTCCCCGAGCATAAAAAGAAAATTGTTCGGGACGAATTGGATGCCATGCTTAATATGGGGGTAATAGAAGAGTCCCACAGCGATTGGTCCAGCCCGGTTGTTCTCGTTCCCAAGAGTGACGTGTCTGTGCGGTTCTGTGTGGACTACAGAAAAGTCAATGCGGTGTCTAAATTTGATGCGTACCCAATGCCCCGGGTTGATGAACTGCTCGATCGGTTAGGTACTGCTCGCTTTTATTCGACATTGGATTTGACAAAGGGTTATTGGCAGATCCCCTTGACACCAATTTCCCGTGAGAAAACAGCCTTCACCACGCCATTCGGATTTCACCAATTTGCCCCAGCCACGTTCCAGCATCTGATGGACCGTATCCTCCGCCCGCACTCCGCCTACGCTGCTGCCTATTTAGATGACATCATTATCTATAGTAATGATTGGCAGCGGCATATACAACATCTGAGGGCGGTCTTGAAGTCGCTGCGGCGGGCAGGGCTCACAGCAAACCCCAAGAAGTGCGATTGGGCGTGTGGAGGTGCGGTATCTGGGGTTCCACTTGGGTCATGGCCAGGTGCGTCCCCAAATTGATAAGACCGCGGCGATTGCGACTTGCCCTAGACCTAAGACCAAAAAGGGGGTGAGGCAGTTCCTGGGGCTGGCTGGCTATTATAGAAGATTTGTGCCTAATTATTTGGATGTCACCAGCCCGCTGACTGACCTCACTAAAAAGGGGGCTCCAGATCTGGTCCAATGGTCGGAACAGTGCCAACAGGCGTTTACACGAGTTAAAGCCGCACTCTGTGGAGGGCCGCTCTTGTATTCACCTAACTTCTCTCTCCCTTTCTTATTACAGACGGACGCTTCAGACAGAGGGCTGGGGGCCGTACTCTCGCAGGTGGTCGAGGGGGAGGAGCGCCCCGTGCTGTACATCAGTCGGAAGCTCTCCTTAAGGGAAACGAAGTACAGCACTGTAGAGAAGGAGTGTCTGGCCATCAAGTGGGCGGTCCTCACACTCCGATACTACCTGCTGGGGCGGGCCTTCACTCTCTGCTCAGATCATGCCCCACTGCAGTGGCTCCACCGCATGAAGGATACTAACGCCCGGATCACCCGTTGGTATCTGGCTCTCCAGCCTTTTAAGTTCGAGGTGGTCCACAGACCGGGGGTGCAGATGGCTGTCGCCGACTTCCTCTCCAGAAGAGTCGGGCGGTGGGGGTATGTAGCAGCGGGGGCGTGGTCAAGCGCCCGTCCGAAGGGGAGAAAGCGGTAAGGGCGCTTGCACCTGAGCTAAATTATGTCTAACACCTGTCTCTAATTTCAGTGAGTATGGGGAGAGCGGCATAAAAGAGCACCAGTGCCTCCAGTCGAGAGAGAGAGCTGCCAGTCCAGTGTTGGCAACAGAGAGACAAGCCTAAGCTGTTAGATTAGTTTAAAAGTTTATGTATAGCACATTTTTGCACTACCCCTGTCTGTCCACTACCCGTAATTAAAAAGCCTTACCTTCGTGTTGAAACCTGTTCCCGTGTCCTCCTTCTTGTGAAACCCTTACAGATATCTAATCGGGTCCATCATGGAACGCAGACCTCTACCACTAATGTCAACAGACAACAAATATTTGAGATCCAATAGTCCTCTGTGTGCATCCAAAATATAATAAGAATGTTCAATGAAATATATACTAAGTTTCACCTGTTTCTACTCATAATCTTTAATAGCATTTGTTCTGTGAGTTCTATGCGCTTTATGAAAAACAAAGTGTTAACCTAAACCATTTTAAATCCTGCTTCATGTGGTGGTTTGATTACTTGACCTAAATACATTAGGTTACACCAATAACGTTTTTAAGGGTTAGATCAAGTAGCTCCTTTAAAGTAACATCTGTAGCTAACCACTTTTGTTTCTATGTTTAAAGGAGTTATGAAAGGCTCTTTTTTAATAGTTTTATTATCATCACTGAGGTGCACTGATTGTTAGTAACAGGTTTTTTTTTTTATTCATTAAAACATTAATAATTTAGTAATATATGATAATTTTCCACCCTGTCTCTGGCCCTCTCTCTGAAACGCTTGGTTTTGGTTTAAACGTAAATGGCCAATGTTTTGATTGGCTAACAGCGTACAGCCCCTCCAATTCAGCCATTTTTTAAACTCATTCAGAAGAGAATGTACAAACTCCACAACATTATAAAAGTACATTTCAGGGGTGACACATAGCACACTTCCAACACATTGCATCTGAATATATTAAACTGTAACAATAGAAACCATTATAATTAATGATCTACCATGGGAGGGCCCGGTGTGTCGCATCACGTTGTGTTGACATTAAACAGATACCCCACATTTTGTGCTGGATGTGCTGGCGCAACTACTCCCAACGACACACACGGTGTAGACAGCCTCATTCCGCTGCATTGTGTCAACGAATGCACCCTGTGTAAACAGGGTGTCAGCACCATAAACTATCAAACAGTCATGACATTTGAAATAGTCAAAAATTAAACTGTTTACTTACTGTTTTGCATTGGGTCCAAGTGTTTTTAACTGCCCTATCCTTTAATAACAGTTTCTTTGCAAAGCTTGAATCATTTTATGACCAAAAAAAAAAAACATCCATGCTGAAATACGCTGAAGAGACATCCACATCCACATCCAGGATCATCCTGCACTGAATGCACATTGCTGGAAACTCATCTAAACAGTCAAAGACCTCCATCCAGCATCCAGTTTTCATACACCAACAATTTAAAATAGCACAGATGGGTGAAAGAACATGTCCATGACGTGCTCAAAACAGCAAGAGGCAGCAGCTGAATGACAGAGAATGCCGTCTCCACTTCAGAGTTGTAACTTGACACCACATCTTGTAAAAGTTGCCCGAGATATGTATCGAGCAGTCAGAGACGTCTATCTGTGCATGTTTAAATACAAAAATATTTTTAAATAGTCCAGATGGGTTCCCCTTTGGTCTTCAGGAATAGTTTGGCTACAGTGGACCTTGTTTGTCCTTCACTCTCAGTTTACGAACTGAAGCGCCATTTGACTGGGCCAAGGGAGCGTAAATTTAAAAGTAGGTGTTGATGTTTTTTTGCTGTAGAGGTGGTCATGAATTAATGTACACCTAGTGAGGTATGGTAGTCACGGAAGAAGTGATTGAGGCATTTTTGCAGTTTGGTTTCAATAAATGCTTTTTTTGTGCTGGGGATTAAGTTTTGAGTTCTGAATATGTTTTTAAAATAGAAAGACATATTATATGTCTAAATATCAAGGAAATTATTTGATTCCTCATGACATAACCCCTTTAATGTCCCTGTGAGTGATTTTCAATAATTTAAACAGATTTTGAGAGGGTGGCTGAGGATCTTATCAACACCTTTGTCAGTACACTATATTGTATAAACAACTGTTCAAGCAGAGGCTAGCAATTTTTCTTGTGAGATGTAATACCAGCACACTAAAAGCTTGCTGTGTTTTACTTTTGCTTTTATTTTGTTCAGCTGTTGCAGCTGCAGACAATAAATGAAAAGACTGGAGCAGCATTAAAATAATGCTTTTCAATTTAAAGCATTCAGAAATCAGTAATCTGGAATGGGATGACACTTATGGTCTTTTGTGTGTGTGTGTGTGTGTGTGTGTGTGTGTGTGTGTGTGTGTGTGAGAGAGAGAGAGAGAGAGAGAGAGAGAGAAGGACTGTTAACAGTGAGCTCTATCATGATGTGGTTTGTTAGAGCACTGTTTGATGACCTGAGGTGTAAACAAGTCTGCTTTAGCGTGCTGATCTCTTACTCTTACAGAGCCTAACTGAGTTTGTCTGAACACTCCCACAGTAATGAAATAACAACATCTTCTGAATGTGTAAGCCTTTCCCATTTAGGAAACTGACAACAATGTCATATGAAGAAGCATTAAATGGAAAATATAATTGATGTTTTTAGGGCTTTATAAATGGGTTCATTAATGGCTAATAAGTCATTTACAAATGCATTATAATGTGTATGTAGTTATAAGAACATTGATAAAAATGGGTTATATTCATTCAATACTTGCCCATTTTTTTTAAATTTATAACAGGTTTATGATACAGCATCATGTAATGAAGCCTAATAACCATTAAACCATACTGAACTTTATGTACAGGTTTCTAATGTTGGTAATTCCTTAAAGTATTCATATGTGTCCACTTTACATTAAGGTACATTTTCATAGGATATTAAAGTTGAATATCTGTTATTAATCATTTATAGCATGTGAAGAAATGGCTCAATATTTGGCAGGTATTGAATTAAAGTCACCCTTTTTATGTAATTACAAAACACATTTTTAAATGAATTAGAAGTCATTAATGAACACCTTTATAACTCTTAATAACGGGAACAAAGGAATATTCTGTGTTCAATACAAGTTCAATACAAGCTCAATCAACAGCATTTGTGGCATAATGTTGATTACCACAAATGATACATTTCCACTTATCCCACCTTTTCTTTCAAAAAAGCACAGATATGGTTTATGATGATGCACTTGTAATGGAAGTGAAGGCTGCCAATCTGTAAACATGTAAATACTCACTGTTTCAAAAGTATAGCCACTAGACTAGACGAAAACAATATGTGTGTTAACATTTTTTGTGTAATACATTGCTTGACACATAACTATATAAACACTAAAACCTGATTTAAACTGTTAGAATTTGGGAAGAGGGGTGAGGACTCAAATGCAGGTACTCAAACTTTGGTCTTTATGTAATTGTAATGGGCAAAACTTCAAATATCCACAAATGGCAAAAACACAGTCTTTTAGCCAGGTGGAGAACAGCGTTTGACTGGCTGGAGATTGAGAGAGACTGGCTTGTAGAGCCGGTGATGAATGGGTAGCAATGGCGGAAAGAACTGGTTTGGGAGCTGTACCTACAGAGCAGACTAAGGCAAGCAGGCCGGGCAGGTACAGATGACAACCAGACAGACCAGGGAATGGGCAGATGGCTTTGCTGTGGAGTCACAGATACAGGCACAGGTTGATAGCCTGAGAGATGTGTGACTGGGCAGACAGACCCGGGGTAGAAGGTAGTCAGTGGAATGGAGCCAGTACACTGGACCATCAGGCAGGACAGGAGTCGGGACGACCAACCAGGCAGCTGAATAGACAGAGAACAACAGGAACTAGACCAACAAAGACTAATTAGACACAGAGAAAGATACAGAGAGCAGCAAACCAACAGTGGAAATGCATACAAAGAACTGGAACGAGACACAACACACAGGGAGATAAAAAAGGAGAAACCAATCAAGGAGAACAGAGAACAGGTATGGCAGATGAACAAATAACAAGGCAAGTGAGGGGTGGGGATGAGACACAAGAATACAAACAAAAGCCATGTACTTCAACACAAAGACAAAGTAAAATGAGGGGTCAGGATCTTGAAACACTGAAAAAAATATGACTAGTAAGATTTACTTACATTTTTTTACAATTTAAGTAAAGTTTTTGCACACCGTTTTTTAAAGTAAGTCTTAATGGTATAAAACTGTGCCCAATTAATGTGTGAAAATGGTTCCTCATGCACCCTGGAATATGCCCCTGCCATTAGAGAAGAAAAAATCCTTTGATGGGATAACCTGGTCAGTCAGTACATTCATGTAGTCAATGTTGCTGAGCATCAACCTGACCAATTGACGCAACCCCAGATCATAATACTGCCTCCAGACAGAGGCTTGTACAATGGGCTCTATGCATGAAGGGTGCATCGCTTCATTCACTTTCCTACTTACCCTGATGTGCGCTTTGGAATAAGGTAAATCTGGACTCATCAGACCACTTGACCTTTTTCCATTGCTCCACAGTCCAATCTTTATGCTCCCTAGCAAATTGAAGTGTTTTTTTTTTTTTCAATTAGCCTCACTAACAAGTGTCTTTCTTGTAGCCACACAGCTGTTTAGTCACAATACTGTAAGTTCTCATCACATTGTGCGTGTGGAAATGCTCTTACTTTAACTATTAAAAAGTCATGAGTTCTCATGGATCATTCAAGATTTTTATCCGACCACATTTCTTCGGTGAAGCTGACAGTTCTCCACTATTCTTCCAGGTTTTATTAATGCGTTGGACAATTCTTAACCCAATTCCAGTGATTTCAGCAATCTCCATAGTTGTTTTCTTTGCTTGATGCAGACAATAATTTGCCCCTTCTGAAACACAGTAACATGTTTTCCACGACCGCATGATACATCTTCTGACATGGTTGTTTAAGAAATGAAAAGCTACACACTGCATCAGTTAGGTTTAAAATAATTGTTGCCAGCTGAAATATATTAATCACTGTGTGGCAGGGCGGAGGGCGGGTCCGGCTCGTGATGATACACACCCTGTCCCATATCAGGCTAATCAAGCCTCCGAGAGGGATAAAGGCCGATGGCAGACGGTGGTGGGACAAGAGAGCCATCGGCCTTTATCCCTCTCGGAGGCTTGATTAGCCTGATACGGGACCGGGTGTGTATCGTCACGACCCGGCCCCGCCCTCCGCCCTGCCACACAGTGCAATAATGATCCAATCATAAGTATCTTCTTATTTAAATCCAAATGGTGACTTTTTTTTTTTTGGCCTTGCAGTATATGTAAGTGCTTTAAAATATAAACATGTATGTTCAGGTCGTTTTTGACCCCCGAGCATCACAAGTGTGATTCACAAACACAAATTGCTCAAAGGTTAATTATAACCTTCACATTTCTGCCTGTAAATCCTACAAAACAAAAACGGTCCCCATTCACTTTCATTTTAAATATTTTTTTTGTGGTGATCAACATTATACCAAAAATGCTGACGATTGAGCTATACTTTTATTGAACCTGTAATATTCCTTTAATCATTTTGCATGGATGATCAAACCAGTGTAATCTGCATTCATGCTGCTGTTTACAAACAAAGTGGGATTGAAGTGGTTGTCATAAACTTTCTGCACAAATAGTCTTTTCAAAATTGCAATATCTTTATTTTCTACATCCAAACAATAACTAAATAAAAGTATAAAGCCATTAACATTGGAGCACCCTTTCTGCCAATGAGTATTTTGATGAAGCGATGCGGCCATGTTTTCTGATATCGAACAAAGAAGGCATGAACTAGTTAGTTCACATGAGCGTTCTCCCATTCTGTCCATCAGTCATTCACACCACTTCTGGTGCAAACAAAGAGCAAGGACTATTTTTTTAGAACCTTCTATGCTTGATGAACTCAGAATCCCAAGCTGCATTACAAGGTAAACAACATGGCGGCACGCATAGCTTATATTGTTAGCAAACAAGTCTTATCAATAATAATCAATCATTAAAAACATCTAAAAATCTAATTTTATGATTTATATTTATAATATATAATATATAATCTGAGCTTCAGTTCAACTGCTGTGAAGTGTAAGGTAAGATTTTTTTAAAATTATAGTGTGTATTAAAGAGCTCACACTGGGGAATCCGTCAGAACAGGAAAAACTTGAGTGTGAAAAGGTTAATGTGACGTGTTAATTAGTGGTGAATTCTCAGGGCCAGCAAAGTCTTCTTTGCTGGCCTAACATGCCAAATAAATAAATAAATATTTTTCATCCTTTCATACTCATTCACCTGTAAATGTATCTTTAATCGCTTTCCACTCTTAATCTACACACAAATAGAGAAAAATTAAAAGTTTATCCAGTCAGAATTTATTCATTGATGCTTACAAGCGAAGTGTGACATCTGTTTCACAAATCACATGATTAGTCTGAGCTCCACCCTGTCAGGCCTTCACAATTTACACAGAATCCCTCAAAAGTGCAAATGAATGCGCAACTAAAGTCAGATTGTCAGATTCATCAGCCAATCAGATTGATTTATTTGTTCTTGGTGGGTGTGACCTTTAGGATATGTCCCGGTCGAGGCCTTCAAGCTGGCCTTGAGTGACACAATCACGCATTAAGAGACGTAATGTGAAAGCGAAGAGCGCGAGATCTTGCTGATGAGTCGGCTGTCATCACTGCCGCTATCAACATTGAGAAAGAGATCCTTATGGATTTAAAAACACGAGATGTCCTGCATGACCGTGTGATTGCTTAATTTAATTTAACAGGAAAGCAGGATTTTCACTTCAAGCTAATTGTTAAGTGTTTTTTGCATTGTTATAGCAGCATCAGGAGTTTTCTAAGTGTAAATGAGTCTGCTGGAGCATTCAGTGTCGGATCAAGTTTTGAAAAGTAGTGCTGCGTTTCATTCAACTCAGCGTGTCGGATTTTACAAATTCCTTCAAGGAAAAGTGCAATGAATGCATCTTGAAGTCACAATTACAACTTGAAGGCTCGTGCAGAAATTCTAAACTCAGATTTCGCTGAGATGCAGGGACATGATGTCACACAAACATGTGGACACTCAGGGAGATATACAAAGTAAGAGATAAACATTCACTTTATTAAGTAATATCGATAAAAATGATATTAAAGCTTGTTTAACAAACGCTTGCAGAAACAGTGTATAAAACATTATAATCTTTTTTGATAATCATACACCTGTAGCACAAATGCTAGCGCTGTAGCATCGTTTATCAGTTGGGTTGCTAGGAGACATAGCGCTGCCTGCAGCACTGTTTATCAGTTGGGTTGCTAGGAGACATCTCTAATGAGAGTCAAACACCTGCTAAGCTAACGGGATTGTTCCAGTTCCGAATATCGGGAAATGGAATATATTTATGGTCAGAGATATCAAGTAGGAATATCCCACATCCAACTTGAATGAAACGCAGCATAACCGTGTACCCTGATGAAACAAAATTTATTGCAAGCAACAATTAAATCACACATTTTATTAGATAGATTTTTCAAGGTATTATAGACCTCTTTTGTAGAGTCATATGAACAATTATGATTTTTGAATGTCTGTTTAGGTGACGTTCATTTCACAATCGGACATACTGCAGTTAAAATTAGACTTGCTTGAGCATTAAGAGTCATTTCAAGTTCCGTCTTTCGTGCGTGGACGTGTTTTTAAATGTCAATTGGTATTATTAGTTAGCTGCGGCATAATGTTTGATGCCCAAAGGCATAGGGTGTCTTATTCATTGTGAAACTGTGTTTTTTTAATGGCATGAATCACACTGAAGGCCTAGACTTTTAATGCACAGCCCGACACTGGTGTTAACAAGAATTTCTTGTACCCAAAACAGTCATAATTGATCTTGTTTTTATTTTCAATATACACTCACCTAGTACTTTATTAAGAAAACGTGTACACCTACTTATTCAGATTATCTAATCAGCAGTGCAATTCCAGTCATGCTGAAATGGGTCAGGAGCTTCAGTTAATGTTCACATCAACCATCAGAATGGGGATTTTTTTTTTATCTCAGTTATTTAGACCGTGGCATCTGACCGGTGTCAGACGTGCTGGTTTGAATATTCGTGTAATTGCTGATCTCCTGGGATTTTCACACACTACAGTTTCTAGAGTTTACTCAGAATGGTGCCAAAAACAAAACAAAAAAACTGAAAAACTGGACTGAAACACCTTTCAAGAAGTTTGAAGATTGCATTTAAGGATAGCACAGCCAAAATTATACCAATGGTAATTTCATTTGGATATAAAGAATACAATATTTAAGGCAACAAAAGGATTGCAACAGAACCTGTGGTTTAAAAATTGCAGGTGCTTCATCAACAACATCCAATTTTGTGAGGCATCTGAAACCCCACAGACAGTGGTATGTTGAGTTTTTAACTGTTACACGTCAGCTATGGTTCAGCAGCATTTAACTTATCATGTTAGCCGAGATAGCCAGCTAGCTACTTAGTTCCACATAGTTCAGTCCACTGTAACTACAGTTTTAGCATGAATTATTTTGCATGCCTCATTGCTGAAACCAGCTTAAAGATGCACTGTGGACCAAGGTTGCCTCCCATCTCGTAAAATACGGGAAAGTCCGGTATTTAAAGTTGATGTGTTCTGTATCGAATCAATACGATACCCGATTTGTCCCGTGTTTAAGGTGGTCAGATGGTGTCACGGCAGAATCGTTCCAGATTGTCAAGTTAACAATAAGTAGGACATTTTGTCTAAGGTTGGTAAGGGGTCATCTGAAAAGCCCATACATTGTGCTAAAATGTGCTAATGCTGTGGAGGGTGTTGTAAGGGACCGTCTGAATAGTCCACACAATGTGCTATAACGGGCTAATACTATGGAGGGTGTGATTACTAGTAATTAATTCTCAGACACCAATTTGGGAAAAGAGCACTAATTACTTGTTTAAGACTTTAACCTTAAAGTTGAGGACTTGGGACTTGGCTTGAAACTTAAATGCAAAGTCTTGAGACTTGTAACTTGCAAAACACTGACTTGGTCCCACCTCTGTTAAACTGCAAGTTTAACTATATCTAAACCAATTGTAATTAAAGTTTTAAGTGAGCTATTTATCAGAAGTTTTTCTCAGTGTGAGAAACTAGCTATGGAAACAGAAGTTGTGGAGGAAGAGGCAAAAAGACATTGAGAAATAAAGTGAAAGAGCGAGTGAGTGTGTAAATGTCTGTCCTAAAACCACTTTTCATTAGTAGAAAAAGTTCTCAATGCATGCACACAAAGCTAACAGTGACAAAGCTGCTATTTATTAGTTGACGACATGAATCAATAGAATTAATTGAATTTGAACTTGCAATAATTTAGCAAACACATCTCAGTGCAGATGCACACAGAGTTACACAGTTCATTCGGTGAAGCCACATTCTATTTTGAGATCGAGAAATCAAAAACACCCACATAAATGACACATTTTCCGATATAGAGGGTAAAAGTCTCTTCATGCACACAGAAACATACAAGACCGACTAAAATCAAACACATAGTAAAACCAGTTCAAAGCACTTTGTAATTTGTGTTTCTTCACTGTTTAAGTCATGTGAGCTGTGGTATACATAGACAGACACAAAAATGAGGAGGAAGTTTCAATTCTTTTCATTTGGCATTTTCCCACGATTCAGTTGTTCAGCGCTATTTTCCATGTACAATGTTGACAATTGAACATCAATAAAACATGCCGTTCATTCTTTCTTTTGTTGTTGCAAGAAAGTACTGTAAGAAAGTGGAGTTTGCAACAAATTTGGAAATGTTGAACATTTGACAAAGTTGAAAGCTGGGGAGAGTTTAGAGTGGGAGTAGAACATGATATTGCCTGTCTTATGAAATACACGATCAAACAGGAGCAATAGTTATTTTTAAGGATGCACAATATATCAGTGACTATATCGGTATTGATTAACATAAGCTTTTTTTATTTTTGTTTGACTTATATCAGTTTATTTGGAATAAAGCAGACAATATAATAATGATTACACAACTCTCTGGAATACTGAATACTAGAATATGGTAGACCGCTAAACCGTATAACTGACCGTTGTCCCAGGCAAATGATTTCCTACATAGCTGTGTTAAATGTGTGTATCTTGTACCCAGTGTTAGAAATAACTTAGTTACACTTTGTAACTAAAATCTTGAAGATGGCCTCCTGGTCCTTGATACAGTGTAATTATACTAGATATTGCTGAATAATATTAATTAACAACATGCACTTACTATAGGTTTAGGGTTAGGGATTGGTTTAGGGTTAGTTGCTTGTAATTATTATGTATAATTTACTGTTACTATACTAGTCAATACATGTAATAACAAGGACACTGTAAAATTAAATGTTACTAACTTTTTAACTTTCCATTAAAGGGCATTATTTGCCCCCTGGAACTTGTTTCCAAGGGCATTTTTTTTTTACTTTAGTAAGGGCATTTTTTCTAACCTTATAAAATGACCCTTTGTCATCCTTTTATGTTGGAAACTCAATTTAATCAATGCATTCAATCTGAATAATGAGATACTGTAAGCTGTTTCCAATAAAATCAACATCAACTAATAGGCCTTTTTGTAGGACATGGTAATGGCAGTAATTTCCCAATTTAATTTGATTTAATTAGATTGCAATTTTGATATGATTAAAAGTTTCATTTGAAATGAGGGTTATTTAAAATATCAATATTAATTTCCATATTGATATTTTTATTAAGTAATTTGTAGCATTTGCTTACATTATATTGTGTGATTTCTCATACCTGATTAACTTACAATATAACAGCCATCCCTCACTCCTGCACTTTTGTCCTCTAACAGACAAGGAAGCGTTTTAGACAGATTGATAATTTTGAATAATATATTTTATAAATAATTTTATGTCAAATAAAATGGAATTAGGGAGATAATGCAAGACTTTACATTAAATGTATACTATCCATATCATCATATAAATAGCAACAATAAAAACAATTGTCAGCTATCGCTAA
This sequence comes from Moxostoma hubbsi, assembly GCA_032164185.1. Taxonomy (NCBI): domain Eukaryota; kingdom Metazoa; phylum Chordata; class Actinopteri; order Cypriniformes; family Catostomidae; genus Moxostoma; species Moxostoma hubbsi. The sequence goes on from JAVLUX010000019.1 coordinate 39,223,118, forward strand.
AATCTTCTACACTGGAGTATTTCTTTTGTTCTATTGATTTATTATGATTGAATCGACCTGACTTCATTAGTTTGCACCAACAACAGTAATTGTGGTAACATTTTAAGGTAATGGTTTTTTGTTAATGGTTTATAAATGGTCATAAATTACTAATAAGTTGTTTACAAATGCATTTTAAATAATGTATATGCAGTTATAGCAACATGCATAAACCGTACTGAAGGTTCATGTACAGGTTTTTAATATTGGCAACTATTTAGTAAATGCTTCACATGTAGTAAATTTTGTGAATTCAAGTCGAGACATTTTTATTTGTATAGTAACTTTTACAACACACATTGTTTCAAAGCAACTGTTCAGAAGATCATACATTAACAAAAAATGAAACTGTAATGTCTATAATGTCGATGAATCATCATTGTGCAATTAGATAAAATACGATTGCTAATCGTGTTTAAAAATAAGTAATTAAATAATAATTGTATTGAGAACCCCAGTGAGTAAGCCAAAGGCGACTATGGCAAGGATGTTGGTTAATGTCAAGTCAGTTTTATATGTATAACGCCTTTCACAACACACATTGTTTCAAGGCAACTGTTCAGAAGATCATACATTAACAAAAAATGAAACTGTAATGTCTATAATGTCGATGAATCATCATTGTGTAATTAGTTAAAATACGATTGTTAATCATGTTTAAAAATAAGTAAATACATTATAATTGTATTAATAACCACAGTGAGCATGCTGAAGGTGACTGTGGCAAGGAACACAAAACTCCATAAGATGTTGATTAATGGAGAAAAATATCCTTGGGAGAAACTGACTCACTGTGGGGGCATGTTCCCCTCTGGCTAACATCATGAATATAATGTAAATATGACCAATGTATAGTTAAAGTCATGGTTTAAAATTATTAAAATAAGTAAGTATTAAGGGTCAGTGTTTAAACATCGATTTTGTTTGAACTGTAAGATTAATGACTAATGTCTTTGAAGTTCATGCTGGATTAACTGCAGAAGTTCACATAGATGCAGTTGTCCTCGTTAATTGGCTGATGAAGGCTTTTGATGGCAATTGTTAGTCTATGTATTCCATTTCAAGAGCGTAGTCCATCAATAGACCGAGGTGATGCAGGCAGAGGTCAGTTAGGTAGATAGCAGTTCAACCTGGCCAGTAATTTCGGTGAGGTTCAATGTGGTCCATCCTAAATCCAAGGTTCAGACAATGGCATTTGAAGTATCCCATGTCTTATGATTGGAGTTGGCATCAGATCATCCTCTGAAGTCCATCAAAATAGACTGAAGTGAAGTTTGGCTGGCACCGGCTGCATTTAGTCATCATCATTCAGCAACATAGCAGTGAAGTCCAACATGGTAAATGGTCTGCACTTATATAGCGCCATTTTAATGGTAACGGTATTCAAAGCACTTTACACTGTGACTCATTCACCCATTCACATACACATTCATACACAAATGGCGGCAGAGCAGCCATGCAAGGCAGCTAGCCTGCCATTGGGAGCAACTTGGGGTTCAGTGTCTTGCCCAAGGACACAAGTCGTGTGGGTCAGGAATTGAACCACCAACTCTGCGATTAGTGGCCAACCCGCTCTATCACCGGAGCCACAGCTGCCCCAACATGAAGCAGGAATGGTGCTGGATCCATCCGCTTCTGGTGACCTCAGGATAGGAGTCCCGAGGTTGAGACAGGGAAACAATTAAAATAATATAGGCATAGATGCCATTAAATTTATTGCAGAGTTATACATCATGATCAATGTTTCTGGTTTCTGGTTCCGGCAGACTAAACTAAAGCAGCCTAATTGTGGGTTGGAGGATAAATTAGGTGTATGCCTGGCTAAATAGATGAGTCTTAAGTCTAGACTTAATCTGAGGGAGTGTGTCTGCAGCTCGAACAGTGTTAGGGAGACGATTCCATAGTTTAAGAGCCAAATATGAAAAGGATCTACCTTCTTTTGTGGATTTTGATATTCTAGGAACTATTAACAGGCCAGAATTCTGCGATCGTAATGAATGTGACGGAATATAGCGTGGTAGAAGGTCACTCAAGTAAGGTGGAGCTAGACCATTCAAAGCTTTGTACGTTGTTAACAAAATATTTAAATCAATACAACATTTAATGGTTAGTGTTAAATCCTCCCAGTAATGCACCACAATAATCTAATCTTGAGGTCATATGAACGCATTAATTAGTTTTTCAGCATCAGCAACAGAGAGCATGTGTCGTAATTTAGCAATATTTCTGAGGTGGTAGAATGCTGTTCTACAAACATTGGAAATTGAGTAGAAGGACATTTCTGGCCATTCAATCTTTTGTTTCATTGATACACTCAACTATAAAGTTGGGTATCGTTGGCATAACAGTGGAAACTTATTCCATGTTTCCGATTAATATCTCCCAGGGGAAGCATATACAAGGAGAAAAGCAGAGGCCCTAAAACTGATCCCTATGGCACTCCATATTTTACTTTTGTTTGGTTTGACAATTACTCATTTACATAGAAAAAGTGGTAGCTAACCAGGACCTAAACCATGCTAATGCAACTCCATAAATGCCAACATAATTCTCTAGCCTATTCAAGAGAATGTCATGATCTATCGTGTCGAATGCAACACTAAGATCTAAAAGCACTAGAAGAGAAATGCAGTCACGATCAGATGATAAGAGCAAGTCATTTGTAACTCTGATAAGTGCAGTCTCTGTACTGTGTTGAGGCCTAAATCCTGACTGAAATTCTTTGTATATACTATTTCTCTGTAGAAATGAATATATTTGGGAGGATACTACCTTTTCTAGTATTTTCAACATAAACAGGAGATTTGAAATCGGTCTATTATTAGACAGTTCTCCAGGATCAAGTTGTGGCTTCTTAATAAGCGGTTTGATAACTGCTATTTTAAAGTTTTTTTTGGACATGTCCTAAGCATAGCGAGGAGTTAATAATATTAAGAAGAGGTTCTGAGATTACAGGGAATACATCTTTTAAGAGCTTGATTGGTATTGGATCTAACATACTGTACATGTTGTAGCTTTTGATGTTTTGATAAGTTTTGTTAGCTCTTCATGATCTATGACAGCGAAGGATTGAAGTTGCACGTGAGGAAAATTATGAGACACTGTTTTCTGAGGTACTGTGACAGATGATTGCATTATTCCAATTTTATTTCTGATTATTTCAATTTTATTAGTAAAAAAATCATGAAGTCATTACTCTTGTGCTGCAATACACTATCTGGTTCTGTTGAGGCTTTATTCCTAACCAATTTAGCCACAGTACTGAATTAACACCTAGGACTGTTGTGGTCATTTTCTATGAATTTGCTAAAACATGCTGACCTGGCAGCTTTTAGTGCTTGTCTGTATCTACAGGCACTATCCTTCCATGCACCGCAAAATACCTCTAATTTTGTATTCATCCACATGCGCTCCATTTTCCGAGCTGCTCTCTTGAGAGCATGAGTGTGATCATTGTACTGGGTGCAGGGCTTATTTCTTTAATTTTCTTTAATCGAAGTGGGGTGACAATATCAAGGGTGCTAGAGAAGACTGCATTTAAATTTTCTGATATTTCATCAAGTTATTCTTGGCTTTGGGGTTTACTATGTGTATGAGATACTTCTGGAAGATTATTAGTGAAGCTATCTTTAGAGGTCGAAAGAATAGTTCTACCTGATGATAGCATCATGTAGATTGAGTAACATAAGCTGATCGCAGTAAACAAGAGGCGAGGTAATGATTTGAGATGTCATCGCTCTGCGGCAGAAATTCTATAGTATGAACATCAACTCTGTATGACAGAATGAAATCTAGCATATGATTATTTTTACATTTTCAAGTTTAAATAAGTGTTATTAAGAATTTATAACATGTGAGGTATTATAAATAAGACATTATATAAAAGTCACCCTTTTAATGCATGTTATTATGATTGCATACCAATGATTTATAAAGCATTTAGTCATTTATGAATACCTTTATAATCCTTTAACATTGGGAACATTCATTGTAAGTGTAACTGTAATGTCAGGGTCAGTTCAGGTGGAAAATGCTTCTTAAAGCAATAGTTCACCCACAAATGAAAATCATCTAATTATTTACTCACCTTCATGTGTTCACTTGAGAACTTGTGTCATTTTTAGTGCTAAACAATGCAAGTTCTCGAGTGAAAAAGCAAGTCACTGAGAACAATCTTGTCTTAGCGCTTAACACACAAGGGATGGGAAGATTTTGTCTGAAAATCAACTTAGATTTTGGGGTTTCTTCTCACCAAAACCTAGTGTATGCCTTTAAAAGATTTGGAATTTGATCCATCAGTCACAGACTATTTTGTTGACACTTTTGAGTTTTTTTTTAAAGCTTTAATGTGAGTCACTATCAACAATTATTGTATTATAAATCCTGAGATATTCATTAAAACATCTCCTTTTGTGTTTCTCTTAAGAAAGCAAGTCATAAGGGTTTTGAATGACATGAGGGTGAGTAAATGCATGACATAATTTTTATTTGTGTGTGACCTAGGTTCAATACGAGTTAAGATCAATTAAAAAAAATTGGTTACAGTTAAGCACTTGCAATGAAAGTGAATGGTGCCAGTTAATAAACATTCAAAGCTCTTACTAACCTTATCTGTGTAAATGTATTTAAAGTATTACAATTTTGTTGCCATAATGACGTAATGCCGGTACCCCCGCTACTGACAATTGAATTATGTTGAACCAAGACTTTATCCTTCTAAAATCATTTTAACACATATAATGTTTACATCTTTTGACTATCATTTTGCAACAGTGTGAATTTTAATGTTTATGGATGGGCCCATTCACTTCCATTGTAAGTGCCACACTGTAACCGCTTTTTTTATATGTAAGGCATGAGTCGACATTATTTCTGGTTGTAGTCAACATAATGCCACTTTTTCCAGTTTTCTATATGAAAGAGCTTTTATATTTGACTGGGTTTTATTATCCATTAATGGCATATATGAAAACTGTAGAGGACAATCAGGCCTAAAAAAAGGGAGCAGCATTCTATATTTTTGCAATTAATGAGCTTCTGCTGGAAATCTTGGTCTAGTTTTGGGGTTGTTGTTGTCATCTCTCTTCCACTGTTATAATCATCTTTGCATTTTTCATTTTGCTGTAAATTATATAAATGGTATCACATTCATGTTCGATAACAGTGTCAGCTGAAATGGCGCAAACCACTTTTAGGCCACAGTATGAATTGAGCGAGTTCAAAGTGCTGTGAAACTCAGTTAGCCATCTTATGACCACAGTATTCTCACAGTGCACATTTGCAGCGGCTCTTCCGATCGGCTGCCTCACTGACTGTCTTCCTCATCGTGACGCTTGAGGGCTAAACCTCACGCCTCCTGTTTCAGGAACATCAGAAGTAGGTCATTGTGCTGAACTCATAATGCACATTGATTAATATTTATGTAAATATGTCAAGCGAGACTCATAGAACATCGTTTGTCATCAAAAGTAGTAGCATGTTGAAACGAATAACCACATAACCACACAGAGAAATCAGGGAGGAGTTTAAAAATCAGTTTCCTATTTCATTTAGGCACTTTTTGATTTGGGTAAATATGTTTAGATACTGATGTACATGGTTCCCACAGTCATGGAAAACCTGGAAATATCAGGGATTTTTTTTAATAATTGTGATTTACAGGCTTGGAAATGTTGGGGAATTAAGAACATCTCAAAAAGTTATAGATATTTCAGTAACACTTTACATTAATATTCCCTGTTCCCTGTTAAAGGAATATGTTGTGTTCAATACAAGTTAAGCTCAGTCAATTGTATTTGTGACATAATGTTGATTACCACAAAAATACATTTTGACTTGTCCCTCCTTTTCTTTAAAAAAGCAAACATCTCACTTACAATGGAAGTGACAGTGGACAATTTTTGGAGGGTTTAAAGGCAGGAATGTGAAACACACTGTTTCAAAAGTATATCCACAACCTAAAATTACTTAACTTTTCTGTGTAAATAAAATCCAATTGTATAACAGCGTAAACCCCCCAAAAACCAAATGATCATAAAAATGACGATTTAAAGAACTTTACAACTCAAATAATAAAGTTTGAACAGAAGAATTAATTAAAAGTGCTATAAGATTATAAGCTTTATATTTCTGCCTTTAAACCCTCCACAAATTGTCCCCATTCACTTTCATTGTAAGTGCCTCACTGTAACCTCCATTTGTGTTTTTTTGGGTGAAAAGGAAGAATGTGTCAAAATAATTTTTTAGGGTAATCAGCATTATGCCACATATGCTTTCAATTGAGTATTTCTTGTATTGAACCTGGAATATACATTTTAAGGGCATCCATTTTATTTACTTAAACTCTATGGACCTGGCAGGTCCTATGGGGGCTACATCACAAAAAAGGTTTACACAAAAAACGTAAAAGTTTCAAAAATAAAGTTTCATTAAGTTTCATTAAAAATAAAACATGCCACCCAGAAGGAAAATCATGCTAAACAAATCAACAGAAAAATATGTTTTTGACTATTGATGGTAAAATGTTATGTTTAAATATTTTTATATTTTTTTTCTAGTGCTTTCTGCATTTATTTATGAATAAGTAAATAAAACATTATTTGGGTGGTTCTCTGAAAAATGAGACCAATTGATTTGCAATTAGTCCACAATATGTGTGAATGGTTAGTTTTTAAATTCAAGTGTTAAATATTGCACCAAATTTTAAGGGATTAAGGGTTTATATTAAGGATATTAATGAATAATCGATAATTGTTAATTTGTCATTAATAATTTGATCGATTAAACGTATTGGTCGTCGATTAATCAATTTCAGCACAAACGCATTCAGTAATCATGCCAGCAGATAGAGGAAAGACTGTCTATACATTAATCTGCCCCTAGAGTGCGCAACGTCACTTTCTCACTTCATGTGACGTCCTGTCGCTCCCACAAGTTATGATCGCTGTGTGTGAATTTTCAAAGATGATATCTGAGAGATGAGCCGATGCATCGCAGATGCCTGAGAGATAATTAGCTGTTTAAATATCTAGATATACTCACTGAAGCACTATCATTTGGGTTTGTTGTCATTGCTGACGGCATTCCTATAATTTCAAGCACCGGCATCCTCCTGTCACATGGTTCGATTTAATACAGAATCGATTGCTTATCCTCAGTGTCCCGGATGTTTAATGTTAACACCGAATTTTGGCATCTGAATTTGGCCTATCGAATTTAAGCAACTCGAATATAAATGATTTGAATTTTTAAACTTGAATGTTTGATTCTGAATTTGTGAACATTGAAAAATTAAAGTGAAAATGAGTTATTGAAATTTTGAAGATTTCAATACAAAGGCAAAAAATTAACATACATAGTTTCAATGCTGAAAAATTCAGTGCTAGAAATTCAATGGCTTTTTAATTTCAAAATCTGGTGAGACATAATTGCTTCCATACCCCCCATATTTATACCATGATCATTGGAAACATGTAGATGCTTCACGCTGCAACTCCCCAATATTCAAGCCAAATCTACACCCTTGGGTGAGCAAAATAATATCAGAATAAATGGGCTCAAATAAAGTTTCTATCAGAATAAATTTGCATACACATAAGCTTTTCAGTTATTTAAAACAAAGCGCAAGCATGTCCTTGTCGAGTCAAAACACAAGAAGGCAGCTACCTGCTCATTGCAAAACTCTGCACAACAGACAATCCCTGCTGCCCGTGTCTCTCCAGCCATTCTCTCCTCCATATTCTTTTATTTTTTGGTTTTTCGCTACAAATCAGTGCACAAACAACTTGGATCGCAAGTTTCTTGAGGACCATAATTTTTAGAGAGAAGAACTCCAGTCTCACTCGTGATCTTACTCCATTTCCTGTATCCCTTCTCACGTGCGCTTTGTTGTGAAAAGTAGTTTGGAGACCAGATAGTGTTGGTGGGGATTCTTCCTAGTGAAATGTCTTGTAATGTGTGACCCTCTATCACCGATCCCTCGTGTAATGTGCAAATCACAGCAACGTCAAGATACCCCATTATAGACAAACAGTTGTGTAATGTGAAAAAAAAAACAGCAATCCGATGACTTTGCAAGTCGTATAGTGTGAGGGCGGCATAAAGCTCATGCGCCACATATTACCATTTCACTCTTTCATACCTACAGTATGCAGTGGCCTCTCTTTATCTCTTTTCTCTCTGTATTTCTTTTTTCTTTTCTTTTTTTTACATATCGCATGTATGACCTCCTGTGGAATAAGGTCAGGTTGAAGCCATTATGTTCATCTAAAACTGATTAAGCTTGCACTCATTGTTGGCAGAGTTAGTTGCGCTGTAAAGACCACACAGCCTTGAGACAACCTTGTAGGTGGTCTGAGCTTATAACTCTAGTTGAATACAGGTTTTTAACAAAGGACCTATTAGAGCAGGCAATGAAACACCTCATCCAATTTATTGTATGAACACTGGAATTCTTATGCTAGAAAGTTGTGACATTTGAATTAAGAGCAATTATGCAGCTAATTTTCTCTAATTTATGGATATTAGACAGAATTAATGATTGAAGTAAATTACGGACAGGCCAAAATATCTCTGGACTGTGTGTGTGTGTGTGTGCAAGGTTTCCAGTATTCTTGTGTGTGTAGGCTTACATGCAAATGAACGTTTGGGTATGTGTGTCTGTCAAGCGTGTGGTATGTTTCAAATCCACCACCTTGAAAAAGAAACACACTTTCATTTTCATTGCATTGCTTTACTCAATACAAACACCTAAAAACAGTCAAAAACAAGAATATCAATAACACAAGTGATCATGTATTGATTAAACATATTTACAAAGCAAATTAATACTCAATAGTTAGGTAATTTCAAACAACAATACAGGCAGCATCATGTTGTGGGGGTGATTTGCTGCAGGAGGGACTGGTGCACTTTACAAAATATATGGTATCATGAGGAAGGAAGTTTATGTGGATATATTGAAGCAACATCTCAAGACATCAGCCAGAAAGTTAAAGCTCGTCGCAAATGGGTCTTCCAAATGGACAATTACCCCAAGCATACCTCCAAAGTAGGGGCAAAATGGCTTAAGGACAACAAAGTCAAGGTATTGGAGTGGCTATCACAAAGTCCTGACCTCAATCCGAAATTTGTGGGCAGAACTGAAAAAGTATGTGCGAGCAAGGAGGCCTACAATCCTGACTGAGTTACACCAGTTCTGTCTGGAGGAATGGGCCAAAATTCCAGCCAATTATTTTGAAAAGCTTGTGGAAGGCTCCCCAAAAGGTTTGTCCCAAGTTAAACAATTTAAAGGCAATGCTGACAAATATTAACAAACTGTATGTAAACTTCTGACCCACTGGGAATGTGATGAAAGAAATAAAAGCTGAAAGAAAAAAAATGTTCTACTATTATTCTGACTTTTCACATACTTAAAATAAAGTTTGATTCTAACTGACCTAAGACAGGGAATGTTTTCTACTATTAAATATCAGGAAAGGTGAAAAACTGAGTATAAATGTTAACTTAAAAGGCTAACTTCTGACTTCAAATGTATATATATATATATATACACACTCACCTAAAGGATTATTAGGAACACCATACTAATACTGTGTTTGACCCCCTTTCGCCTTCAGAACTGCCTTAATTCTATGTGGCATTGATTCAACAAGGTGCTGAAAGCATTCTTTAGAAATGTTGGCCCATATTGATAGGATAGCATCTTGCAGTTGATGGAGATTTGTGGGATGCACATCCAGGGCACGAAGCTCCCATTCCACCAAATCCCAAAGATGCTCTATTGGGTTGAGATCTGGTGACTGTGGGGGCCATTTTAGTACAGTGAACTCATTGTCATGTTCAAGAAACCAATTTGAAATGATTCGAGCTTTGTGACATGGTGCATTATCCTGCTGGAAGTAGCCATCAGAGGATGGGTACATGGTGGCCATAAAGGGATGGACATGGTCAGAAACAATGCTCAGGTAGGCCGTGGCATTTAAACGATGCCCAGTTGGCACTAAGGGGCCTAAAGTGTGCTAAGAAAACATCCCCCACACCATTACACCACCACCAGCAGCCTGCACAGTGGTAACAAGGCATGATGGATCCATGTTCTCATTCTGTTTACGCCAAATTCTGACTCTACCATCTGAATGTCTCAACAGAAATCGAGACTCATCAGACCAGACAACATTTTTCCAGTCTTCAACTGTCCAATTTTGGTGAGCTCTTGCAAATTGTAGCCTCTTTTTCCTATTTGTAGTGGAGATGAGTGGTACCCAGTGGGGTTTCTGCTGTTGTAGCCCATCCGCCTCAAGGTTGTGCGTGTTGTGGCTTCACAAATGCTTTGCTGCATACCTCGGTTGTAACGAGTGGTTATTTCAGTCAAAGTTGCTCTTCTATCAGCTTGAATCAGTCGGCCCATTCTCCTCTGACCTCTTGCATCAACAAGGCATTTTCGCCCACAGGACTGCCGCATACTGGATGTTTTTCCCTTTTCACACCATTCTTTGTAAACCCTAGAAATGGTTGTGCGTGAAAATCCCAGTAACTGAGCAGATTGTGAAATACTCAGACCAGCCCGTCTGGCACCAACAACCATGCCACGCTCAAAATTGCTTAAATCACCTTTCTTTCCCATTCTGACATTCAGTTTGGAGTTCAGGAGATTGTCTTGACCAGGACCACACCCCTAAATGCATTGAAGCAACTGCCATGTGATTGGTTGATTAGATAATTGCATTAATGAGAAATTGAACAGGTGTTCCTAATAATCCTTTAGGTGAGTGTGTATATATATATATATATATATATATATATATATATATATATATATATCATGGTCGTTTCGAATACTCAATTCTGATTGGCTGGAATGCATGCAGTTCAAACCATTGAATGAATGGAATTTAATCACCATTCAATATTAATGTAATGTTTGTAACCATAGCAACATAACATTACAAAGCAAGCAGAGTGAACTATAGCAACTGGAAACATTTCCTAACCCTTGTAACAGTGTGTAGAGGCAAGTGCCCAATAACTACAAACACCTCAGCAGTGTTCACCAGGAGCACACCTGGACCACTGTCTCTGCTGTGTTTGGCATGATAAAGAACTCTTATCCTTTTCTTCTGGCATGTTTTCCGTCTGACCAGATGACCTTTAGCTAGAAGGAAATGCAGCTGAGAACTCACTGAGCTTCAGTTTATTTCAAATACTCCTGCGGAATGACAAATTATTTCTTATGAGGTTATTTATTTATTAATTTATTAGGTAGCTGTGTAATATTCTACTGTTAGTCAGTCATTATCACAAATCATGTCTGCAGCCATACTGGTCTTCTTATCATGGTACTTTAAGGAGCAAATCTTCCTATACATGTAGAAATACTGTATCATGTCAGGACTCATCAAGGTATAATAACATGCATAGTAGCAGCTAACAAACTAACTTAATTTGCAACTGAATTTGATTTAAAGTCTAATTTTACAGTAATTTAACAAGCAACATATATTAACGAAGCTTCTCATGGTAATCGCAAGCCCATTTTTCTGCTGAAAAGCCAAAGACATCTGTATTAAAGGACAGCAGGACCATTTTCTTCAACATGGAGGCATCCACATGGTTCTCCAGTGGCTTTCAGGTGATGTCTCCTTCTGTCACCACAGTTCCTCATTAGGAGCAGATCCTGTGCCAGCAGACACGTCTTCAGCCTACTGCCTCCAATTAGCTCATCTAATGGCTGTCACCATCCAAATCCATGTTTTATGTTTAAATAAAAGGCTGGAGGGTCCTGCCATTCTACATCATACATACAGAATCACTTATATACTGATTCCCCCCTTAAAACATCCATCCAGAAATAGAACTGAATGACTGTGGGGGCTGCTGGGACCAAAATGTAGCAAGACACAAACTGATATTCTGAAATAAATGTACAGGAAGGGGGTCTAATATAAACATGTTCAGAGCAAGTATATTTGGTATTGTTGACACTAAATACTTTTGGGGGATTGATGCTATACTCCATCTCAAACTATTTTCACCCCTCAGAGACCCAGCATAGTAAAATTGCAACGTTTGTTTAAAGCAATTATAGAATATAGAATATGTGTTAAATATAGAAAATGTACAAATATCAATAGTTAACACTTTGAACTGTAACACAACAACAGTTATGGTGGGGAAAAACTTTGCATATTCATTTTCACAGCTTGATAAAGTCACACAAAAAGGTCACGGTTAATTGGCAATATTGCTAACAGTTTTAGGGGAAAACATTTAAATATTCTAAGCAAGTATTTATCCTTTTATATTTTTCTTACATTTTGGCATGTTTACTGATTGAAAAAAAATATCATTTTGTATTTTTTTCCAAAATGTAGCAAAAAATGCAGTGCTGAGAATAATAGTAGTCAAACTTTTTCTATATTCACAGCCCATTAATTAAAATCATACATTAACTATTTCAAATGATTTTCAGCTGCTTTCTGTGCTGCTTCATCATAAAATGTTTTTTTTTATTGTATTCATGGTTTATTAAATATACTCCATTACAAAGAGGTGTTTTTTTTTATTATTATTTTGTTTGTACCAGTAAATATAGCATAAATATCCATAGTTCTTCATTAGTTTTAAATTGCTAAAAGTCTTTATTTTCACTTTTTGTTGAACTGTGTTGTAAATTCAAAGCATATATATATATATATATATATATATATATATATTGTTAAACAAGCACCATTTAAATAGCACTTTCAGTATATATAGTTGAGAAGAGCCGTCCGACTCACGATTAACCACCGTTCTTTTAAATCCAGCATTTTTAACATGACGTCGCCTCAACTCCTGAGGGATTATGGGATTGTAAAGTATCCAGTCGATCTCCACTTCAGAATCTCACCGGAAATAGTATTTCTCACTTACTGCATACTGTTTTTGGATTACTATGTAGTAGAGAAGAATAGATATTTGGATGCAGAAGAGCTGTTACGAACCACAGAAACTAATTTAGAAAACACCCTCTTTTTGTTATAAATGACATCACACCTGTTCATTCTTTGATTTCGTAGGAAGAATGCAGAGGCCTTTATGCTTCACTCAGTCAGTTGCAGACACTGGTAAAGGCGCGCTGTTCTCTAGAGCAGCACAAGTCAGCACACCCCCGAATACAGACGCAGGTTCCACTTCTCCACGGCCAGTTTCATGTTACATATAAATCGCAAAATATGCAACCACCAACTGCAAACCCATTTCTGACATCCACTGATATACATTTGCAATTTTGATTGGTTTATCAAAAAATATATGAATATTTAAAAAAACACATTTTTAGATTACTCCGTTAGGATGAAATCTATTGTTATTGACGGAATTATTATTATTATTAGATTCCTCCGTTAGGACGAAATCTATTGTTATTAACGATATTATTATTATTATTATACTTGTGCCCCAATATCTCAAAAAGTCACTGGTCAAAAATGTAAATTGGCACATTGATACTACATGCCAACAGGTACCCCCACACCAAGAATGGCTCACATTTGCCCATAGGGGGCGCTACAGGCCTCGCCCAAAAAATGTATTTTCAAAGTGATGTCATTTCCACCCCATTTGTCCAATTCTTCTGAAACTTGGTGTACATGCCTCATTTCTCATGGAGAACAAAAAGCCTCAAGGACCCATTTTCCTGTACAGTGAAAATTTGGGAAAACCTACAAAAATCTTCTCCTAAACCGTAGCTCCAATTGACTTGAAATTTGGTACCCATGTGTATAACTGATGTCTTTCAATTTTTATGGCTGAAAGGGATATACTTATGTAAATGTCCACATTGCCTCAATATATATGTGTCAATAAATCAAATGTCATTTTGACTGATGGTTTTTCAAACCTAACATTCTTCAAGAACTATGCAAAGAATGGCCCACATTTGCCTTTAGGGGGTGCTACAGGCCATGCCCAAAATCCCATTTTCAGGTCAAAAATGTTCTAATTTTGTAAATTGATACTTCAGGCCAATGGTAACACCTTAAACCAATAATGGCCAATATTTGCTCCTAGGGGGCGCTACAGGCCACGCCAAAAAGAGCCATTTTCTAGTAAAATTTTTTCTAATTGTGTACATTGAAACTTAATTTACATACCTCATTTCTCATTGGGAACAAAAAACCTCAAGGATCCATAAGATCCGACATGATGGATTTCCCTGTACACTGAAAATGTTTCATTTAGGATTCAGACAGAAATGTTTTTTGGATTCTTCCATTGGGAGGGTTTAACCCCAACCCTCTACTGATCAATTTTAAATGATTTGTAATTTTGAGGAGGAATCGGATTCCTGCTTGTAGCTATATTTATTATTATTCTTCTCCTCCTTGAGCCCCAATATCTAAAAAAAATCACTGGTCAAAAATTTTCTAAATTGGCACATTAATACTACATGCCATCAGGTACCACCACACTAAGAATGGCCCACATTCGCCCATAGGTGGCTCTACAGGCCACAGCCAAAATAATATATTCAAAGTAATGGCATTTCCACCCCATTTGTCCAATTCTTCTGAAACTTGGTGTACATGCCTCATTTCTCATGGGGAACAAAAAAGTCTCAAGGACCCATAACTTCCACCATGATGGATTTCCCTGTACAGTGAACATTTGGGAAAACCTACAAAACTCTTTTTCTCCTGAACCGTAGCTCCAATTGACATGAAATTTGGTACACATGTGTAGAATTGATGTCTTTCAAAACTTTACTTAGCAAAAATGAATACAATACAAAATGGCTGAAAGGGGCATGTTTATGTAAATGTCCAGAGTGCCTCAATATATATGTGAAAATTAGTGTTTTGCAGGAGCAGGACATTGTACCAGCACTGCACAAAAGCTGCCAATACACAGGAATAACTGTTTGTACTGTGACATCATTTTAGCATCATTGCTGGTACGGCACATGACTAATATATCTGTATTTATGTGCAAAGTTTCTTTGTTGCTTAATTACAGCTGTGCAATTGCAGTCATTTACATTTTAAAATCTTTTCAAGAAACTAGGTTTTAAAACGTTTGAAAACAAGTTGGAACTATCCGTTTTATGTTTGTACTTTTACAAATTATTTTTTCTTGCTGCTGGACCATTTAAAATGAACTAGTGATGGCATAAGGTGATTGAATTTTGAAAACTTTTAAATAATACCAAGTATACACTTTCCTTTATGAATTAAAATACATTTATTATGCAATCAAAACTAATTAATCTAAAATGTTAATGTTGATGTAAAAAATTAAATATAAAGGTATATGATGCTGCTGTGATTGAAGTTGAGTTTCATCCATTTTTAATGTCTGTTGATGCTGTCGAGTGCATCTGGACCAAACAAGGACATATGTTTGACCTGTCAGTGGTGTAGTTAGTCTCTGAGCCTCTTTTAGCAACGGGGGTTCATGATCACAGGTCGGGGAGCTGGAGCTCATCTCTGTAAAGCATCCAGGAGCTGTCAGAAAGTCACTGTCCTGCTTCTCACTGATGTGCTCCAGGGTCAGCAGAGGGACATCCTGGCCACACCAGGATGAGATGATGAAAGGAAGGGGAGGGAAGAGGTTATAAATCCTCTTGTCAACCTGTCAAATGAGCATCAGCACCCAGGCAGAAGAGGAAAGGAGGGCATGATGGAGTAAATACATCTAAGAACCCTCGTACTGTTTGGACTAACAAATCTGATCCACTGCAGCTCCACCTCGCAACTTACTGGACTTGAAGGATCTGCTGCTGATGTCTTGGTGCCAGATACCACAGGAAACCATCAGGGGTTTTATAGAGTCTATGCCTCTCTGGGTTGGTGCAGTTTTGGCGACACACAGAGCTGCACATTAAACTACATATTAGGCAGGTGGCATACTGTTTTAGCTGATCAATATATTCCAAGTATTCTGTAGTCAAATGATGGATTTGCTAGAATGTAAGAGCTTTGTGTGAAGCAAATACTGAAATTGAAGTCATTATTCTCTGAAAATCTTCCCCAAAGTAAACATGTGGTTTTAGAAGACTTGCATATGTGTCACAAGTCATATGGACTATTTTTATGATGTTTGAAGTTTTTTGTTTGCAGCTTGATTGTAAAAAATACAATCTCATAAGATCTCATTTTGTGTTCCATGTAAGAGGATCATAATTCAGGGTCAAAACAAAACTTCGGAAAGACCCTTACCATCAGTGTTTCTGCATATGTAATTTATGCAAACCATTTTCTAGAATTATGTGTAATTTGTGTCAATGCTGTTAGTTTTGTCTAGATATGTCTAATTGATAAGAAGATAATCTGAATGTCAATGCAAATAGTGTTAAAGTTAACATTCTGAAGAAAGGGTAAGCCACAAGGTGGTACAGAAATTATAAAGTAAAAGTAATACATATTGGAAATCTGATGGGGGAAAAATTGTAGGCCAGCATTTTTCATCTGCTGCCTAGGTATTGTCTGTTTCTGTGTACTGAAGAATCTCATGTTTCAATAAGTCAAAAAACCACAACCAAAGAGAAATTCCATTGTGCTTTTATTCTGATAATCAACCATTATGATGAATTAAGTTTAAGAGAGATGCTATGCTAGAGTTCTGTCTGCTTGAAAAAAAACAAAAAACATAATTATGTAATTTTGAGAAAAAAATAAAAATATCCAGTACTGAGCAAAAGTTTTAGGCACTTGAAAAATGTTGCATAGTGAGGATGTCTTCAAAAATAATTCAATAAATAGTTAATCATACAAAGTCCAGTAAACATAAAAAAGCTAAATCAATATTTGGTGTGACCACCTTTGCCTTCAAAAAAGCCCCAATTCTCCTAGGTACACTTGACAAACACTCCAAAAAAATATTTTAGCCTATTTTTAAGATTTATCCATTTCAATTGAATAAAAAAAAATCCATCTAATGGAATTGCCTAATCTTCAACTAAATTAAATGTATACATCTTACAAAATGCAAGTTTTATTAATTACATTTTCTTCAAGACTATTCAATTCAATTAGTTGGAAATTAGTTATTCAATTGAAATGGATAAATCTTAAAAATAGGCTAAAATATTTTTTTGAGTGCAGTTTTTCTTGGTTGTTCGCAGATAGGATGTTCTATTTCGGCTGTCTCAATTGCTTCTGTCTCTTTATGTAATCTCAGACTCACATGATGTTCTGTGGGGAGCTTTGTGGGGGCCAAGACATCTGTTGCAGGGCTCCCTGTTCTTCTATTCTAATCTTTTCCATTTGCAAAAGTTATGTTTGGGAGTCTAACATTTACATTTCCTATTGACACACTAAAGCTGAACATATAAATAACCATCTTAAGACAAATACTTTTGTGAAACATCTTTTGCACAGACTTATGGACAGTACTGTATATATATATATATATATATATATATATATATATATATATATATATATATATATATATATATATATATATAGTTGTGAAATTATCATTGTCTGACTTTATTTAGAAATAAAAAAAAAATTCAATTTGTTTTAATAATGAACATTATTTCCATTTTATTTACTGTTCTTTGTTTCTGACTCATCAGCTGATCAAAATATTTTAGAGCCAATTATTTATTTATATATATTATAATATATGTATTTACAGTATACATATATATATATATTAGATATAATATTAATTGTATATATTAAAATAATTTTAAATGTTTAATAGTGTTAATATTATAATCCAATAAATTAATATAATATATCATTCAATTTGCATTCAGTATATCATTTGCTCAGAAACATAAAGGTTATATATACAGTATGTTACAGTTGAGAGCTTAAGTTTGTGTCCGCCTTTTTTCAGAATTTACACAAATATGAGAGATAAAAGGAATTTTGTTCTCATTATTTACTGCCCTTCGGGTGCTACATTGCACAAATTTACAAATATCTCACAAGACAAAATCATAACAATTTACACAAATGACCCTGTTCAAAAGTTTACATCTCTTTGGATGTATATTATAATTACCCCCATCCTTATCAAAGAGAATAGGTTTTGCATTTATGTGAAAACACACAGCACAAGTCTTCAAGTGTTCTTCATTTCAAATTTACCTTGTGTACGGCATGTGTTATGAAGTGAGGACATAACCCTGCATTTGACAGCTCTCTCTCTCTCATGAGAACTGCTCGTCAGATGTGTGATGTTTGACATGTGAACAAGACCTGCTCCCTCAACATGTTTAAATTATCCCTGCATGCTGATGAAGGTCACAACTAAACAATACACACACACACACACACACACACACTGCTGGAATAGTAGGTGACAACATGGATAAAAGGTGAGAGTTCTCTCACTCATTTGGAAGAGTATGGTGCTACCAACACAAAGGTTATGGGTTCGATTCCCAGGGAATGCGCATACTGATAAATTGGAGCTGTTGTGAGATTTAAGAAATACATGAACACACATTTGGATGAGTACATTCTCATGCAAAAAATACTGCACAAAGGAACAGGAATTTTCCCAAATGGAACCAACCAATCTGTGTCCTCTGCTCTTTCTCTCTCTCTCTGTGTCTTATTCTCTTCCCCTCTCTTCCGGGCAAAATACCCCGTTCCATTAAAGATGACAAGGTCATCATCTCATACACTCACTTTCAGACATGATTTATGATCTGTACCAACTTTAACTGTACACATATTCCCCGTGTGTGATTGAGTCTTTCAGCTTTCTCTCAGAGGTGTAATCTTCCTCATTCACCAGAACTGAAAAAAGGATTAGTCACTTTCTGCATATGTGTGTGTGTGTGTGTGTCCCACTGGAAGAACCATCACTGCACTGTTAGCCTGTTATTTAACCTCAGGGCCCTGGAGTCAGACGTCCACTGAAAAAAAGAATAAAAGAAAAAAGAAAGCATCCCTGCGTTACTTAAATTATTGTGGTTTGAGAGGCTGAGTTATTAAAATAGATCAGAACATTTATGTCTACACTACAAAACATTCAATTGACTCTTATTTAGGATACATTATTGATTCATAGAGCCAGTACAGAATGCATTACAGAGAAGAAAAATAAATAGTACTAAATTTATAAACAAAATATATGTTAAAATGTTATTCAAACTGACATTAACTTACATGTACATCTTCTATTGCAATTCTATTACAATTCATTTAAATTAAGGCTGTGAATCAATTAAACATTTTAATCAAATTAATTACATGACATTCTGATTCATTAATCCGATTAATCATACCTAATTTTATTAGGCACAGAAATAAAGGTAATCAATTATAACAAATAAATGCTAATTCAAATAATAATAAATATAGGCTGAATATAAAATAATATATATTAGGGCTGTGAATCGCTAAAAGTTTAAATCAAATTGGTAATCAAACATGGTATGCCGACTTATTAATTACATACATAAATATTAGCTAAGAAATCCCTTAAAATAATATGGAGCCCCTGAAGTGACCTGTGCAAAAAAAAATAATCACAGAGACTTTCACGTGCGCACGTGAAACCGTTCACATGCGCACGAGAAACGTTTCTCGTGCGCACGCGTTACAGTTCCGGTGTGTGTATAGCTCTTTTCTGATTGCGTCATTGCCATCATTCATTTACTCAAAGATACTGAGAGCATGAATGCGCATTAATTTATAGAGATATATTTTAAACTTGGCCTTCAATACAAAGACATTACTGTCTATGACATTTGTAATACTGTCATGGCTGAGACATGCTTTGATCTTCCAAAGGACACTAATCAAGCAATAAACTTGTACTTGCATTTAAGGAATGACATATTAATCTCATTATAACCTGTGCTTAGCATGTATGTAATATGTAATATTTTTGTGAAAGTGTTCACATTTGTTACAATTATTTCAAAGTTTAAAATTGAACTTTGAGCAATGCCCCTTGTTTGTTACTTCAACAGTCATAAACTATTAAATTAATAATTCATCCAAAAATCTAAATTCTGAATTTACTCACCCTCACGCTTTTCCTAAATCACATGAATTTCTTTATTGTGTAGGGCACAAAAGGATATAAAAGGCAGAATGTTATGGACTGAGAGTCTCAGTCACCATTCACATTCATTTTAAGGAATACTGATGCAGTGAAACTGGTCAAAAAAAAAAATAAAAAAATATGATGCTGTGTTTTCAGACCTTGAATAATGCAAAGAAAACAAGTTCATACTAATTTTTAAACAACACAATACTAATGTTCCACTTTGTGTCGAAGGAAGTGACACAAGGTGTCTTCTCGGACACGAATCATACCTCTGCACCTGAGAAAAGGCCAATGTCAAGTTGGCAGACAGAATTTGCATGCCCTGCCCCGGACATACGGGTATAAAGGGAAGCGGGGCACCGAATGCCAGTCAGAATTTTTCTTCGGAGCCAAATGGTTGTGCAGCAAGCAGCTGAATCTCACTACTGTTCCACCCACCTCTACCAGCGAGAAGCGTGGCTGTTGGATCCGCATGGCGCATTTCCAGCTGGCGTTTCTCTCTCTGCATGCTGTGCAGTTCACGCCCCTGGACACTTCGACAGCACTTCTTCCTGTTTAAAAGAGTGTTTTCCTCTTAAAATAGCTATATTTTCTCTAAAAGAGTCTGAGTTTTCCCACTCACAAAAAAGAGCAATACACAGCAGCGTTGAACGTGCTTTTCAGGACGCGTCTTTTTCAAGATGCCTTTCCGCCCCTGTGTTGTTCCTGGATGCGGGCGATTTCTCTCCAAGAACGACAGCCACAGATGCTGCCTCGTGAGCCTGGGCAGCAATCACACTGATGATGGTGGATGGTTCATGTTCTCATTGCGATCACATGACCATGGCAACATTGCGGTTACGGCTCTCTTTCCTGAAGGTGAATGCCACTTCAGCTGCCCCCCACGTCGCTCCTTCTTCACACAGGATTGAGGACGGCCCGGATGGCGATGAAGGCGATATGGGGATAACGACAGGCTTGGTTTCGCCGGGTAAACATGCTCGTGTGCTTCTGTCCGGGTTCGGGATGAATGCTACTCGCCGAATGGCCAGCCGGCATTCTCCCTCGAGCCCCCGGGCTTGGATGATGACATCACTGCTGCATCGGAGAGCACCCAGGCGTCTGATGCGTAAGACTCAACTGGGCTGCCACCTTCGGGCTAGCCCGCCCAGTCTGAGGCGGACGCGCAGATGGCCGACATGCTTTCCCAGGCTGCCGTGAGCGTGGGCTTGGACTGGAACTGGACTGGGCCGGGAATCCTTGTTTTCCTTATGTTCATTTGCCGCACCCTCTTCGGGTTGCAGTACCCAAATGTTCAACAAAAGAGAGATTTCCCCACTCCCTGTGTCATCCAGCCGGTGTGCGCCGTTCTCACGGCACCCCAGCCTTACAACTCTCCAGTCCTAGTTCCCCGGACGCAGCTCTTGCACCCCGGCAGGCCAGCGCTGACGAGATTCGAAGACGCCTCCTTTGGACCTCTTCCTCAGTCTCTAACCCACCCTCTGCCGGGTGCACGGAGCAAGGTAAGTGCTTTGAGTCTTTTCTCAGCACTCGAGCCGCCGCAAAGCCCCGCCCGGTACATCAAATGTGATCGTTCCGTTAGTCCCCCTCGCACAGAGTTTGATTATCACTTCCCAATCCGTCGCGCTGGTTGGCCAGGACCATCTGACTTGGCTTTGCGACTCAGTTCGCCCAGCTTCCGCCTTGTTTCAGCGGTATTCGCTCCACTCTTTTGCACGACCAACAAGCCAGTGCCTTACGAGCAGAGATTTCCACCCTGCTCCTCAAGGATGCGATAGAGCCCGTCCCTCCAGCTGAGATGAAGAAGGGTTTCTACAGTCCTTACTTCATCGTACCCAAGAAAAGCGGCGGTTGCGAACAATCTTGGACTTGCGAGTTCTCAACCGGGCTCTGCACAAACTCCCGTTCAAAATGCTCATGCAGAAACAGATTCTCACCTGCATTCGACAGCTAGATTGGTTCGCAGCGGTAGACCTGAAGGACGTGTACATCCACGTCTCCATTTTGCCACGACAGCGACCATTCTTTCGGTTCGCATTCGACGGCCAGGCGTATCAGTACAAGGTCCCCCCCTTCGGCCTGTCCCTGTCCCCTCGCATCTTCACGATGGTTGCAGAGGCCGCTCCTGCCCCCCTAGGGGAAGTGGGCATCCGCATACTCAATTACCTAAACGACTGGCTCATCCTGACCCACTCTCGAGAATTACTATGCACTTACAGGGACCAGGTGCTCAGGCACCTCAGCCGTTTAGGGATTCAGGTCAACTGGGAAAAGAGTAAGCTCGCCCCTGTTCAGAGCATCTCTTTTCTCTGCATGGAGTTAGACTCAGTCTTGATAACAGCGCGACTCACCAACGAGCATGCCCAGTCAGTGCTCAGGTGCACAGCAGTTCCCCTAAAAAAATCGGGCTCCTGGGGCATGTGGCATGACGGCCCTCCTGATCGCGTTAGCCTCAATCAAGAGGGTTGGAGACCTGCAAGCGTTCTCTGTCAGCGACACTTGCCTGGAGTTCGGTCCGGCATTTTCGCACGTTATCCTGAGACCCCGACTGGGCTACGTGCCCAAGGTTCCTACGACCCCTTTCAGGGACCAGGCCGTGAACCTGCAAGCGCTGCCTCGGGAGGAGGCAGACCCAGCCCTTTCGTTGCTGTGCCTGATGCGTGCTTAGCGTACCTATGTGGACCGCACGCAGGGCTTTAGATGGTCTGAGCAGCTCTTTGCTTTGGCGAACAGCGGAAAGGGAATGCCATCTCCAAACAGAGACTAGCCCACTGGGTTGTTGATGCTATTGCCTTAGCCTATCATTCACAGGGCGTGCCCACCCCCCTGCAGGTCCGAGCACACTGTACTAGAAGTGTGGCATCCTCGTGGGCACTGAGTCACGGCACCTCCTTAGCAGACATCTGCAGAGCAGCGGGCTGGGCAACGCCCAATACTTTTGCCATATTTTACAATCTAAGGGTTGAGTTGGTCTCGTCCCGTGTTTTGTCAGGTCCAAGACGGTAGAACTCTGTAACGTGGCACAACCGACCGGATGTTCCACTTGCACCTTGCGCCCTTCACCAAAGTGATCCAGTGTGCCTTCTGTCCCAGGTCAGCCACTGAGCGTCGCTGCCTGGAAGTTTTTCCTCCGTAGCCTTCTGGCCCGCGAATTCAGCAGAGCAACTCGCGGCTAGACCCAGTACGAGTCACAGGGCTCTGTACTGGGGTCGGGCTCCACAGGCATAGTTCCCTCTTCAGGCTAACTCCTTTCAATGTATTTTCCACGGTACGGTCCCCCTGTCAGCGGACCCATGTTTTCCCCAGGCATCCCCGCTGCCTCGGCCCCGTGCCTGTAGAGTCCCCCCTTCATTAGGCTGGACTTACCACCGCGTCGTATCCCAAGTCCAGCTTCACAACCCTCGTGGTGTATTCACCACACATTACCTCCCACTGGACTGGGCAGGGTATGGCCTCTGCAGGGTCTTCCCCTCCTGAAAGAATAGGAAATTTGCAGGCTGGACAGCTACCTTGCCTCCACATGGCACACCGGTACTGACGACTTCTGAAGACGCCTCCTTAGGCCTCTTTCTCAGTCTCTAAGTTGCCCCCTGCCAGGTGTGTGGAGCAGGGTTAATGCTTTGAGTCTTCTCTCAGCACCGCTAGCCTCGGGACACCTGCTGCGCTTGACAGGCTCTCCTGCTCCCCCCCGGGGAAAGACCACCTTCCCCAACTTAGGTTGGGCCCCAGCCGCTTTACATCCTATGTGAGAGACATAGTGAGAGAGAAGGCCGCGGCTGCTGGGCTTGCTCCCATGCTAGCATGTAACACCTTTTTCTCCCTCAGGGGTGCGAGAAAACCTAAGGTGGGTGTGCTAAAACTCTTTGAGGGGGCGTTGAGTAGGGCTACATGCACTCGGTACAGGTGCCTCTAACATGCAATTGCCTGCTTTGCCCCTGTTCCGACAGTCACGTAACACGGTAAGTGCGTGGCGTTTTTATATGGACCCCTTGTGTCACTTCCTTCGACACAACGTCGAGAGAGTGACAGAAGGGGAACGTCCTGGTTACTATTGTACCCTCCGTTCCCTGAGGGAGGGAACAAGATGTTGTTTCCCTCCTGCCACGGCACTAGACCTAGCACTGTAAATGGCCGTGTTTCATCCTTTCGGTTCCTCAGTGCAAAATCCTAACTGGCATTCACTGCCCGCTTCCCTTTATACCAGTATGTCCGGGGCGGGGCATGTAAATTCTGTCTGCCAACTTGACATTGGCCTTTTCTCAGGTTCAGAGGTATGAGTCAGCATCCGAGAAGACCCCTTGTGTCACTTCCATCGACACAACGTCTCGGTCCCTCCCTCGTGGAACGGAGGTTACAATAGTAAACAGAATTTCTTAACAGGATGAGTTCAGAAATAAATATTTGGTGGAATAACCCTGATTTTCAATCACAGCTTTCATGTGTCTTGGCATGCTCTCTGCAAGTCTTTCAAATTGCTGTTGGGTGACATTATGCCACTCCTGGCACAAAAATTCAAGCAGCTCAGCTTTGTTTGATGGCTTGTGGTCATCCATCTTCCTTTTGATCACATTCCAAAGGTTTTCAGTGGGGTTCATGTCTGGAGATTGGGGTGGTCGTGACAGGGTCTTGATCCGGTGGTCCTCCATCCACACCTTGATTGACCTAGCTGTGTGGCATGGAGCATTGTCCTGCTGGAAAAAAATTATCCTCAGAGTTGGGGAAATTGTCAGATTAGAAGAAAACAAGTTTTCTCCCATGATAACCTTGTACGTGGCTTGATTTATGCATCCTACACAAGATAAATCTGCCCGATTCCAGCCTTGCTGAAGCACCACCACACAGATCCTCCACCTGGTCGTCTAATGGTTACACAGCGAACAATATATATATACAGTACTACAATATATATACACTCACCTAAAGGATTATTAGGAACACCATACTAATACTGTGTTTGACCCCCTTTCGCCTTCAGAACTGCCTTAATTCTACGTGGCATTGATTCAACAAGGTGCTGAAAGCATTCTTTAGAAATGTTGGCCCATATTGATAGGATAGCATCTTGTAGTTGATGGAGATTTGTGGGATGCACATCCAGGGCACGAAGCTCCCGTTCCACCACATCCCAAAGATGCTCTATTGGGTTGAGATCTGGTGACTGTGGGGGCCATTTTTGTACAGTGAACTCATTGTCATGTTCAAGAAACCAATTTGAAATGATTCAAGCTTTGTGACATGGTGCATTATCCTGCTGGAAGTAGCCATCAGAGGATGGGTACATGGTGGCCATAAAGGGATGGACATGGTCAGAAACAATGCTCAGGTAGGCCGTGGCATTTAAACGATGCCCAATTGGCACTAAGGGGCCTAAAGTGTGCCAAGAAAACATCCCCCACACCATTACACCACCACCACCAGCCTGCACAGTAGTAACAAGGCATGATGGAGCCATGTTCTCATTCTGTTTACGCCAAATTCTGACTCTACCATCTGAATGTCTCAACAGAAATCGAGACTCATCAGACCAGGCAACATTTTTCCAGTCTTCAACTGTCCAATTTTGGTGAGCTCTTGCAAATTGTAGCCTCTTTTTCCTATTTGTAGTGGAGATGAGTGGTACCCAGTGGGGTCTTCTGCTGTTGTAGCCCATCCGCCTCAAGGTTGTGCGTGTTGTGGCTTCACAAATGCTTTGCTGCATACCTCGGTTGTAACGAGTGGTTATTTCTGTCAAAGTTTCTTTTCTATCAGCTTGAATCAGTTGGCCCATTCTCCTCTGACCTCTAGCATCAACAAGGCATTTTCGCCCACAGGACTGCCGCATACTGGATTTTTTTCCCTTTTCACACCATTCTTTGTAAACCCTAGAAATGTTGTGCGTGAAAATCCCAGTAACTGAGCAGATTGTGAAATACTCAGACCGGCCCGTCTGGCACCAACAACCATGCCACGCTCAAAATTGCTTAAATCACCTTTCTTTCCCATTCTGACATTCAGTTTGGAGTTCAGGAGATTGTCTTGACCAGGACCACACCCCTAAATGCATTGAAGCAACTGCCATGTGATTGGTTGATTAGATAATTGCATTAATGAGAAATTGAACAGGTGTTCCTAATAATCCTTTAGGTGAGTGTATATATATATATATATATATATATATAACAGATGCTTTACATTATTTTGGCACACAAATGAAGCAATTCATTTCTGAAGAACCAGGACACTCAGACAAAAAAAAGGGGGAGGGGGGAGACAAACCATATTTTTTTCAAATATAATATGTTAACAGTTGTAGGACTCCCTATTGCCTCTCTTACCTATATTTATATATTCTTACCTATACTTTTTAACTTGGGAATTTGGGAAACCCATCACTGAAATTTCTCATCTCCTTTTCCATGTGTATTTCTCATCCCTTTTTTGATGCCTGCAGAAGTCCCTCCTGTCCCTCAATGAATGCTTTAAACTCCAAGCATGATAATTGAAAGTTTAATCCAACTTGAAGTTCTGCTTCGACCAACCCTACTGACATCCTGTTCCTTTTGTCTGACCAGACATCCTCCATATGGCTAAATACACGCTCAGCATAGGTGTTACTGATGGGGACAGACAAAACAAAAGATACCACTTTGAGCAATTCAGTCGCTGCTTTCTCCTTCTTGAAAAAAAAGCCCATTTCTTGTCTGGTGCCAGTTCTTCTTGGATGCTTTTAAATACATTGTTCAGTACAGAGTAGTCCTGATACAGTTTGTCTTCGTCAATGCCCAGAGCTAATTTGTCAACCAATCGCTCGAGTGAATCCCATTCCATGGGACCACTCAGTCGCAGACAGCTAGCGTTAGACATAACTGGATCAACAAAACGTCTAGGTTACTGTTGTAACCTCCGTTCACTGATGGAGGGAACGAGACATTGTGTCGAGTGAAGTGACACAAGAGGACTTTCTTGAAGGCCTCGGTTACCTCTGAACTTGAGAAAAGGCCAATGAGAATTTGGCAGACACAATATGCATGTCCCTCCCCCAGACATACAGGTATAAAGGGAGGGAATCATGCCTCTGTTCATTCAGGTTTTGCACCGAGGAGACAAGAATAAGGATCAGCCATAGCAGTGACTCAGTTCAGCGTCGTGGCCAGGGGGACACAATGTCTTGCTTCCTCCATCAGGGAACGTAGGTTACAACAGTAACCTAGACGTTCCCCGTCTGTCGCTCACTTCGACATTGCGTCAAGTGAAGCGACACTAGTGGTCCCTATTCGATCAAGCCATGTGCTGAACCATGTACGTGCGCTGCTGATGCAGGTGCGGGCAGGCAGTTGTGTGCCAAATCGACAGGCTGCGTCAGACTGCACGTACCCTTCCCTAATGCCCCATTAAATCGTCATAAAGTTTTAGGTTCCCAGCCCCCCGAAGGGTGGAACAAAGCGACGTGCCAAACATGGGAGCAGGCCACACCAGTCGCACCTTTTCTCCCTCTATGTTTCTCACATAAATTTAAAGTGGCTGAGGCCATCTTAATGCTATCACACGCATCGGGGAAGGTGATCTTTTACAACTCCTATTCTTTCAGGGAGAAAAGACCCCATGGAGACCACCACCTTGATCTTGATTTTGAACACTTGATCTCTGACGATCACTATATGATCACTGCACTTTATTCATCTTATTATCTCACACTGGACTGTCATAATTATATTCTCTTCACAATACAACTACTGTGTATATATATATTTTTATATACTTTTTATTTTAAATTTTAATTGTATGTGTATTCTATATTGTGTGTATTGTTCACTGTACATTGTATATTATTATTGTGTTGTGTAATTATGAGTACATTTGATATGTAAATTGTGTTGTGTAAATATGTTGTTTATTGTAAATTGGTATATGTCTCGTCACTGTAATGACTGCTATGTTGCTCGGAACCGCACACAAGACTTTCACCCACTATTGCACTTGTGTATATGGTCGTGTGACAATAAAGTGATTTGATTTTGATTTGACCTGCCCAGGCTGGGGGGAGGTAAAGAGTGGCGAAATACGTCACATGGGTTTTCAGGCCACATGTGGGAATGGTGCGGTGGAAGATCCTACTTGCTGAGAGGGAGGAGTTGCTACAAACATGGCGATCAGAAGGCAGCGGGGACTGCTCAAGGGAGACGCGTGTCCATCCGTAGGGGGGCCATACCGTGGAAAATACACACAGGGGGGATTAATCCACAAGGGCCCATCCTGTGGTGTTGCCCATTCCACTGCTCTGCATATGTCTGCTAGGGAGGTGCTGTCGGCCAGTGCACATGAGGATGTCACACTTCTCATCGAACCTGCAAGGGGGTGGGCACGGCCTGGGTGTGATAGGCCAGTGCGATGGCATCAATGACCTATAGGAAAAGTCTCTGTTTGGAGACAGCGTTCCCTTTCCGCTGTCCACCAAAGCAGACAAAGAGCTGCTCAGAACAACTAAAGCTCTGCGTGTGGTCCACATAGGTACGCAAAGTACACACTGGACACAGCAATGTAAAGGCTGGGTCTGCCTCCTCCCGGGTCAGCACTTGCAGGTTCACTACCTGGTCCCTGAAGGGGGTTGTAGGAACCTTGGGCATTTAGCCCGTTCGCGGTCTTAGGACGACATGGGTATCTACCGGAACGAATTCCAGGCGTGTCGTCAACCCTCTTGATGGAAGCGAGGGCCATATTCAAGGAGAGTGCTTTGAGCTCGACTGATTCTAGCGGCTCGAAGGGGGGTCTCTGAAGGCCAGAAATGACCATGCAGAGATCCCATGAGGGGAAAAGGTATGGCCTGGGAGGGTCAGCCTCTGGGTGCCTCTAATAAACCTGATGATCAGATCATGCTTCCCTAGGAACTTACCGTACACTGTGTCGTGGTGAGCCGATATGTCGACTACATAAACCGTCAAGGTGGAGGGAGACAGCCTCCCATCCAACCTCTCTTACAGAAACGAGAGCACTGACCTGACTACGCATCTCTATGGGCCTTCAGATCGGGAAGAACACCAATTTTTGAACAAGTGCCACTTTAGGGCGTAAAGTTGCCTGGTAGAGGGAGCTCTGGCTTGGTTGATAGTGTCTATGACAGCAGGTGGCTAATCCCGTGGGAAGTTGAAGCGACGTGGGGGGTGGCTGGAGTGCTGTTCCTCTTTAAGAAGGAAAGCCGTGACCTCAACGTTGCCATGTTTAGGTTCTCACAGTGAGAACATGAACCATCCACAAATGCCGCCTCAGTTTGATCGTGGCTCAGACACACAAGGCAGAGTCTGTGACCATCAGGAGCAGAGAGGAAAAAGGACATTCAATGCCAGCTGTGTATTGCTCTTTTAGAGAAAATAAACTCTTTTAAGAAAATACTCTCTTTTACCAGCACTGTCGAAGCGCCCAGGAGCAAAGCTGCACTGCCGTGCAGAGAAGGAGAAAGCCACTGATATGCGCCATAGAGTGGAACAGTAAGTGATCTCAGCTCGCTGATCGCACAACCGCACGGCTCCGAAGAAGAAATCTGAATGAACAGAGGCATGATTCCCTCCCTTTATACCTGTATGTCCGGGGGAGGGACATTCAAATTCTGTCTGCCAAAATCTCATTGGCCTTTTCTCAAGTTCAGAGGTTACACAAATTAAATTAAAATATATACTTGACCAATCTTCGCTGTGTTTTAGCCGTTTACGGACACAATATTGGATGTTGGAATATATCAAGGCAGACAACAGAATAGCTGTAGAAGGAAATGTATTTATTTGAAACTATGAAATTCTCATTTCTATGTGCATTTTTACCAAAAACAGAGACAATTTGTGTCCCGGGAAAGAATATACATTTTCTGGCACAGGGAATATGAATTAAACAAAGTTTGAAACATAGAAAAACACACATTGAGATCCCTACCTTCGAATTTGTGCAGCATCAAGTTTTTGAACACAAGAACATGTTCTCAACTTGTGTTGTCTGCTCTCAGTAAGTGTGGTTTGTTCTCTGTGTAAGCTGCACTTTGCCTATACAGCAGTTTCGTTTACTGCCCCCTGGTACTCCAAGCTTGAAATTGCTCATTCCTTATTATGGTCTGAGGACATGATTCATTGCGTACATTTTTTTTTACACATTCTTTTTTATATAATTAATCACAATGAATTCACACATTAAATCAACAGCCCTATATATATATATATATATATATATATATATTTATATATATATATATATATATAAAATGATTCAGATATTCAGATGCAAATACATTGCATTATTGGCAGATAAGTAAAGCATTGATAATACAATAAATGTAAATATCTTTGAAATCTTTAATTTCCATATAATTTTATATGCTAATGCATAGGCAAATCAGCATACAGTCAACCACAATTTATTTTGCAATAGATTTTGTCTATCTGTCGTGTACTCACATGGATTGTTCTTGAGGCAACATGGGAAATCGACATGTTGCTTCCAGAAGTTCATATACTCTGAAATCAACTCTGAATTACTGACAAGCGGCATCCCCTGTACAATATTTTTCCATCATTTCAACTGTGGTAACCTCCTCCTCTAACTGATAGCATGTTGTGCAAGCAATGAGAGGTGGATTATGGTCACGTGTGAACCAGGAAGTGTACAAATAATCAATGGTAAGCTTGATTCGGAGAATGCCTTTTCACCCTAAAATTAAATGTTTACTCCACTGATGGTTAGGATTAGGGTTACAGTTAATTAAATATGCATTCCTCTACACTGTATTACATTATTTACAACTAAATATTTCGCTTTTGGCGCTGCTCTGTGGACATTTCACCTGGAAACTGGAGCTCATACGTGCCCATAGGTTCAAAAACACTTCCACCTTTGGCCACTGGGATATGTGGTAAACACAGACCAATTTCAGCAGCATAACTCTCCACCTACTGTTACCTAATTCAAAGTGTGATCAGTCTGCCTGAGTGCACATGCGTCAGATGTCTCACTTTGACTTTATGTTATGAGACACAAAAACAGTGAGACGAGATGCAACCAATTTAAACATAGTTTTAAACTTTCAAAGTGCGTCTTGAGACCCCTTTATTATGTTGCGCACAGTCCTGCTTTTAAAAATGTGTATGGGTATAGGATCTTGCATGACACTGGCTCTCATTCTGTGGCTATGCTGCCTGTTCTACGGGATCTCATGAGAATTCATATGTATTCTTAAGTAAAGTTTGGTCCTAGAAATTTTCTATTTTCTGATATTTGCATAGACACAATAATTGCATGTATTAACACCTTTAGAAACGTGCTGACTGAATCAATGAATAATGAATTATATTCAGTGTTTTAAAACATGATATCACTTTACCCAAGACGAAACTTTAAAATGTTAAAATTAATAAAAATTATGTAATCGTTTAATCATTCATTAAGCATTTAATTTTTATTGTGTTTGCCATGGGACACAATTTTTTTTTCAGAATATTCCAATAAATAAATAAATATACCACAAAAGCACCATATAACAATCATAAAAGCAATAAATTTTTTTATTTAGCTATAATCGAATCTTAAGATAGCTTTGTGTAAGGAACAGTGTAGGGTGTTACTGTAATTAAATTACTTTTCCTTGAAAAAGTAAAGGGATTACTCTTAATTCTTTTGTAATTTAATTACAGATACTTACGATGTACTTGCGTAATATACTGTATAGATTTTCAACAATTCTATATAAAACAATATTAAATAGAAAATGTAATGTCTAATGATAACATTTGTTTTCCAATTCAATGCAGCCGCTTTAAATGCATTTGCAATATGCCTGCACGCATGAGTACATGCCACTATGTTGAGAAATCACTCAAGTGAAAAGATGTCGGTAGATACGAGTGGCTGTTTTACAAAATGTAAATATCCCCTTTACTACGAGTTTATGACAAATGTAGATTTAAGATAAATGCAGTTCCGAGGTACAAGTACCAACGGAAGCACTTGACACCAGGGGTGGATTTAGCCATGGGCAACATAGGCATCTTGCCAGGTGCAGCATGGGCCTGTGTCTATCTTGTTTTTAGTCCAAGTGTCAGTAATATTCAATGTTGTGAAGAAGTTAATGTGTCAAAGAGGTCTTCATGTGACTGTTGCATCATTACACATGTTTCCAGATTGTAAAGTGTCAGTCCAAATAAAGTTTTTTCACATGATAAAAGGTAAGTCAATATTTTTCACCTTCTGCTCTTGTCCGCTGTACCTTGTTAAAACTGTTTCTTGTTACTATACTGTTACGAATGTTTCCTACGACGCTTACATGAAATATAGCCTTTCGCCACAAATGTACTTTTTCAATTATAAAGAGAGTGATACATTTGAGTAACAGATTTTATTAACTATTTAGGAACAGTTTAATGACAGTTCAAGAATATTTTTTTTATGTTATAGGATTTATTTGAAAGAATTAAAATAACCTTTATTGTCCATCTGGTCACGCGACCCTTAGTTTCGGTTGCCCACGTGACTTTCTTTGCTGTGCTAAGCAGCATTAAGTTGTGTCCAGCTTTTTTCAGATAACGGCTAGTTGGCAGCCTGTATATATTTGACGTAAATGCTAATGCAGAAGTGGTTGCCCTTGTGTAAAGCCCTCCTCCTATAAAGACCTACTTGTGTAAAGACCAGGGAGTCTACCTGTGCAAGTCCACTGAGCAAGGACACCGACAAGACCCACTAACCATAGCACTTAAGTATCTTTAAATTGTATTCTTCCTCCTATATTTTCCTTCTACATTCTAATATGTCTACATCATGAATAACATATGCCCTAAAGCATATTCCTGTTATCTGTTATCAGATACAGATACAATGCAAGACATAATGCAACCCACACAACCTACAACCACTTTGCACTTCAGCGCCTGCTCCGCTCTCTTTCTCAGTGGAACTCTGGAACTGCCAATCAGCTTTGAACAAAGCTGACTTCATTCAAGCCTTCGCTACACAGTCCACCCTCAGCATCCTGCAACCACTGCCCTCTCCAACAACTTCTCCTTCTCTCTCACCTCTCAACACACCGGTAGGGGTGGGATAACAGGTGTGCTCATTCAAAACAACCGGACATTTTCACCACACTTCTCTCTATGTAACAATACTTCTTTTGAATGCTATGCTATTACTATATTGCAACCCACAAATATCGATGTTATTGTCATTTATCGCCCTCCAGGTCAGCTGGCAAACTTTCATGAGGAGTTGGATGTCTTGCTGTCCTCCTTCCTGGAACATGTCTCTTCCATCTATATTAAAACAGACTCCACCTTTGGTGTCCTTTCCCCGTATCCTCCGTTCTCTTTAACCCTTGTGCCTTTCCACTGCTGTCTCTACCTCTCTTCCCACACAAAACGTATTTTCCACGCTGGATGTAAACACTGACACAGACACACTAAGCTCTACTTCAACAACCTGTCTAGACAGCATCCTCTCTCTTCTAGGCCAGCACGTATGACACCACCCAGTCCCGGGCTCTCTGACATCCTTCGTGAACATCGGTCTGAACTCAGGGCGCCTGAGAGGAGATGGCGGACATCTAAAGATCCAGCAGATCTGGGTAAGTATTATTCTCTGCTTACAACTTTTTCAGATAACATTAAATCTGCAAAAACTTCCTATTACCAGAACAAGATCAATACCATCACAGACACTCACAGCTTGTTTAGAACATTCAGCACACTACTCTGTCCTTCCCCTCCACTGCCTGAAACAACACTGCCAGCAGATGTCTTTGCCACATTTTTTACTAAGAAGGATACAGCCATTAGCAATACATTCTCAGCACCACAACCTGTCAAACACCCGCATCCTGTATACAGCTCTTCTATCTCAGAATCAGAATCAGAATCAGCTTTATTGCCAGGTATGTGTACACATATGAGGAATTTGACTCAGGATTGTACATAGCTCACGATGTGCTTACTCATACAAAAATACTATAACACAATAATAAAATAAAATCAGACACAGGCTACAGTGTAGACACACTATGAACAAAAACAATATAGACATATTAACAAATAGTGCAGTGATCAGAGTGCAAAGGATGCAGGAGTATATTTTAAATTATCATTATTATGTACATGTCGGAGGTGGATGTGATATACAGTTTTTTTTGTTTGTTTTTTTTTAACAATATGAACAGCTCTGAAATGGAGAATGATGAATAAATAATAAAGTAGTAACCAGTAAACAGGTGGCTGATTAGAGACAGAGTTACTGGGTTATTGCACAGGAATCTCTATGTTCTCTCCTATGACTGACACTGAGGTCTCTATACTCCTCTCCAACGACCCCACCAACTTTTCACTTGACCCCATTCCTTTCCACCTTCTCCAGGCCATCTCTCTGTCCATCCTACCTGCACTCACACATTTAACACATCTCTACTTACAGGCATTTTATACCTAAATATATACATAAAATACCTGCACTTAAGCCCACACAAATAAAACACTACAGACCAGTCTATCTCATACCATTCATGGCGAAAACACTTGAAAGGACAGTTTTCAATAAGATCTCTGCCTATCTCTCACAGAACAAGCTACTGGATGACTATCAGTCAGGCTTCAAAAATGGACACTCCACTGAGACTGCCCTACTGTCTGACACTGAATCCCTGAGACAGGTGAAAGCTGGATCCAGATCAAACGTCCTGATTCTACTGGACCTTTCTGCAGCCTTTGACATAGTCAACCAACAGATCCTACTCTCCACTCTCTCTACTCTGGGCATCACAGGAACTGTGCTTGACTGGTTTTATTCCTATCTCTCAGGTAGGTCCTTTAAGGTTACCTGGAGTGGTGAGGTGTCCAAGTCACATCAGCTAATTACCGGGGTACCTCAGAGACACTTTTCTTCTCTATATACACAACAGAACTGGAACCCATCATTCAGGCACATAGTTTCACTTACCACTTATATGCCGATGACACACAACTCTACTTGTGTAACACTGTAATTGCAGGCCTCCCTGAATGCGCAATTAGACTCTTGCATATGATCTAGAATGCAGCAGCATGTATGTATGGTCTTTAATGAATCAATGAAAACGCATGTTGCACCACTCCTAGTCTTTCTTCATTGGCTGCCGGTTGACGCATGTATCAAATTCAAGGCTTTGATGCTGGGTCTTTTCTGGCATACCTAAAATCATTTCTGCAGAGCTACGTTCCCACCAGAAGCCTGTGGTTGGCTAAGGAATGGTGCCTTGTTGTACCAACACAAATTTTCACCAAAACACTTTCCCAGACATTTGGTTTCATCGTACCAATTTGGTGGAATGACCTTTCCAACTCCATCCATGAAGCTGACTAACTTTCTGTCTTCAAAAAACGGCTAAAAACACATCTTTTCCATGAGCACTTAACCAGTCACTAAGCATTTTTTTTTATTCTTGTTGCACTTTAATCTGTCTTGAATACAACTATTAAGATGCTAGTAAAACTTTGTAATACAGCACTTTTCGTCCCACTGTCTCCTTAATATGATTTGCTTACAATGTATTCCTCTTTTGTAATTCGCTTTAAATAAAATCATCTGCCAAATGAATAAATGTAAATGGTCAAAGTTTATATAGGTTTTAGAAAAGTAAATAGAAATAATGAATTTAATTACTTTTCAGACAGATTAATTAGTACAGTAACATAATTACAATTTAGATAATGTAATTAGTAATTAATTACATTTTTGGAGTAACTTACACAACAAATTGTAAATAAGGAATAGACCCAAATTCAAGCCTTTATTCAATGATATCTGTCTTAATAAACAGTGGTGCCAACCATAACTGTCAATCCACATTGGTTTCATTTTCAAAATTCAGAAATTGCTGCAGGTTTTACGGCAGTCATGTTGAATCTTTATTGGCTCTCAACTCGAGACCAGTTGCAACATACCCTATTCCGTGTTGTTTGAATGAAATGTGGATCAGGAGAAGATTTTCAATGATGTATTACTTAAGTTCCATTCTATACCTCATTCTAAACTAGTTTATGCTGTCAGGGAGCACATCAGATGCACCGCATTGTCCTTTGGACTACTTTTGTACTGAATTATTCTGAATAAAATATTATGATTAAATGTATATGCCTGTTAGGTTTTTTTTAATATGGATAAGAAATGGTTAGGTTTAGGAGTAGGGTGGGATTAGCAATAAAATATCCATAATTTAATATATTGTAACCAAAATTATTGTCACTGTTGATTAATCTGTCTTGTTGAAAAGTATTGTTGAAAAGTGGTTACGTTTAGGTTTTGGGGTAGGGTTAAGGGATCTAAAATATTTATAAAACAGTAAACATTTACAAATATATTTATTTAGTATAAATAAAACATATTTGAATGGATTTTGGGATACACATATATTAATAATTGATTTGTAAACTTGTAAAATTTCTAAAGCTGTAAATAGGTACAAATATTTATGTTTTAGATGCTTTCAAAGTCTCCATATTGTATGTTTAAGCATCTATCCAAACATGAAAAAATGTACATTTAAAAGTTACAATTACACAATTACACAATTAATGCGCAAATAGCTATGTATAATAATGAGATCAGACTGGCTAGCTTGGTGAGCAATTTTTTCTCTACAGCTAGAGCTGGACTAACTACCCCCTGATGACTGCGTTCTCATAAAAATAAAAAAAACCAACAAAAAAAAAAACAAAAACATGAAGGTGTTACTTGTAGCTTGAATTGCTTAGATGGTAGAAAAATACGCACTTTTATTACAGAATTTCCTACAAGTTAGAGGGGAGTTTGATTAATTGCTCCCCCTGATTCAAATAAATCTTTTAATGTGTTACTTTAATATAATTAAAACACACTAAATTAATGTTAAGTCGACAGTTGACAATCTGACTATGGTTTTTAGTTCAGTTGTTGAGTGGACAGTTCGGTTTCGAGACGCGTTTTCCAGGTCCAACACAAAAATCTTCACAATTATGGCTGGTAGTCCACTTTTTAAAGCCACCTGACATTGTGCATGCATGAATGGCTTTGGTTGTCAGGAAAATCACAGATCCAGTGTGATGTAGGCAATCTCTTCAATACACTTCAAACAAAAAAAAAAAACAATAGTGTTATAAACACAAATCTATGCTTTTGGACTCATTTCATAGTTTATTGTTCTTTCCAGCATATCTTTGGCAGCTTAAGCTTCACAATACCTGAGTGAAACATTTGAGATGCTGTGTAATGATATTGATGATATTCTTTGAGCAAATTATTTATTCACATGGCTTATTGAGACAATTATGTTTTTAAGCACATCTGTATTGCTATATAAAAATGTGCTTTCAACAAAGTTATTTTATTTAACTTTATTTGCGTTGTGGTGTTTCCATCCAGCATTTTTTTAGCAATATCTAAAAATTTGTATAAAAATATGTAGTCTATGACACTTTACTGTTAATTATTTCAGTGGTAAGCGATGAGGGCATAAATAATTACCTACATTTAAATGAAATCCTAATTGACATCAGTGTTGGCAGGAACAATTGGCTCATTGAGGCTGTTTTTGTGCTTAATGGCCCTGGTTTGTGCAAATGACGTGTTTGTGGGACCGTGTCAAGAGCCGATGGCCAGTGGCCAGTGTTTGGACAACAGCACGGATGTCCCTGTGGCTTTTGGCCAGAATCAGTTGTGCACTTTAGATCTGTTTCTGGACACAGATGCTTGATAATTGCATGGCCACAACAGACTGAAGGCTTTTCTGCGGCATTGCCTCTACAGTTTAATTGTTAGTGATACTAACTGATAGCTGAAATAAAATTTCCCATAAAACAGCATCTGTCTCTTTCCAAAAGGCCTTGCCATGTTGAACTCTCCATTCAGCCTTTAATTGGATTGAGTTGTTCATTTCATTTTGATTTTGTAATAAACTGAGCTAAGCATGATATTCCCAGTACTGCTAACTGTAATCAAATCCGACATGGCTTTCAATGCCACAGAGATATCGGCAGACGACAAGCTTGTTCTCACACACGCACACTGCAGTTGTGCAGCTAGAGGACAGGTCTGAGAGAGTGGATGGATTTGTGTGTTAATGCACGGCTGCACTGAAGTGTAATGAGGTGTAGCATATCAGACTAAGTGGCTAATGGGCTGTGAAGTCATTAGTGCAGTGCTGGCCACCTTCTCTCTCTCTCTATCCCCCTCTTTCTCTCTCTATCATTGCCTCTTTCTCTATCCCTAAAGATTTTTTTTTTTTTGCATTTGTGTCATATCTGTTCTGTCTATGTCAAACAAACACATTGATACATGCATATGCAAACAATATATTATGAATACATTATGAATACAAGTCATTTGTGGAAAAAGTTTCTAAAGAGCCTATAATTCTGTCCAATGAAAAATACTTCTCACTATTTCCCCAGACATGGTAACCATAAGTTCTGGCTGTATACAGTAGTGGGCAGTGGTGTTTAAAGACTGTTTCCTTTGTTAAGGGTTTATAAGGGGGTTCATTAATGACCAATTACTCATTATATAATGTAAACATAATCATTAATATTTTGTTATAACAACATGAAGAAAAATGGGGACTGTTATGCAATACTTGCCACATAATAATTCTTAAAAGTTCTTAAAAACACTTATTCAACATCAGTAACCTTTGAAAATGTACCTTAATGTAAAGTGAACAGCTATTGGCAGTTTGGCTTCTGTTGAATATATGCCGTAATAGTGTTGGGAGACCACAAGGGGGTGATATAACATTTACTGAAGCAGATCACAAAGCACAGGCATCACAACACAGGACTGGTATTTTAGAGCTCCTTGCACTGGACGCATACGCTCAAAAGTTACGAAGGTTCTTGTACTTCTTCGAGAATGCACAAAGTGATGTTGATGAGTTTGCAGGTTAGTGTATGAAACTGGTTTAACTGCAAAAACTGAAAGATTATAAAGTATTATGGAATTTCTCTGTATGTATCTTTGAAGATGTTTCGTTCAAGCTGTCAAACCACAAAAAGACATACTTGTAACTGAAAATACATTGTGTAGGTTAAATTAAAGGTGCACATACACAATACATCATCCACTGGGACAAACCACAAACAGGAGACAGGGTGTTGGGATCCCAATGCTCATCGATGCACGAGGGCAACAAAGGCTGTTCCGTCTTGTTCGAACCAACAGAAGGTCTACTTTGGCACAAGTTACAGAACATTTTAATGATGGTTATCGGAGGAATGTGTCACAACACACAGTGCATCGCACCTTGCTATTTGGCTGCATAGTCACAGACATGTCAGAGTGCCCATGATGAGGGGCCATCATGGGCATTCTGACACGTCTGTGGCTATGCCGTCGAAAACATCTAAAATGGGCAAGCGACCATTGGAACTGGACCTTGGAGCAGTGGAAGAAGGTCGCCTGGTTCGATGAGTCCCATATTCTAGAGAGTGTAATGCTCTGGGGAATGTTCTGCTGGGAAATCCTGAGACTGGCCATTCATGTAGACGTCAATTTGACACGTTGATTACATTTACATTTACATTTATGCATTTGGCAGATGCTTTTATCCAAAGCGACTTACAGAGCCCTTATTACAGGGACAAACCCCCCTGGAGCAACCTGGAGTTAAGAGCCTTGCTCAAGGACACAATGGTGGTGGCTGTGGGGATCGAACCAGCAACTTTCTGATTACCAGATTACCAGTTATGTGCTTCAGACCACTACACCACCACCACTCCAAAGTCATTATGAAGAGTTCAAGGTGTTGCCCTTGGCTCCAAATTCCCCAGATCTCAATACGATTGAGCATCTGTGGGATGTGCTGGATCAACAAGTCCGATGAATGGCGGCTCCACCTCAAAACTGACAGAACAAGGATCTGATGCTAATGCCATGGTTCCAGATACCACAGAACACCTTCAGTTCAGGGGTGTTGAAGAGTCCATGCCTCAGCGAGTCGGCAATGTTTTGGCAGCACGTGGAGGACCAACAGCATATTAGGCAGGTGGTCATAATGTTTTGGCTCATCAGTGTATGTACCTTCGTAGAAAATTATTATTTCTAATTTTAGAATGCACTATGTCATCTGCCAGAAACGTCCGTTGTGCAAACCCCTTTAATTTGCACTGCCGCTCACACTTTGGCAAAGTTGCTTTGAGAAATAAAGTATGTTTGAAAACACATAGACAGTTGTGAAATGGGTAGCCCTATTTATATCTGAAAAATTCCATATTTCTATCGATATTCATCTGTAAAAACTTCAGATTATCGATAGGTGAAAAAATCATGAATTCCAAGCCTATTAGTAACATACGTATGTAAAGCTCAGTATGGTTGAATGGTTTTAGGTATAAATATAGTCTCCAGCATAATGTTGATTACCACTTAAATAGTTTTGACTCATCTATTATTTATTTAAAAAAGTAATAATCACAGTTACAGTAAGGTACTTACAATGACGGTGAATTGGACAAGTACATTAATGTTGAAATACACAAAACCATCGGTTTCAAAAGTTTACCAACAAAACAAACATTACAAAGGTTAACGTAATTTTTGTGATATAAAATCAGGAATTTACTGTTGTTAGGGCTTTTAACTTATTAGAGGTTTTACTGTTGTCACGTCGTAATGACAACAAAGTTGTAAAACTGGTTTTATTACAAACTTTTTCATCTAAATTCAAGACCAAAGCAGCTCTTTGAAGAAGATTTGCTCTTATTTTTTTTCTCTCATCACCAGAGTACACTGGAATATTTTCAAGTACCCTCTTCAAGACCCATCAACCAGTTAACAAAAGATTAACAAAGATGTAAACAAGTACCAAAATAGAAAAGTTCCTCATGAACTGGAAAGAACATCAACAGTACAACCTTGTTGTTATAAGTCCAACATGCTATCCTTTTTTTCTTTTATACTTTTCCCCCAAAAAGGAAAGGTTTCATCTGTCACTTCATGGTCTGAGATGAAAGTGACTCTTGTTCCTGTGTTATGATAGGCTGACATTCACAGAAGGCTCATATGAACATGTGACCCATGAGGAATCCATGAGCTGGCAGTCTAAAGACAGGTGCTCCAGTGAAGGTCGGGACACTTCCTCTATGAATCAATATGACCCAGGAAGTTCTGCAGCACTTTTTGGTCTTTACTAGTGGTGTCTGTTGCTCATATTTAGGCTTAGGGATTTGAACAAGCTCCATAACCCATAGTATTACATTTTGGCACACAATTCATGCTGCACTATTTGTGCAACATGAATGATTCATATTCATATATGTGACTAAATTATATGTGAAAAAGTAGGTAAGCTCCCAGCAGGTATATTTATCACAAATGGATTTACAATATATGAATATAGTACTCATTTGTCTTGTAATAAACAAATAATTAGATATCCTGAGATATCATTGTTAAGCATTGTGGCGGGGGGAGCAAGATACAGACCGGGTGTGGCGTCAAGCCTTGGAGAGGTGTTTACAGGAAATAATAATAAACATAAAATGTCCATAAAGGGGAATAAAGTGTCCATGAGGGAATTAGTGTCCAAACTAAAGAGGAATCTGGTATGGAACCTATAAGGGGGCATCGCGTAGGATGGGGAGTTTCCAGAATGTGGACAGTCTGGCGTCTGGATGTGCTCCACTCTATGGTTTGTTGCAGCTCCGTTGGCAGCCTGTCTTCCCTGGAGCTGCGACTAGTGTGAGGGGAAGGCAGCCTGGCATCTATGCCTGTCTGCTGCAAAGGATGCTCCAATCCCCTGGCGGTGCATCTTATTCGTGCCAGAGTCCGAGGGCACGGGACGGGAATGCATCTAACTTGGCCGTACCCTCCCCGCTCTGCTCCTGGATCTGCGAGGATGCCAGTGAGTGCACACAAGGAGATAGAAGCTGGCTCCCTGAGAAGAGGTGTGCTCTGTGTTTTTATGGCACCATTGGTGAGGCTCCATCCAATTCAGGTGTGCCTCATCCTCCGCTGCCCCAACGAGGCTTATTAATTATGCACATCTTCCAGGGGCGCCAGGACTGGCTGCCCCGGCCCCCACTTTTAGCCTACACCTCAATGGAACTTCGGCTGACATAAAAATATGCACCCTTCTGGCACACGCATTAATTGTAGTATAGCAATTGACTAAAAAGGAATGACTACTAGCTGCTTTGAGTAATTTCTTTCCAGTTCTTGATAAAAAATAATGATCAAGCTGAAGCATCACAAACTTTAACAAGTGATGAGCACTTTAGAAACACTCTTCATAAAGTGTTGAAACCTTCATAAAGTGTTGAAAAAAAAAAATTCCCATTTCCAATGCTTCGAAGCATACATCACACTGTTCAAGTCATGTGATTTAACCAGCAAGCAATGCCAGTATGTGGCAATACAAACGCTTTTACACACAGAATCATTTACCAAATCGTGTATCAAATTAATTGATTCAGAACTTTAAAAAGCTTTGTATTAACCGTCATAACAATAAACAGTATCATATCTTACTCAAAGGAACACTAATCTCACCCAAGGTAACTAACACTTCATAACATAAAACAACATAATTAACATTAAATGGAACTTAAAACATAAGTATAACCTCCAATAACTTTTAAATGTTAATTAATAACACCCCCAAACAGTCCCCAAATCCTGCACAAATGTACCTCATTAATTATGCAATGACAACAGACAAGCAAGCAAGTCCTCAAGCATAAACAACCACAGATGTTAAAATATATTCCTGGTATGGACTATAATTTGATGTAGTGTTTGCATCTGATATTCATTTAAACAGGTAAATGTTCCATTTTGCCCTTTGCACCAAGAAAATTGAAAAAATGCAGACGTCTGATCAGTCCATAACCACTGATCTATAAATCAAAAAATCCCCGGAACCTGATTAATACAAGCTACAAATGAATGAAAGTGGATGGCTGTCACTTCCATTCTATGTTGCTTGTAGATGGGTGTTGAACCTATATACACAAATCCAGATGTTTATGTAAGTAGTTATAACTTGCATGATATGACTTAAATGATAGTCATAGAATGACTATATACTGTTTGCACAATGTTATCAAGTTTATCAAGTAAAATAATGGTGTTTTAAAACCTATATGGGTTTTGTGTTATTCTTCTTTCAAGAGGAAAATTTGACTAAATTCACAGTAAGACATGATTGATATCGAAGAACAGTCATAAAGTCAGCAGAATTACACAAAGTAGGATCATAAACAAATATTGCTTTGTATCCTATTATTACAAGTCACACAATGTCAAATGCAATATACTGCTTTAAAAAGTTATAAAACACAGGGCATACTGTGCTTGTGTAATGCTGTTGAGACATGTAGAGAAATGCAGACACAAATAATAAAATGACTGTCAAATGATTTTACAGACTCATAAAAAGGGGGGGGGGGGGGGGGGGACGCAGTTGAACCAATACAGTTTTCCAGTATTATCCGAAACTCAAGACAGCTGTCTCATCAAAGGTATGGGTGAACTGTGCAGTGACAAGTGTAAAGGCAGTCTCTCTCTGTCTATGTGGTGTGAAAGCAGATTTGAATATCTTTAGTTAGATTACAGTAATACAATAGTCTTAGGCACATAAAATGTTTCTCAAAATCATTTGTCTTAAGATGGTTATTTATATCTTCAGCTTTAGTGTGTCAATAGGAAATATAAATGTTAGACTCCAAAACATTACTTTTCCAAATAGAAAAGAT
The DNA here is from genome assembly GCA_032164185.1 of Moxostoma hubbsi. Classification (NCBI taxonomy): domain Eukaryota; kingdom Metazoa; phylum Chordata; class Actinopteri; order Cypriniformes; family Catostomidae; genus Moxostoma; species Moxostoma hubbsi. The sequence continues at coordinate 39,266,854 of JAVLUX010000019.1, forward strand.
TAGAATAGAAGAACAGAGAGCCCTGCAACATATGTCATTGCCCCCACAAAGCCCCCGACTGAACATCGTGTCAGTCTGAGATTACATAAAGAGATAGAAGAACTTTGGCAAATTCTCCAAGAAGCTTGGAACATCCAATCTGCCAACAAACAAGAAAAACTGTGTCTAGTTGTACCTAGGAGAATTGGTGCTGTTTTAAAGGCAAATATTAATTTAGCTTTTTTAAGTTTACTGGACTTTGTATGACATTAAGTGATAAATGAAAACCATTTATGACATTATTTTTGAAGACATCCTCACTTTGTAACCTTTTTCAAGTGCCTAAAACTTTTGCACAGTACAGTACTTCATCATTAGAACTGTGTATGTTGATAAATATTTAGTCAGTCACCATGATTTTTAAAATATTGGAAACTGGTCTGGTATAAATTGGCCATGTATTTTTTTTAAATAAATTAGCCATATTTACTGTGGAATGTTGTTGTGATGACGTCACAACCTGCCCTGTTTGCTGCTCTTCAACTTCAAAACTTGTTCCGACGCTGGTAGCCTCTTCTCCTGGCCAACTACCATAGAGGGCCTGGCTGAACGATGATGAGAGGGAGGAGCGAGTCATTCCACCACAGCATATCGTTGCTGTCGGGCGGAAACCTTGTATGTCCAAATTTGGTCAATTTCATATTTTTTCACAAATCGATGCTATTGGTCAGTCTCCACGTGGGTCTGTTATTTTTACAAATTATTAACCAATCGAAAGTGTTGAAAATAGCTTGTGAGCAAACCTCTTAACTCCATTGGACACTTCAACTGTCTGAGAAACCTCGTAACTCCACCCCTTCTTCACTTGGTGCCGGCGCGCTGGGAGCTTCGCGGCATTTTTTCTCCTCAAGATTGGAAGTCGCTGAGCAACACGTCCTCTGAGGTAAATGTCCTTATTCATGATTTAGTTATATAAATTATATAATAACAGTTTATATATTATATATAACAGTTTTATCTCGATCAAAGTAATGGTAGTGCAAGTGTAGTGTAATGTATCATTTCTGAGGATGCTAGATTTTTCTTTCTGCTATGTCTTGCATTGGACGGTAAGTTAGCTAAGTTAACTTATCATGTTGATTGAAATCTTGATTTCAACGTGATTTTCGTGGGGCTTAAATAAAAATCTCTCGACCCCCGCTAACGCTAGTTCTGGCACTCATCTGAGGAACAACATAATAATTTAATGTACTATGTCAGGATTGTAGCTTACAATGTCAAGGCATTCAGTCATGTTCAACAAGTAGCTACCTTTTACGTCATGTTCATCACTTTAAGCAAGCTAGCTGGCTTCTTGCCTTGTTATCATACGTAAACATGCCGTATAACTTAGTGAAACGATCATTTGACCTTTATTTATTTTATTTTTTGCAGCAACCATGTCTGTGTCCTTAAAGGTAATTACCAATGCAATTGTCTTACCAATATACTCATGACATTATGATGTTGCATATTGTTTTATGAAATCTTACAGTGATTATGTTGTTGTGTTATATTTTGTGCTATTAGGTACAACAACAATGGAGCGATGGACTTCAAAATCAACCACTCTGATGACTGGCATTCACATCCAAGTCACCAACTCCGAAACTCCACCTCAGACAGCCACACAGTCACCCCACTCTATTCAGACTGCCTGAAGATCAAAGAGCTGAAATTCAAACACCTCCAAGACCTGAAGGAAGTCATCCCAAAGGACTTTCACAGCTTTTACGCCAATTTACTTCACTAGCTTAATATAGGATGCAGTATTAAAGGAGAACTCCTGCGCAAAATGAACCTGGTTATTAATGTGTTATTACACCCCAGGTTCATTTTGCGCCGGAGTTCTCCTTTAATACTGTCAATATGATGGCAATGTAACAACACACACAGAGCCTCACAGATAAATGCACACAGACAAGGGCTAACCATACTCACAAACACAAATACACAAGCCTTAACTGTGATTTTATTATATTATAAATATTATTTTATATTAATATTATATTTATTTTGTTGTTAAACTATGATATTAGTTATTGATGTATTTTAAATGTCTACTTATTACTTATTACTAGGCTTATTATAAATGTGCATTGAAGTTTTAAAATGTATATAATATAATACTTGAATTGAATGTTTTGGATACCACCATTAAATTATTGTTTTTATTATTATTTTACTGCTGTGCATGTAAAATACCCCAACTAGTGTTTTTATGGGAGAAAAAAACGGCTGTCTACTGGCGTCGAGTAAGCCTATCTTTGGATAACTCTGTCTGTTTTTTAGGTAATAACGAGTGAAAATAGTTAGGATAGATACATTTGAGTAGGCCTGTTTTGTTAAAAATCGAAAGCTGTAATGCTTAGGTGCAGAAGGAAGCCCGTGAGCCACAAAGGTAAGTTTGCGTGCAGATTAGGCTAATTTCCGCCTATTAGACAGCCTAGTCAGCTCGTTTTTTTTTTTTTTTTTGTATTGCATCACTTATAGCTCATAAACTTTTAAAATAGAGTTTAGGAAGATATATGTAACCACAACCATAAGCTTTGATTAGCTCTTAAAGCCTTGTCTCGTCAAAAGGCTCAACGCGACCGCGGACTTAAATGAACACTGCTGGCAGCAGCGAAGTCTGCGTCCGTTCCTTCTTATCAATGACAGCGTAAACTCGTATCTCCCTGCTCCCAAGTCATAAACCTCGTATCTCCGATTAAACATGATTTTGGGGAAATGTTGTGTTAATGTTGGTACACAACAGTATATAATAGCAATATAAGGTATAATACCAACTTTAACGATACAATGTTTAATAACTCAAAAAATATGCAGTTTTGTTTATTTCCTGAAAAATAATGGTTTTGGAGATACGAGGATTCCGCCCGACAGCGACGATATGCAAAAGTGAAATCATTAGGGCTGTCAATTTAATGCGTTAACTGAGATTAATTATAACATAACTCGAGTATTCCAAAAATGTACACAATTAATTGTGCCTCTGGACTGTAATAAGGATTTTTTTTCTACCATCAGAGCAAGTAAAGCTGAAAGCAAATTCCCTTTCAAGGCATTTCATTCCATTCAGCGGCCATGTTGGGAATGCTCCTGTGCAGCTATTTTCTATAGTTATATTTCAAATTCATGTAGGAAATTAGTGATTTTGTGGCAGGATATATTTACAACTGCCAGCATTCATCACCAATAATATGTAAGACGAACAATCAAAACAACAGGGCTTAAATACACAAAGGATAATGATTAAATTAAACACAGGTGAGGACAATGAAAGACAGATAGCAGTGATGAGAGCAGGGAATTATGGGAAGTGTAGTCCATGGGGAGCAGATGACAGGAGAAACACAGGCCAGACAACAGTGGATCGTGACAATAGTCAAATCCTCTTTGAATGCAAACAAGATTTTATTTCTAGTCTACAACATCAAACTAACTAACACACATAGATGAACGTAAAACCAGTTTAGTGAGTGAATTGTAACAGAAAGTGAATGGAAATGATCTGTAACAGAGAAAATTAAACTTGATGTGGTCCATAGACCATGCCCTTTACCATCAATACTTTTTTGGGGGTTTGTTGAGTTGAGGTTGGCTGCAGCCCAAAGCTGTCTTGAGCCAATCAGAAGTGTCTTTTGCTGGATCACATGGTCATTTCTGTACTCTCATCAAGATAATTTATGGCCCATTGTTAATTTTCCCATTTAAAAAGTTAACATTTTAATCATAAATTTCATAAGGAAACTATATGCAAATAATCTTGAATATACCTCCCAGCATCATTCTGGAATTTAACAGACAATAAATTACATACCAAACACTTGTACTTTCTTATTAAATTGCAGATATAATTCAGTTATAATGCATAATAAATCTTCCTACTAATTAGTTTGTTAGTTTTAAACGGATAATTCACTACACATTATGAAAAACATAATTGTCAGAGTTATCATCTGCATAGCATGCATTTGTCAATTTTTTTATATAATCTTACACATGGCTGTGTATTTGGATTGTAGTGAAATAAGAAAAGTCCAAGGTCCATGTCAAATGTTCATGAATTAAGCTTAATTTGTGTTGGTGAGCTGGAAACATGCCTCATGTTTAGTATAATAATTGTAAGTGTAGAGAGTTGGTTATATTGAAGACCATGGAATGCCTTTGTTCTATGATTTCACAGGTTTCCATGGCAAAGGTTATTTTATTAATATCTTAGAATGTGTGTGCCAGTTGTAGGTGATTTTCTAGGAGTGTTTTTGGACAGTTCTGCCCTTTGTATTTAAGACAGTTAAGATTTGCCAGATGCCAGAAATTCAGACTGGCCGGCACCAGTTTGAATATCTTTATTGGTCAAGAGAATGTCAGTAATTTAAGTCATTCTACGTAGAAATTTGTAATTATTCTTTCCATAACATCTATTCAATAGCTGAAGGTTGAAGTTGAGACAATTATCTGTGATCGCTGGAAAACAGGCATAAGACAAACACATAACAAGACAACACCTTCATCAAAGCTAAAGCACTGATGCAGAAAAATTAATTATTCAGTGGCCGTGCTAGCGTTCAGATGAATCTTGAGATGTTTTGGTGTTATTTGTGCTCTTTTACGATTGTTTAGGTTTTAGAGTCATCTTTAAATTTCCTTGGTGGTTCTGAAATCAGCAATTTCAGTCATTTCAATTTGATTGGGGTGAATTGTTGTGAATACGAGCAATCATTTGTGAAACATTGTGAGTGAGTTCAGTTAGGAGAATTCTTTCCACCATGTTTCTGTCACCAAGGGTGAAGGAGTACCCATTTAAAACAAGACAGATTGAGCTTAGTTTGACACTCTTCACTCAGGAAGTACCAAAAGGCAAGGTCGTAAACGTGAAGGATTGCATTCTTATGGAAATCGATCCACATGGTTCAATTGTGTAGAGAAATGCAATAAGTTCCTTCAATTAAGTTGGGACTGTTTTTGGTCCACACTCTCATGGCTTCTCACAGAAAAATGCCCTATTTGCACAAGGCTTTCTGAATGCTTTCTGAATTCATGGTTGCAATTCATGGCCGCCAAGCCAAAGTTTCACATCATTGCCAATGAGCCCATGCCTGCCATGGCCAACAAGTTAACGCCCATGTCTGCCACAGCCAACGAGCCAACGTTGCCAGCCTTGTCTGTCTCAGAGCCTGCACTGCCAACTTCGTCCTCACGGAGGAGGAGGAGAAGGGATTTCATCTCTGAGTCTCAGCCTGTGTTGACCCCCCCCCGGCCACAGAGGTCACTCCAGAGTCTCTGTCTACACCAGAATCATCCATGACTGCTCCATGCCATGTCACAGCCAAGATTAAGTCTGCTCCATGCCATGTTTCAGTTGTACCCCAGACTGCTCCATGCCATGTCACAACCAAATCTCTGTTCATCAGTCCAGACCCGCCTCTGCTCACCAGTCCAGGCCCACCTGTGCTCACCGGTCCAGGCCCACTTCTGCTCACCAGTCCAGGCCCACCTCCATCCCTACGACTCCACCTTGGTCCTCAGCCCCATTCTCGAGCCTCTCATGCATGCCAGACTCTGCCTTGATCCCATGCCCCACGCCCTATCTCACCACGCCCCACGCCCCAGCTCCTTACAGAAATTTGGACTTATGTCATGTTTATTTTGTTTTTGTTCATGTGTTTGGGCATCAGGAGCCGCCCCTTAGAGGGGGGGGGGGGGGGGGGGGGGGGGGATATGTCATGCTTATTCTGGTGGTTCCTGTTTTTCTTGTCTTTTATTTTGAAAAGTTAGTCCTGTTCATGTCTTCAGGTCATTCATTTTGAAATTTGTTCACTTCCTTGTCTAGTCATGTGATTATCCTGTTCCCACCATGTTTCATGTGTTTTGTTCTCATTGGTCCCTTTGTTTATTAGACTTGTCTTGTTATTGGTTCATGTTTCATTGTCTTGTTATATTGTTATCAATATTATTTATGTTTAGTTCTCATTTATTGCTAGGTTTTTTGGAATTCACATTTTGTTTAATAAACTGCACTTGGGTTCTTCACGTCATCGTCAACGTCTCTTCGTTCAGCAATGTTACAATATTGTTTATTTGCATATTATTGATCAGAATCCAATCATTGTCATACAGTTCATAACAATCCATTTTGCAATTAAACCTGTCAGTCCAAAATGTATTATAAGGGCTTGTCTAAGGACACCTGTGTCAGACGGACACTTTTTGAGTGTCTCGGTTGCATTGTAATAAACATACAATTTTTAGGTCACTATGTCAAGTTAAAAAAGTTTGAAACTCAGAAAAACACATTGTGAGATCCCTCCCTTCGGATTTGTGCTCCATCAAACTGTGTTTGTACGCAAGAATGTGTTCTCATTTTGTGTTGTCTGCTCTCAGTAATTGTGGTTTGTTCTCTGTCTGTAAAAGTTGTGGGAGTTTCACTTACTGCCCACTGAAGAAAACAGATGGTACTCCATGCTTGATTTGCTGAAACCAATGGAATGTTCCTTATTATGGTACGGGGACATGATTAATTGCATAACATTTTTAACGCGTTATTTTTTTAGATAATTAATTGCTCTGAATTAACATGTTAAATTGACAGCTCAACAGGGTTTTTTGTGCTTTGTTTATTCAATGCTGAGGATATTTCAAGTGGATTAATCTTTGGATTTGTCTGTATTCAACTATTGTTGTCACCCAATTGGACTATTGCATTATTATGCTTCGGATTATCATTCATCTTGAATTATATCTTTCTACAATTGAACTTCTAAAATTTACTAATTGTTTATTTACATCTGGACTCTAAACTCTTTGACTGAAATGCAACATACACCTTAAAAAGCAACTTTGGGAATTGTCTGTTTCTTTACGGATGTTTTATTTTTAAGTTGAAGTGATCAATGCTTTTGTATATATGTATATATGTGTATGTCTGGCTTGATTATTAGTGAATCACAATTTCGTAAATACACTTGATCTTCACTCTTGGATGAATGGATTCCCCTTCTAACACATATTGTGATACAATATTAAATCTAAATATCAGTTTATTGCTTTTATCATCTAATGCTTCCTAGATAACATACAAAAACTAATGTCATGTCAACCACACATGCTCAAAAAAGGAGTTTTGCTGCTTGTTCAGACTACATTTCCCATAATGCACTGCCCTCATCATTGCCATCTGTTCCCCATTGTTCTCACCTGTTCTCCATTCCCTCATTAGCCGTTATGTGTATAAATACCCTTTAGTTTTGTTCCCTCTTTGACAGTTCTTGATTGTTGCTGTATGAGTTCACATTTGTTTGCTCCGCTTTCATCATCATCATCATCATCGTCATTAAAAGCCTGCATTTAGATCCAGCGTCTTCCGTCTCATCTCATCAACTACTTGTTACAGAAGAACTGACCAACATGGATCTAGCGGCTGTCCGAATTCTTTTGCTCAAGCAAGGGGACAGTCCAGTTGAGGATTACGTCCGTGAGTTTTTAGATCTAGTGAATTTAGTGCACTGTCCTGACTGCTCTCTGGTGGTTTTCTTCTGGACCAGTCTGAATAGTGCACTGAATGAACTGATGCCTCTGGTTGATACTTACTGGACACTCTGTGAGTATGTGGAGAAGGCTCTGGAACATTGCAGTTCCCCTTTCACAGTGGATTATGGTGGGAACCCTGGGCCAAATCCTGCATCCACGGTCCCTTGCCCTAAGCCTCCCATGGCTCCTTTGTCCACGCCTGCCACGGCCAATGAGTCTGTGCTTGTCATGGTCAACGAGCCAGCGTTGTCAGCTTCGTCCATCCCAGAGCCAGCATTCATGCCTGTTTCAGCCCTAGTGGAATTTTCAGGGGCGCCCTTTGAGCCTCCCACAGCTGTGCTCATGGTAGTCCAGAAGCGGAGGTCGTTCCCCAGTGGCTGCCATTGCTCACTACCGCGGTTGTCGTTCCCCAGTCGCTGCCAGTGCTTATGACCACAGAAATTGTTCCCCGGTCCCTCCTGTAGCCAAACCCCGTTCCCTTCCTAGAGCTGCTTCCAGTACCTCATGTCTTCACTCTGTGGCCACCTTCCAGGCCTTCCGTCTCTGCTCTGTGGCTGCCTCCCAGGCCTCCTGACCCTGTCTTCGCTTTGTGGCCGACTTCCAGGCCTCCTGATCCTGTCCCTGCCCTGTGGCTGCCTCCTGATCCTACCCCTGCCCTTTGGCTGCCTCCCAGGCCTCCGGATCCTGTCCCCACCCTGTGGCCGCCTCCTGACCCAATCCCTGGCCGGTGGCCGACCCTCTGGCATCCTGACCCAGTCCCTGCCCAGTGGCCGCTTCCGAGGCATAATTTTTTGCGACAAAATGTGTAGTGCATCAAAAAGTTTACCGATATAGCTAATGTAAACGCAAATTATCACAAAAACTTCACAAGTGTCGACATAAAATGTTTCCGTTTAACTCTACACAAACTCTATGTCGATACTTCAAAAGTCCACAATACAAAAAAAGATAATTTCTTTGCACCAAGATGTTTTAAAATAAAAAATAAATGCACAATATTAGGAGAAAAGCTTCAGTGTGCTTTTTTGCAACACTAACATATAGCCCAATTCTATAAAATTATGGTTTAGCTTACTTTTAATTTTTTTTTGGCAAAATTCGCTATATTAAATTAAATGAATTACCAAATGAAACAGCATTAAATTAAAAATAATATTGTTAGGCCTATATAATTGCCATTTCTTTAAACAAACTTAAATTAGCCTTACCATGTTCTATAGATGAAAAAAGTCTGAATGACATTTTCAGAATGTTCTAAAAAAATTTTCAAGACTATATCAGAACTATTTGTCCAATGCTGAGTTTACTTTCAGAAAACTAGCTTTTGAAAATTTTAAAACGTTTAAATATTTTAAATCTTTACCTCAGATCGCATTTGCTGAGCTTTCTTCAGAAATGTTTTGAGAATGTTGATCTTTATGTTGGAGTTTTGGGGGTTACCATTATGGCAAAGAGTGGAGCTTTAGTTAATGATGAGGACAGGAAGAGAGCATTCAATAAACTCAAAAGTGCTAGCGTTATTGAGTAGTTGCTGTGCTAATCATAGCATGGTTAATAAAAGTCTCTCTGTAATACTTACAGCCAACATGACTTTAGCATGCTAGCATTCCCTTTTAAAAAAAGAAATAAGATAATTCAATGAAATTTTTATTTGTATAGCGCCTTTCACAACACACATCGTTACAAAGCAGTAGGAATGGGCGATACTGCTTATTTTCTTTTCGATACCAATATTTTGAAGTCCAATATCATCGATACCAATATTTCTATTGTACTTCTGTAAAAATTCATTTTTTTGCAATTACTTTGAATAAAATGGGTAATTTAAAATACTATTTTTAGTCATTATTCAAGTCATTATTATTATATATATTTTTTTGCCTAAACAGAAAATGATTAGACTTCTGTTTTGTTTACCCTTACAAAAAATAACCATTTCACTACAGTAATACAGTATAGTTTAACCATGGTATTTAGTTAAACCATAGTTACCACACAATTAACCATGGTTACTACTACAATATCACTGTAGTAAATCAATGGATTCAATGGTATAGTAACATCATGTTAAATATGTATTTAAATTAGTAGGTGTCATTATTGTTCATTTTATTATGCTACTATGAAAATTATTAATACTTTATTATTATAACTAAACTAATTCATAATACACAATAAACTGTTAAGCATTAATATGAGTGTAGTAATGTTCACGTTAACAACTTATCTTGCATTACCATATATAGCCTACATAAAAATGTCTTGGTTACGTATGTAACCTCCGTTCCCTGATGGAGGGAACGAGACGTCGTGTCGAAGAAGCGACACTAGGGGTCCACTTCAAAACTCGCCATGCGCTGAGCCGTGTACGTGTACTGCTGACACAGAAGCGGGCAGGTATTTGCACGTGCACAAGCGAACAACTGTGTTCAGGCTGCACGTACTCTTCCCCAATGCCCCAAAAAAGCGTCAGCATCCATTTGGGGGGGAACAAGGTGACGCTCCCAACTAGGGAACGGGCCAAGCCTGGCTGGGCCTCTTTTCTCTCTATGTTTTCTCAGCATAGAGCAAGAGCAGCCGGGGCCCTTACCGCATCGAGGGAAGGGGGTCTTATTCCCGAATTCCTATTCTTTTAGGGGGAAAAGACCCTGCGGAGGCCACACCCACCCGAAAGGGGAGGTAAAGGTGGCGAAATACATCACATGGCCTCTTGTTGTGACATGTGGGAAGAATGGCGCGGTGGTAGATCCAACCTCGAGGAGGGGGGAGTTGCTACAACACGGCGACCGGAGGGCAGCAAAGGACTGCCTAAGGGAGACGCGGGTCAGCTCGTGAGGTGACCGTACCGCGGAAGTACACACAGAAGGAGTCCCGTAGGAGGCCTGATCTGTGGAGCACCTATTCCAGTAGGGGTAGCCGGAGGTACCCATAGTGGACTGGGCCGGCAAGTTCCTCCGCTGAACTGTTGCGGGCCCGAGTGAGAAAGAAGCGCACTGTTCTGCCTCGGAGAGGGAAACGGCGCTGGAACAAGCGATTCACCCGGTCAGATCGTCGACGTGTACCGAGTTCTACGGGCTCGGACCTGAGAGAACACGGGACGAGACTGACTCAACCCTGAGATTGTAGAATCTCGTAAAGGTGTTAGGTGCTGCCCAGTCCGCAGCTCTGCAAATGTCTGCTAGGGAGGTGCCCCTCGCCAGTGCCCATGAGGATGCCACGCTCCTAGTGGAGTGGGCTCGAACCCGTAAGGGGGGTGGAACGGCCTGGGTGTGGTAGGCCAACTGAATGGCCTCCAACACCCAGTGAGACAATCTCTGTTTGGAGACAGCGTTCCCTTTCTGCTGTCCTCCAAAGCAGACAAAGAGCTGCTCAGAGCGCCTGAAGCTCTGGGTGCGTTCCAGGTAGGCACGCAAGGCACGTACCGGACACAATAGTGAAAGGGCTGGGTCTGCCTCCTCCCGGGGCAGCGCTTGTAGGTTCACTACCTGATCTCTAAAGGGCGTGGTAGGAACCTTGGGCACATAGCCCGGTAGAGGTCTTAGGATCACATGAGTGTCTGCCGGTCCGAACTCCAGGCAAGCGTCGTTAGTAGAGAACGCTTGCAAGTCCCCGACCCTCTTGATGGAGGCGAGCGCGATCAGCAGGGCCGTCTTTAGAGAGAGGGCCCTGAGTCCAGCTGATTCTAGCGGCTCAAAGGGGATCTCTGAAGACCGGCAAGGACCACCGAGAGATCCCAGGAGGGGAACAGGTTTGGCCGGGAGGGATTTAACCTGTGGGCACCTCTTAGGAACCTGACGATTAAGTCGTGCTTACCCAGGGACTTTCTGTCTACTGGGTCGTGGTGAGCTGCGATAGCGGCAACTTACACCTTCAAGGTAGACGGGGACAGCCTCCCCTCCAACCTCTCCTGTAGGAACAGGAGCACAGACCTAACTGTGCACCTCTGTGGGTCTTCTGCCCGGGAAGAACACCAATTCACGAACAGACGCCATTTCAGGGCGTAGAGTTGCCTGGTAGAAAGGGCTCTGGCTTGGTTGATCGTGGCTACGACCGTGGGTGGTAGACCAGCTAGATCATCCGCGTCCCGTCCAGGGGCCAGACGTGGAGGTTCCAGAGGTCTGGGTGCGGATGCCAGAGCGTGCCCCGTCCCTGGGAAAGAAGGTCCTTCCTGGGCAAGCGTTGTTGTGACAGCGCGTCCGCCATCACATTGAGGTTGCCGGAGATGTGAGTGGCACGCAGCGACCTGAGTCGGTGCTGGCTCCAAAGGAGGAGACGACGGGCGAGTTGCGACATGTGGCGGGAGTGTACGCCGCCTTGGTGATTTATGTACGCGACCGCAGTGGTGCTGTCCAACCTGACCAGGACATGTTTGTCGCGAATTAATGGGAGAAACTGCCGCAGGGCTAGAAGGACGGTCAACAACTCGAGGCAGTTGATGTGCCAACGCAGCTGGGCCCTTTTCCAACGGCCTGAGGCTGCGGGCCCGTTGCAAATGGCGCCCCAACCCAATCTGGAGGCGTCGGTCATGACCAGGACGCATCTGGACACCTGCTGTAGGGGTACTCCAGCCTGTAAGAAACAGAGGTCTGTCCAGGGGTTGAATGTTTGTCGGCAGGTGGGGGTGATTGTTACCCGGTGCGTGCCGCGGCGCCATGCTCGTCTCGGGACTCGGGTCTGGAGCCAGTGTTGGAGCGGACTCATATGCATCAACCCCAGCGACGCGACTGCCGCGGAGGACGCCATATGCCCCAGGAGCCTCTGGAAAAGTTTTAAGGGGACTACTGTGCCTGGCCTGAAGGCGGCGAGGCAGTTCAACACTGACTGGGCACTTTCGTTGGTGAGACGTGCGGACATTGAGACCGAGTCTAACTCCATCCCGAGAAAAGAGATGCTCTGAACTGGAGCAAGCTTGCTCTTTTCCCAGTTGACCTGAAGCCCCAGACGGCTGAGGTGCCTGAGCACCTGGTCTCTGTGGGTGCATAGTAACTCTCTTGAGTGGGCCAGAATGAGCCAGTCGTCGAGGTAGTTGAGTATGCGGATGCCGGCTTCTCGGAGTGGGGCAAGAGCTGCCTCTGCGACGTTCGTGAAGACGCGAGGGGACAGAGACAGGCCGAAGGGGAGGACTTTGTACTGATACGCCTGGCCCTCGAACGCAAACCGCAGGTAGGGGCGGTGTCGGGGCAGGATGGAGACGTGGAAGTACGCGTCCTTCAGGTCTATCGCTGCGAACCAATCTAGATGCCGGACGCAGGTTAAGATGTGTTTCTGCGTGAGCATTTTGAACGGGAGTTTGTGCAATGCTCGGTTGAGAACTCGCAGGTCCAAGATTGGTCGTAAGCCGCCGGCTTTTCTTGGGTTCGATGAAGTAAGGGCTGTAGAAACCCTTCTTCATCTCGGTTGGAGGGACAGGCTCTATCGCGTCTTTTGCCAGAAGAGTCGCGATTTCCGCGTGCAGGGAGTGGGCGTGTTCGCCGTGTACTGCGGAAAAGCGGACGCCCATGAAGGGGGGCAGGGGCCTGGCAAACTGAATTGCGTAACCGAGTCGGATGGTCCGGGCCAGCCAGCGAGACGGGTTGGGAAGTGAAAGCCACGCGTCCAACCTCTGCGCTAGGGGCACCAAAGGGACGGTTAATTTGGATGTACCCGGCGGGGCTTCGCAGCGGGGTGGAGCAGGTAGGGCAGCATTGGGCGGCGACGGGGCGACCCGCGGCTGATGTGCTGAGAAAAGACTCAAAGCACTTACCTTGCTCCGCACACACGGCTGGGGGCGGGTTAGCGACTGAGAGGAGGTCCTGGGTAGGCGTCCTCTAGACTCATCGGAACCGGCCGGCCGGGGGACAGTTGTGGGGCTGAAGACGGGTGGTCCGTGTCCAGGAAGCCAGGACTGTAGAGATCTAAGGGCAAAGTGCCGTGAGAACGGCATTTGCGGGCCAGGTGACCCAGAGACATAGGAAATAGCTCTTTTATTGAGAATGTGGGTACCGCAACCCCCGTCTAAGGGGGGGGGGGGGGGGCGGCAAATTCAATTGTTTGAAAACAAAAGATTCTCCTCCCGACCCTCCACCGGGGGTCTTACCACCTCCGGAGCTAACGTCTGTGTCGCTGGGTCGTCCGTCTCAGGACCGCCTGGGAGCCTTCCGGGTCCTCGAGGGAGTCCGGGAGACGGGGGGGCGTCTGCTTCCTGCGGTATGCTCGACGCAGGGGCCGAGACCTGGGCCCGGGTTGAGGCGGAGCAGGTTTCTTAGCCGCAGGGGGACGCCCTCGGCGAGCAGACGGGGCAGTGGCCTTGGCGGCAGGTTTGCGGCGAGGCAGGATGTGAGAAATAGCCTCCGTCTGTCTTTTCACCGCGGAGAACTGCTGGGCGAAGTCCTCGACGGTGTCGCCGAAGAGGCCAAGCTGGGAGACAGGGGCGTCGAGGAAGCGAACTTTGTTGGCCTCACGCATCTCGACCAGGTTGAGCCAAAGATGACGTTCCTGGACCACAAGGGTGGCCATCGCCTGCCCGAGTGCCTGCGCGGTGACCTTCGTGGCGTTGAGGGCGAGGTCGGTCGCTGAGCGCAGTTCCTGCAGCACATCGGGATCAGGGCTACCCTCGTGCAGATGTCTGAGCGCCTTGGCCTGGTGGACTTGCAGGATGGCCATGGCGTGCAAGGCGGAGGCGGCCTGTCCCGCGGCGCTGTAGGCTTTGTTGTTCAAGGAGGATGAAGTCCTACAGGCCTTGGAAGGGGGTACAGGGCGTCCCCGCCAGGTGGTAGGGTCACCGGGACAAAGATGGAGCGCAACTGCCCTATCCACCTGGGGAATCACCGTGTACCCGTGGGCCTCTCCGCCGTCGAGGGTAGCGAGAGCGGACGAGCAGGGCTTTTGACGAATGGAGAGAGGCGCTCTCCATGAAGACGTCAGCTCGTCATGCACCTCCGGGAAAAACGGGACCGGGGGGGGGGGGGGGGGGTGGGGCGTGACTGTGAGCGGCGCCCAGACCCCAGGAACCAGTCATCCAACCGTGACGGGTGTGGGGAGGGTGGAGGTTTCCAGTCCAACCCCACCCCGACGGCGGCCCGGGCAAGCATGTCGGACATATGCGCGTCCGCCTCAGCCTGGGCTTGCTGGCCTGAAGGTGGCAGTCCAGGGGAGGAGTCAGCGTCAGATGCCGCGCTCTCCGACAGAGCGGCGAGCTCATCGGCTTCAAGCTCCAGAGGATAGGCAGACCGGCCCGGAGGCGAGTCGCCGTTGCCTCGAGGCTGGACGGAGGTAAACGAGCGTGTCGGGGGGTGGGTGGTCCGAGGGGACGTTCCCGGCGGAAGCGCACCCGCTGCCCTCCCCAAATCGCCTCCAGCGCCAACCACATCGTCCTCAATCCCGTGGGAAGAAGGAGCGATACGGGGGGGCCTCGGTGTGATCGCCGCCCAGACACACGAGACAGCGCCTGTGGCCGTCAGAAGCGGAGAGCACTCTACCACATCTAGGAACTACACAGGGGTTGAATGGCATCTTTATAAAGACGCGCCCTGAAAAGGGCGTTCAACACCACTGTGTATTGCTCTTTTAGAGAAATAAACTCTTTATGAAGAAATATAACTCTTTGAAAGGGAACTCTTTCAACTCTGCGCTGTCGAAGCACCCAGGGGCAAACTGCACGCCGGCAGAGAAGAGAAAACAGCCGCTGAAGTGCGCCGTAAATCCAACAGCAGCAGAGCGTGAGAGGATCAGAAGCAGGGTAAGTTGTGTGTAGCACAGCAGACAGCATTCACACGACCATCGGCTCCGAAGAAAATTACTGAATGAACGAGCGTATTTCTCTCGCCTTTATATCCGTATCCTAAGGCGGAGTATGCAAATACTGTTCGCCAACTCTCATTGGCATTTTTTCATAGATCAGAGGTATCTTTCGGCGCTCAAGAGAGACCCCTAGTGTCGCTTCTTCGACACGACGTCGAAGTGAGCGACAGATGGGGAATGTATGTTTTTTTTATTATTATTTGTGTAATATTATGTGCTTTTTTGTGTAGAGTGAAATTGTTTCCCTACTTAGAAATAAAAATGATTTGATATCATGAGAAAAAGGCACCACAGAAAAGGAGTAAATTTCAAAAATTATCAGGGGTGCAATAACATGCAGTATTTTCACAAAGTTTAATTGCATGAGTTACATTTAAATGTATATACATATATTATATTTAGCAGGGAAATAAACATGCAGTGCAAATTATAGTTCCCCGTCTGTCGCTCACTTCGACGTCGTGTCGAAGAAGCAACACTAGGGGTCTCTCTTGAGCGCCGAATATGCCTCTGATCTATGAAAAAAGGCCAATGAGAGTTGGCGAACAGTATTTGCATACCCGCCCCCAGACATATGGGTACAAAGGCGAGGGAAATACGCACGTTCATTCAGAAATTTTCTTCGGAGCCAACGGTCGTGTATGCAGCCAGCTGTGAGTCACACACACCAGATTCCTGCTTCTGTTCCTCTGACGCTCTGTTTGCTGTTGGATCTACGGCGCACTTCTGCAGCTTTCTCCTTCTCTGTACGGCAGTGCAGTTTGCCCCTGGGTGCTTCGACAGCGCAGAGAATTGAAAAAGTTACACTGAAAGAGTGATTTTCTCTGAAAGAGCATTACATAGCGGCATTGGACGTCCTTTTCAGGATGCGTCTTTATAAAGATGTAATTGTGTAGTTTCTGGATGCGGTGATTTCTCCCCACCTCTCACGGTCATAAAGGCTGCCTCGCGTGCCTGGGCTGCGATCACACGCAGGCAGCGTTTTATGAATGTTCATGTTCTCAGTGCGAGAACATAGCCATGGCAACATTGCGGCCGCGGCTTTCTTTTTTCATGCGAGAAAGCCACTTCAGCCGCCACCCGCGCCTCGCCTCCTTCCTACGGGATTGACGCAGGCGCCGTGGGTGATGAAGGCGATTTGGGGACTATGACGGGTTCTGTTCGCCGGGTAAACTCCCTCAAACCACCCGCCTCCCCGGCACGCTTGCTTACTTCCGTCTGAGCTCGGGATGAGCGATTCTCTCCAATGGTTCATCTTCTTAGTGCGAGAACATAGCCATGGCAACATTGCGGTCGTGGCTTTCTTTTGTCATGAGAGAAAGCCACTTCAGCCGCCCCCCCCCCGCGCCTCGCCTCCTTCCTACGGAATTGACACAGGCGCCGCGGGCAATGAAGGCGATTTGGGGACAATGACGGGCTCTGTTCGCCGGGTAAACCCCCTCGAACCGCCCGCCTCCCCGGCACGCTTGCTTGCTTCAGAATTGGATGACATCATAGCTGCATCGGAAAGTGTTACAGCTGCGTCTGATGACTCACCTGGGCCGCCACCTTCGGGTCTGCTCGCCCAGCCTGAGCCTGACGCACGGAGGTCCGCTATGCTTTCCCGGGCTACTTGATCGGTCCCGTGGGCATGTGCGCCGCTCACAGCCACGCCCCCCCCCCCCCTGGTTCCTTTCTTCTCGGACGTGCATGACGAGTTGAGAAAAATCGCGGCTTATTCACTCCTCCGCTCTCACTACCCTCGCGGAGGAACGGTTCCAGACCGCTTCCGCCCTGCACTCCACGGCCCTTCCTGCAACCAGCGCCAGGCCACGGCACTTCAAAACTTGCACTTGGGTAGTGCTGTTCTTGATGTGCTGCAGGAACTGCGCTGGATGACCAACCGCACCCCCGGGCCACGGAGGTCAGAAGCGCCAGCACTCTAACAAGCGATGGCCACCCTTGTGGTCCGGAAACGCATCTATGGACTGGACCTGGTCGAAATGCGGGAGGTAGACAAGGCACACCTTCTCACACACCCCCGTCTCCCAGCTCCATCCATTCGGCTCCGCCATTGACGACTCTGCCCAGTAGTCCTCAGCGGTGAAGCAGACGGTGGCCATCTCACCCCGTCTGCTCGCCGAGGGCGTCCTCCTGCAGCTATGAAACACCCTGCTCCGCCTCAACCCCGGCCCAGCTCTCAGCCCCAGCGTCGAGCACTCCGCAGGAAGCAGATGCCCCTGTCTCATGGACCCCCTCGAGGACCCAGAAGGCTCCCAGGCGCTCCGTAGACGCTTGACCCAGGGACCAAGACGTTAGCTCCAGAGATGGTAAGACCGCTCTGTCCCTGGTGGAGGGCCGGGAGGAGAATTTTTTGTTGAAATAGTTTTCACATTCTCATATTCTCAGTAACAGAGCTATTTCCTTTTGTCTCTGGGTCACCTGGCCCGCAAATGCCGTTCTGCTGCCAGATCTCAACAGTCCCGGCATCCTGGATGCGGACCACCTGCCTCCAGCCCCCACGACTGTTCCCTGGCTGGCCGGTTCCGACTAGTCTAGAGGACGCCTACCCTGGACCTCCTCCTGCTCAGTCGCTAACCTGCCCCCTGCCGGATGTGCGGAGCAAGGTAAGTGCTTTGAGTCTTTTCTCAGCACCAAAGCCTCAGGACGCGTCACCGCCTCCCGATGGTGCTTTACCTGCTCCGCCCCGCTGCGAAGCCCCGCCGGGTATGTAAAAAATAATCATCCCCTTGGTGCCCCTAGCGCGGAGTTGGATGCGATGCTCTCACTTCCCAACCCGTCTCGCTGGCTGGCCCGGACCATCCGACTCGGTTTCGCAATTCAGTTTGCCAGGCTTCCGCCCCCCAGCAGTACATGCCGTACATGCCAAGTCTCTGCGTGCGGAAATCGCTACTCTTTTACTAGCACAGACACGATAGAGCCTGTCCCTCCAACCGAGATGAAGAAGGGTCTCTACAGCCCTTACTTCATCATACCCAAGAAAGGCGGCGGCTTACGACCGAGTTCTCATCCTCCCGTTCAAAATGCTCACGCAGAAGCATCTTAATCTGCGTTCGACATCTAGATTGGTCCGCAGTGGTAGACCTGAAGGATGCCTACTTCCACGTCTCAATTTTGCCTCGACACCGCCCCTTTCTGCGGTTCACGTTTGATGGCCAGGCGTATCAGTACAAGTCCTCCCCTTCGGCATATCTCTGTCCCCTCGCGTCTTCATGAAAGTTGCAGAGGCAGCTCTTGCCCCGCTCCGAGAAGCCGGCATCCGCATACTCAATTACCTCGACGACTGGCTCGTCAACTCACAAGAGTTACTATGCACTCACCAGACCAGGTGCTCAGGCACCTCAGCTGTTTGGGGCTTCAGGTCAACTGGGAAAAGAGTAAGCTTACTCCAGTTCAGAGTTTGA
This sequence comes from Moxostoma hubbsi, assembly GCA_032164185.1. Lineage (NCBI taxonomy): Eukaryota > Metazoa > Chordata > Actinopteri > Cypriniformes > Catostomidae > Moxostoma > Moxostoma hubbsi. The sequence continues at coordinate 39,285,588 of JAVLUX010000019.1, forward strand.
CTCAGTCTCAATGTTTGCACGTCTCCTCAACGAGCGTGCGCAGTCAGTGTTTCAGGCCGGGCACAACGGTCCCCTTAAAACTTTCCCAGAGGCTCCTGGGGCATATGGCATCCTCCGCGGCGGACGCGCCGCTGGGGTTGATGCAGATGAGACTGCTTCAGCACTGGCTACAGACTCGAGTCACGAGACGAGCATGGCGCCGCGGCACGCACCGTGTGCTGCCAAACATTTAAACAGACAGACCTCTGTTTCTTACGGGCAGGAGTACCCTTACAGCAGGTGACCCGACACGTCCTGGTCACGACCGATGCCTCCAGATCGGGTTGGGGTGCCATATGCAACGGGCACACAGTAGCAGGCCATTGGAAAGGGGCCCAGCTGCATTGGCACATCAACTGCCTCGAGTTGTTGACCGTCCTTTTGGCCCTGTGGAAGTTTCTCCTGTTAATTCGAGACAAACATATCCTGGTCAGGTCGGACAGCACCACTGCGGTGGCGCACATAAATCGCCAAGGCGGCGTATGCTCCCGCCACATGTCACAACTCGCCCATTTTCTCCTCCTTTGGAGCCAGCAGCGACTCAAGTTGCGGCGTGCCACTCACATCCCCGGCAACCTCAATGTGATAGCGACAACGCTTGCCTGGCGGAGAGTGGAGGCTTCACCCCCACTCGGTTCAGCTGATCTGGGAACGGTTTGGCAAGGCCCAGGTAGACCTGTTTGCCTCCTGCGAAACCTCCCACTGCCCACTCTGGTATGCCCGCTCAGAGGCTCCCCTCCGGGCAGATGCACTGGCACACAGTTTTATGAACCATTCATAAAACACCAGTTGACCAGTGGGGCTGTGCAAGTACGCATTTCCCCCAGTGAGCCTTCTTGCACAGGTGCTGTGCAAGGTCAGGGAGGACGAGGAACAAGTCACTCTTGTGGCTCCTTACTGGCCCACCCTTGCCTGGTTCTCGGACCTTGTGCTCCTCGCGACAGCCCCTCCCTGGCGAACTCCCCTGAGGAAGAACCTTCTTTCTTAGGGACGGGGCACGCTCTGGCATCCGCACCCAGACCTTTGGAACCTCCACGTCTGGCCCCGGTCAGGACGTGGAAGATCTAGCTGGTCTACCACCCACGGTCGTAGCCACGATCAACCAAGCCAGAGCCCCTTCTACCAGGCAACTCTACGCCCTGAAATGGCGTGTGTTCGCGAATTGGTGTTCTTCCCGGGCTGAAGACCCACAGAGGTGTGCAGCTAGGTCAATACTCCTGTTCCTACAGGAGAGGTTGGAGGGGAGGCTGTCCCCTTCCACCTTGAAGGTGTATGTTGCCGCTATCACAGCTCACCACGACCCAGTAGACGGCAAGTCTCTGGGTAGGCATGACTTAATTATCAGGCTCCTAAGAGGCGCCCAGAGGTTAAATCCCTCCCAGCCAGGCCTGTTCCCCTCCTGGGATCTCTCATTGGTCTTCACCGGTCTTCAGAGATCCCCCTTCAAGCCACTAGAATCAGTTGGCTCAGGGCCATCTCTTTAAAAAGACGGCCCTGCTGATCGCGCTCACTTCCATCAAGAGGGTTGGGAACCTGCAAGCGTTCTCTGTTAGCGACACTTGCCTGGAGTTCGGTCTGGCAGACACACATGTGATCCTAAGACCAAGACTGGGCTACATGCCCAAGGTCCCTATCAGTCTCTTCAGAGACCAGGTAGTGAACCTGCAAGCGCTGCCCCGGGAGGAGGCAGACCCAGCCCCTTCTTTGCTGTGTCCAGTATGTGCCTTGCGTGCCTTTCTGGACCGCACTCAGAAGCTTTAGGTGCTCTGAGCAGCTCTTTGTCTGCTCTGGGACAGCGGAAAGGGATCGCTGTCTCCAAACAGAGGCTTCCCCACTGGGTGGTGGATGCCACCTTACTGGCCTATCGCACCCAGGCCATGCCCCCCCTTACGGGTCCGAGCGCACTCAACAATGAGTATTGTATCCTTGTGGGCACTGGCTACGGGCACCTCCCTAGCAGACATTTGTAGAGCAGCGGGTTGGGCAACACCTAACACCTTTGCGAGATTTTACAATCTCAGGGTTGACTCAGTCTCGGCCCGTGTTTTCTCAGGTCCGAGCCGGTATAACTCGTTACACTTCGATGGTCTGACTGGGTGAATCTCTTGCGTCCAGCGCCCTTTCCCTCTGCCGAGGTAAAACAGTGTGCCTTCTTTCCCAGGAGACCCCTTTAGGTCCCTGGTTGATTCCTCCCTAGCCCTCTTGGGTCCGCAGTTCGCCAACCCAGTCCACTACGGGTACCCCAGGCTATCCCTACTGGAATAGGTGCTCCACAGGTCAGGCCTCCTATGCGGACTCCTCCTGTATGTATGTCCGCGGTGCGGTCACCTTACGAGCTGACCTGCGTCTCCCTTAGGCAGTCCTTCGCTACCCTCCGTTGGCCGTGTTGTAGCAACTCCCCCCTCCTTGAGGTTGGATCTACCACTGCGCCATTCTTTCCCACATGTGACCGAAGAGGCCATTTGATGTATTTTCGCCACCTTTACCCCCCTTTTCGGGCAGGTGTGGCCTCCGCAGGGTCTTTTCCCCCTGAAAGAATAGGAATTCGGGTAAGACCCCCTTCCTACGATGCGGTAAGGGCCCCGGCTGCTCTTGCTCTATGCTGAGAAACATAGAGAGAAAAGAGGCCCAGCCAGGCTTGGCCCATTCCCTAGTTGGCAAGCATCGCCTTGCTCCCCTCTAGGGAAACCAAAAGGATTCCGATGACTTTTTGGGGCATTGGGGAAGGGTACGTGCAGTCTGAAACACATTTGGTCGCTTGTGCACGTGAAATACCTGCCCACTCCTGTGTCAGCAGTACACGTACACGGCTCAGTACATGGCGTGATTTGAAGTGGACCCCTAGTGTCGCTTCTTCGACACGACGTTGAAGTGAGCGACACTAGGGGTCTCTTGAGCGCCGAATATGCCTCTGATCTATGGAAAAAGGCCAATGAGTGTTGGCGAAAAGTATTTGCATACCCCGCCCCGGACATACGGGTACAAAGGCGTGGGAAATATGCACGTTCATGCAGGATTTTTCTGAGGAGCCGGGAGTGTCCGGCCACCTCAGCGGCTCGGCTCAGCGACGTGGCCGGGATGCTTGTGTGTCAGACGCTGGAAATGTCCCGCCCCTTACTGAAACGGAAAATATGATTGGTTGACAAATGCGTCTGCAATGATCGTTCTGATTGGTGGATCAGCTTAGTCGAACTGTCTGTCTTGCCAGGGCTCCCGAGTGCATTCCTGTGAGAGAATAGAGAGAATTATTATTTTAAATAATAAATGAAACACAATTCACTCAACGGTGCTGCTGCATTGCGTTATTAGATTGTAAATGTTCCGTGTCAAATGCTTGTTGTTCATACGCAAAATCCTAAAACAGATAGGATTGCATACGACGTATACAAGCCCAAGCCTACACACCAGAAGCTGTTTCTCTGATTTTCTTTCATTACCTCTACATGGCACTGATACCTCTTGTTTGAATGAGTCTTGTGATGTCACAAGCGCTTGTCTGCTTGTGTCTTTCAGCATTTATGAATGTTAAGATGAGCGGAAGAATAAACCGTTCCAATCCTGCTCAAGTATTTGCTAATATTGCCTAATCCATTTATATCACTTTGAAGCTTATGATTATTGTTCATGATAACCAAATAATAATATCCGTAGTTAAAAAAATAAATATATTATTTAGAATCTATATTTTTGTGTGAGGATCGATATTTTCGATACAACATCAGTATCGGAAGTATCAATACTTTCAGGATTGATCCGCCCATCCCTACAAAACAGCTTTACAGAAGATCAGGCATTAACAGAAGATAAAACATTAATGTCTATAATGTTGATGAGTCATCATTGTGTAATTAGGTAAAATATGATTGTGAATTGTGTTTAAAAATAAGTAATTAAATAATAATTGTATTTAGAAACCCAGTGAGCAAGCTGAAGGTGACTGTGGCAAGGAACATAAAACTCCATAAGATGTTGATTAATGGAAAAGAAATAACCAGAAACCAGACTCACTGTGGGGGCCAGTTCTCCTCTGGCTAACATCATGAATATATTGTAAATATTACTTATGTATAGTGCAAGGTTAAAAATTATAAAATGTTTGTATGAACTGTAAGATTAATGACTAATGTCTTTGAAGTTCATGCTGGATTAACTGCAGAAGTTCACATAGATCCAATTGTCTTTGTTAATTGGCTGATGAAGGCTTTTGTTGGCAGTTGATAGTCTATGTATTTCATTTCAAGAGCGTAGTCCATCAATAGACCGAGGTGATGCAGGCAGAGATCAGTGAGATGCATCGCAGTTCAACCTGACTGGTAATTTCGGTGTGGTCCATCCTAGGTTCAGACAATGGCATATGAAGTATCCCATGTCTTATGGTTGGAGTTGGCATTAGTTTATCCTCTGAAGTCCATCATAATAATCATTTGAGTTACATTGACATGTCTAATTTTATTGGGTTTACCCAGTTCAAGTATGTTTTTAAGGGTTTGTGTTGAGATTTTATTCTAATTTTAAAGCAAGTCAATTAAGTTCAAACACTTGGAACCACCACTGAATCAAGTTCAGCCAAAGAGCTATTTTTTGAGCACATAACAATATACAGTCTTGTCTTTGTTTTCTATGAACATTCTCCTCACATATATTCAATCTCCACTGATTAGTATTGGGACATTTTGTCCACACTGTTCAAGGGGCCCTACAGCTGAGCTGTAAGAACACACTTCTTCCTTTAGAGCCAAAGCAGCTTGTAAGAGGACAACAGGGGCTTGCTTTCCAATTGCGCTCATTAAACTATCGACTGTTTAATACTGTTAGTGCTCTTAAGTTCTCTTTATTGTCCCTCCTATATCTCCAAGTGCTTTGAACAGGTGATACCTCACACAAGCCACAGCTTAGCCAGCTTCAGTAGACCTGTGCCTGCATTGCACTTAATCTGCTCTCTGTTTCTAACCAACACCGCTCTTATTGATCAGAAATGTGAGCCAAATCCCTGTTCTTACAAGTTAATTCATAAATGGAAACCACTTCAAAAGCTTCTCTCCTTTTCTCAACCTCCTGAAAGTTCAAATAAGGCTTGTTATTAATTTACATAATGCAATTACATAATTCCTTCTTAGGCTGCGACCCCATGTTACATGACTCATTAGAGATATGTGTCCCCTTTTGCAAATTATAGAGTAATATTTAAATTTCATGATCACATATTCCCCATATGTTAGTCACTCGAGGACTCACGTGAGACTTTCTTTCTGACTTGTTTCCTCACACCCCCTCTCTTTCCTCAGGGGCTTCTGTCTATCTGTCAACCCAAGCCAAGAGCCTAGTCTAATTTTCTTACCTGATAATTCTTCATGCAGGGGTTGAGCAGTTACCCATAGCAGCAGATATAATTTACCAGAAAATGCCATCTACTCATCCGCAACAGGTTATCAGAGGTGGATACACATGTTGTGGTAGAAGTTGGTAGTAGGCCAGAAAATTGGCTTATTTTAACCCAACATGACTCTGCATAATTTTTGTAATTGATATAAACTAACATCATGACATGAAGCCCAAGAATCATAATGTTTAACTCTGTTTGAGGTTGTTCTTTTGATAGCTTATCTAATTTGGCTCTATATGTGAATGTTTTGTATTGCTGTCTTTTACATAAGTGCTCTGAACTCAAAGCTGCCAGAAGCAATGTATATTGCTTATTGTGAACAGTATTCTTTACATGTAACCTGATCATTGCTCACATTTGATTGGTTAAATGAAAATATTTTTTATATGAAAAGATTACCATTCACACCTAAGGTTTACACACTCATTTGTGGGGTCAGCAGTGTGTTCAATAGCCATGAAAAGATTAGGAATATAATTAATTAGATTTTGCAAACGGCGAAATCAGACATAGCAGTTATGGTAGGCAAGTTGGGATCAAGGTGTTCAGTCTTGTAAGTTCATCTATTATCTTACAGTAAATGCCCATTGTGTGTGAGCTTATTGCCACATAAGTGTATTGGTATTTTTGGAAGATATTTCCAGTCTCTTCAATCAGTTAAATGTTTGAACAGACTCAACTTAATTTATGTTCCCTATGATCTTATGAAACCTTTTGATGTAATGTTATGCTTAATTGCTTGAACTCAGTTTTGTAGATACAATATATATATATACATATTGCTCTTGACTAATAATGAATTAACATGCAATGCATTATAATGCATTGATATGCGATTATAACAACATGAAAAAAGGGCGATTCAACATTATTAACCTATGAAAATGCACCTTAAAGGGGTCATGCCATGAGGAGTAAAAAACATTTTCTTGATATTTTGACAAATACTGTAAAACATACTGTAAATTACAGAAACCAAAACTTAATCCCAAATGCAGTAAAAGCATTTATTGAAAGAAAGCTACAAAAACACCTCATTCTCTACTTCCATGACTTCCCTATGTAACTAGGGGTACATTAATTCATGACTGTCTCTGTGCTCAAAAACATCAACGCCTACTTTTACATCAACGCACCCTTTGCCCCGCCCACTTGTGCTTCAGGTCGTCAACTGAGAGATAAGGACAAACAAGGCCCACTGTGGCCAAACTATTCCTGAACACCAAAGGGGAAACATCTGGACTTTTTGTTTTGTACTATTTTTGTATATAAACATGCACTGATAGACGTCTTTGACCGCTTGATACATATCTCAGGATGCTTTTAAAAGTGACATGGACACATCCTTTCACCCATCTGCACAAATGTTAATTATTGGTGTATGAAAAAATGCACTGGAGGGATGTCTTTGACCGTTTAGAAGCATTTCCAGCAATGTGTATTTCAGTGCAGAATGATAGTGGAAACTGGATGTGGATGTGTCTTCAGCGAATTTCAGTGTGAATTGCATTTTGTTGATTTTTTTCAGCTATCAGCATGAATTGCTTGTGAACAGTCATAAAAAAATTTAAGCTTTGCAAAGGAACTGTTATTGATGGATGGGCAGTTAAAAACACTTGGACCAGATGCAAAACAGTAAGTAAACAGTTAAATTCATGAATATTTCAAATGTCATGACTGTTTGAAAGTTTATGGTTCTGACACCCTGTTTAACTTAGCAATATCCTCCCAATATTATACCATGAGGGGTGCCAGCAGCTTGTAATGTCACTTCAAGATCTATAAAAATCCCTGATCATCAGCGTTAGGTGTGTAAATATTAGCCAAAATCAAACTTTGCCTCTGAATTTCTGCTAAAACAATAATGACTCTTCCTAATTTATCTTTTAATCTGTTTGAGACATTTGAATTGTAGATGTTTACATCAGTTTAAATGACTCCCCTGCTCTTACTTGAGCCAGCATTAAAAAAAAAAATTGTCCACCCCATATCTTCCCAAAATGTTCCCCAAGCACAACAGCGCCAAACGGTGTGCATTCCTCTAAACTCAAACAGTCCATGTACACCTACAAGAGACCCCCCCCCCCCGACAACTTTGCCTTTACTTTATCGGATGATCTAAAAAATATGAAAACAGGCCAGAGGATGAATCTCAGTTGTCTCCACGTCTGAGACAGTCAATCCGCGCATCTTATGTTTGAATGCGTTACCGCGGAAACATAGTGTGTTCAGTGAATTTCGTCTCCATGGCAGATCTTGCGAATTTCCTTGACGTACAGCATCATTGATTAAAATGGGTTCTATTGTTTTTGAAGCAACGTGACTCTTGTGTCAGACAGGGTGTGAGTGTTAACAGTTGTGCTTGAGATGAACAGTTTAAAATATTCAGATGCAAAGTGTTGGATGTGTGTTATGTGTAAACCCTGAAAATTATTTTTTTAATATTGTGGGATTGATCACTCTCTTCCGATTGAGTTTTAAATATGGCTGATTTTGTGGGCCTGTGCGATGTTAGCCAATCAAAATTGTGGCCATTTACATTGAAGTTTTAAGGAGGCACTTAGGACAAAATTAAGATTTTCAGACAAACTTTCATGGTTCCCGTCACTTTCTCAGTCTGGGTTTTTTTGTGACGGAACCATAGCATTTTCCGCCCATGTCTGTCTTTGTGTGAGTGCACGGTCTCTGTTTTATTCCCTGCCACACGCTCTTCTGTCTGTTGTGTTTCATGTCTGGAGTATGGTGTCTGTGTCCTGACTTTCTGTCTAGTTCGGTTCCAATCTGTGTCGGGACCCGGACATCTATACTCTTGGGTACATTGCACTTGTGTCATCTGGCTGCAGTCAATAACTTATGTCTATCTTTTTGATTGTCTCCTGTGGCCACGCACTATGCACGCTTTGCGCTGCACGCCCATGTCATGAGTGGTCTTCATGTTGTGTTGAGGTTCGGTCACTTTGGTATCGGGTGGATGTGTGGCCGAACTCTCACACAAGTTTCCTGTCTCGTTTTGTCGCTTGTTGCACGCATCTACACTCAGGTTTTGTTTTGTGTGAGAATGCATGGCATCACTTTGTTTAGTGTTGATACGCATTCTCTCATCTTGTTTGTCGATTGGCATGAGAGTATATCGCCTCATTGTCTTGGCGATGTGTGCTCATGCCATTCAGGTGTCTGCTGTCTTGTGAGAACACGCAGCTTTGTTATTGTTTCTGTATTGCAGCGTGTTTCTCTGTCTGATGTTATACCCTGCCTCCTTGTTTGCTCATTATTGTTTCATTAGACACTCCTGCCCAATCTGTTAACCTGTTTGATTTTTCTCCCTATATTAGGCTTTTCCTGTTTGCTGTCCTTTGTCAGTTCATCTGGTTTCCAGTCGTGTTTCATGTGTCCTGTCAGTCCTGTTAGCAATAATTTTACAGTGTTTATTATTATTTTTATGTTACTTTTTAACACATAATAATACAATTTTCAAATCAAAAGTTGTAAATGTTAACATTACATAACATTAATGAACTAACATAAACTAACAATGAACAATTGTATTTGTATTAACTAACATTAACAAAGATTAATAAATGCTGTAAAAAATGTCATTGTTAGAATATGATACCCTATGCACTTTGTTTTATATTTACATAAGTACAAAAAAAGCATTTATTAAGCATTTATAACATGTAAGTTAAAAGTGCTTAATATTTTGCAAGTATTGCATGAACTTATAAATTTGTATTCATATTGTTATAACTGCATGTTAATTACTTATAATGCAATACATGTAAATTACATATTAGTCATGAATTAATCCATTTATAAACACTTAACAAATAGAACATTACTGTAAAGTGTGACAGAGTTATTTTAATGATTTTTCTACTAATCTTGTTCTTCTAATAATAAAATGTGTTCAAACTTTTGGCTGTAAATGGAAGGGTAGAAACTTTAGTGCAGATGAAGATGCAGTCACCTGTAAACATGCAAGTCTGCTGAGCAGGTGTTCAGCCATATGTATGGTGCAACATATTTACGCTTGTGTGAGAAGCGATGTGAGGAACCTCAAAGGAGTCCAGACCCAAACTCATAAACTGTCTGAATATCTCCCAGTGCATTTGACAGTAACCTGCATTATTAGGTCAACGTCAGATAAGATCTTATGAACAATCACAGTTTTCCTTAAAATCTCTATTTTCAGTGCAAGCCCATTCAGAGTCAATCCGAAGGTCATTTTATATACATGGGAAAAGGGAAATAATTCGGTAAATGGTCATTCCATATCTCTAGACATTAAAGATTGACGTTTAGCGTGTGAAAGGGCACTCCAAGTGAGTCTTCTCCACAGACGAGCACATCTGAATATCTGACAGACGATGGAATTGCAGCCATTAAGATGTCTGTAGCATTTTTCAGGAATGAAATGGGCAAGATAAAAAAGAATTCGCTCAGGTAATCAATATTACTGCGTATTAGCCTGGGTTTAAGAAAAGACCCTGTTTTACTGTGTTCAACTGTAAGTTCACACACATACACATCTGAAGAGACTCGCTAAGTCAATTTTAAAGCTTTGCATGGCAGATGTGCATTATTCCACAGTTAAAAAGAATGTCTGTTCTTGTTTATATGATAAGAGTAGGTGTTTATGGGGTTGTTCACTATAATTTAAAATATAAAACCTAGTAAAGATTTACCATTAGGAGAATTTATCCCGTGGAACAGTGATACCTAACCAGGGTTACGTATGGGGGTTGCAGGTGGTATGAGATAAGAATTCGATTTTACTATGTTGAACCTAACAAAATATATGTCTCAAAATAAAAATAATAGGGATTGAGGATGGGTAAAACTATTAATTTACCAATTAAATGCAATATTCACAATAACAATGGGAATATCAATCTTTTACTCTCTTAAGACACTGAGATCTTTTCACTCAAAGTAAAAGATTGGTGACCAAATATGAGATCCACACAATATATTCTTAACTGAATGTCTCTTTTAATATATTTTCTGTTCTTTACAGCTATTTGTTGATCAAAAACAACAAAAACACATAACTCTAACTAATCACACAGCACAGATGCGCTATAGAGACCATGCTCTATAATAAATTCTGGTGCATTTTTGGGCTGCCGCCAGGATTTTTTTTTTAAAGCTCTCTATTCACACATACTAATTGCAAAAAAAAAGTGGTCTAATTTTTTCAGAAATAAAAAAAGACTCAAATTATTCATAAATAATATTGTATGTGTTTATAATCTTATGATAAACAGTAAAAAATGTATTGTATTCACTCTACCCCACATTAAAAAAAGTTTATTTCATTCCACTAGATGGAAGTAAGCACTAGAAAAAAAATATGTCCATAGATATCCAGTCTTTTTTTCAGTTCATGCATCACCCTCGATATTTCATCAAATATCTTGGCCTCTGAGTGGACCAGAAGCTCAATCTAAGTGTCACTATAAAGTTGTGATCCTCCTCTTTGTGATTATGTATAACATTTTATCATCAATAGTCGAAAACATATTTTCCGGATGCTTTGATTAGCATGCTTTTCCTGATGGATGGCATATTTTGTTCTGGACATCCATTAGATTATTCAGGCTCATTTGTTTAGAAAACTGCTGAAGGTAAAAGTAGATATAAAGCTATTTTAGCTATTTTGGGGCTTATAGCAGCAGTGATGGTCACACAAAAGAGACATTTGACATTTGTATTTGATGATTTACATAAATCATATTTAACTTTGTTATTATTTTTAAAATCTTTCAAATTTTGGTATTTGGGAAACAAAATAAACACTATATAGTCACACTAGGACATGTTGTGATTGTAATCTGTGTGCTGAATGTTTGCGTAATGACGTTCGAACATAAGACGTACATGTGTGTGGTATCAGACCCGATTCCGATACCAGTATCATTAGCGGTGCATCCCTAGTAAATGTATAAACACACTAGATCATATAAATCAATCTCACACACACTCAGCGAGCTAAGGGCTACACATTCCCCACGGCATAGGTTAAACTGCTGTCAGGAGTCTTGATGCCACCTTGAAAACGATTTTGTCACATGTACAGAGCAAACGCAGTCAAGCTTGCTATGTCTGCTCAAGGCAGTAATAAATTCACTCATGCAGAGAGAACGAGAGCGAGTGAGAGAGAGAGAGAGAGAGAGAGAGAGAGATGGCAAGGAAAATGAGACAATGAAGTTAAACAGCCTGTCTTTGTTTTAACAATATCTGTCGAGAAAGTAAAATTTGTATTTCCCATTCTCTAATTTTTAAGAGTTTATCTCTCACTCTCTCTATTTTACTTCATCAAAAATATAAGTGGGTACCCCTTACTGTGGATGTGCAAAGTTGTGTAATTTCTGCACCACTTGAGTCACAAAACAGAATTGGAAAAATAATGATGTTTCCAAACATTTTTTTGCAAACGCTCCCCTTATCTTCCGTTAGCCAGTCAAACATATTGTCTCGACCCAAATTCACTATCTGTTGAGTCAGAAGTTGACATGTCAGTACACTCAAACAAAACCGAGCAATGATTTGATAGTGCCACAGAGCCAGTCAACCAAAGGCTTACTTAAGGGCTTTGCACACTGCATTTAACCCCAAAGATTACATTTTTTAAAATCTGGCCAAGGCCTTTTTTAACCCTGGGCAACACAATGTCTTCCAATTGCCCTCTGTTTAACCCAGTGTAAACATAAATTTTAGGGGGTTATCACCAAATTGCTACCTGTGGTCTGTACCACAAAGCTGTTTGAATGAACTCATGGTTACAGTATTGATTTCAGATTCACAAAACTAATCCAATCCAACCCAGTATAAATGGTACCACAATGCTCAATATAAACCTTCCCTGTCAACTCAGAGTTTGATCCCGAGTTTAAGATTAGTTCACAAGAGCATGCACATAAATGAGTTTGTCAATGGCATGAAACATGGTGAGAGAGAGAATGCAATTCACTTCTTGCTAGAAATTCACTGGAATTCTCCATTGAAGGCCAATCGTTATGAAAATATGAAGAATTGAAATACATTCAAACATATATATATATATATCCATCCATCCATCCATCCATCTTCAACCGCTTATCCGAAGTCGGGTCGCGGGGGCAGCAGCTCCAGCAGGGGGCCCCAAACTTCCCTATCCCAAGCCACATTAACCAGCTCTGACTGGGGGACCCCGAGGCGTTCCCAGGCCAGTGTGGAGATGTAATCTCTCCACCTAGTCCTGGGTCTTCCCCGAGGCCTCCTCCCAGCTGGACGTGCCTGAAACACCTCCCTAGGGAGGTGCCCAGGGGGCATCCTTACCAGATGCCCAAACCACCTCAACTGACTCCTTTCCACGCAAAGGAGCAGCAGCTCTACTCCGAGCTCCTCGCGGATGACTGAGCTCCTCACCCTATCTCTAAGGGAGAAGCCCGCCACCCTTCTGAGGAAGCCCATTTCGGCCGCTTGTACTCGCGACCTAGTTCTTTCGGTCATGACCCAACCTTCATGACCATAGGTGAGGGTAGGAACAAAAATTGACCAGTAGATCGAGAGCTTTGCCTTCCGGCTCAGCTCTCTTTTCATGACAACGGTGCGATAGAGCGAATGCAATACCGCCCCCGCTGCCCCGATTCTCCGGCCAACCTCCCGCTCCATTGTCCCCTCACTCGTGAACAAGACCCCGAGGTACCCCGAGGTACTTGAACTCCTTCACTTGGGGCAATACCTCCTTCCCCACCCGGAGTATATATATATATATATATATATATATATATATATATATATATATATATATATATATGCCGAAAGGCTAATTTACGCATTCATGACTTTGAGAGATTATTGTAATACACTACTGGGTGGATGCCCTGAGGTTCAATAAACAAGCTTCAGTTTCTTCAAAATGCAGCAGTTAGAGTGGTTACTAGAATTAAGAAATATGGTCATATCAACCCAATTTTACTGACACTACATTGGCTGCCTGTTAGGTTTCGTATCAGTTTTAAAATTCTGCTAAATACTTACAAAGTTTTTAATTATCTAGCTCCTCATTACTCAAGTGACCTTCTGTCACACTATAATCCATCATATTCACTACAATCGCAAAACCTGTCCTGTTGATCTGTACATAGAATATTAAAACCCACAAAAGGAGGTACATCCTTTTCATACTTGGCTCTTAAACTATGAAATAGTCTTCCTAGCATTGTTTGGGATGCAGACACACTCTCTCAGTTTAATTCTTGACTAAAGACTCATCTCTTCAGCCATACACCTAATTTATCTCTCAACCTGAAGTTATGCTGCATTAGTCAGGTCTACCGGAACCGGAAACACTTCTTATATTCTATAACTCTGCTTCAAAATGAAGTGAATGGCATTAACGTTAATATTATTCTATTAGTTTCCCTGTATTATACTCGGGATACATATCCAGTGGTTACCAGAGCTCACCAGATCCAGCTTCAGTCTAGCCTGATGTCCCAAGATTTTTTTTGTTCTATTCATGCAATTTTAGTTTTAGAGTCTGAAGTCAAACTTCAAAAAAGTGTAAAAAGTCAGGCCAAACAAACTGGAGAGAAAAAGAGACTGTATTATTTTTGTAGTATATTTCAGAACAGACTTCCTTGGTAACATTTAGAGTTGGATTACCTATACCCAGGGTTTATAATGTTTCTGGGTTGACATATTAAAGTGGGAAAGCCTATTATAATTGTGTCTGCATATTTAGCTGGGATAGGAGAAAGAATGTTTAACATAGATACAATTTCACTTCAAAAAAAGAAAAAAAAAGAAATTTAATAGAAGCTTAATGGGGGAAAAAGCAGATTCTTAAAAAATGCCTGATGGTCCTGAGGGAGGTGACCAGCCTGTGTCCGTGCTGTGCATTCAAAAGAACAGGATCTTGGTCCATTGTTCCTTAGTTAAGTTGTAATTGTGAGAATTCAAGGCTCTTTATAGAGCCAGCGAGCACTGCTGATCTTATCTCTTCACTTCAATATCTCTCTGTCAAGGTCAAAGAGAAGATAGAGTAAGATGCTGCCCTTCCAGATTCTAGGTTTTAAACTCTCTAAGAAAGTCTGTACACTCTGTTTCTGTCTTCAGTTAATCAAGTTCTAAATGATTAGCTTCCAATAAAGCATTTTAGTTTTATGAAATCATCCAGTCCTCCACTGGCTGAAAGCACTTTTTATAAGGAGGTGACTAATAGAAAGTCCTTAAATATACAGTAGCTCTTAAAGGAATGGTTCACCCAAATATGAGAATGATGTCATAAAGTACTCACCATCATGCCATTGTTCATGCAAGAACTTGAGCTTTTAACACTAAAAACAACCCCATGTTGTACATGTGTAGATATTTTATGCCTAAAAAGATTTAATATCCAATATTAATACAATTTTTTATTTATTTATATTTCGATAGAATGTTTTTATTAAACTGTGGTTTTTATTAGACATGATGTGGGTGACTTGACTTAATGAATTTCTTGATTTTAAGTTTTTAACCACGATGAAACCGCAATGCGAGCACCGTCTTGGCTTTACAAACGGCACACTCACTTTTACCAGTTGTCAGGTCTCGGTCCCTGTGAAACTGCCTTGTATAGTCTCTATTACATTGTATACATACGTGTCTTTGTGTTTTGGTTTGTGCCAGCCACCTCGGTAGTTGATGTTATACAATAGTCTCTGTAGTAAGTAGTCGTTGTCTGAGTCCAAACTCGAGTACTCCAACTCTACTATTTAATAATGACAATTTTTACCTGATGAGTAGGGTTGCTACGTTTCCGGTAAGCAAATATATTAAAAAATATATTTTGCCATCTGTCTGCCATCGAACGTCTCTCTGCTAAAATACAGTACAATAGACGAACATGATGTCAACATTGCGGCCAACATACGTGACATCCCATCCATTACAGGACCAACTGTATCAACCCTTCTGATCAGCTACAAAACTTAAAAAAATGATGTGGCATTACTCACAAGAACTTTATATTCTCTATACTCAAAAAACTTGGTAAAACTATTGTAAAAAATTGTTTAACCTAAATATGTTCTTCATAAAAAATTGTATCCCTAAAGAAATGGATAGCATTTGAAACATAAGTATAAAATCATTACTACTCCCAAGAGCTGAAGTCTCCTGTCATATTAGTAACCTCAAAAAAGCTGTTTTATTCTGTATGGAGAGGGGTTCTGAATGCACGCATGCACACACACACATACACACAAGCACACAGGTGAAATGGTAACAGATGAGCCTTTAAAAATAATGGATGTAGTGTTGTATGTATTGAGGAGCAGAGGTCCCCTGTGCGCAGTAAAGGCATCTCTCTGAGACAGAGACACAGCAATACTACAGTATGCCACCGACAACAACACTGTGAATGTGTGACAGAGAAAGAGTTACCACACCAGGAGAGTGATTGCATGTGTGGATGTTCTTCAGAGAATACTCTACTACATACTTTTGTAGCACTCTCCATTCAGAAACATTCTAAAACCTAAAAAGAATAGTTCACCATGAAAATTTAAATTCTGTCAAAATGTACTCACCATCATGTTGTTCTAAATCCATATGATTTTGTTTCTTCTGCCAAACACAAAATTAGATGATTTAATGGTTATCCCATTCCATCTACTATGGTGGAGGAAGTTTCCGCAAAAAACATAAAGCTGCAAAAGTATCTTAAAAGCAGCCATGCGACTTGTGTGTCAAATATATGTATGTATAGACCAATGAGCCAAAACTTTATGAACACTCACACTTGAAGCACAAAACATTGATTATCTCCTATAAAGGCCACATGGCAAGGTCTGGGTAGATTAGATGGTAAGTGAACAATCAGTTCTCGTTGTCAATGTGTTGAATGCAGGAGAAATGGGCACGGGTAAAGACCTGAGCGACTTTGACAAGGGACAAATTGTTATGGCCAGACGACTGGCTCAGAGCATCTCTGAAACTGCAAGACTTGTGGGGTGCACACGTCAGCACTGGTGAGTGCCTACTGAAAGTGTTGGGTGCCCAAGGCTCATCAAGATGCAAGGGCAATGAAGGCTATCCCATCTGGTCCGAACCGACAGAAGGTCTACTGTGGCACAAGCCACCGAAAATTTTAAAGATGGTTACAGGACTGTCACAACACACAGTGCATTGCACCCTGCTGCATAACTGACCTTGGAGCAGTGATAGTAGGTTATCTGGTCCAATGAGTCCCGTTTCTTTTACATCACGTGGACGGCCGTGTATGTGCATGCCATTTACCTGGGGAAGTGATGGCACCAGGATGCACTGTGGGAAGATGACAAGCCAGTGAAGAGAATGTGATGCTCTGGGCAATGTTCTGCTGGGAAACCCTAGGATCGGCCATTCATGTGGATGTCAATTTCACCTACCTAAATATTGTTGCAGACCAGGTACACCACTTCATGGCAATGGTATTCCCTGATGGCAGTGTCCTCTTTCAGCATGATAATGCACCCTGCCTCACTGCACACATTGTTCGGGAATGGTTTAAGGAACATGATGAAGAGTTCAAGGTGTTGCATTGGCCACCAAATTCCCCAGATCTCAATCCGATTGAGCATCTGTGGGATGTGCTTGACTAACAAGTCCGATCCATGGCGGCTCCACCTCACAACTTACAGGACTTGATGGATCTACTGCTAATGTTTTGGTTCCAGATTCCACTGGACACTTTCAGGGATCTTGTAGAGAATGCCTCAGCAGTTAGGTGATGTTTTGGCGGCACGCAGAGGACCAACAGCATATAAGCAGGTGGTCATAATGTTTTGGCTGATCAGTGTATGTACATGGTGTAACTTCAACATACCAGAAAACAAATCCAAGAATTATAGCAGGTAAAAAACTTCGCTATTGGATAACCGATAAACATTAATCTAGACTACAACAATGCTGTCCTGAACAGTGTAGTTAGTTTCTCCTGATGGAACATGAGTCAGCCGGCACTTCTTTCCTGTGTGTGCGGACATGATGTAATGACGAAAGGATGAACGTCATCAGCCAGTGATTTCACTCCAAATAGAACCCGACAGCTCAAAATACAAATAATTTTTATAGGCTTACCATAGTGAATCAGGGTATGGTAAGGACATTGTTTTAAATTTATGGACTCAATCAATAATGGCAATTTGTTAATTTTTATCCCCAAAAAATCATACATAGTGCAGCTTTAATTATATATATATAAAGAGAGAGAGCGAGAGAGAGAGAGAGAGAGAGAGAGAGAGAGAGAGATAGATAGTACCATGCTTAACTTGGCACAGTGTCCTAAGAATGCTGATGACGTGTGGCAACCAAAGTGAGATACTCCAAAAGCATCCATCTGACGCATGTGTAGAGACATGTCTCTACTTCGGACATATTGACGAATTCAATTGTAAAATGGATTTCTTGTGAACTCTAGGCCAACGATAGGCTCATGTTCAGTAACATAGAAATAATATATTTAATCAGAATGGTTTTGGCGCGGATTTAATGCCAGTCTTGCCATGGATACATATGTCCCATGGACACATTGGTGACTCCTTGATGTTATATATGAGAAGATATACAGATCATTACCTTCCAGCAGGAGCCTGACATGGTACATTCTAAATAGTATACCCATCTCAAAATACTCAGATGTTAGAAATGCCATTGTGTTGATCCATAACAATCACTTCATTTCTGCTAGATGTTTATTTAATATGTTTTTTGTTTGGTTGTGTCTTACATGCAAATAATTCTGACAGGACCAACTTGAAAGACCATTTCACCCAATTAAAAAGCAAGAAAGATTGGATCAGTTATCATAAACATAACACATGCAAATTTAGTTTCTGTTAATGGCTAGCATGAAATATAATGGTTTGATGGGTAAACCATTAAAATTAGCACAAAAAAGTGCATTTGAGCAAATGCAAGTAATAGAACATAAAGAATTTACTGTGCTTCCTTTGAGTTTTCTCTTATTATTCTCCTTTAGGGCCCCATTCCCTCATATATATATATATATATATATATATATATATATATATATATATATATATATATATATATATATAAATAGAGCTCTAATTCCATCCACCTAAGTGGAGGAAAATGGATGCAGCTTGCTTTAGTAATTGGCAGAGATACATGAAAACCTTACTGGATAATAAAATTTCATAGTAGACCAATGGCACATAGATTATAACCTTTATAAATTTACATTAGAAAAACCTTTATAAGGCCAAAAGCTGTGGCTGGATGAAAGTATTTTGGGCATAGAGGGTTTTTTTGATACATCATGTTCACATAATATAAGATACTGGGTAAAGGGGCCATTCACACAGACAAATGTTTTATGGCTTTTGAGCTGCAGCTTTCACAGCATTATCATTGTGTTTTTAAGTTATTGTCTAGTTATAAATAAGTCAGCACAACGTGCTGAAAGACACTGAAATTTTATGATCATGAAATTATACACTCACATTGCACTTTAATAGGAACACCTGTACACCTATTTATTCATGTGATTATCTAATCAGCCAATCGTGTGGCAGCAGTGCAATACATGAAATCATGCAGATACAGGTCAGGAGCTTCAGTTAATTATCACATCAACATCAGAATGGGGAAAAAAAAATTCTCAGTGATTTAGACCGTGGCATGATTGCTGCTGGTTTGAGTATTTTTGTAACTGCTGATCTCCTGGGATTTTCACACACAACATTCTCTAGAATTTACTCAGAATGGTACCAAAACCCCCCAAAATGTGAGCGTGAGTTTTGTGGTCGGAAAAGCCATGTTGAAGAAAGAGGTCACCGAAAAATGGCCAGACTGGTTTGAGATGATAGAATGGCTATGATAACTCATATAACCACTCTGATAAATTGTAGTGAGCAGAATAGCATCTCAAAATGCCTTTGAGATTCATCAAAACATGCCGAACCTTGAGGCAAATGGGCTACAACAGCAGAATATCATGTTGGGTACTTTATTAGAACCATAGTGTTCAGTGAGTGTATGTTTGGGTATAATTGTGTTATGACACGTTTGAGTATGATTTTTCAATTTAAACTCATTTTTTTCTCACATTTATTCATTCCATGTGATTCATTTTTATCCTGTTGTTTTCTGTACACATTCCGCTCTACTGAGGTGAGCTGTTTCTTTTTGGTTTTCAGCTTTCTGGTTACAGAAAACAACAAACATTCACAACTAAAAACCAATAAATGTAGATCAAATTGATCCAATTTACAAAGTGAAATAAAAAGGATTAGGCTATATTAGCAAATCCTTGTTCAGGATGGGAACTATCTTAACATGCTGCTGAGAGACACAAGCAGACAAGTGTTTGCGCTGTTCAAACAAGAGGAATCAGTGCCTTGTAGATGTAATGATAGAAAATCAGAGAAACACCTTCTGGTCTGAAGTAAATTGATGCTAAAACAACATATCTACATGTGACGTTTCTTATTTCTTATAATTGTGTGTGACAGGATGGAGGAAGGGCCGGGTCGTGATTTCCGCTGCCGGGGGGGGGGGAGACCCGTCCACCAAAAATGCGGTGGGGCGTTCCGACCAACAGAGGCCAGTGCTGCACTTTTTTTTTGTTTCCCTCCCCTTGTCCCCTCCCCCATCCAGGTAAACGTTCCTGCCGGCAGACAGGTGTAAGGCACACCCCTCCCCAGGGAAGGGGGTGGTGGGGGAGTGTATGTTATGCCGGGGATTCTCCCGGCCATGAGGTGACTGGCCATGAGTTGAGCTCTCACCTTGAGCCCGGATGAAAGTCAACAAGCCTGCCAGGGGGCGGGTGGTTCGTGAGAATCTACCCGGCGAAACCAAGCCCACTGCCATCCCCAAATCGCATCCATCACCAGCCAGGTTGTCCTCAATCCCATGGGAAGAAGGAGCGGCATGTGGGGTGGCTGGAGTGGCGTTCCTCTTTAAGAAGGAAAGCCGTGACCGCAACGTTGACATGGATAATTTCTCGCAGTGAGAACATGAACCATCCACAAACGCTGCCTCAGTGTGATCATGGCCCAGACACACAAGGCAGTGTCTATGACTGTCAGGAGTGGAGAGAAATTGACCGCATCCAGGAACTACACAGGGGCAGAAGTGCATCTTTACAAAGACGCGCCCTGAAAAAGACGTTCAACGCCAGCTGTGTGTTTGCTCTTTTAGAGAAATAAACTCTTTTAGGGAAAATACTCTCTTTTAGAAGTGCTGTCAAAGAGCCCAGGGGCAAAGCTGCACTGCTGTGCAGGGAAGGAGAAAGCCGCTGAAAGCCATAGATCCAACAGCAGATACTCTACTGAGGTGAGTGGAACAGAAGTGATCTCAGCTCGCTGATCGCACAACCACTCGGCTCCAAAGATGAAATCTGAATGAATAGATGCACGATTCCCTCCTTTTATATACATATGTCCGGGGAAGGGACATGCAAATTCTGTCTGCCAAATTCTCATTGGCCTTTTCTCAAGTTCAGAGGTAACGGAGGCCTTCAAGAAAGTCCCCTAGTGTTGCTTCATTCGACACACCATTGAGTGAGCGACAGATGGGGAACAGCCGGTACACTGCAGACAAAATTAGAGAAGTGCAGGCACTGAATACCGCTGTGTTCCGCCCCACTTCAAGCACTGATTTACACCTTTATACATGCAATTTTGGTGATCAGATCATTTGCATCAAATATTACTTAGAACTAATCATGCAGGTAAATTATTGAATTTTCTACATTTGAAAAATAACAGACCTTTAATAAGGGCGATTATCCAGTCAGAATTAGATTTTGAAATGTGTTGGGTTGCCAAATTTCAATAGGTGAAATCCCCAAGTCAGATTTTGACACTTGTACAGTTTGGAAATATTCTCTCAGAGTGACGTTTTAGTCACACAATCTGGCAACCATGAATGCGCTCTCTGCGCTCCACTGCAAAAAGATGATGTTTTTTTGGAAAACACTGGCAAAGAAGTAGCTCAGAATTTAGCGATGGGTTGACTTGTCCATCCTAGTGTACATGTGAATGTTACACCTCTGAAGGTATCACAAGCTTTGAATGGTCTTGCTCTGCAGTACTTAAGTGAACTTCTACCACGGTATTTTCCATCACGTTCGTTACGATCACAAAATTGTGGCCTGTTAATAGTAGATCTAATAGTAATAGTAGAATAGTAGAATAGATCTTTTTCCTATTTGGCTCATAAACTATGGAATAGTCTCCCTAACACTGTTTGGGATGCAGACACATACAAGTTATTCACAGACAAGTCTAGAATAAAGACTCATCTATTTATTCATCAACTTACAATTAGGCTGCTTTAGTTAGGTCTGCTGGAACCAGAAACATTTATAATAATCTATAACTCTGCAACAAAACGAATGGCATCTATTCTAATATTTTTCTGTTTGTTTACCTGTCATATCCTGAGGTTCAGTGTTGGGTTCGAGTCCACCTTAATCGAGTCAGAGTCAAGTCTGAGTCTTTAAACAATCAATTCTGAGTTGAGTCTAAGACCAAAAGGGGCCGAGTCTGGCACAAGACCGAGTCCATAATAGGCAGAGAGGAGTCCGAATGAATCAGTTCATGAATCTGAATTAAAATTGTAACCGTAAACTCAACATCAATATTATAAGCTTATTTTAAACTTCAAAACTAAGAAAAACTATATTGTTTGTCAACATAAATGTAAGAAAAACACCTCTGCTGGATTTCATATTCACATTTTATGATTAGTATCCTGCTGTACTAACTTCAGAATGAAAGCATATGCTTTAGGTTTCTGTTGACTTTTCCCCTCCTCTCAAACATACAAAGAAAGTGAAAACTGTGTTAGTCATTACAACCAAAGTTATTATTTCAATTTTGTTTTTATTTCTGCTTCATTTTCAATTTGTCAATTCAGTTTAATTTCATATTATTAAAATTATCCATATCTAAAGAAATAATAGTCTGTACTGAGATTTCTTTCTGAATGTTCTTTCTCTATCTGCGAATGATTTTGTATGAAAAATCATACTGTACAAATGATTCATCACAGAAGTAATTAGCACTCGCTTACTCCTTACTCGCTGAGAAGTTATGTCTCATGATTTCACTGCAAATGTTACATCCAAAACACTGGAAAATCCCACCCCAATGAGGGACATGTCGTCACAGACATGATTTTCTAGTTCATTTGCCGGAAACTGCCCAATGCAGGCCAGTTCTAGGTGCTGCTCATGTACCTAAATCCCTGATTCATCCATGTATGTCTGTGCTGTCACAGAAGATATCAATATAAATAATAATATCTGATATTTGCTTGTGAGGCAGCCGCGTTGGTCTGCAATCAGTCTGAAATCTTTAAATACCAACCAAAGAATACTTCATTGAGCTCTTTTTTAACCGCAAAAACATGTCATACATCTAAAAGAATTGTCTTTCTAAAAAAATTTGTGCTGTTTATCTGTTTAGAGTTGCTGTATTCTTTAGCAATAACACTATTTAAAAAGTTACACAGTTAATTCATCAAGCTATTATGTACCAGTTCAAGCTGACAACACTGTGTGGAACACAAGAGACTACAGAAGCCTACATGTGCAGATACATTATGCCTAAAAAGATTTAATATCCAATATTAATACAATTTTTTATTTATTTATATTTCGATAGAATGCTTTTATTAAACTGTGCGAGACATGATGTGGGTGACGACTTAATGAGTTTCTTGATTTTAAGTTTTTAACCATGATTAAACCGCAATGCGAGCACCGTCTTGGCTTTACAAACGGCACACTCACTTTTACCAGTTGTCAGGTCTCGGTCCCTGTGAAACTGCCTTGTATAGTCTCTATTACATTGTATACATACGTGTCTTTGTGTTTTCGTTGTGCCAGCCCCTCCGGTAGTCTCTGTAGTAATATTCAAGCGTATTGGTTGACTGATGAGTGTGCCTGTGCACGTGCAGACAGATGTGTTCTTTAATTGTTATTTATTTATTTATTTTTATTGCATCACAAATGTCATGGACTTGACTGGATAAAAGTCTCGAGTCCCAAAGGCTCAAGTCCCATTATAATTGTTCTTGTGACTAGGACTCGAGTCTGTATCCAAACTTGAGTACCCCACCTCTACCGAGGTTACCAGCACCGGCTAGATACAGCTCCATTCCTGCTTGATGTTAAACTACTCTTCTATGTGTCCCTGAGTGATGACGACAAACTACAGCCAGTGCTCGACTTCAGAGCATGAACTGATGCCAACTCCAGCTGTAAAGCACTGCAGGAAAAATCTGATTTATTATCAAATAATTTCTTTTTAGACTGACTGTTCAAACTGAAGGCTATATTTGGAGAGATAGGATTTTTTTATCTTTAATTTTTTTCTGCTTTTTTTTTGGCACGTTCACGTTAGTTGTCATAGTAATGATGCAAACTCACCATGCCTGAGAGTTTAGCAATTGATGTTTTCATGAGGGCAGTATCTAATATTACATTCGTCACAGGCAACATAATGAGAGAGGTGGCATATGCAATGTTTCTTGCTGCTAGGGTTTACAGCGGCCCCATTTTAGACAATCTGTCCCGTATTTTATCCCATGTGGGATGCCTGTTGCCTGTGGTAGCGAAGCATAAAAACCATAAAACGAAACATTTAGACCCTCAAGATTGAGCGTAAATTTTCAAAGAAATATCTGATATTTATTTACACATTTTTATGAAAAGGCAAATTTTGTTCAAGTCATGTGGTGTAACCCTGAGAAAACATGATATGTTTGACTAAAGAATTAATATGTATATACTGTGTGTGTGTATATATATATATATATATATATATATTTGTTTATAATGTTTACAAACCAACCTCTGGAGATGTATCAAAAGCTGTATACTGGCAGCTAAAGTTAACAGGTTGTGCACGCCGATCAAATCACCAGAAACTGAAGGTTTCAGCTCCATCTAATAGGTTGTATCCAAATGTATCATACCACAGACTAATGAGTTACTATGACATCACAGTTAAGAGTTCCATTCCTTTGTATGTTCCATTACAGCTGTTCACCATTTCAAAAACAACTTTAAAGGAATATTCCGCGTTCAATACAAGATAAGCTCAATCAACAGCCTCTGTGGCATAATGTTGATTACCACAAAAATGTCTTTAGACTTGTCCCTCCTTTTCTTATAAAAAAATAAATACAAAATCGAGGTTACAATGAAGCACATACAATGGAAGTAATCCATACTTCTACCTCCTGATTATCTCCCTTTTTTCTGCATCTTCTCACATTATGCTGTCATCCCGTATGTTACTGAGAGGTGCAGCACATTCCTGACCCATATACAACAGGCCGTATTTACCAACAACACTCTCCCCTCACTATGCTAGTTACACTCCCGTAGTAATTAAACTGCCACGCCAAGTAAGCCAAGCATTTAATAAAACTGAGATTGTAATTAAACCCTGTTTTCTGACTTTTTTTCCCTGTGATTCTTAAGCAAGCTAATTGGTTTAGATGTATGAAGGGACCAGAAATCTGTGATTCAGCTGTATTCCTTCATTCGTCCGATAATATAAACCTGTTTATGCCAAGGGGGTTTGTAATATACACTACCGTTCAAAAGTTTGGGGTCACTTGTCTGAAATGTTTCTCATGATCTTAAAAATCTTTTGATCTGAAGGTGTATGCTTAAAAGTTTGAAATTAACTTTGTAGACAAAATATTATTCTGCCAAAACATATACATTTATTTAATTACAAATCTAAAATTTCCTAAAAAAAAAAAAGTTTTTGAAATGGATGACTTGGATCAAAATATGAAGAAAAGAAGCCAATAAGTGCCCAACATAGATGGGAACTCCTTCAATACTGTTTAAAAAGCATCCCGGGGTGATTCCTCAAGAAGTTGGTTGAGAAAATGTCACGAGTACATGTCTGCAAAATCTAGGCAAAGGGTGACTACTTTGAAGATGCTAAAATATTACATAGTTTTGGATTTATTTTGGATTTTTTGGTCACAAAATAATTCCCATATTTCCATTTCTATTATTCCATAGTTTTGCTGACTACTATTATTCTAAAATGTGAAATAAATAAATAAATAAAGAATGAGTAAGTGACCCCAAACTTTTGAACGGTAGTGTACATACATTTAAGAAAACAATTTATTCAATGGTTTAGCAGAAAGCGGCATTCTGAAGGCACTTTATCACACACTGTTTCTGTCGGAATACAGCTTCTATGTTAACACATAAGTGTTGTTAATATGTTTTTGAAGAGTGCGCATGTGCACAGGTTTGTGGCTAGTTTGCTCTAGATTTTTGTAGGGTAGCCTTTCCAGTAGTGCCATTTTTATAACCCAGAACTGTCAAAACAAATGACTAGAGCATATTTTTGAGTATGGCTAAAAAATAAATGAATTAATGAATGAAAATAAACAATGTGTCATTACCAAATCATTTAAAAGGGTCATGAAATGTTATTTTTTTATTTACTTTTATCATCTTCCCTGAGGTCCACAATGTTAGTAATGTTTTTTTTTTTTTATTATTATTATTAAAACATTCATAATTTTGTAATATATGATAATTTTCCACCCCGTCTCTGGCCCTCTGTCTGAAATGCTTGGTTTTGGACAAAGTGCCTCCTTTAAACTACTACTACGGCTACTGTTATGATTGGCTAACAGCGTACAGCCCCTCAAATTCAGCCATTTTTTAAACTCATTCGGAAGAGAATGAACAAACTCCTCAACATTATAAAACAAAATTTCAGGGTTTACACATAACGCACATCCGACACATTGCATCTGAATATATTAAACTTCTCATCTCAAGCACAACTTTTAACACTCACACCTTGTCTACACCGGACATATTGTGTCAAAAGCAATTGAACCATTTATAATCAATGATGCTGTCACCGTGGACCATCTCGTCAACAGACACCCACGGTGTAAACATGATGTCACTACCATAAACTATCAATCAGTCATGACATTTGAATTATTCATGAATGGAACTTAATATTTTGTATTGGATCCAAGTATTTTTAACTGCCACATTCTTCAATAACAGTTCCTTTACAAAACTTGAATTGTTTTATGACTGGTTCACACGCAATCCACATTGATATGAAAAAATAAAAAAATGTAAAAAAATCTACGCTGAAATATGCTGAAGACACATCCACATCCAGTTTCCAGTATCATCCTGCACTGAAATGTCCATTGCCAGAAATGCTTCTAAACATACATCCAGAGCATTTTCATACACCAACAATTAAAACTAGTGCAGATGGGCAAAAGAACATGTTCATGATGCATTTGTGCTCAAAACAGCATGAGGCAGCAGCTGAATGACAGAGAATAACTTCTCCATTTCAGAGTTGTAACTTGACACTGTGTCTTTTACAAGTGGCCCGAGATATGTATCAAGCAGTCAAAGATGTATGTCTAGTGCATGTTTAAATAAAAAAAAAAATAGTTAAAATAGCCCTTTTGGTGTTGAGGATTAATGAGGCCACAGAAGGCCTTGTTTGTCCTTCTCTCTCAGTTTACGATCTTAAGCGCCAGAGGATGGGGCCAAGGGTGTGATGCTTTTAAGTAGGCATTAATGTTTTTCAGCTGTAGCGGTGGTCATGAATTAATGTACCTCAAGTGATGTATTGTAGTCATGGAAGAAGTGAACGAGGCATTTTTGGAGCTTTTTTTTTTTTAATGCTTTTATTAAGTTGGGGATTAAGTTTTGAGTTCTGAAATGTACAGTATGTTTTTAAAGTAGAAAGATATCTTGTATAAGATATCTATGTCAAAATATTAATGAAATGATTTGATTCCTCATGACATGACCACTTTAAATGAAACTTTGAGGCAACTTAAAGTAACTAATTCAGACGTGTAACCTTATCTTGTTGATACTTCTACATGAGAAAGGCAATGAAAGCATACCGTACTTTAGTGTCTCACAATTATTTTCTTAGCGGAATTGTTGGGAATATTTGATAAATTCCATTATAATCGATGAAGCTATTAACACTACAAGCGTGTGACTTGCAAAGCTTTATTCATTAAAATGGGAGCTACAGTGCATCCAGAAAGTATTCACAGCGCTTCACTTTTTCCACATTTTGTTATGTTACAGCCTTATTCCAAATTTGATTAAATTCATTATTTTCCTCAAAATTCTACAAACAATACCCCATAAAGACAACGTGAAAGAAGTTTGTTTGAAATCTTTGCAAATGTATTAGAAATAAAAAATGAAAAATCACATGTACATAAGTATTCACAGCCTTTGCCATGACACTCAAAATTGAGCTCAGGTGCATCCTATATCCACTGATCATCCTTGAGATGTTTCTACAACTTGATTGGAGTCCACCTGTGGTAAAATCAGTTGATTGTACATGATTTGGAAAGGCACACACCTGTCTATATAAGGTCCCACAGTTAACAGTGCATGTCAGAGCACAAACCAAGCCATGAAGTCCAAGGAATTGTCTGTAGACCTCCGAGACAGGATTGTATCGAGGCACAGATCTGGGGAAGGGTACAGAAAAATTTCTGCAGCATTGAAGGACCCAATGAGCACAGTGGCCTCCATCATCCATAAATTGAAGAAGTTTGGAACCACCAGGACTCTTCCTAGAGCTGACCGTCCGGCCAAACTGAGTGATCGGGGGAGAAGGGCCTTAGTCAGGGTGGTGACCTAAGAACCTGATGGTCACTCTGACAGAGCTCCAGCATTTCTCTGAGGAGAGAGGAAAACCTTCCAGAAGAACATCCATCTCTGCAGCACTCCACCAATCAGGCCTGTATAGTAGAGTGGCCAGACGAAAGCCACTCCTCAGTAAAAGCCACATGACAGCCTGTCTGGAGTTTGCCAAAAGGCACCTGAAGGACTCTCGGACCATGAGAAACAAAATTCTCTGATCTGATGAAACAAAGATTAATCTCTTTGGCCTGAATGACAAGCAACATGTATGGAGGAAACCTCATCATCTGGCCAATACCATCCCTACAGTGAAGCATGGTGGTGGCAGCATCATGCTGTGAGGATGTTTTTCAGCAGCAGGAACTGGGAGACTAGTCAGGATCAAGGGAAAGATGAATGCAGTACAGAGATATCCTTGATGACAACCTGCTCCAGAGTGCTCTGGACCTCAGACTGGGGCAAAGGTTCATCTTCCCACAGGACAACGACCCTAAGCACAGTGGCTACGGGACAACTCTGTGAATGTCTTTGAGTGGCCCAGCCAGAGCCCAGACTTGAACCTGATTGAACATCTCTGGAGAGATCTAAAAATGGCTGTGCACTGACACTCCCCATCCAACCTGATGGAGCTTGAGAGGTCCTGCAAAGAAGAATGGGAGAAACTGCCTGCCTGTGTGCCAAGCTTGTAGCATCATAGTCAAAAAGACTTGAGGCTGTAATTGATGCCAAAGGTGCTTCAACAAAGTATTGAGCAAAGTCTGTGAATACTTATGTACATGTCATTTTATTTAATTTAATGTTTTTTATGAATTTGCAAAGATTTCAAACAAACTTCTTTCACATTGCATTATGGGGTATTGTTTGTAGTATTAAGAGGAAAATAATTAATTTAATACATTTTGGAATAAGGCTGTAACATAACAAAATGTGGAAAAAGTGAAGCACTGTGAATAGAAATAATCTATCTATCTATCTATCTATCTATCTATCTATCTATCTATCTATGTGTATATATATATATATATATATATATACACATAGCTATATACCTATAAGGTCACTGTAAGAGCCTGTTAAAAAACTAGCAAGCTTGACTCTACCCATCAAACATACAACTAGTTGGCAAAAGTTTTGATCATCTACACAAATAAAATGTGTGCTACATATTCCTACAGTTGTTAATACCGAACGTATCCAGCTGTCTCAATTTAGTGCTGCAATACAGGCATCATTTTGTGTTTTATTTATTGGTAATCTAAACACTTTAATTGTGCAAGTTCCAGAGATCCAGGAGACATCCATCCACCAAACAACATTGTCCAAATAGTAATTTCATGCTAACGTTACCTCTTGGAGTCACTATGAATTAAGCTCCCTGCGCTGTTGTTTAGAATGTTAGAACATTTCCGGTTAGTTTTCCTACACAAAGATGTCACTTACAAAAAACAACAAATATGCTTTGAAATGGTCTATAGTTGAGTCTACATATTAAGCTCGGATCCTGAAAACTGAATTTAAATATATACATATATATTAAACACTTTGCAAAACACAAAGAGGTGATTAAAATGGCTAATCTAAAAATATTCACACTAAAATGTATAAACTTAACTCTTGATGTTTTAAATTGTTGCTGGTGTTGAGAGGGTTAATCGAATAGGCCTCTCTATGGTGGGCAGAACAGTTTGGAAAGGGGTGGGAGTTACAAGGCCCCCTGTCCTGGACCGAGCGCAGGGAGCAGCGGCGGAGGACTGATAACACTCCTAATAGTCTTCCTTTGAGGATCCTGTTCTATCCACTCCTTATTAGTCATTTATCACAACTGCCAGCCAGGCTGAACCATAATTACTCTGGCCTTATCCCCCCATGCTGTCATGTCCAAGAGAGAGAGGGAGGGGAAGAGAGAGAGACCAGCGTTAGAGACGAGAGGTGTTAGAAGCCCAGTTCTCCCCATTACAGAATACATTGATGAGCTCTCAGCATTAAGCAACACAAAAATTGTACATATATTCATGAGAGCTTGTGGAGGAAAGGCTAATCCAACAGTTACGGCTCTCATCTTGCATAAATATCTATCAGGTGATAGGAGTGAGTGGAACCTAATCTTGTGCACAGAAGTACAACCTGCAAAGATTATAGCTATTGTGTCTGTAATAGGAATAGGTTCTGAATTCATGCAAGCTGAGCAATGTTTGATGGTGAAGGGGTAAGAGTTGTAAAATGTATTTAAACATCTACACATTTTTAGCAACATAAAACAGAATTTACAGTATAAACACACAGTGAGACATGCAATACGTCATCCCAAAATTAAAATGCATTATAAAAAAAACATGAATTTTTTATTACATAAAAATGAATTACATAAAAATTCAGGGCTGTTGATTCTCACCTACATGCATGAATTTCAAAACCTGCGGTCAGGCGGACTCTGAAGAGGACCTCAACCTGAACCGAATGAACAGCTTTCACTCATGCATGCATATGTGATAAGATGCGACAAAAAAAATGAAATCTACGATTTGTTTAACATTTTACTTATTTACTTTTACTTAATTACTATACTTGATTTTTTTTGGGGTGAAACATACAGTATATACAGTTCATAGTATAAATTTAATGCAAATTATGTGGGCGATCCTTTAAAATATGTGCATGATCCAGTTCTTGAAGTTCCAAATCGAGATTCAGCTTGTTTTGGCACTAATTAAGCACTGGATGTGATGGGAGGAAGTATTTTAATATAAAAAAATATTGCTGCAAGCAGCAATTATGGGATCAGAAACACTGATGACAACAATGGCAATAATATTTGATTATCTAAAATGATCACCAGAGATGGTATTTCAATGTAGTTCAAATGTACAAGTGCTTATAAATGTTGACCAATAAGTTGCACTGTTATGGTATTGTCAGTGTATGGTCACTTTGACACATGCAAAGTTTCATGCCAATACACTAAAGCACTGCTGAGATACAGCCTCAGATTCTTTTTATTTTTTTCTCCCCTTTTTCCTCCCCAAATTGGAATGCCCAATTTCCAATGCGCTCTAAGTCCTCGTGGTGGTGTAGTGACTCGCCTCAATCCGGGTGAAGGACTAAGAATCTCAGTTGCCTCCACGTCTGAGACCGTCAAACCGTGCATCTTATCACATGGCTTGTTGACCTGCAGCAAACCTTTGGCAACCATCGACAATTTGCCACAATGCTCATTCACATGCGAAAATGATCAATGGCGAATTTTCGGCAAGTTTGCAATGAACTCTCGATTTTTGTTAGGGCTATGGCCTACCATGTCAAAACTAGCATCACTGTGCTCGGCATCATCCAAGGAATCTATAGTGACCATCCATCCATTTTCTATTGCCACTAATCCTATGAAGGGCCGTGAATTGTGCTGGAGCCTATCCCAAACATCTTGGGCCAAAGGCAGTGAAACGCCCTGGACAGGTGGCCAGTCCATCACAGGGCTTCTAAAGTGACCAGTCTCATGAAAATAGGCCAAATGAATACAAATATAAACGTTTTAAAACAATTATATTTATTGACCACTTGGTGGTGCTGACTCCAAACTTCTCAAGTACCTTCAGGGCATGCCCTGATGACACATACCTAGTTTAGTAAAGTTATGCTAATACATTTGTAAAATACAGCATTGTATGACAAAATTCAAAATGTCCCCAATATGGCTAAACATTAGATATCATTACACTCTGTATGCCCCAAACTTGAACCTTTTGCACATAGGTTTTTCCTGTACTGACTAATCCCCCAGTGAGTTCTTTAATGCACACTGTTATAAAAATAAAAATAATTACCGTATGCTTCACAGCAGACACACTGGGTGACAGATTATATATTATAAAATGTATAATATGTTAATAATGATTGATTATGATATGATCATGAATGCGATTGCAGGGAATGTGGACCGCCATGATGTTTACATTGCAATGCAGCATGGGATTCTGAGTTTGTTAAGCATGGATGGCTCATAACCTAGCCTTTTCACTTGTATTGGACCAGAAGTGGTGAGAATGAGTAATGGACGGAACAGGAGAAGGCTCAAGTGGACTAACTAATTTATACTTTCTTTGTTTGACATCAGAAAAAATGGCCGCATCGCTGAATCAAAACAGTCAGCTCTGATGGTAATGGCTTTAAACATTCATTTTGTGACTATTTGAATGTTTGTAACATAAAATAATGATATTGTGATGTTGAAAAGGCTGTTTAAGCAGCTGATTCATAATAAAAACTGATTTATTATGATCATATGTGCAAAAGGGTTAATGCTTTTAAGCAAAATTATTTAGAAGTTTTAAACAAAAATAGCCATTTTACATATTTATTAACCAGTAGTTGAAGCTGTGCTGAAAATGCCCAGGTACCCTCAGGGTATGATGATATACTGTATATGACAGATAACAAGTTTAATTTTAATCCATCAAAGTGTTGCTTTAAGACATTTAAGACTATGTGCATTGTGAAAGGTGCTACAGCTGTGGCCAAAAGTATTGGCAATTTTGTGTTTTTAAAAGTTTGCTGCTTCAGAATTTGTAGATAATTTTTTCACATGTTTCTATGGTATATTGGAAAACAATGATAAGCATTTCATGAGTTTTAAAGGCTTTTATTGGCAAAAATATTCAATATATGCAGAGTGTCAATATTTACCCTTGTTCTTCATATCCTCTGCAATTCACTCTAGCATGCTGGATATCAGCTTCTGGGCCAAATCCTGACTGATGGCAATCCATTCTTGCCTTATTAGTGCTCGGAGTTGATCACAATTTGTGGGCTTCTGCTGGTTCTCGCCTTTTAAGGACTGACCACAGGTTCTCTATGGGATTAACATCTGGGGATTTGCCTGGCCACGGATCCAAAATTGAAATGTAATTATCTCCGAGCCACTTCATTATCACTCTTGCCTAGTGATATGGTGCTCCATCATGCTGGAAAATGCGCAGATCATCACCAAATTAGTCCTGGATCATTGGGAGAAGTTGCTCTTGCTGGACGTTTTGATACCATTCTTTATTCATGGCAGTGTTTTTGGGCAGAATTGTAAGAGAGCCCACTCCCTTGGATGAAAAGAAATCCCACACATGGATGGTCTCAGGATGCTTCACTGTTGGCATGACATAGAACTCATGGTAGCGTTCACCTTTTCTTCTCCATTCTGTCGATTTTCCAGATGTCCCAAACAGTCGTAAGAAAACTGCAAAACACAAAATGTATGTCACTGCCGATACTTTTGGCCATGGCTGTATACAATTAAAAATTACCTGACTTGCTAAATAAAGCTTCACAACCTCTTTGTTGTGCTCGCCATCTAATTTGTTGATGTGCAATATAAAATGATTTGGTCTATCAAAAAGCTTTTGAAATGTTTTTTTATTTAATTTTTTTTGTCCCTAGATAGGCCTAATACAAAACAGATTTTGTGTGAATAGGACATATCTGGAGTTTGAAAAAGGTGGGTTTTCATAAAATTCTAAATATTGGAAAATCTAGTCAGGTGGACATTGAAACTATGATATGCATGCGCCTCTGCATGAGCCAAGGAATCAAATGGGGGGGGGGTTATTTCATAACTTTCCTCAAAATGGTTCTATGGGCTGCCACAGAGTTCAATGGCGGAAGAAGAATCAGAAAGTAAAAACAAATATGCAAACAGATACAACAGGTGCCTATGAATATACGGTGCTTGGCCACAAAAAATTACATGCATCACATTTAAGTGCACTGCAAAATGCAGAAAGAAGATAAAACAATTTGTGAAAAAATGGATCAAGAACAAAGAACACATCATGAAGGGGGACAAGTTTGCAAAACATATTTAAAAATCTAATATGGCACATGTTTAACCACATAAAAAACAGATTGTCACTTTAGTATCAAATCTCTAAGCTACTTTGATTGTATTCTGCACACCCTCTTCATTTTTAATTGTTATCACAGCAATAAACAACTGCTATGAATGTCTGTAATGATTTTGCCATGGCAAATGGCATGGACTTGAAATCTCCTACCTCAAAACTGGTTACATGTGCGAGCCACATGGTTTTAATCCCAGGTTAGAGCACAACACATATCCCCGTTAATCACTGGTCCTGCTATGGGTAATGACAGTGCACACACCCGAACTGGGCTTCAAAGTTAACTATAAACATACTCAGCATGTAAACTGACCACATGTCACACTCATAAGGAGATACTGAAATACTGTATGCTGGCTGGTGACAGATTTACCTCAAGGGACCGTGCTTTGGTTGAGTTGCAGTATGATGTATTTTACCATATAAAAGCCACAAAAGCAAATAAAAAAAAAAGAAAAAAGAGTTCTAAAAATAAAGTTTGGGAGTACCTAGATGAGTGGATCTCAACCTTTTTTTTTTTTTTGATGAATGAAATGATAATTGGCATGATTTCTAACAAACTATGGCATTTTTGTCATTATAAGCAGTAGACCTACTCTAAACATGTAAAAACAATAAATACAAAATATATATATTTATAAGTTGTAACAAAAATTCATTATATACCCTCATTACTCTAATGTAGCCTATGACAAATTTAATAGAGCTAAAGTAGTGATATTATAATGTTTATTATCCATTTCTGCCTAAAGTACAGTTAGTGTTACTATAGTAAATTCAAGGGTGGTGATGTAGGATTCTGTGTCGAATTCAAATGGTTTCCGTTTCTCGTGCCTTGCTTCTTACTGATTCTCACAAATTTGCTTTAAGAGCTTGAATTTTAAGAGCTTTATGTTCGCGCTGTTCTGTCCATTGAGCCATACCCCTCTACAGAGACATTGACAGGTGCATTAACCGAGGATGTGCCTCTGATATGTATTCGACGCTGCTAAACTAGATACTTCAGTTGTGTCGCTTCAATATCAGATGAACTGCGGTACAAATGCATACCAACCCGTATAATTGAGAACCAACTGATATAATCCAAGTCTAGAAAAACGTTTTAATGCGAAGAGGAACTTGATGATAGATTTTATTATTATGACTGATAAATGCCCCCCATTTTTAACCTAATGCCCCCCTCTCTACTAATTATCTCTCAGCACCCCCAGGCTTCCTTTGATCACCCCCGTTGAGAACCCCTGAGCTAGATCATCGAATGCAGTGAATAATTATGCAAGAGTATAAACACTTGCTTACCTCACTAAAGTGTCAATTTTCTGGCATCTCTCCACCCCTTATTTTATCCATTCACTAACTTCATTTATTAAGTAGTGCAGGCCAGCTTTAGTGTTTGAGTCAAGTGTCGATCTTGAGCCCTCTATTATGGATTGCAAGCCAAATCTCTTTACCTTCATCATATTCAAGGATTATTTGTACATGTGAACTCATTTATTTTAAGGGACTCAGTGCATAACCATCATTACCAAACAGTTACTAACCTGCTACTGCTACTGTTACTGCTTTACATTGTTAGAGAACATACTTTTTAAAAATAGTGTTACAATATTGTGTTATACCAGAAAAAAATTAACTAATTATAGGCCGACATCATTACTTCTTGTGGAATGTAATGTGTTGTTACTTTTGCTCATTGTCAGCTTGCTGAAGCTCTCTTCCGGAATGCATTGAGTTATACTTCAAAACACATTTAAATTAGCATTAGTTAAAAACAGTATCAACATGATCTCATGAGTATTTTCAGGTTCTTTTAGGTGAATTGTGGTTCTAAAAAGGACACTCGAAAGAGAGTGCCCGCTTTTCAGTAAATAAAAACCCTTCGACTGGTGAGTGCTAACTACAAATCATTGGTCATCATCCTCCTTGACTTGTATGCTACTTTTGATACGGTGAACCACCAAATTCTCCTGTCCACTCTATCTATCCTGGGCATCACAGGAACTGCACTTTGATGGTTTGAGTCATACCTCACAGACAAGATCGCCTGGAGAGGAGAGGTGTCCAAGTCACTCCAACTGACCACTGGCATTCCTCAGGGATCAGAGCTTAGACCACTCCTCTTTTTGATCTACATTATATCACTTGGATCAATAATTAAGGAACATTTCTTTTCCTACCACTGCTACACAGATGATACTTAGCTCTACCTGTCATTTCAGTCTGATGACCCCACCATCTCAGCTCGTATCTCTGCCAGCCTCTCTGAGATCTTGGCCTGGATGAAGTAACACAACCTTCAGCTCAACCTTGCCAAGACAGAACTCCTCATGATCCAAACCAACCCGTCTGTTGACCAAAACTTCACTATTCATCTCGGTTCAACTACAACAATGCCAACCAGGACAGCTCGGAACCTGGGAGTGGTGGTAGATGACCAGCTTAACTGAACTGTCCAAGTCTTAAAAACCCCATGGTCCTATAGGTTCGTATATTATAATATAAAGAAAATCAGACCTTTCTTGGGTCTTGTCATTTCAAGATTGGACTACTGTAATGCGCTGTTGGCCGGTCTCCCAGCTAGTACCATTAAGCCACTGCAGATGGTCCAGAATGAAGCAGCGTGTCTGGTCTACAATCAGCCAAAGAGGGCTCATATCACCCCTGTCTTGATTTCTCCTGCTGGCTTCCTGTAGCTGCCTGCATCAAATGTAAGGCTTTCAATCTGGTCTTCAGGACAGCCAATGGAACCGCACTCTCTTACTTCAATTCACTCATCGTGGTCTATGTCCAAACTCGCTCTCTGCGGTCGATGAACAAGCAGTCCCCGGTGGTCCCGTCACATAGAGGCACAAAGTCTATTTCACGATCATTCACTTTCACTGTCCCTCTGTAGTGAAATGAGCTTTCAACCTCCACACGATCTGCTGAAACCATCTCAACATTCAAGAACAAGCTGAAAACACATCTGTTCCACGAGCACTTAACTAATCCTCACTAAATGCACTTGTATTTAAGCACATGTATTAAAGGAAATATTGTCTGTCTTCTATGCTAGATTCTTTACTTCTCCATCACTTTGAGAACCTGGCAGTGCGATACTGTGGATTTTGTTGACATTTGTACGACAGATTGCTTGCTATGTTCCTCATTTGTGAGTCACTGTGGATAAAAGCATCTGCTAAAGGACTAAATGCACATGTTCTAGAACATGTAAATTTTCTTACATTTGCACAGACACTGAAACGTACAATACTGTCATATTGACAGCATCTAAAATGCAATTCATTTGACGTATTAACATCTTTACAGATGTACAAATGTTTATGAATTAAATTTATGGAATGAATCAGTTAATTTTATTGCATTTATAATCAATTATATTTATGTTTAATGCCATCACATTTACCATAGTTGATGCATTTACCTAATTTGACATTATAATTGACATTTAATTCTGGTTCTGTGTGATTTGTTGTGCTGAATTCAACTAATATCAAAAGATTCCATCACATTAGACTAAACTAAAAAGTGTTAAAAATTAAATAAATTCTCTCATAATTTGAAAATGACATAATAATGTTATTTTTATTTTGTTTACTGAAACAAATTGAATTTTCTGAATATGCTGCGGCTAAAAAATGTACCATAAAATACACCACAAAAGCACCATTAAAATTATAATAAAAGTAATGCATTTTAATTGTGCACTATAATCCAAATATTTAGAACCCATAAGATGGCTGTGTTAGGAAGAGAGCCAAATTTCATTCAATCATCTTCAATCCCATATGCCGTAGTAACAGTCAAAGCCACACGTTTTAAAATATTTAAAAATTGCTGCTTCGATAAAGGGTTATGACAATGATGTGACATTTTGGTTACACTTTCAACTAGATAGGAGCTGTATTTTAGAAAAATAGCTGCCCTGTAGTGTCCCAAAGATGTCTGCCGTGTGGACTAACTTGTCTTGAAAGGACTTTGCCCATTTTTCTGATGATGTATCTTTTTGAATAATATGCCATAATAACTGCTTTCATTTAAGTGATCAGGGGAAGATTTTCAAAGCTGTTGTATGCCATCAGAAAGCACTTTAAATGCAGCATGTTGTTGTTTGGACCGGGGCATTGCTAGGGTTTGGAATAGATAAGGGGTTTAGCCCCCAGACGATTTGAATATTAGCATTTTTTTAATATTTTGAGCAAACACAATTATGATTCCAAATATTTTTGTTGTCTGTATTTGTATTTTTTTTTTTTTTTTTTATATATATTATTTTCTAGTGTCTAAGGCTGTAAAAATATCTATGCTTTGGATGCTATCAATACAACCATATTGTATGCTTTGGCATCTATCCAAACATTTAAAAATGTATGTGTAAATGTTACATACGAACAATAATTAGATCAGGATACATCAGAATACATAATCTACAAGCTTTGATGTTCTGTTGTCATTATGTCATTTCTTATGTCCCTATGTGGTGATGTTGGTATCCTCTCCTATGCATGGGTTAGTACAGTACAATCTTATCTCTACCATCTACTGTGTCCTCTTTAATCACAAACAAATCATGTCAAATATTTTGGTCTCACCTTGGCCTTACAGATGTTAATGTCACCACCCTTTTGAGCTAACATGTGGCAGTTTCCTCATTATCTCAGTCTACACTCCATCTTGAGCAGAATCTTTCCTTACCACTTTCACCTCCATGTCAAGGGCCCTCTTTGGGCCAGCAGAAGTGACACTTTCCCCTGCAGATGTGGAACCGATTAGACTCCAGAGTGATAACTCCAGATGTGCAAGGAGCTAGTGAAGGCAGACAGGAGAATTGTGGTGAAAAAACAATAATAGGGCAATAAGGAAGGTGTGGAGTGCATGAATTTAGTTGTCATTAAAAATCTCGACAGATACGCAAAGCCCAGAGGAAGGGACAGATGTGGTTTTTGACAGCGAGTAAACTCTTGTTTATTCTCTCTCTCACACACACAAACAGAGGGTGTTAGCTGAGGAGATTGGGCTCTTTGTTATTTTAAAGCTGCCTCTTTACATCTCTCTGTATTAACAAGAGTTTTATGGAGCGTAGTTCTTAATGGGTTTCACTTATAAAACAAAGCTGCCAGTGGCTCTATGATGATGGTGATGACATCTTTGCTTTGGACTGCTGAAGCACCCAAACATCAGGAAAAGTGCAACGGATGGCTCCAGATCATATCAGTGGAGGATTACACATTTGTGTGTTTCACCAGGTAACTTATTACGTTTGTGTGTATTACATTTAAACATTTCATTGTGGATTGTATGTGTTTTCAGCTCATCAGTGTGGATAGCTTGAGAAACAGTAAAAATATGATACAAGCTTTGCAAATTAACTTTTATTGAAAGATGGGACAGTTAAAAACTCTATTGGATCCAATCACAAATCTGTAAGTAACCAGATTAATTAATTCATTTTGCAAATGTCATGGCTTTTTGATAGTTTACATGTTGACGTCAAAAGTAGAGAATAGCCCTATTATAAGTACATTTACATTTATGCATTTGGCAGACACTTGTATCCAAAGCGACTTACAGTGCACTTATTACAGGGACAATCCCCCCAGAGCAACCTGGAGTTAAGTGTCTTACTCAAGGACACAATGGTGGTGGCCGTGGGGTTCGAACCAGCAACCTTCTGATTAGCAGCCCTGTGCTCTAGCCACTACGCCACCTCAGTCTCACCACCCCTAAGTCTTGTGTAAACATTTAGTTGAGCTGTCAGATTTTTTTAGAATAAGCTCTTTTTTGCTCACTAATGCAGGTACACAAGGCTTGAATCCACAACACTATTACCATACAGACTCTTGAACAGGAATTTGCCAGGATCTCTGCTCCTGAATGTCAGGTGTAAGAGACAGAATAGACCAAAGTGGAGGCAAAGATTTGGACCAGCCAAAGGAAACAAACACTGCCTTGAGGCTCAGTCACATTAATGCTTGCACTTTAGAAATTTCACAAGTGTTGAAGGTGGGCAGATGAAAAGCTGAGTGTGAGATACAAATGTGTGCAATGTATGAAAGACCACCCTCACAGCAGGTCACTACCAAACCAAGTAAAATGCAATTGGTCAGCTCTGCAAATTTGAATATCAAAGTTCACCAAACTTGAACCCACGCAAAATTTGTGTATGTAATATCTTCGCCACCGGAAGTCAACAGGCTAAATACCTGATTCTGCAGATTCCCACTGAGATGACTGTATTTCACCAGTGAAATTTTGCAGCGGCAAGGTTAATCAGACCAAGCTTTTAGACGACTTTTCCTAGCATCAACAAGCCCGTTTAAATGCAACGAATACTCTTATAATGACCAAAAATGATCTAGTTCCAAACATGAGACAACACAAGAAAATCATGTTTACATGATTTACTTGAAATTATCAGGTTATTCTTTGGTGTTGACATCAAACAGGCATGTGCACACTTGATATGCCAGTAAGAACATTAGTTAAGATTTTTACGTGCTAGGCAAAATCAGGGAAATGTACAAAAATCGAACCTTTTCTATATTTTTGTATTTTATTTTTTGCTTTAACCGTTAAGTGAAAACCATTTAAGGTGTTTACATGATTACACACGTTGATGGCTTATTAGGATAATTGGAAAATGAACATGCATGTAAATGCATTCATTAACAAATGGAACAATAGTTTCATTACTGTGTGCTCTGTGGAGGTGGTGGAGAAGGGGTTTCTTTTGAATGTACGTGGTGGCAATGGATCATTGTTGGATCGTATTTGACCTCATATTTGTCACAGCAATTGCACTTTTCTTTTTTTTGTGATTGAGTTTGTGTGATTCCTTTGTGAAAAGTTCAACAATACCAACAGCAGCTGCTGGGTAAGTGGGTTTTATTGGAGTAGATTTGATGACAAGGTCATACATGAAATGTGTAAAAGCAGCAGGGGTGAATGTGAAACAATGGAGTTTTCAGTCATGCCTCTCTACAGTATGTTCATTTCATCTGAGACAAAACATCACACTTACACAAACAATGGGCCACTCGTTAGGGTCTGTTCATGGATGCCAATACTTTTGGCTGCAACCTCCTACCTCCA
The DNA here is from genome assembly GCA_032164185.1 of Moxostoma hubbsi. Lineage (NCBI taxonomy): Eukaryota > Metazoa > Chordata > Actinopteri > Cypriniformes > Catostomidae > Moxostoma > Moxostoma hubbsi. The sequence goes on from JAVLUX010000019.1 coordinate 39,326,677, forward strand.
GTCCCTTGTCATCCCAACCTCAATGTGATATTCATCCTTTCTCATTTTGTTTCTCTTTCACTCTCATGCCCTTTCAGGAGGATGTCTTTCTCTCACACTCAAAGTGTTTGCAGCTCGATTCATAGTGGATTACTGCTGGGGGAATGGTGTGAAAGCACTGGAATGCTCCAGATTAATCACTGTAGTTGCGCTCCACAGGACCTGAACGTACAGCTCTCTCATTCTCTTTCTCTCAGTATCTCTCTCTCTCTCTCTGATTCCTCTCTTTTCCCACAGGAAAGAAGGAGAACCCTGGGCATCGTTCGAGGAAATTGAAAATCCAAGCAAACAATGGCAATAATGATATAACAAAAACAAACCAGTGTTTTCCAAAATAGCATGCATTCTTCTATACAGCTTTATGTGAAAAAACAATGGACTGGCCCTTTGTCGGGGTAACGATGATGCATAGTTGTGAAAATTAGCCTCTACATCATTATTATTACAAAAGAGCTGAGTGCAAAGGGGGCTTGAAGTTCTGCATTGTTTACAATGCGTACATCAGTCATCAGACTTTTTGTGCAGTATTTGGACATCATGTTTATAAATTTCATCTGGCAAAGTATAGGCATTTGTTCAGCATTTTTGTAACTTGTACAGGGCTGATGTTAATATTTTTAAGATGAGTAAACAAAGTATTGTGGACCAAATAGTAGTGCTGGCTTCATGTGCTCTCATCACTTGTACATGTGCGTATATCACTTTCAAGTGCTTTACAGAAAGCATTGGAAACATGGAGGATGCCAGGTTCATTCTAGCATATTTCTTGGGGAACTCTTATTGTGGCATTGTCATACATGTTAATCAGTCAGCTTGCTGACATTAATGGATAATTTTGGACAAACACCAAATTTTTGTTTTCCAGTTAAAAATGTACAATATGAATCAAATGGTAACCATTTGATGAGGGGGTGTTCATGTGCAACTTTCGAGTAGGAAACTCAAATTCACTATAATTGTAATAGCATGTCGATGCTGGGGGAAAAAAAAAAACCCTTTAATCTCTGAAATTTTGTTCAGCCAGCGGTCCCCACAAAGAAAATGGCTAAATAAACACTAAATAATGTCTTACCGAAAATGTAAAAATACTAAAAGGTTAGGATTATGTTTAGGGGTAACGGGATAACAAATATCATTAGCTCAGTATAAAAAGTCAATGGAAAGTCCCAAAAAAAGATTGAAAAACAAATGTTTGCTTATGTGTGTTTGTGACCAATGAGAAAGCAAAAAGTCCCAAAACCCCCAGGGAAGGTTTAAACCTCACAGCAGGACAATATACATATTCAGCAAAAGATATAAACGTCAGCTTATACACAAACAAATATATCTCTCTTTGCCTCAATATGAAATTTCCGTTGGTTAGAATAAACTATATGGTGATAAAAGAAAAGGGTTGTTTTAAGCAAAATAAAAGTGATCATATCCTGTACTGTTAGGCAAACCTGCTTTTAACTTTAGTTTAAAGAACCAAACAACTTCACAGTATAATCTAGTAATTGATGCAGATAGTCAGGGTTTAGTTGAAATTTTACACTTTCAGTCACATGAAATGACCTTTAAAGGGATGGTTCATCCAAAAATAAAAATTCTCTGATCATTTACTCACCCTCATGCCATCCCAAATGACTTTCTTCTTCTGAACACAAATATCTCAGTTCTGTAGGTCCACCCAATGCAAGAGAAAGGTGAACAAAACTTAAAAGCTCATAAAAGCACATAAATACATACAGGTAATCCATTAACACTCCTCTGAAGCAATCCAACTGGTTTTGGGTGAGAACAGATCAAAATATAACTCCTTTTATAAATCTTGACATCAGCTGTCTCCTTGGCGATCATGATGTCAAGCTCGATTACACTTCCTATAGCGCCATCTAGCACTTTGCACTTGCATCAAGCACTAAGAAGTGTAATCGAGCTTGAAATCATGACCGTGCCATGAGACTGCAATGGCAAGATGTACAGTGAAAAAGGATTTGCATTTTGTCTTTGTTTTTCTCACCCAAAATCGATTAGATATTTTAAGAAGACATGAATTAAAACTTTTATGCTGCTTTGCTTTTTGGAGCTTTTTTTGATCACCACTTATTTACACGATTTGTGGACCTATCAGCTCTGTAGGTCCTCACAATGCTTTCTGCAGACGAAAGAAAGTCATACACATCTGGGATGGCATGAGGCAATGATGAGAGTATTTGTTATTCTTTTGTTGTTTAAATCTTAAGTGCCACAGGGCTGAATGACAATTTATATATCTTGCTCCTTTTACTGCTCTTACATTATAGTTTGGAGCATCACGAACACACGGAGAGATTTACAAACAATAATTCGCCCCAGTGCTGTTGGTCTCCTATATCAGCACTCTTGGAATGCCTTTCACCCTGTCAGATTCGAGGACGGGAATTATATTTTGTATTAAGGTTTCTAGTGTATTGTTAAAAATCAATACATCAAAAAAAGAAGGGATTTTTACTTCCGGTAACAGACTGTGCAGTTTGATCATCAAATGTTGAGCATGATTCTTTTTCAGTCCTGTTATTTTATGACTTCCATGACCCCACAGGGAAAACCCTGCTGAGGAAAAAACTGTTTAAAAAAGGTGGTTTACTGGTCTTAGCTGGTCTCCCAGCCAGGCCAAGCTGGTCTAGCTGGCTTTGCAGCATAGATAAACTGGTGCTTATCTGGTCTGCAAGCTGGTCTCTCAGCTTGATCAGTTGGCAATTGGACAAGAAGGTTAAATTTTCAAATTAAAAATGGTTGGAATTTGTTTCATTAATGGTACACAAAGTACAAATATTTTGTTTTGATTTATTGATAATAGATTAAAGCATAAAATATGTCCATTTGTCAAAAAAGGTTGGATAAAGATAACCTCCGTTAAGCAGACCACACGGTTTCCTTTTCTATTGGATCCAACAGTGAATCAGCATGTTCTAAATTGCCTGCAGTCTTAGATAATTTGTGTGCTCAGTCGTATTCTTCACTCAAACTGAACATAACACAGGTGAGGACTGATTCTGCACATGGGCCAGAGAAAACAATAATCCCAAATGAAGAAAAGCACTTACACCGTCTTTTTGGAGCACATCTTCTGCTCTAAGTTTTACGATTTCCTCTGAAATATCATAGTTCCTTTCCTCCCTCACGCTTGGCATAAATCAACTGGCCAGGAATGACAGAGGAAGAGGAAAATATGTAAGAGATTTGATGAGTCTACAGAATTCTCTTATTCACAAAATGACAATGGGCTTTCGGCTTTATCCTTTTGGCATGTGAGATTCACACCCTTTTCCTAAGGTCTTACATGTGTTTACATTTACAGTATACTCCCATCAAAACATTTAATCTTGAAAAATGTAACTTACAAAAAGCTATCGTTTGAGTACAGAAGACTTGTATCTTGCTAACCGGAGATCAAAAGGGATGTGATGTCGGATATTTGGTGCGTATTTGGTGCATATTCACTACACGGTGGCGCTTGTCAAGAATTCGGCACACCGGGTCCGACTTCACATGGAAAAATATTCATAACATGCTAAATTTCCCATGTGATGTTATGTAGCTAAATACATAACGAGTTAGTAAAGGACTCTCAAACATTTTGTTTAGTTTCATGTGGCCTGTGAACTTTAATAAAGATGGCAGAGTTGAAGCATTCAAAGCACGAGCCTTCTGTATGTCCACAAGCAGCTTTCCTCCTTAAGTCATGTATACCGGATACATTAATCCAGCAAGGCACCCGCACAGACGATTGAGACCTTGGACTTACTGGAGGGGTCAGGACGGGTTATCAAGAGCCTGTGAGGAGAAAGCCAGGAACTAACCAGCCTCTGAACTCACATTGATAGTGTATGCTGAGAAAGTCATTAATGCTAACAATGCATTAGAGTCGTCTGAAACTATTGCACACACACTTTCACTTACACATCCACACACAAAAAAAACACACATCCTATTCCTTCAACCACTGTAAAGATAGAACAATAGGTAGGAAATCTCAGCTCTTTTGAGTGGAATCTTGCTCAAACTATTGTGTGCTTCCATGAAACAAGATAATAAGGCTGATAAGGTTCCTTTTAAACTTATCAATCTGTCTTTTGAAATTAAATGTAACATAACCGCTGTTGAGTATTCGATGGGTCGGAATTACAAACGTAACTACTAACTTTGCTACATTTTTCAGTAGTGTGACAGAAATTAAGCTGCTTTAACAATAGTGTAACTTTTCAAGTAATGAGCTACATTGTCCAACAAAAAATGCTTTAACGTCACAAAAAGCTACATTTCTCACATTTTATTGCAAAGAAACAATGGAGCCAAGGGACTGATCAAATATACTCACCTAAACTCTCTCTCTCCCTCCCTCCCTCTCTCTCTCTATCTCTCTCTATCTCCCTCCCTCTCTCTCTCATATAGTGCAAGAAAAATCAAATGATTTAAAGGTGCACTCAGTAACTTTTATCTTTGTGTTATCTTTGACCTACAGTGACACCTAGTGTTGTGGATGCAGCATCATTTCAAATCAATAGTTTTCAGTTTCAGATGTCATTGTAGAAATGTAGTATTCACAGTCAGACATGATTACTTTAATCAATGAGTGAAAGTGTCCAATAACAGGACGGTTACTGAGATTAAGTGAGTAGTATTCAGCTGGTCATGTGATTGTAACATGTGTGGATCCTCTTCATGTAGAATAAAACAGCTTTTATAAAATTACTGACATGAGTCTTCATTTGAATTTGTTTTGAATTGTCAAAAGTATAATTCATGTTTTTAGAAGTTCACTGAGAGCACTTTTAGTGAATTGATTCTTTTTAAATAAAAGTTTCCTTCTACTTATTGTTGGACATTCCTAATATATATATAAATATATATATATATATACACTCACCTAAAGGATTATTAGGAACACCTGTTCAATTTCTCATTAATGCAATTATCTAATCAACCAATCACATGGCAGTTGCTTCAATGCATTTAGGGGTGTGGTCCTGGTCAAGACAATCTCCTGAACTCCAAACTGAATGTCAGAATGGGAAAGAAAGGTGATTTAAGCAATTTTGAGCGTGGCATGGTTGTTGGTGCCAGACGGGCCGGTCTGAGTATTTCGCAATCTGCTCAGTTACTGGGATTTTCATGCACAACCATTTCTAGGGTTTACAAAGAATGGTGTGAAAAGGGAAAAACATCCAGTATGCGGCAGTCCTGTGGGCGAAAATGCCTTGTTGATGCTAGAGGTCAGAGGAGAATGGGCCGACTGATTCAAGCTGATAGAAGAGCAACTTTGACTGAAATAACCACTCGTTACAACTGAGGTATGCAGCAAAGCATTTGTGAAGCCACAACACGCACAACCTTGAGGCGGATGGGCTACAACAGCAGAAGATCCCACCGGGTACCACTCATCTCCACTACAAATAGGAAAAAGAGGCTACAATTTGCAAGAGCTCACCAAAATTGGACAGTTGAAGACTGGAAAAATGTTGCCTGGTCTGATGAGTCTCGATTTCTGTTGAGACATTCAGATGGTAGAGTCAGAATTTGGCGTAAACAGAATGAGAACATGGATCCATCATGCCTTGTTACCACTGTGCAGGCTGGTGGTGGTGGTGTAATTGTGTGGGCGATGTTTTCTTGGCACACTTTAGGCCCCTTAGTGCCAACTGGGCATCGTTTAAATGCCACGGCCTACTTGAGCATTGTTTCTGACCATGTCCATCCCTTTATGGCCACCATGTACCCATCCTCTGATGGCTACTTCCAGCAGGATAATGCACCATGTCACAAAGCTCGAATCATTTCAAATTGGTTTCTTGAACATGACAATGAGTTCACTGTACTAAAATGGCCCCCACAGTCACCAGATCTCAACCCAATAGAGCATCTTTGGGATGTGGTGGAACGGGAGCTTCGTGCCCTGGATGTGCATCCCACAAATCTCCATCAACTGCAAGATGCTATCCTATCAATATGGGCCAACATTTCTAAAGAATGCTTTCAGCACATTGTTGAATCAATGCCACGTAGAATTAAGGCTGTTCTGAAGGCGAAATGGGGTCAAACACAGTATTAGTATGGTGTTCCTAATAATCCTTTAGGTGAGTGTATATATATATATATATATATATATATATATATATATATATATATATATTTTTTTTTTTTTTTTTTTTTTTGTAGTAAGTTGTTTCTTTCAGACAAATCATTTAAATGAACAAGTTCACCTAAATAATTCACCAATTCACTTAGGCTGCGCAGCCTTAAAGGGACTTTGGCTTCTTTTTTAAGCTAAATATCAATTGCTGCTTCTTTTCACTATATTTTGATTCATGTATATACAAATAGTGTTGTGGCACGGTGGAGGGTGGGACCGGGGCGTGATTAAGCACGCCCGGTCCCGTATTAGGCTAATTAAGTCGTCAAGAGGGACGTAATCAAGGCCACTCGCGGACGGCGATGCAAGAGAGAGAGATCGTTCACGGACATGTCCGTTGTCTTATGTGTTTGTATTTTGAGTTTCCCATTAAACCTTTAAGTTATATGTCAATCCGGTTTCTCGCCTCTTCCTTGCCCATGAACTTGAACTGTGTTACATTGGTGCCGAAACCCGGGAAGGAAGAGGGATACGCCGTAGCGGAGTTCTCGCCACTACCCCAAAAGAAGCAACCGCGGCCATCTGCCGGGGGACGAGGAGCCCAGCCGCCTGGACGCGGAGGAATGGCTGCCGACCGCGAGGGGAGAAGGGGCTCCTATAGCCGACTGCCTGGAGCGGTCAGGGCCGCTGCCAGTGGCGGTGAATGCCAGCCACTACCAGCCGCTGAAACGCGGAGGGCTCGAGGGAAGACCGGCATCCACGAGCGGGGAGGGGATCGCGACCGACCGCCTGGAGCGGGAGAACCGCTGCCAGGGGCTGGGGAGGCCCCTTCGGCTCCCCGAGAACGCGGCGGGGCGTTCCGTCCGCCAGGGGCTGAGGACTGCCTCGGATCCGCCTGGAGGGTAGAGGAGTGGCTGAGGAACAAGCTGCGGTGTATCAGAGAACCAGCGAGTAAGTTTTTTTTTTTTTAATCTCTTTCTCCTCTCTCTCTCGCTGCCGCTCTGCGCTGGCCTTTTCCTTCTTTTTTAAATTATGGTGTTAATGGGAGGGGAGGTACTGCAGGAACCCCCCCCATTTTTAATTGTTGTTGTTTCCCTCCCCTTGCCCCCTCCCTCGTCCAGGTTGATGGGGATGACCTGCACCCCCCCCACCCCCCCCCCCACCCCCCACCCCCCACCCCCCAGGGGATATACGTCAGGCCGGGGGTCTCCAAGCCTGAAAGAACGGTGGAGGAATGTGGCACGGTGGAGTGCTGGACCGGGGCGTGATTACGCACGCCCGGTCCGTATTAGGCTAATTAAGCTGTCAAGAGGGATAAAGGCCACTCGAGGACGGCGATGCAAGAGAGAGAGAGATCGTTCACGGACATGTCCGTTGTCTTGTGTGTTTGTATTTTGAGTTTCCCATTAAACCTTTAAGTTATATGTCAAGCCGGTTTCTCGCCTCTTCCTTGCCCATGAACTTGAACTGTGTTACAAGTGTGTTTTCTAGTTTATGCCTTTAAGCTCTGAAAGTGTTTTTAAAGATTTCCTGTTTCAATGGCATACACAAAATGAAAGGCTTATAACTTGACAAAAAAATCAAAGAGAGTCAAGTGTTTGGTATTATTGTAAAGAAAACCTTTCCAGTTTTTTACTTATACAGATTATGATACATTATGAGACTCTCAGAAACTGCTGAAAAATCACAATTTGTTCCCAATCATGTCAACTGTATCTGAGAAACGTATTGTTGATAGAACATAGGAATCAAAAGTTGTAGAATTACAAAAATAATTTATACTAGTGTCCAAAAATGCCCCCATGTGTCCAAAAGCCTCTCAAAACCAATAAAACATGTTATTTGTATATAAGAACTAATTACACATACTGCATGGCATGAAGAAATGATTTTAGATTTCACAGAATGAGTCTGCATTGAGTCTGTGTGATGAACTTGGGGCCATCTCCTGGTGGCTGTATGTAACATTGTGCTTCATGTGGATTATCTAATGATCTAAACGTCTGATTACCTTGTTTGTGGGCTTGTTTTTGAAAGATTATCGCCTCCTCTAAATTATGGTATGTCATATTTTATGTTCCATTTATTCAAAACAATTAACCATGGTTTTACTAAAGTTATACTGAAGCTTCCATATAGTAATAATGGCTTTACTATAGTAGTATGGTAGTAACAATGAATATTTAACCATGGTTAATTTTATGGTCACTATGGTTTTACTACAAATACCATGGTACACTAAGGGAATGTCACCCTAATTAAATATCTAAATATTCTAGTATACTAGTAATATACTAGTAATATACTATTGATCTATTGATTGTTATATACTGTATCTGAAAATGTTTCTCCTTTAAATAGCTTGTAGTTAGCTACTTTTTTGTTAGTTAATTGTTAATTTTTAATAGATAGCTTGACTGTAGTTTAGCTATTTTAAGTTATGAGTAGCTTGTATCTCAGGAAGCTACACTTTTAAAGTAAAAAACTGAAAACTTTTTTGGTCAAGGTCAGAGTTCCAGGGCTGAAAGTTGGGATACTGTAAGTTAAACTTATCAACCTGACATATATTTCGAATCATCAAACTAAAAACAAAACTAAAAAAAAAAAAAAAAAATGAATGTTGAATAGCACAGCTTGACACACTCAGTCAGATGTGAGAAAGTCATAATCATATCCATAAATTCCTCATGGGCAGAGCTTTGAATTTATCAACCGTACTCCCAGTCCGTTATGTAACATAAGCCTGTATCTCTTAAGCCTTTCTCTGGTCTGTGATCAGTGATTGTTGTATTCCAAAGGGGATGAGGTTAAAGGGCTGAATTGAACAAACCTAATTATCATGCCTTAATTAGCACAGGGGGTAAAACCTAAGAGAGACACCTGCAGACTTAATTTATATTCTAACAAGTAAGGAACAAATGTTAATATGCTGTATTTATGATAATACCCCACAGTGTACTGAAGAAACCAGATGAAGTTCATCTTATCACACTTTAACATTGGTGGGATTTTAAGATTCAGACCAAACACTCCATCCAAGAAACAGTAATTAGATGTGCAATCAGGAGTTGGGTGGAATTCATTCAAACATTTAAAGCATAGTTCACCCAAACATACAAATGGTGTAATAATTTCCTCAACTTCATGAAATTCCAATCTGATATGGCTTGCTTTCTTCAATTGAACACAAAAGGAGACATATCCTCTGAGCTGCTAACATATTATGTAGGTGTATGGTGATATGTATTTGTGGCACGGTGGAGGGCGGGTCCGGCGCGTGATTACGCACGCCCGGTCCCGTATCAGGCTAATTGAGCCGTCAAGAGGGATAAAGGCCACTCGCAGACGGCGATCGGGAGAGAGAGCTTAATCAGCATGTCTGACATGTCTGCTGTCCTATGTGTTTGTTTTAAGTTCTTCATTAAATTATTATTTATGTTGACAAGCCGGTTTCTCGCCTCTTCCTTGCCCATGTACGTGAACTGTCTTTACATTGGTGCCGAAAGCCCGGGAAGGAAGAGGGATACGCCGTAGCGGAGTTCTCGCCACTTCTCAATGGAGCAGCCGCGGCCATCTGCCGGGAGACGGAGGAGCCCAGCCACCTGGACGCGGAGGAACGGCCGCCGACCGCGAGGGGAGGAGGGGCTCCTGGCCGACCGCCTGGAGAGGTTAGGGCCGCTGCCAGGGGCGGGGGAGTCCCCTAGTAGCCGCTGGAACGCGGCGGGGTTGGAGACTGCCGACCGCGTGCGGGGAGGGGCTCGCCGCCGACCGCCTGGAGCAGGAGAACCGCTGCCAGGGGCGGGGGGAGGCCCCTTCGACACCCCCGGGAACGCGGGGGGGCGTTCCGTCCGCCAGGGGCTGAGGACTGCCTCCGATCTGCCCGGAGAGGCGCGGCTGTTGTCCTGTAGAGGGTGGAGAAGTGGCTGAGGAACGAGCTACAGCGTATCAGAGAACCGGCGAGTACGTTTTTTTTTTCTTTCTTTCCTTTAATCTCTCTCTCCTCTCTCTCTCGATACCGCTCTGCGTTGGCCTTTTCCCTCTTTTTTAAATTATGGTGTTTGTGGGAGGGGAGGTACTGCCCAGTGCAGGAACCCTCCCCCCCCCTATTTTTAATTGTTGTTTCCCTCCCCTTGCCCCCTCCCTCGTCCAGGCTGATGGGGATGACCCGCCGGCAGACCGCGCGGGAGGCGCCCCCCCCCCAGGGGATGTACGTCAGGCCGGGGGTCCCCAGCCTGAGAGAACGGGGGAGGAATGTGGCACGGTGGAGGGCGGGACCGGCGCGTGATTATGCACACCCGGTCCCGTATCAGGCTAATTGAGCCGCCAAGAGGGATAAAGGCCACTCGCAGACGGCGATCGGGAGAGAGAGCTTAATCAGCAGACATGTCTGTTGATTAAGCTCTCTCTCCCGATCGCCATCTGCGAGTGGCCTTTATCCCTCTTGACGGCTCAATTAGCCTGATACGGGACCGGGCGTGCGTAATCACGCGCCGGTCCCGCCCTCCACCGTGCCACATTACTGTACTGTAATACCAAGCTTAATAAAGGTATCATGAAATTATCATTAAGGTAGTAAGGTAGTCCACAGCATGTGCACTATATTCAAAATCTTCTGAAGCCATGTGAAAGTTTTGACAAAAAGAGTAAAATTGTAGTTATTCACCTCAAATCATTCCCTTCACTGTAGCTTCCAAAGACATCGGTGATGTCAAACATCATTGGTTCTTGTGCATATTGGAGAGCTATGGAAGGGGAAGATTTTCTGCCAAAAACTGTGGCCTGTTCCTCACATAAACCTATCATATGGCATTATAATAAGCGTCAGATTAAACACAAGTTAAATATGGAGTTCAACAAGGCTCTGTATTAGGTCCTCTACTGTTCTCACTGTACATGATTCCCTTTGGAGAAATTATCAGGAAACATGGAATAAGTGTTCACTGTTAAGCAAAAACAGTTTAATGACATAAAAAAAAAATATTTCTGGGTTCAATTAAAGAATTGTTCAAATTGTTCTATTTAAAAATAGAAAAAACAAGGGTACAATGGAAGCAAATGGTGCACGTTTTTGAAGGACTTAAAGGGAAAAAAAAATATAATTTTATAAATTAATCATATTAATTCTGTTAAAAACCCTGATTATTTGAGCTGGAAAGTTCTTTAAAGCACTCTGCTCTGCGCTGCCATTTGCCATATAGAAATGCCAATTATGAACGTGTTTGTGAGTACATTTTCTGGGGCAAATGTGCATTATGTGAGAACTTCAAATGAACTGAGGCCGTAACCAATTCACACCTCGACTTCTTTAGGCTTTGAGTACTTGTTTTGCCGCTTTCAATATGGAAAAAAGCGATCAGATTTACTCAGATTCATGGTTAGTTAAAAAAATTGGGGAAATTAAATATAATTGCAAGCTACTGCAAATACTGTGGAAACCGAGGGAATGAGTAAGGCATAACCTTCTGTGCAGCTGCTTTGAAACAATATATATTGTGAAAAGAGCAATAAAAACAATAAATTACTTGACTTGATTTGAATATACTGTCATATGGACCAATTTTTTATACATTTATGAAGCTTTGCTGTCTTTTACGAGCTTGACAGTTGTAAAGTCCAGAAACGGGAGAGGATCTATATGCAGCTTTTATTAAATCAAAAAACAGGAACACTAGGAATAACGAAATCCATAGAGCAAGTAACGCTAAACAAAAACATGAAATAAGACAAAAAGGACAGGAGGGAAACAAGGGCTTAAATACACAAGGGAAAACTAGAAACACCTGGGGAAACAATCAGGGGAAAAACCAATCAAAAAACAGAACTACAAAAGGACTACAAAAACCAAACAGGAACTAAACAGGAAACTTCAACATAAAAGCACAAAAGCAAAAGACAACATGAGACAAACAACAAAAGACATGACAGAGCCCCCCCCCCCCCCCCCCCACCCCCCCCTTTAAGGAGCGGATTCCAGACGCTCCAAAAACAAAAATAACAAAAACAAAAAACATTGTCCATAGAGCACAAGGTAAACAGATAATCCAGGGGGGCACCAGGGGCAAATAGGCAGTTCAAGGGGACACAAGGGGCACAGAGGGACAAGACTATGACAGAACAGGTGGGTGGCCAGGAGACAGATAGGGCAGGGACTGGGTCAGGAGGCCAGGGAGATGGCCGTAGGGCAGGGACCGGGTCAGGTGGCCAGGGAGGCGGCCATAGGGCAGGGACAGGGTCAGGGGGTCTAGGGGATGACCACAGGGCTAGGTCAGGGTCAGGAGGTCTAGGGGATGGCCACAGGGCTAGGGCAGGGTCAGGAGGTCTAGGGGATGGCCACTGGGCTAGGGCAGAGTCTGGAGGCCAGGGAGGCGGCCATAGGACCGGGTTAGGGGGTCTAGGGGATGGCCACTGGGCTGGGTCAGGAGGCCAGGGAGGCGGCCATAGGACCGGGTTAGGGGGTCTAGGGGATGGCCACAGGGCTAGGACAGGGTCAGGAGGTCTAGGGGATGGCCACTGGGCTAGGGCAGGGTCAGGAGGCCAGGGAGGCGGCCACAGGACTGGGACAGGGTCAGGAGGCCTAGAGGAAGGCCACAGGACTGGGACAGGGTCAGGAGGCCTAGAGGAAGGCCACGGGACAGGGTCAGAAGGCCTGAGAGGAGGCCACAGGACAGGGTCAGAAGGCCAGGGAGGAGGCCACAAGACAGGGTCAGAAGGCCAGGGAGGAGGCCACAAGACAGGGTCAGGAGGCCAAGGAGAGGGCCACAGGACTGGGACAGGGTCAGGAGGCCAAGGAGAAGGCCACAGGACTGGGTCAGAAGGCCTGAGAGGAGGCTACGAGACAGGGTCAGAAGGCCAGGGAGGAGGCCGCGAGACAGGGTCAGAAGGCTAGGGAGGAGGCCGCGAGACAGGGTCAGAAGGCCAGGGAGGAGGCCGCGAGACAGGGTCAGAGGGCCAGGGAGGAGCCGACGAGGACTCCAGGGGCGGTGCCATGGTAGGCAGAGCCATAGGTGGCGGAGCCATGGAAGGTTCAGGAGGCGGATGCGCAGAGGGCACTGGAGGCAAGGAAGGCTCCGGAGTAGAGGAAGGCCCTGGAGGCGGAGACCTGGGAAGCTCAAGAGGCTGAGGCCTGGTAGGCCCAAGAGGCGGAGCATTGGGAAGCTGAGCACTGGGAGGCTCGGGAGGCGGAGCACTGGGAAGCTCGGGAGGCGGAGCACTGGGAAGCTCGGGAGGCAGAGCACTGGGAAGCTCGGGAGGCAGAGCACTGGGAAGCTCGGGAGGCAGAGCACTGGGAAGCAGAGCACTGGGAAGCAGGGCACTGGGAAGCAGGGCACTGGGAGGCTCGGGAGGCGGAGCACAGGGAGGCGGAGCACTGGGAAGCTCGGGAGGCGGAGCACTGGGAAGCAGAGCACTGGGAGGCTCGGAAGGCGGAACACTGGGAAGCAGAGCACTGGGAGGCTGAGCTCTGGGAAGCTCGGGAGGCGGAGCTCTGGGAAGCAGAGCACTGGGAAGCGGAGCCCTGGGAAGCGGAGCCCTGGGAAGCTCGGGAGGCGGAGCACTGGGAAGCTCGGGAGGCGGAGCACTGGAAAGCTCGGGAGGCGGAGCACTGGAAAGCTCGGGAGGCGGAGCACTGGAAAGCTCGGGAGGCGGAGCTCTGGGATACTTTCTTCTCCACCTCCTCCTCCAGACGATCGAGGCTACCGACACTGGCTCTGGCTCTGGGACGGTCGAGGCTACAGGCGCTGGCTCTGGCTCTGGGACGGTCGAGGCTACAGGCGCTGGCTCCGGCTCTGGGACGGTCGAGGCTACAGGCGCTGGCTCCGGCTCTGGGACGGTCGAGGCTACAGGCGCTGGCTCTGGGACGGTCGAGGCTACAGGCGCTGGCTCTGGGACGGTCGAGGCTACAGGCGCTGGCTCTGGCTCTGGGACGGTCGAGGCTACAGGCGCTGGCTCTGGCTCTGGGACGGTCGAGGCTACAGGCGCTGGCTCTGAGGACGGGGCCGTGGAGGGTGGAGACTGGTGAGCAGAAACCCTTCCTCTTCTCCTCCTCTTCCTGGCAGAAGAGGCTGGCAACGCTGGCGCTGGGACGGACGGGGCTGGCAACGCTGGCGCTGGGACGGACAAGGCAGGCAACGCGTTGGCCGTGGCAGGCGTAGGTGTTGGCTCGTTGGCCGTGGCAGGCGTGGGCATTGGCTCGTTGGCCGTGGCAGGCGTGGGCGTTGGCTCGTTCGCCGTGGCAGGCGCGGGCGTTGGCTCGTTGGCCGTGGCAGGCGCGGGCGTTGGCTCGTTGGCCGTGGCAGGCGCGGGCGTTGGCTCGTTGGCCGTGGCAGGCGCAAGCTCGTTGTCCGTGGCAGGCGAGGGCTCGTTGGAGGTACCCACAGGGGCAAACGTCTCCAAGACCAAGTTCACATACCTCTCCCACGTGTGATCACCAGTCTCAGGCAACTCTATCCATCCATGGGCCAGGAGGCCGAGCTGGAAAATGGACTTGAGGTGCCTATCTGGAAAACTAGTGCATCGGGCAACAGTGCAAAACAGACGGGAGTATTCTGTTATAGGGAGGTTCGCTCGGCTCAGCTGGAGAAAAATAGCTGCTAGATCCATGTTGGGCGGTCTGTTATTCTGTAAAGTCCAGAAACGGGAGAGGATCTATCTGCAGCTTTTATTAAATCAAAAAACAGGAACACTAGGAATAACGAAATCCACAGAGCAAGTAACGCTAAACAAAAACATGAAATAACGGACAAAAAGGACAGGAGGGAAACAAGGGCTTAAATACACAAGGGAAAACTAGAAACACCTGGGGAAACAATCAGGGCATGGGAGACAATCAGGGGAAAACCAATCAAAAAACAGAGCTACAAAGGACTACAAAAACCAAACAGGAAACAGGAACTAAACAGGAAACTTCAACATAAAAGCACAAAAGCAAAAGACAACAGAGAACATGACAACAGTCCCTGTGTCACTATATATGTCACAATATGCTTTTAATTTGCAAAAGAGCAGCATGATTTGTCTTACTCTTTTTGTTTTCAATGCATCTTTTGTGTTCCATAGAAGAAAGACAGTCAAACAAGGAATGACATGAATGATTGTCATTTTTGGGCGAGTATACGTTTAAATGAACATTATTACAATGTAATCATGCATTTGGCATCTTTGTTGTGGTGATGATGTAATGAAGAAATGTGCCAAGATGAAGGTGTGATCATTGAAACTCATATGAAACGCCTGTTTTTGAATATTGTGATGGAATTGTTGCAATCTCTGATAGGAAATATTGCATGTGGTAAACTGCAAATACACCTCTGCATATGTGAATAAACCCAAGAGATGATATCACAGCAGCTCAGTCATTTACAACAACCTTTTATTCAACCACTGAAATATAAAAGGCCTCCTGATGGTATAAATTGGTGGTGATTAATATTGCAATTTTAAAATATAGGTCACTCACCGAAAGGTTTTAATTTGGATGATTTAATTTTTACTTTGATCTCTGGTTGGGATCTTTGCTTGTTACATAACACATATTGTGGATGGAGAGTGTGTTTTACTGGCAATTAAAGAAACTAGTGTCGGAAATTTGCATCACATCAAGCAGAGGCGGCAAGGTGTGTCATACTTCCGTTTCCATGTCGGTTGACAGGACACAAAAAATGATGAGCAGCAAGGAAACATGTCTATCTCTGCATCATCCACGTTCACTCTGAAAGACCGTGTTGTTCATCCGATTGCCCACTGTTCCAGTCTAATGATTTTAGGCCATTTATTTTTTTTATTTGATAGACAGAAAACGTGCACAAATGACTTGTGCATTATAATAAATCACTCTGTTGGACCAAATTCAGAATTTAAGAATAGGATCCCTCTCGGTTCAGAGTTGAAATTTGAATAGAATTGCCATGCCACTCTGAGAATTTAGTTTGATTTGAATTGGAATATTTGGAAGAGGAATTTACTAAATTACAATTCAAAGAATTCACACAACAGAGGAATTTCATTAGCTCAACACAAGCTTTACAACACAAAATAAATAATTGAAGCATTTACTTTTTAGTAAAAATGCCTAATTATTCTCTGATATTTTGAATACATATGTTAAATACACTGATTAGACTATAAACTAAGTAAACACAGTAACAACGATTTCTCTAAACCAGGGGTCGGGAACCTATGGCTCGCGAGCCACAAGTGGCTCTTTGTTAAAAATCAAGTGGCTCGTCATGTGTCTCACCATTCACCAACACATGATCGTTTAAAACTTTCTAGAGATACTTTTCCAGCAGAAAGTGTGGGTGTGATTGCAAAGCTTGAAGTCAATGACACTGTTTTTGTTTCCTTTCTCCCAAATTTTACAGCCTAATTCTGGTGAACAAGGTTTGAAATTAACTACATGAAAATTCTACTTGAAATTGAAACTCATGCTGAGTATTTTGCTGATGTACCAGCCACTGTGGAAGGCGACCTCAAAGACTTGTTGGAGAATTTAGAAAAAAAGAAATTAGAAACAAAGAAGCACGTTTGCGCAGGAGTCTTTTGCTACAGAAACCGCAATCTTCTCTGCCATTTTGAACAGTACTTTTTCTCCAATGTGAAAACTCTGATAAGAGGTAAGTAATGAGTTGTATAATTAATCTGTCTTTTGTGTCTCTCTGCTGTGATGAGGCTTAATGCTGAAGTTGTTCATTTAAAGCCATTCAAAGCTATTTCCTAGCTTTAGTAATGTAGTAATAATATGAGCAACCACAAAGCGCTGTTGTATGTAAACACATTAATAATATTTTGCCACCACCTTCTGGCTAAAATATGTAATGTCAAAAAATAAAATAGAAAATGCATGTAAGACACTCAGGAATTGATTTGGAATTTAAAAGGCATTCTCAATTCAATTCTGAATGGTGCAAAACCATGTTTATATGTTAGATACTGAGCTGCATTGTGTGTAATAGGAGACTGAAGAGTTCTCCAACATTTCTTAACTAAACAGATCTCAGCAGAGACTGAAACCATTTCCCATGAGTTATGTGAAGATGATCCATATTGTTGTCATTGTGCTTATCATTGCTAGTGTTGCTCCACGAGATTCCCCTTAGCTTGTGCCACCTACCCCAGACTGGAGGCTCACTTTCAGGGCAGGAAAATGGATGTCCAGGTGCTGAGGATAATCCATCATGCTCTGAAAGCAGAGGTCAAACAGAAATGATCGCAGGTAAGACTCAACCTGTCTCCTTCATGGAGATGATTTTTGCACACTGAAAAAAGGAGGGAGGAAGGTAGGGAGGGTTTCTGAAAGAGTGTTGATGTTGTTGGATCAGGGATTGGTAATTTTTTTTTAAACCCCACTCTGAAATCACTGAAAACTCTGACTTTGCCACAAGGGTGTCCTCTCTCTTTTGGGCCAGTTTGAAATGTGCTTATGTTCTCTGGTTGAAGGACTACAGAACTCATTCTTTTAATCTCAAACTAAAGAAGTTTGACATTTTTCATCACCTGCACAATATCATCCCAAGAGTATTGAAGGGTGGGGCTCTGTAGCACCCCCATTTTCATCTACAGTCACTAAAATTAGTTAATATATAGTTCTCACAAAGCCGAACAACTTTCATACTCATAGTCATTAGCTCCGCCCAACAGGAAGTCTGCCATTTTGGATTTTCTGAAAATCGCAGGCTCTGAACAATTTAATACTCTATACTATAGCTTCTTCCATCAGCAGTGAGGGTTTATATGTGATAAATGTAAGGAATAATTAAGGCTGATGGAGAAGGTTCATTAGTTAGAGACATGCTTATGATCAATAGTGGAGGTCAGTGACAAAGAGGAGTCAAGCAACACACACACTCCGGCTATAGAGCCCCCGCAGAAGGGCATTTGGGTGATGTCTTTGTGGCATACTTGCTCAGCAAAACTGTTCAGTTAGGGTTTCCATTCGATTCTCACCACTCAGTGATGCACCTACTGAGAATCATGTTGAAAGAGCCTTGTTCATAAGTGATTCTATTGTAAGGAACGTGGAAATAGAGACTCCAGCCACTATTGTTAAATGCATTTCGGGTACCAGAGCGTCTGACATCAGATCAAAGTGCTGGCTAATGTTAAATGTAGATTTTCTAAAAATTGTTATTCATGTTGGCACTAATGATGTCCTGCTTCGCCAGTTGGAGATCACTAAAGATAATGTAAAAGTGGTGTGTGATCTTGCAAAAATGATGTCAGACACTGTAATATGCTCTGGACCCCTCCCTGCTCATCGTAGTGATGAGGTTTATAATAGATTAGTACCACTGAATGGCTGGACATCTGAGTGGTATTAGCATAAGATTTATAGACAATTGAGAAAGTTTTGGGTAGACCTGATCTGCTAAAGAGAGATGGACTCTATCCATCCAGGGAAGGTGCCGCTCTCCTCTCTAGTAATGTGGCCCATAGTCTTAATAGTGATAGTATGTGACTAATTGTGTCCCAGGTTAGGAAGCAGACAATCTGGATAATCCTTTCTACGGTATATAGATCATCCGGGCCATATTCTGATTTCCTTGGTGAATTTGCTAATTTTCAATCATATGTAGTAGTTACTATGGATAGAGCTTTAATTGTTGCTGATTTCAACATTCGCTTAGATAATGAAAATGACAAATTGGGTTTAGCATTTATCGATATTCTAAACTCTCAGACAAAATGTGACAGGGCCAACTCATTCCCGTAATCATATGCTATATTTATTTCTGTCATATGGATTTGATGTTGATAATTCTGCTCCAGAGCAATGACATCTCAGATCATTACTTCGCCTCGTGTATGCTGCAATCAGCTAATGTTACTCAATCTGCACCACGCTTTCGTTCAGGTAGAACTATTATTTCGACCACTAAAGATAGCTTCACTAATAATTTTCCAGAAGTATCTCAAATACTCAGTAAGCCAAAAAGGCTAGAAGAACTTGAAGTAATATCAGAAAATATCAATACAGTCTTATCCAGCACTTTATTTAAGAAAATTAAAGAAAAAAGCCCTGCACCATGGTACAATGACCACACTCATGCTCTCAAGACAGCAGCTCGGAAAATGGAGCGCAAGTTGAAGAATACAAAATTTGAGGTATTTTGCTCTGCATGAATGGATAGTGTCTGTAGCAACAGACAATCACTAAAAGCTGCCAGGTCAGCATATTTGAGCAAACTCGTAGAAAATAACCACAACAATACTAGGTGTTAATTCAGTACTTTGGCTAAATTGGTTAGGAATAAAGCCTCAACTGACCCAGATATTCCATTGCAGCACTATAGTAATGACTTCATGAATTTCTTTACTGATAAAATTGAAATAATCAGAAATGGAATTGGAATTATGCAATTGTCTGTCACAGTACCTCAGAAAAAAAGTGTCTCATAATTTCCCTCACGAGAAGCTTCAATCTTTCGCTGTCATTGTCACAATCCCCTGTTGTCTGCCCTGTGTTTCTCCCCTGTCATCTCTCCCGGAATTCACTTCTCATATTTCCCTGCCCTCATCACTGCCATCTGTCTGTCATTGTCTTCACTTGTGTTTAATTTAATCATCATCCTTCTTATATTTAAGCCCAGTTGTTTCATCAGTCTTGGTGAGTGGTTGAATGTTATGTCTGCCCTTGACCGTGTTCCTGCCCATGCCCTTCATGGATATTTATATTATGTTTACCTTGGTTTCCTCATTGTGGATGTTTCTTTTTTTCCCTGTGTTTTTAGTTACTCTGTTAACCGTTTGTGTTTTCAATTTTCAATAAAAACTGCACATAGATCCTCACTCCTCGTCTGCCCCTTCGTAACAGTCATAAAGCATACATGTTTGCTTGTTTAATCTAAGAGGATTTAGACCTACTCTTGGTGTTTGAAACCAATTTACAAAATCTCTGTTAAAATAAACACACTTGAGTACAATTGGACTTTTGGCTCCAAATTGTATTGTTACTGAGATATAGCCTTTGTGACAACTTCATGCATGACATCTAGCCCCGGTCTCCCCCTACATGTAGTATCGATTTGAACACAACACTTAAAACCCAAGTTAATGTGAAAGGAGATGTCAAGCTTTTCACTAATTCTCTTCACAATATTGGGATGTGTTTTTGGTGGAGAGTTGTCTCACAGGAGCTCTGGAGTATGACACTAGAGTGAGTGATCAAGATGTTGGCAGGTGAAATGCCAGCAGGGAAGAATGGTTGAAAATTTGCTGTTCCCTCTCCAAGCTGGCAACATTTCACACAGGAAAATCTAGAGACCTTGAACCATGCAGGTGAGTCCATAGACATTTGAGAAATCCTCTGTGTCTAACCAGCCTGTCAAACACAGGACAGGGATTTTGAGACTCAAGAGTAATGTGCACTACAGTATTCTTGTCTAGGATCACCCCCCCCCCCCCCTTCATCTCCTTAAAATATACAATAATAATTATAATAATAATTCAAAAAACATATACTGTGGTCAGAAAAGCTGGTCATAGATTAGCAGTCTGACAAGTCACAAGGTAAAACGATTCTGTAGATGGTAGCTGTTGACATAGATTTGTGTCTAGACTGCACTAGTTTTCCATGAGGAGGTTAGATAAATGTTGTTGTTGTTTTTTTCAGTCAGCTAAAATATACAGCAGATAACCGTTTTAAAAAATCCAGCTAGCTCAGACATGTGTACTCAATGTCTTTGATCATCACCTAAAACCACAACTAAAGCCTATTTTCTTAATTTATTTGTTATGGACTTACACAATTTTGCAGCTGGTGGTTCAAGAGATGCCTGCTGACATCTCATCTAAAGAAAAGAGAAAATTACCTAAAGGATAATCTGATCCTGGACACTGCTCAGAATGGCCACTGTAGTTGATCTTCACCTACACTACAAATCCATTATATACATAATAAGAGGAGTCGATTCTGGGGGGGTCCGGGGAGGGGGAGGTAATCCCCAAATACAGTATTTTACCAAGATCAAAGGAAATATATGTAGAATTAATTTGAATTTATTTGGTATCATTATTGATATTTCAATTTGACTGTGAGTCTGTTATAATCAGGCAAAAAAAAAAAAAAGTCTCCTCACTGTTCTAAAAGCTGGTAATGCCCAAAGAGTGCCACAAAATCTCATTTTACAACACTTTATTACTGCTGTATCACTGAGAAAGAACAGTGATGTCAAGAGCTTACCAAGCATACTATTTTGCGTAAGGACCCTCATAGGAGGTAGGATAATACTGTAATCTAGAAAATGACATTCCACTTGGTTGCAATTTAGTCCCACAGCTATCACTCAGCATAATTTAATAGAAAATTGACATGAATAATTATGAAATAAACATGAGAATTCATCAATATTACTGTAAATGTGCACACTTTTGGGCTATATGTTCTATTGGTTGTTGTTCACTGAAGCCTGCTAGGGACAAATCAAAAGGACTTTGGTATGTGTGTATTTATATCAGTTTCGTTTTAATAACACTTGCTTTGATGTTTTAATATGTTGTCATAAATTAAGAAATTACTCTCGCGTGGCCTGGGTAGTTCAGCAAGTAAAGACACTGACTATCACACCTGGAGTCACAAGTTTGAATCCAGGGCGTGCTGACTGACACCAGTCAGGCTTCCTAAGCAACCAATTGGTCCGGTTGTTAGGGAGGGTAGACTTACATGGGGTAACCTCCTCTTGGTCACTATAATGTGGTTCTCGCTCTCGGTGGGGCGTGTGGTGAGTTGTGTGTGGATGCCACGGAAAATAGTATGAAGCCTCCACATGCAGTACATCTCTGTTGTAATGCGCTCAACAATAATTGTAATTCAAAAGTAATTTACAAAACTAATCTTGTCTGAATAGTGCTTTAAATGTTGTGTGAAAGCTAAAAAAATAAATTTTTAAGAGCTTTGATATTTTTTGTTTCTTTATTTTACACAACAAAAGCTAAGTTAAATTATCACAGTAGATTCACTTCAGATCAGAACACTTAAATGGAAGTAAGTTGCTCGTAGGTTAGATCATCTGGCTCTGTATGTGCACTGAAATAAGAGCAGGTGAGGACAGACAATGTAAATGAAGAACTTGAGGCAAAGTCATTATCAGACGTGGCCTCTAACGACGTAATCCCCACACCATCCAGCGATTAATTATTGATTCTGAATTTAATTTGAAACTCAAAGCTGCAGGGATTTATAGCATTTTAACATTTATACGGCTATTCTGAGATAATCATGTAGTCATTGATTAATATCTGTTAGTGTGCTGAGCATACATGATACACTTCCTCCTTTGTTTATGAAGAAGTGTGAGATGGTAAAATAAAATCAGTGACCAAGAGACGCGTCAGGCCACAGAGAGGCTTTTTTTTATTTTTTGAAATAATAATAACAGAAAATGGCAAATAAAGTGTCCATGGGGAAATTATGTTCAAAAGAAAGGGGTGAATTTGGTGCCCTCACTGTGAAGAGTGAAGAGTTTCTTTCCCTAAACTTAACCGTGAGTGGAAGTGACGCCCCTTTTTGGAGTTGGCGCAACCCAGTTTCGGAGTAACCCCTTCCCCTTCTGGAGTAACTCTGTCCTATTTTGGATATTCTGCCCCATTTGGAGATCTTTGGCCTGCAGCTATACCTACTTGTCCCAGTGTGAGGAAAAGGGTGGCCTGGCATCCTAGCCTGTCGGCTGAATACGTGCTGTTATTCCCGGTGATGCATCTGAATCGCGTGGAGGTTCCTGTACCAGCGGCGCATTTAACTCGGCTGGTACCCAGTGTATGCACATATGGAGATGGAAGCCAGCTTCCTGCAGAGAGGCGTGCTCCACGTTTTTATGGCAGCGCTGCCCAAACACGGAACATTTTAAATTGTGCCACTACTCTCTTCTACCCACTCCCGTTGTGAGCCTGGCTGAAGGATGGCCCTGAGAGGCTGTGGCAACAATGACAAGAGGGAGGGGCATGACTTTCTGCCACAACTATAACAAAACATCTGTGTGATCCTGTCTGTATTAATGTAAGAGTAGCTGAAATGATGGTCAGCTTAGGAAGAAAGTAACTGAGGGGAGCACACCTGTGCAGGTATACCTGAAGTTTAACTATGTTGACTTGATGTATGACTCTTCTGGAGCAAAAATCCATTTAAAAGTTAAAGAAATAGTTCACCCCAAAATTATAATTTAATGCAGTTACTTCAAATGAAACAAGGCTCACTCAGTAAGCTGGTTTCTCCACAGGAGCATAATTCCCCCACGACACTGGTGTAAATAACGAATATGGCTTCTGAAGATGACTTTACAATTTTTACATTCTCAGTTGCATTGATTTATTTCCAGATGTAATTTCAAGATATTTTCATCAAAGCCTGTCATGGCATTGCACTGTAATAGTGGTTGTTCCCTGTTAAATCATACTCTGAAATTGTCCCGGTATATCTAAGTGCATAGTCACGTGCACACTCTTCAAAAACCTATAAGAACGATGCTTATGGGTTTACATGAACACTTAACTTTCACTTTCACTTTCTGTTCTACGTCAGAAACCTAGGTGTGTTAAGCCGCTTTCTATTGATCCTTTTAACAGCATAAGGAAAATTATGTTCACCTTTGCATGACATTTCACATCACCACTTTCTGCAAAACACCAGGAATAAGACAAAAAAAGTGCACGTAAATGGGGTCAAAAGTTTTGACAGAATGAACGATATACTGTATACACTGATTAGTCAAAACATTATGACCATTATGATTCTAATATGTTGTTGGTTCTCAGCATGCCTTGAAAACAGTGCCGAGGCATGTAATCTACAGACCACTGAATGTTTCCTGTGGTATCTGGCAAAAAGACATTAGCAGCAGATCCTTCAAGTCCTGTAAGTTGCAAAGTGGAGCCGCCGTGGATTGGACTTGTTGGTTCAACACATCCCACAGGTGCTCAATCAGATTGAGATCTGGGGAATTTGAAGGTCAGGGCAACACGTTGTCCTGCTGAAAGAGGCCACTGCCATCAGGGAATACCATTGCCATGAAGGTGTGTACCTGGTCTGCAATGATGTTTAGGTAGGTGGCACGTGTCAAATTGATGTCCACATGAATGGCTGTACCTAGGGTTTCCCAGCAGAACATTGTCCAGAGCATCAAACTCCCTCCACCTGTTTGTCATCTGCCCACAGTGCATCCTGGTGCCATTACTTCCCCATGTAAATGGCACACACGTATATGACTGGCCACATGATTTAAAAGAAAAATGGCAAAAAAAATTCAAATGACTCATCAGACAAGGCGAAATTATTCCACTGCTCCAGTGTCGAGTCGAGAATGCAAGATATAGAACCTCAGCCAAGTCAAATGATGTCAACATTGTAAGAAACTGCTTCTGACCTCAAGTGTAGTTCCAAACACAACTTTACGATGCTGTTTGCGAATGTTCGTTGGACCTATGGTTTAGGGAATAAACCAAACTTCCAACAACAGTTGAAAGTACTCCAGACCAACTTTCCTGATCACTTTTTATAACAAAGTAAAGCCCGTAGATATTCTTGAGTGCTCCATGAAGTTACACTTAGACAAATAGAGTGTGGAATACACACGAATACATAAACACTCTTATACAATCTATATCAAACACACAAACAATGAATTTCTCTCGCACACACACAAAAGTCCCATAAAACTATATTCTTGAGGTCAAGTGAAAACATGGGTGGCCGTGACGCTGAAATGCGCATCCTGTGACGTGATTAATGAAAGTGTTTGTGTTAATAGCCATCAGTGAAGTGAAGCAGTGCTTTGGGGGAAAGGTGAGACTGAATTCACAAAGGGTGAAAGAAATCCAATGACAAATGCACACAGAAGCACACTGCACTAAAGAGTTTACTCATTTAGGGTTTTATGAGCACTTTCATGCCCTTATTTGGACATTGCACAGTTTTTGATAAATCAGCATCACAGATTTACATTGTCCTCATATAGCAGCTCTGAGAAGCATTTGGACACCTCAACTTTTCACACTTAAAATGTCACATTGCCATTGCATTAGATGGCAAAATATCAAAGAAAGTGAATTTATACTAATAGTATACTAATTATATATCTATCTATCTATCATCCATCCATCCATCCATCCATTCACCCATCCATCCATCCATCCATCCATCCATCTGTGACATATCACATGTAAATGTAAACTGCAGATTCTGAACATTGGCTTAATAAGAAAATTTGGTATGCTTGCAATTAATCTATGGCACTTCTTTCTGAGAAGCAGTACTGCATGACGGTTTGTAATAAAATTAGTTTTATATTAAACTAAATCAAATGGCAAAACATAAACCCTTGTCTCCCTGGTGTACACGCACACTACTCTGCCCGTCTTGTCATGAAACAGTAAGATCTTAGGGACAAGTAATCTGCTTGTGCATATCTGTGTAGTGCTTAATAGCATACATAATAATTTATTAAGAAATGTAAAATATTCATTAACATTAAATGAATCATTTATGGCTGATCTTTCAATTAAAATGTGTCCTTGAAAATAGAAATGTGAGAAGTATTCACCGCAAAGCAACAATCCCCTGTGGATGTTTTACAGCTCTCATGTTCAACACTTCATCTCGTGATGGTTTAATGAATATTCTGCCTTGATTCAGCCATCCATTAACTACAAAAGTACAAGAAAACAAACATCATCCAAAAATGCACTAATTATCAAGAGGATTATGAGAGCAACTACACAAATATGAATCACAAATGCCGCTCTTGAGGTTGAGGCCTGAGGTGCTGCCCTAGATCTTACAGACTACAAACTAACACTGACACTGTTGCAGCTCAGAGTTGGACTTTTTCTTGAAAATTGTTCTTTAACAAGATTTCAATGAGCAAGCATTTAAAAGATTTTATGCTTCACCATAGTTTCTTTTAGCTTGCTTGTTGGAGGCATTAGGGCAGTTTTAGTGCGATTTGCAGGGCATGAAGATTCACTGCATGGTGGCGCTCATCTGGAACTCGGGACATTGGACACATTTAGAACTAACTGAACTAGCTGATTGCCTGTGTGATCATGCTGCTCTACGAGAAGTTGGATCTCCCAACTAATTTCTTTAAAAGCACCAGCGAAATTACTAGTCCATTTCTGTATTATCTGTCCCATCTCTACAACATTTGATATGTATGGGCACTTTAGCAACTACTTGTCATCAGCATGCTTTACACATTAGATATCAATTTTCTTAAGACCGTGTTTCAAGTTAAATTCATGTTTAGTTGTGCTGCCTAGCCAGGTACTAACCAAAAAGATACACCTACACTCTCAGAAAAAAAAGATACTGTTATACAAGGGCAGACACTGGGGTGCAACCCTCAAGCGGATGTTTTTTGCACTTCTAGTTAAAATGTATATCTCGTTTTGGGTAAATAGTTGTACCCTAAGGACCTGTTGTGTACCATCAAAGGTATATTTATATATTTTGTTACTTTTTGGTTCCTTATGGGCACAAATATGTAACCAAACCAATGGTACCACCCCAGAGCTTTACCTTTAACAGTACCTTTTCAGGGTTCCCATGCGTGCTGGAAAACCTGGAAATGTGCAATGCAGTTTTCAAGTCATGGAATAGTCATGTAATTACGAAAATATCTGCACGTAAATCACTGTAACACTCCACTAATCTGGGCCTAATGACGGAAGCCTCTCCTCAGTGCAAGACACATAAAAAAGCGCCTAAAGGACTGTGAGAAACAAGATTATCTGGTCTGAATAAATGAAGATTGAACTGTTTGGCCTCAATTACAAGCATCGTGTCTGGAGGAAACCAGGCACCACTCATCACCTGCTCAATAACATCCCAACGGTGAAGCATGTTGGTGGTAGTATCATGCTGTGGGGTGTTTTTCAATGGCAGGGACTGGGGGACTGGTCAGGGTTGAAGGAAAGCTGAACGCAGCAAAATACAGAGATATCCTTAATAAAAATCTGGTCCAGAGTGCACAGGACCTCAGACTGGGCTGAAGGTTCACCTTCCAATAGGAAAATGAAAATGAAGAGACCTGAAAATGACTGTCCACTGATGGTCCCCGTCTAACCTGACAGAACTTGAGAGGATCTGCAGAGAAGAATGGCAGAAAATTCCCAAATCCAGGTGTGCAAAGCTTGTCGCATCATACCCAAAAAGACTTGAGGCTGTAATCGCTGCCAAAAGTGAGTACTAAGTACTGAGTTAAGGGTCTGAATACTTATACCAATCTGATATTTCAGTTTTTTATTTTTAATACATTTGCAAAGTTATCAAAAATCTGTTTTTTGCTTGTCATTATGGGGTATGGAGTGTAGATTGATGTGAAATAAATAATTTAAAGCACTTTAGCATTTTAGCATAAGGCTGCAACATAACAAAATGTGAAAAAATGAAGAGGTCTTAATACGTTCTGGAATGCACTGTAAATAGCGATAAAGTGTTATAATTAAACAACATGAGTCTGATTTCATTGAATAAATATAAAATCTGCAAGTGATAAATGCTTCAAAATGAACATGTGATGGGCAGCTCATACACTGAAAACACCTCATCATGATCATCATCTTGTGTGTGAGAAGACAGTGAGAAGAGCACTCTAATTTGTACAGTCTACCCAGTATATGTATTTAATTAAATCACAGCTTTATGGGAAATATGGGGATTAATAATCACACTGGGCCGTGTTGCAAAATCCTTATCTGGAGGTGAGAAACTACCATCAAAAACACACAGAAACTGCAAAAATAAAAGCTCGATTTTCTTTTTTTTAACTCTGCTTGTAAATACTTTTTTTTGTTGTTGTTGTTGTTGCCTTAATTCTTTACGGTTATACGATTTTAAGCATTTTATTCTTAGTAATCATTTAGTAGTGAACCAGGTAAACCTCAACCTCCCTGATGTTAGACCTACAGTATGTGCACATCAAATCTGATCCTCTTCTTCCTGCTAAAACTGCTTGTTTAATACTACCTCTGAAATACACTGCAATGTGTTGCAAAAGTAGTTGTGCACCACAGAAGTTACAGTGTTATTTTGTTATGTTGTATGTATAACTGATAATACCAGTGTTCTGCAATAATGTGGAATCCACTCAAAAAAAATTAGATGAGAAATACCAACGAAAACTAAAACTGACATGTGAATTTTTGTATGTAATCTGAAGTAAAATTCACAGGACTGCAATCTCTTAAAGATACCACTGCTAGAACAAGCGCTTTTGTCATATTTACACACAATAAAACAATGGCCTCTACATCCCATTAAATTGTATTTTTCAGCAGTAGCAAGTAGCTTTCAAAAACTAATCGTTAGCCAAATTATTGAAGTGATAATTAATTTTGTTCTAATTTTCATCATATGATGAAAAGGAAATTTGAATTTGAAATTCCAAAATAGAAGTAAAAACTAGAAGTAATCTGTGGATTTGTAGTGGATATTAAACACACACACACGCACGTATTATTCTGTTTAGCAATACAAATTAATTAAACATAACCAAGAGTTAATTCTTTTACTTACATTTTCTGAGCTTTAATATTTAATTATTTTGGCTAATGTATTGATGATAATAAATATAATATTGAATGCTATTATTTAAATGTTTCATTCATTTTAATAAAAAATATTTCCCTTAAAGAGGCAAAAGTCAAGTCTCATTCATCTTCGTGCATTATTTGTCTCTCTGCGTCTCTCACTGTGATGTGCACATTCTTACAGTACGGCAGCTTTTGATATCCATCAGGCTTTAATTCACTGGCCGTGTATCCTCCGCTGTGCCCGCCGTCAGTCTGCTCTGGTAAAAGGATACAATAAGAGCGTGTCCGGGGCGCTCGTGAAGGGCACAGCAATCCATCACCTGAATGTGTGATGGATCGCTTGAGCATCTGCGATGAATAGGAACGCAAGGTACAAAACACACTGAGGCAAAATGAGAAGGGATATACATTACATCCATTTAATCATCTAGAGGCTGTAAGCGATCCGAGCAGGGAGGTGTGGGGTCTAGCAAATGTAAACTTCCTTTTTTCCTTGCCATGCCACTTCCTAAAAAGGCCAGCGCTGATCCAGACTAGATGGATTATGTTGGATAGAGCTCTGTACAGACACACACTGTAGCAAAGTTAGCATACAGCAAACGTATTCACAGAACGCTAAAAGAAATGGAGGGAGTTAGATTGGCAATTTAAAAAAAAAAAAAAAACACACCACAGATAGTGAAAACTCTTTGCATAAACATTAAGTTAAGTTGCTTTTGGAATACTAATTAAACTGCTTACATATTCATTAGTTTACATTTATTTTTTATGTGAAGTGTGAAATTTTGGAGCTTTTTAAAAACCTGAGGGCATTGTAGCTCCTGCTCTTTCTCACTGTATTCAAGAATAACAGGAGGAAGTTGACAGGGTTTCACATAAAAAATTGGCAGTATGTAGCAATCATAGGCTCTGTTCCAAAACTTAGTGAGCTGCCTCCATTGCAGCATCCTAACTGAAATTAAGCCTCATACGAGAGTAATTTGGACTCTTCATAGGCAGCGACTCTATCGCTCTAACGTAGCGCACGGGAGACTCGACTTGCAACTGATTTCCATACAGTTGACACGAGAGGAACAGTGCGACACACTAATAAACATAAATGTGCATAGCACTCAAACATTTTGGGTAAAATGTATCATATAAAACTACTTTTTTATCTATACATTTAAGTATTAAATGGATTATAAGTTTATTTATAATCAGAAGTTCTCTCGCTTCGTCTGCCATCTTGGATTTATTTTTCCACCAAGCTCATAACGGTGCAATCAGGGATGCAAACGATGATATCTTTACATTTTACATATACATTTTGACCTAAGCTAAATATGTTCCCCTAATTAATATCTTCCTCTAATAATGTCTAATTTTCATACTTTTGTCTGTATTTTGCTCATTTCCAGCAGCTTGTTATACACCCATCTTTCCAGAATGGAATGTAAACATAACAAATTACACATTATTTACTGCGTATATATCACTTTAAATCATCATTGAGTGGTTAACACAGCTTCTTTTACTGATCTAGTGTGAATTATACTTATAGAATGAGGCATGAAGGCATTGATAACACATTTTAATTAGATTATGTTATAGTAATTATATAAGATTAAATTTTGTGTGTAGTCCTGTGTATCCTCATGTTTAAATGCTCCTCTAAACATCTCCCTCAGCAACATGGCAGGTGTCTGAATGATTGCAAATAATAATCTGTTGCTTTACTACATCAAACTTCTTTTTAGCACTGAGCAAAGAAGAACATTGCCAAAAGTATATCGGAGCCATAAAGAGATCAGTCACTTTGTTTTGTTATTACATGCCTTTTAGGGGCGGGATTATCTGAAACATACCATAACATTTGATTGGCTTGAACAAAATGAATGTTAATTATGGTGTGTCTCCATGAGCGATTCCCAAAAATCACGTAAAAGTAACGTGTAGGGAGTAAAAATTATGGGAGATTGGGAAAAGATTAAACTCTCAGTATAAAGAAGCACTTTGTATTTTCGAATACTCAATTCTAATTGGCTGGAATGTGTGGGTTTAAAGGTGAACTTTATTTACGTAAACCAATATGGTGCCACTAGCAGCAGAAATTACAGCTAGAATTAAAGTATGTTTTCAAACAACCTTTGCCAATACCCCATAGTCTCATCGCGCCCTTTCACTCTCTCTGATTCCCTATGAACAAATAGGCCAAACTAAATAAAAGGTGATAAACCTTTAATGTTGTAGAAATATTACTATAACATTTACACACCATCAGAAAGCCCGGCAGAGTAATCGTGTTGTCTGATATCATCACAAGATCGAACAGCAGCTGGGTTTGTGGGGGATCCAGGACAAGAATAAGGATGGTTCTTCTGGTAACTTGTAAGTGTAACGATACATATTCCGAGTATTATATGGATTTATATGGATCTCGACAGCAATTAACTACGTGTGGCATTACCTTTAGGGTAATTTACCTGTCGAGATTAAACTCAGTTTGCCGTGGATGTTCATATTCCCCCAGCTGAACAAGTACACACACCCCAATGTGGGGAAGGGGCATTTGTTACAAAGTACTTACTATGTAAATATGTGTTATTGTATTGGACTTACATTTAAAGTACCTGCATTTAATTACATTTTTATTTACAGTTTACTTTACCACTAATCCTAAACTTAACCCTACCACAACCCTTACCCTAAACTTACCCATACCTCAACCTCAGTAGCAGCACATTTATGCAGAACTAAAAGTACATTGTATTGTATTTATTTGAGCATGAGTAATGTGCATCACTATGTAGGTCCCAAATGTGTCCCTTAGCAATGTTTACTGATGCGGCTAGTGGTAAGTGGTCTCGTAAGTGAGGCAAATATATTATTGCATGTTTTTAACTACAATATTTTATTTTAATAGCATAGTTACATTGTACAATATTTTAGATCCCATTAATCAAACCCTAAACCCAACAAATTATCAACAATATAATGACATAACAGGCAGATAATTTTAGTTATAAAAACATACGATTTCTAGGAGTGAGAAACAGGGTGAAACTTAAAGTGTTAATTGTTGAACATATTCCCTCTCCATATAGGCAGTCACATCATATTCAAAAAATGCAGTTACAGAACACAGCAGAACCATTGAGCATATGACATCACTGACATTAAACTTGTGTCGTATCGCTTCTTGAGGTGGCAAATATGAACATATTTAATTAGTATGGGATTTGTGGCCGTGTCGCAAGATTGATGTAAGAGGTCAGAGGACCCCTAACACAAACCTAACCAAACTGATTTTTTAAAATCAGAGGTGTCGAAACGCAGTTCCACCCCAGTTTAACCAATGCAAGAGGGCGCTTTTGTAAAATACATATTGACGCACTGGGCTCTTGTACATGCATCAGTATTTGACACCTTGAGAGTGAGAACGAGTTACAAAGAATTATCAATTCAGCAAAATGGTAACTCAAATGGAACTATTAGAGCCTATAAATACCATATTTTATAATGTTCTGCAATCATTCATACACATTTTTTGGATTAAATAAATGGGAATGTTGAATGAAGAATTGGTAGAGGTAGGCAAGCAGGGACAATGTTTCAATCTACTGATGACACTGGCTCCATCATATCCAGTCATTTTTATCCAGAATTTGTTTCTAAAATTGTTTTTAGCCCACAGAAATAAAGACCTGTCTTAGATCCATTCACACAGGTTAAATATGTTGACTCACAGAATTCTCTCTCTCTGTCTCTCTTTTTGTTGTATGCCCTCTATCCAGCTCTGGCAGCAGTGTGCAAAAAGCATCGGCCTGATGAAAAACGAGGATGTCACTGTATTGTTGCAAGGTTAGCACACAGTGTAATGGAGAAATGCTGTGCTGGCCTGCCCTGGGGCCTGACCCCGCTCTCCAGGAGCATCCAGTAGCCCAAGATAAACTACTGCAGGGGGCAGGGTGCCCAGCCGCCCACCCAAACCCCTGCTGCTGATCCACAATACAGAGCTAAGACTGTCCTAAGGAATCCCCCATATTGCATTTACACAACCCGCTGAGAATATTAGATCATATGAATTTCATATTGTTCACATGACAATTTAATTTAACTTCCTGATTGTTTAGAAATTATTGCATTAGCTATTTGGAATAGTTGTAATTATAGAAAGGTAGAGATTTACGAGAGGCCAATTGAGTTTGCAGATCTGCAGTAGTCATAGAGTGGAGCTACTTCTGAGTGTGTTATGTAATGCAATATATGTAATGCAAAGAGGCCAATGTCTGAATAGACATGGGGATTTGCTCTCTCTTCTGTTTAAACAGTCTAGCGGTGTTGGGAAGCTGCATTGAAATTGTAATTTAGTATAAGATGTTATATTAAGTCACACTTCTGTTTTAAAAAGTTGGCAAATACATTGAAGGCAATTTAATGAATAATTCACCCAAGAAAATTCTGTCATCATTTACTCACTATCTTCAATACAATGGGAGTTGACTCACTTTAAAGTAAAAAAAAATTACCCCAAAATAATTATGAACAGTAGCATTTAGATTTAAGACTTTAATAAAGAACACCTAATAAATTGAGCAGGGACTTGAATTGGTGAGTAGCTTGTTAATTTGCATTAACCCAGTGAACCAAAGACCTCAACAGTCTTGTTTTTTTTTTTTTCATTAAAGGAATTTTTTTTTAACGAAACCTTTTAAGACAGACCTACCGTGAGCACAGAGATTGTTAATCAATGGTATATGCTTCTGTTAAACATGAATCCTAGAGAATGATCAACCAACAGAGAATTGTGGCAAACATAGTGGGATTAACGCATACACTCTGAAATGACTTATATACAGTATTTGTATACAGTATATCTAAATAGTTTGCAATGAACTTAAAATAGATTGTTTATCTCCTTATAATCAACAATCTAATACCAATCATTTTCAGCCTGGTCTCATGAACATTTTTGCAAATCTGAAATTATGTGCTTCATAACACGTTTGGCTGCACTTTTTAAGTGAAATGTCCAGCAGGGGGTGCTAAAACTTTTTAAGTGAAATGTCCAGCAGGGGGTGCTAAAACTGAGCAAAATTAGGTTGTAATTAGGTTGTAATCATACAAACCAATAGTGTCTGAAAAGAGAAATGAGAGTTTAACAAAATAGACCCTTAGCCAACACCTAAACTTAACCGATAGTGTTTTAAAATGCAGAAGCCAAATGAGAAGCACATTTTCAGAAGCAACCACGTTTGATTGTGTCGCTTCTATGTATCTGTCGTGTCACGTGTCAGCATCTGAGGGTCTGAGTAATAGAGAGAAAAATAAGTGTTTAATCAGCCATTGAAGTCATGGTTTGAGTGAAAGTGAATACAACACACAGTTGTTGTAGTGCCTCTAGTGTTCATTTCACCTGGAAACTGCAGGGAATTCAACTGGAGACACGTATAACAAGTTTTGCATAAAATCATATAGAGTCCAGGTTGATAGTTTTATAAATGCCTGACATTTTTAATTGGATTAAGTAATTCGCAATAATTAATTCCCTCATGAAAGACGTAAAGCATACAGTCTTGTATATTTCTCTTTTTCAAATGCTTTTTTTTTGCTTCAAATCAAAATTTATAATGTTGTGATTCACCTCAGAGCTGGTTGGTTTGGTTCATGGCTTAGAACAATTTTATGAAGGATTTTATGAAATCCTTATGGGAAAAAATGAATGGGAAAATCACTTCCAGAACAAATTCGCTGAAAAGTGGGTGAGCACTGTTGCACTGCATTCACTAGTGTCTCCTAATCATCCATCCGCATCCTCCTTGACTTATCTGCTGCTTTTGACTTGATGAACCACCAGATTCTACTGTATACTCTCTCTGACAGGGCATCACAGGAACTGCACTTGGATGGTTTGAGTCATAACTCACAGGCAGATCCTTCAAGGTCACATGGAGAGGAGAGGTGTCCAAGTCACTCCAACTGACCACTGGTGTTCCTCAGGGATCAGTGTTTGGACCCCTCCTTTTCTTGATCTACACTGCATCACTCATACCGTAAATTAAGGAACATTGCTTTTCCTAACACTGTTACACAGATGATACGCAGCTCTACCTGTACAACCCCACTGTCTCAGCTCGTATCTCTGCCTGCCTCTCTGAGATCTCGGCCTAGATGACCTCAGCTCAACCTTGCCAAAAACAGAATTTGCTGTCTGCTGACCACAACCTCACAATTGATCTGGGTTCAACAACACTAATGCCTACCAGGACCGCTAAGAACCTGGGAGTGGTAGTGGATGCTCAGCTTATCTTCACTGCCCACATCTTAACAACCACCCAGTCTTGCAGGTTTGCATTTTTCAACATCAGGAAAATCAGACCTTTCCTGTCTGAATATGCTACACAGCTGCTGGACCAAGCTGTTGTCATCCAAGACTGGACTACTGAATGCAGAACACAGCAGTGTGTCTGGTCTTCAATCAGCCAAAGAAGGCTCACGTCACCCATAGCTGCCAGCATCAAATTCAGGGCTATGAATTTGGCCTTCAGGACAGCCTGTGGAACAGCAACCTCTTCAATTCACTCCTCCAGATATATGTCCCATCTTGCTCTGTGAGGTAAATAAAAGAGCAGCAACTGGTTGTCTCATCGCATAGAGGTATAAAGTCTATTTCACAATCTTTCAATTTCACTGTTCCTCTGTAGTGGAATTAGCTTCCAACCTCCACACGATCTGCTGAAACCATCTCAACATTCAAGAACCAGCTGAAAACACATCTGTTCCACGAGCACTTAACCAATCAACACGAAATGCTCAAACGTAATATTTATCAATATTTATCTTTCTTCTATTCTAGCTTCTATACTACTTCAGCCACATTGAGAACTTGGCAGTGATACTGCAGATATTGTTGACTTTTGTGTGAAAAATTGCTTGCTATGCTCCTAATTTGTAAGCATCTGCCAAATGACTAAATGAAAATGTAGGAGAAATAATGCTTTCCAATGCTGCATGTGAGAGAGAAGAACACATTTGATTGTGGTCTTAGATTGCTCGGTTGTAGGGCTGCGTCCACAAATACACTGTTACATAAAAAGCAGTGATATAGCATTTTGTCATGTTAACCTGATACTTGTTGGAAAAATTTAGCTTGTTACTAAAAACAACACTGTTTTAAAAACAGCTAAGTTACTCTCACACGTCTGAAAAACGTTGTTAAGTTTAGTTAGTTACCCCTTAACACAACAGTGCTTGTGATTTTAACACTGAGCAAAGACACCAATAGGAGTCACCAGAGGACCTCATGGTTCTTTAGATGCACAAAAAACTAAACAAGAGAAAATAAGATTAAGACATACGACTAGTGTCACGCACTGTCACTGCACTTGACAAATAATCAGCTGCCAGAGGAAGAGTGTGTGACGTGATTCGGATGGGCACTCCGTCTCCCATGATGCATGCTGTGAACGCACAAGGGCCTCCTCTTGGCAGAATGACAGTCGTATTTATGATCGTTTCAGCTCAATTTGTCCACACGCTCTTGGAGCCAAGAGACGTGGAAAAAAAAAAGATGGAGTGAGAGGGGAATTTCTCCCTGCAGTGCTTTTACAGTAACTTCCTGCCAGGAGACAGATGAAATGCTGACATCTTCCTTTCTGTGGATAGTTGCTGCGTTCAGATTGGACAGAAGAGTATATGAAGAGGTCAATGTTCATGTATTGACCTGGCTCTGGAATGCTCTGCAGAAGTTTCTGAGATGCTAATCATACCGTTTGGCTCTGATAAGGCACAGGAGGATATGTGGGTCGTTATGACAGTACTGGAACAAAGGTCTTTTCTTTATCAACCTCTGTTTGTTCCCAAAACCTGCTTTTTCTCTTAAAGTTTACTCAGTTACTCAAGCAACATGTAGCAACCTAAATACTCTGGTTTACAATTTTTATTTTATTTTATTTAATGCATTTTGCCTATATTGTACACAACACAGGACAGACTCAGCCTGTGTCCCTGACACTTGAACTACTTCTGAACTTGAACTAAGTTCTTTAAGACAGACATATAATGTTATAACAGACATTATATTTTCATATAATGTTTTTTATTAAATCAATTACATGACATTAATTGACCATGACCAATTAATTAATACAATAAATCTCATATATGAATATTTGCTGAGATTGTCCCCCAAATAAATTAAATATAATATAGAATTCGAATTAATAAAACAATTGTGTGTGTGTGTATATATATATATATATATATATATATATATATATATATATATATATATATATATATATACTAATAACTAATAACTAATCACACTAAATTAACATGCTACATATCAACAGCTCTTATACTGTATATACCCTTTGATAGTAATGATAATGATAGTAAAAAATAAATAAAAAAGTATTATGTGCTACTAAAGTTTTTTGGGAAAGCCAAATTGGCGCATACAGTAGTATGAGTCAAATCAGAAACATTGTATAAAAAAAAGCAGCTTTGGTAAGTTCTTCCATAACGCCATGCACTGGCAGTTTTTATAAACCCTTTAATGATTGTCTGTCGTCCGTGGCTTAAGACGACTCAGATAGCCGCTGTAAAATGAGTCTGAGGTTTATGTGGGGCTCCTGCACAAATCATGACATCAGTGGGACCATCTGCATGTCTGATCACTGTGTGCCAGCGCTGATGACCTCTGCAAGCTGCGCCAGGACGGCCTATTATGGTTGTATTCAATAACATCTGTAAGCTGCATCTGAATTTGGGATGAATACATTAAAAGCTTTTCACTTCTCATTTCCACTCAACCGAGTTTCTTTCTTGTTTTTATAGAAGTTTTGAATGTTTAAAAAGCAAATAATGATTTCAGCAATAATTGAACTGTTGTTTTGGTAACACTTAATACATTATTGATCCCTTTAAAGGGTTTATAAAGGGGTTCATTAATGACTAATAAGTCATTTAAAAATACTTTTAAAATCATTGATATGAAGTTATAACAACATGAATAAAAAGATTAACTTTCACTTGCCAAATAGAAAGCATTTCACTTAAATGTTATAAATGCTTAATAAATACAATCATTTATGCTAATATTAATAAAAAAAATAAAAAATGCACTATGCATTTGTGATTTATGTCACAATGCAACAAAAAATGACAAATATAGTGAGATTAAAAGGAAGGATTGTGTCATTTTGGTCCAGTCCGCATTGTGTTTTTGTTAATGACAGTAATGTAATGTGTTGTCACTTTCCTTCATCTGATGTTGGCGCTAATCTTATGAAGAGTCCAAACGAAACTTCTCGTAGTTACCAAAAGTCCCCTGCAAAGACACTTTCCATGTCTTCATGCTCTTACACAGTACACAGCATACTTTATATCGTATAATAACGCCTGATGACCATTAACCCATACTCAACTTTTTGATCACAGGTTTCTAATGTTGGCAACTTCTTAATTAATGCTTTATATGTGGCCAATTCACATTAACGAACATTTTCATATGTTATTAATGATGAATAAGTGTTATTAAGCATTTATAACATGAGGTAAAATTGGCTCATTGTAAGGTATTTCATTAAAAGTCACCCTCTTTATGTATGTTGTTAAAACCACTTATAAAGGATTTTAATAAATGAACATGAACCATTATAAACGTGTAACAAAGAGAAACATTAACGTTGTTTTCACACTACCATTCCAGTTATTTATCACAGTACTTTGTCTAAAAATCTTTCTTTTGTGAGGCTAGTTGACCAACTTGGTCTTTCTGGTGAAGCGGATGGACCGGGAAAGTCTAGCTGGATCAGCTAGTGAAGCCTGTTGGGGACATTAGCACCCCTGCTGGAAAAAACTTTAGATGGTTTGCCGGTCTTAACTGTTGCATCAGCATGGCAATGCTGGTCTGGTTGCTGGTTTGGAGCCTTTTTCAGCTGGACAGGATAGGAGACGAACTGTCTCACCACCTAAACCAGCTAGTAAACCAGCTAGCCCAACTTGGCAAGTCTGAAAAATCAACTAGCCCAGATCAAACCAGTAAAGCACCTGTATAATCTGGTTAAAGTTGTGGCAATGTTGTTCTTTTCAGCAGGATATTTATTATTTTTCAAGGAAAAAACTTGATCATTGCCATCATGGCACCATCATTTGTGGTAGTGGTAAATAAGTTGTGTGACGTGGATTTGTAATTGGATCCATGCTGGTGTTTAAACTCAGTGGAGTGTTCAAGGAGAACCACAGAGCAAAATTATTGCCATCTACAGGATATTCAGAAAAATAAGTTGAGTTGTCTTTCACAAGATACAGCACAATTTTCAATTCTCTAAGAGCAGCCTTTGAACTGTGTCCATAAGAACCTGGAGTCGTTCAACTTTTGGATCGGATGGAAATACAAGCTTCATATAAAATCAAAAAGTCACCTCATTGACATCCACATCCTCAAACTGTATACTCTGTAAGATGGTTTCAACAGCAGGGGAAAGTAGGAACGTTCATTGGGAAGGAGGGCTTCTTTTGTTTTTTTCTTGGAGGGTTTGATGAGTGACATTGAACGGTTTCACTCCAGAGTTCCAGCTTCCTATTGGCAATGTGGTTGTGGATTCAGGCATAGACCACAAAGTTCCAAAATTCCCCTGACAACACAGTCCATCATTTTAGTGTGTTTGGAGCCCATGTCAAAGCACCAACTGTGGTAAACATTTGCATTCTTTTGGGAGTGACGGGCCTCAAAAACCAGCCCTAGTCTTCATCCATACTTTCTGGAATCCAGCTTCCGCAACATTTGGACGCATTTTGGAGGGCAGAACACAAGATCACAAGCCTGTCCAGAAGTGTGAGTCCATGTAAAAACATCTTGTCTTCATGGTCAGCTTGCTTTATTGGTGGTTAAAGATCACCAATAGCACTTCAAATGGACTGTTTAGTTTCTTACTTCCCTCTTAGAAGGTCCCCTGGCCTCTTTACTGAATCAAAATGTTGTTGTAGAGTTCTAAGGGTTGTCTCCGAGCCCAGTACTGGAATCTGCTGAATACTTTGGCATTGTGCTCAGTTTAAAATGCCAATATTTCATAGCAGTGGTTCAAACCAACAACATTTGAGAAGTTTTCTCCAACGAGGTTTAAGTGATATGATTTATTCCCATATTGATAATTATGAATATAAATGTAAATATATAGCTACAGCTGCATTTCTTAAACTTGCACTTCCTGTAGTATTAACATTAGGTGAATATATACTTTCAAGTTCAGAAAGACTTCCTTTGCATGTTCAGCTTTAGTCAGTGATAGACTGAGTTTATCTTCATAGGTTTCCTTTATGGTTAAAAACCATGGAGACCCAGATAAAATCAGGTCTCAGTATTCAAATGAAGAGCCTCTGAAGACCAAAGAAGAACAACACCTACTGAACTGCAAGAGGACACGTGCCACTCGGCAACATGCGATTATGCCGATAACATCACCAGAGTACAAAAAGATCTCCTTTTCCACCTACACAAGTTTCATCACACTTTGCATGGTCCATGTTACAACACACCGTGCTGTCACAATAGAAACGGATGATCTGTTAACAGGAAGCACATAAAATGCATCAAGTCTAACTGCAAAATACTAATGGTGGGTTAAAGACTGCATCAAACTCCTCAAAGGATAGTTCACCCCAGAATTAAAGAAAAGTGGCATAATATTCTGTTGTATTATTTACCTGTATTATTTGAAATACAGGAAAGGAAATGTGAAGGGCACGGTCACATTGTCCATTGCATGGGGAAATTCCATGGACGAAGAAGGTGTGGGCGGATGTTGAACACGTGTGAAACCAGCAAAAAACTAATTTCAAAGCAGCCTATTTTTAACGCTGCAATTTATCATGTGTGAGAGTAATGTTTAAAAGAAACCTGCCGCTAAAGTGATATCCTTGTCTATTGTGAATATTCAGTATAGCTGTTTACAAAGCACCGCACACACAGAGGTCACTACCAAACCAAGCGACTTCATATTGGTCAACGCAGCAAATACGCCTGTCAAAGTTCATCAAACTTGAACTTCACGCAGAACCGTGAAGGGAAAGTCCATTGCGCAGATTACCATTGAGATGACTGTATTTTGCCCATGGAATTTCAGAGTGCAAAGGCAAATGTGACCGTGCCTTTAGGCCGAATGTCAGAGCTTCTGTTTTCAATTCAAGGATAGGGATGCATATTCTCAAGCTCCAAAAAGGAAAATAAAAGCACCCTGAAAGTATCATAAAAGTAGTGTTTACAAACTCCATTCCAAGTCCTCTTAAGCCATACAATAACTTTCTGTGAGGATCTAAGTCATTATAAGCAGATGTTCCCATTCGCTGTAGAACTCAAATCTCATTTGCGCTCATATTTTCAAACTTATCGTAGCGTCATTGGTAACGTGACATGCAAGTACCAATTGAGGTTGATGTCAAATCTGGTGTGGCTAGGGATGGGAATCGCAAGCAATTTAATGATTCCGAATCCAATTCATTGACTGATTCTAACCATATATAAAATAAATACAAATAAAAAAAACATAAGATGAGATAATAATTTTAATTTTAATGTATTAATTTATTCTTTTATAAATTCCACTGATTAAAACAAAACGTTACACTTTGCTATATGAGCAGTAAGTAAATGCACTGCCTGATCACGTTCTCACAAGCCTTAATTACAACATTACATAACACAGTAAAAGTTCTTATTGCATTTTAATGAAAGTCATTACTTGCACTTAAGTAACATTAATTCAGCATTTGGTCCATATAAGTGGAAGTATAAGTGTTTTTGATTCACAAAAAAGATCCATCTCATAACAGTCATTTATTTGGGAATCAGACTACGCTGGTCATGCTGTAGTTTTAACGCCGTAGATTCAAAATAATCGGCTCATTAGATTCATTTGCTTGGGAATTGAATAACAATGGTCGTACTGTGTTTGGCTGGTAGATTTAAAAGAACCACTTCATAAGAGTCATTTATAACGGAATCAGACTACACAGGTCATGTTTTGTTTCACCCTATAGATTCAAAAGTACCAGTTCATGAGTAATTTGTTCAGGAATCAGACTACACTGGTCCTGCTGTGTTTCACGCTGTAGATTCAAAAGTACCAGTTCATAAGTGTCTTTTAGTACCAGTTCATATGAGTCATTTGTTCAGGAATCAGACTACACTGGTCATGTTGTGTTTCAAGCTATAGATTCAAAAGTACCAGTTCATAAGTGTCTTTTAGTACTAGTTCATACGAGTCATTTGTTCAGGAATCAGACTACACCTGTCGCACTTTATGGTTCACGCAGTAGATTTAATAGACCCGGCTCATAAGAGTAATTTATTTGGGATTTGGACTACACTAGATGCACTATAGTTAAACATTGTAGATTCAAAGAGCCAGTTCATAAGAGTCATTTATTTGGGAATTGGACTACACTGGTCATGCTCTGTTTCACTATGTAGATTCAAAAGAGCACGTTACTAAGAGTAATTTATTTGGGAATCGGACTACACTGGTCATGTTGTGTTTCAAAAGATTCAAAAGAACTGGCTCATAAGAGTCATTTATTTGTGAATCACACTACACTGGTCACACTGCAAGTTTCAGGCTGCAGATTCAATAGAACCGACTCATAAGAGTCATTTATTTGGGAATCGGACTACACTGGTCATGCTGTGTTTCAAGCTGTAGATTCAAAAGAGCACATTCATAAGAGTCATTTATTTGAAAATCAGACTAAACTGGTCATGCTGAGCACGTTCATAAGAGTAATTTATTTGGGAATTGGACTACACTGGTCATGCTGTGTTTCACACTGTAGATTCAAAAGAGTCCGTTCATAAAAGTATTTATTTCGAAATCCTACTACACTGGTCATGCTGTTTTTCATGCTGTAGATTCAAAAGAACTGGCTCATAAGAGTCATTTATTTGTGAATCACACTACACTGGTCACACTGCAAGTTTCATGCTGTAGATTCAAAAGAACTGGCTCATAAGGGTAATTTATTTGTAAATCAGATTACACTGGTCACAATTTATATTTCACAATGCAGATTTAAAAGAACCAGCTCTTAAGAGTCATTTGTTTGGTAATCAGAATACACAAGTCATGTTGTGTTTCACGCTGTAGATTCAAAAGGTCCGTCTTATAAGAGTTATTTATTTGTGAATCGGACTGTACTGGTTGTGCTGTGTTTCACACTATAGATTCAAAAGGTCTGTCTCATAAGAGTCATTTGTTTAGGAATCAGATTACACCTGTCGTGCTGTCTGGTTCACGCAGTAGATTTAAAAAAACAGGCTCATAAGAGTCATTAATATGGGTATTGGACTACACTAGTAGTGTTGGGTTTCACGCTGTAGATTCAAAAGTGTCCATTCATAAGAGTAATTTATTTGGGAATTGGACTGCACTGGTCGTGCTGTGTTTCATGCTGTAAATTCAAAAGAACTGGCTCATAAGGATAATTTATTTGTGAATCAGATTACACTGGTCACAATGTATGTTTCACACTGCAGATTTAAAAGAACTGGCTCTTAAGAGTCATTTATTTGGTAATCAGAAAACACAGGTCATGTTGTGTTTCACGCTGTAGATTCAAAAGAACCGTCTCATAAGAGTCATTTATTTGAGAATTGTTCTAAACTGGTCGTGCTGTGTTTCATGCTGTAGATTCAAAAGAACCAGCTAATAAGAGTAATTTATTTGTGAATAGGACTGCACTGGTCGTGCTATGTTTCCCGCTGTAGATTTAAAAGAAACGGCTCTTAAGAGTCATTTATTCGGTAATCAGAAAACACAGGTCATGTTGTGTTTCACGCT
The DNA here is from genome assembly GCA_032164185.1 of Moxostoma hubbsi. Lineage (NCBI taxonomy): Eukaryota > Metazoa > Chordata > Actinopteri > Cypriniformes > Catostomidae > Moxostoma > Moxostoma hubbsi. Next base: position 39,370,150 of record JAVLUX010000019.1, read on the forward strand.
TTAGATTCAAAAGAACCGTCTCATAAGAGTCATTTATTTGGGAATCGGTCTACACTGGTCATGCTGTGTTTCATGCTGTAGATTCAAAAAAACAGTTTTTTGGTTCCCATCCCACTTCTTAAGCCGGCATTTATAATTGAACACAACTATGAATCAGATTTTATAGCTCCTTTTCTCACAAAGAATATACTATAGCTTGACATTTTTCACCAATGCCTTAACAAAGCTCAATGGCCACTGGGAATCATTATGAGCACTAGCGCTTACCAAACCTCCATCTTTCACTGCGTCCCTCACCACCCTGATGGAGAGGCTGTTTATCGTCTTACCTCTGAGAGATGAGATAAGATGGAGTAGGGCCATGCAACTGAATGCATCGAGTGCAGGGTTCCAGTGAAGAGCATAGGGGTTAATAGCCCAGGGAGTATAGTACAGCAACTTACTGTAATATACTTGGCAGCCAGTCCTCTGCTAGACCCCCAGGGATGGAAGGACAAGATCTAATCTGTATTCAGCCCTGACATTGTCCATATCTGCAATGGAACATTATCAGTGAGCTCTCCCAATAGACATGTCCCCTTCACTTTGTAATACTTTATGTTGATAAAGAAACAAAATCACCCATGCCATCATTTTTCATTGTTAGCAGGTATGGGGTCAAGCACAAAGAATAATTTAAATGCATGTATTTACAGTTAGTGGGGTGGGCAAACATACTCTCACAGAGATGCCAAAAAAAATGTCACCCCCAACTTTAGCTCTATATTGTCCATCATCTTACTTTTCCCTAGTGTCTTTTTGAGTTTATATGTACAGCCATTATTATTCATTTTCCATGTCTGCTGCCATTTGACAATGAGCAGGAAGTTTAAACTTGGTGCAAGTAGTTCACTTGGGAGAAATCAGAAGAGAGAAAAGCATATCATCCCTACGAGATGATCTGGATTTTCACTCAGAACAGTCGGGAGCCGCTGTCTTCTGCAACCTTTTCATCACAGTCTGATTATCTATTCATTTAATATATATATATATATATATATATATATATATATATATATATATATATATATATCAGTGTTTTTGTATTGCGCTTTTCATAATGTGAAATGTTATTTCAAAGCAGCTGTAAATATATATTTTTTGTCTTTACACAGCTTTACAGAAAATCATCCCTTAATGTCATAAAGCCCCCGGTGAGGCAAGGAAAAACAACTCCATAAGATTTTAAACTTTATAAGATGTTCAAGTACTGCAGGGAAAGAAAACCTTGGAAGAAACCAGACTCAGCGGGGGATGCAGACCGTCAGAACCCCCATATTTATACAATAATCAATGGAAACATGGGTAAATGCTTCAATTCAAGTTCAAGCCAAATCTATGCCCTTGCAGACATGCCAAATATTATCTAGTAACATACTTTAATATGTGTAATATGAATATCATAAAGACCAACAAGCTGAAACAAATAAAACATCTCGGGTTACTTGACTGTAACCCTTGTTCCCTGATAAAAGCAGAACGAGATGCTGCGATGAGATAGAGCTTTGGGAACAACTTTAGGTGTGACCAGCTGTGAATATGTGTGTGTGTAGAACAGTTCATTTTCACAGGCAAGGAAGAGGCGAGAAACCGGCTTAACATATAAAATAATAGATTTAATGAGGAACTCAAAATACAAACACATAAGACAACGGTCATGTACGTGAACGATCTCTCTCTCCCGCACGTCATCCGCAATCGGCCTTTAACCCTCTCTGAGGCTTACTTAGCCTAATACGGGACCGAGCGTGTTGAGTCACGACCCGATCCCGCCCTCCACCGTGCCACAGTGTGCAACAAGTCAATGAACATTGAACCGGAATTTATAGCCTCTACCGGTGTCATCATTGGATGCACCTGTGGCTGGGCTATAAATAGATACGTCACAGGTGCATCGTCAGGTATTTTGTCTGAAGAGCAGTCCTGGGGCATCCCAGTGCGGCAATGAAGCGCACCATCTCGTTCCGCTTTTATCAGGGAACAAGGGTTACAGTCAAGTAACCCGAGACGTTCCCTTTAAAAAAGCTACACTGATGCTGAGCTGAGATAGTGTTTTGGGAACGAGAATACCCACACTGCCGCACTGTAGATGTCCAGACCCCTTATGGTTGCGTAGTGTGCTCACAAGCGCGCGAGAGGTCTCAGACATGAGCTTGTGATGTCGACTCAAGGACATAGAGCCTGGAGTGGCATGAACATCCAAACTATAAAATCTAATGAATGTGTGCGGAGAGGACCAGCCTGCCGCATCACAAACATGCTGCAGAGGGACACCTCTAGCCAAGGCTTTAGAGGAGGAGACCCCTCTGGTAGAGTGAGCCCTGATACCTACTGGCGAAGCTTGACCATGCGCCTCATAGTCCAGGGCAATAGCTTCCCTCACCCAATGTGACAGTCTATTTGGTGGCGGCCGCCCCCCCTGTTGCGGCCCCCATGGCAAACAAATAGTTACCCTGACTTATTCCACTGGCTAGTGCGGTGGACATAAGTCTGAAGGGCACAGACTGGACAAAGTCTGTGAAGTCTTTCCTGTTCGGCGTTGTAAACAGCAGGGAGCAGAAGGCTTCGAGAGTGACCGGATGTAAGGTCGAGAAAGGAACCTTAGGCAGATAGTCAGGGTGAGGGTGAAAAATTGCTTTAGCCATTCCTGGGGCAAAATCTAAGCAGGCTGGCAAGACAGACAGAGCCTGTAGATCCCCAATTCTTTTTTAGAGAGGTGATTGCCATAAGAAAAATCATCCTGAGAGTCAGAAGTTTATCAGACGCTGACTCTAGAGGTTCGAAGGGGGTCTCAACCAGAACCTCAAGGACTATTGCTAAGTCCCATGAAGGGGTCCTGGTCCTAGCAGGAGGCCTCAGTCGCATAGCTCCATGAATGAATCGAGCGAGTAGAGGATGTCTCCCCAATGGCACCCCGTCAATCAAGGTGTGGCAAGCCGAAATGGCGGCCACATAGACCTTGAGAGTGGCGGGGTATGTGCCTGCTGACAATTTTTCCTACAGAAAGTCCAGAACTGAAGCAATCTGGCAGTTAACTGGATCTGCATTATGTGCACTGCACCATCTTTCAAAGACACCCCATTTATTGGCGTAACTTCTTCTGGTGGAGGGAGCCCGAGTACTTAGAATGGTCTCGATAACTTCAAGTGAAAACCCAGTGTCCCTCAGTTGGTACCCTTCAGGGGCCAAACATGAAGGTTCCACAGATCGAGCCGTGGGATGAAATATTGTCCCTTGCACCTGAGACAGAAGGTCCCTCCTGTCCGGAAGCCGGCGAGCTGTCGAGGAGAGACATTATCTCCGAGAACAATACCCTGTTCGGCCAGTGTTGTGCTATCAGTAAGAGCCAGGACCCTTGCTGGCGAACTCTGGCCAAGACTCCCGGGAGCAGAGAAACTGGAGGGAAAGCATACAGGCACATTCTGGGCCATGTATGTGCCATCACGTCCAGACCCAGGGAGGGGCTGGGTGACTCAGAAAGAAGTAGAGGGTTCATTGCGCTGTCTCTTCGGAGGCGAAGAGGTCCACATCTGCTCTTGTAAAATCTCACCCAGAGCAGGAGACAATTGTGCCCGCATCGTGATCGAATTCAATACGAACACCAGATAGGTAGTTTTCTGAGTAGGAGAGAGAATGCCCTTTTGACGTTGAGTCTCAGACCCAGAGAAATCAGATGAGCCAAGACGATATCCCTGTGCTGAACTGACAGTTCTTGAGACTGTGCTAGTATCAGCCAGTCGTCCGTGTAATTCAGAATTACCGCTGCATCCATGCATTTCGTGAATGAACGATAGGGCTAGGCCGAATGGAAGAACCCGATATTTGAAAGCTCCCCCCCCCGAAAGCGAACCTCAGGAACTTCCTGTGTTGTGGAAGACTTTCTATACGAAAGTACGTGTTCATGAGATCGATCGAGAACAACCAATCGCGATGTTGGATTTGAGACATGACCATCTTGACGGTTAGCATCTTGAACTTGAATGCCTTTAGAGCGATTCAAGCCTTGAAGTTCAAAGATCGGACGCAACCCCGCATCCTTCTTGGGAACCAGGAAGTATCTGCTGTAGTAACCTGACTCTCTCTCTGGAAGGGGAACATGTTCCATGGCCCCTTTAACCAAGAGATTTTGCAGTTCTTTCCAAAGTAAACGTGCTTGCTCCAGTTTCACGGTAGTGGGAACCACACTGTTGAAACGCGGAGGATGGCGAACTAATTACATTCTGTAGCCTTTTTCTACTGTTCTCAGGACCCACATATAACCACTTGGCAGTAGTTTCCACACTGCCAGGTTCTCTGAGATGTGTATCGATTCTGACACTTCCTGTTGAGGGGATGTCAAGTATCCCGTGTCCTGGACTAAGGCAGGAAGCAACGGAACACCCAACATTCTGCTGGAAACCGCTAACTCCCGAAACACCAGAGGCGACGGGAATGGAGCGGTTTTGTGGGGGTGTCGGGAGGGTACAGGTGGATGTTTCATGTGACCGGTCCCAAGGTTTTTTTTTTCTTATTTTAGAAATAACTGCCCTGAGGTCTTGCTTTGGGGGCTGCTGAGGGCGACGAACCAGCCCCCTGTCTTTGCGAGGGGGAGCACGTTTCGCCACGCTTTGTTTTTGAGCCTCCCGTCTAGAAGGACTGGGGTGGGGCTGGGTGGCCGATGGCCCCTCCCCCTGAGTATGGCAATGAAGGAATTGCCCAAATGCTTCCTCGTGACTTTTTGCCTCTTGGAACCTGGTGATAACTATATTCATATCGTCACCAAATAAGTCAGAAGGCAAAACCGGAGCATTGAGAAGGAAAGATTTGTCCTTGTCTCTGATGCCCGATAGGTGAAGACATAAGTGTCTCTCCGCCTTCCCCACAAGCGTGGAGGTGGTCCTGCACAGCTTTATGGGGAGAGTGGGTCTCTTTAGCGATGATGCCTAGCCAGGTGAGAGATAACCCACAAGTGTCTCTTCTACACGCGGCATCACCGAATACTTCAACAGATTAGCCTAGTATGCATGTAACACTGCCATAGTGTGCAGGGCAGCACCAGCCTGACCTGCTGCCTGATAAGCCTTCCCCACAAGCGTGGAGGTGGTCCTACACAGCTTTGTGGGGAGAGTGGGTCTCTTTAGCAATGATGCCTAGCCAGGCGAGAGATAACCCGCAAGTGTCTCTTCTACCGGCAGCATCACCGTATACCCCCGAGCCTCAGCACCCACGATAGTTCAATAATTCAACGTCGAAGACACGGGAAGTATAAGGATTCCTCCATGGATGAGAACACTCGTTATGGAGGTCATAGAATAAAGGAAGGGACTGATATAGCATTCTCTTCCCCTTTTTTATTTATTTAATTTTTTTTATTTATTTATTTTTGGCCAACAGAAATCTTCTAGTTTGGAGCATTTGGGGGGGGTCTCTTGTTCGCGTGGCCAGTCTAGCTGTAGTTTGGCCACAGCCTGAGTAACCACCTTGAGTAATTTCTCGGCCACTTTATTATTGTGCATGGAATGTACAGAGGTTCAGCGTCCCCCTCGTGAACCGAAGAGGCGCCGAGGCACGCTTCAGGCTTACGAGAAGGATCAGCTGAATCTGGGGAGAGAGTGAGTGATAGGGACAGACCCATCTCTCGCTCCTCAGCCAGATCTATGCGAGAGCCCCACGATGAAAGAGTGGACGCTGGCTCTTGGAAGTAAGCGAGACGAGTGTGAAGCATTTTGACTGTAAACAGATCGCAATGCCTGCACCCACCCTGCCGCAACGCAAGAGCAGCATGCTCTTCCCCCAAACACACAAAACAAAAACTGGTGTGTCCATTTCAGCCATAGAGAGTAAACATGGGAACACACTCCACTTGCTTTATTTATCAGTCATTCTTTTTCTTTTTTTTTTTTAAAGAAAAGAGAAAGAGAAATGTTTCTGTGCACTGCCTAAAAAATTCTAACTCCTAACAGAGGAAAGAATGTTCTGACAGTCAAGAAGCACACACACACAGAATGATCTGAAGACAAAAGATCTGACGATGCTCCTGTGACGCATCTATTTATAGCCCAGCCACAGGTGCATCCAATGATGACACCGGCAGAGGCTATAAATTCCGGTCAATGTTCATTGACGTGTTGCACACATATTCACAGCTGGTCACACCTAAAGTTGTTTCCAAAGGGCTTCTCAGCGCAGCATCATGAGTGTAGCTTTTTGAAAGGGAACACACTGAAATATGGCAAAAAAAATTATATATAAATATGGAAAAGAATTCCAATGGGATCATCAAAAATTTAAACGAAATAGAAATGCTTAAATAAAGCACTGCATATTAAGATATTTGTAGTGAAAATTGCATTATTTGTCCTTCAAATCAGCTTCTTTTCCATTCTTGAAAGAAGAACACAATGTAAAACATAATAAATGCACACAGCATGCAAAATTGGAAAACGTGTTCTCAAACAACTTTGCACAAATCCAATTTGCTGATTTGATGGAACTTCCGCGAGTAGAAACGCATAGGACTGTTTATTAGACCACCTGGAAACAGAATCGTGTTCCCAAGGTTCCTCACTGAGACAATGAGCACTTCTGAGGGCAAAATAGTCATTGGATTTGCTAGGTTAGTGACATAAAATCATTTAAAGTTATTCAGAGTTTCATTTGAGGCACGTAGCAGAAAGTAAGGCAGATATCCACAAGCGTAACTGCATATTCTGCTCATGTCTGTCAAATACAATGTAATGAGGTTTTCTGTGCCTTAAAGTTCCCATATCATGCTAATTTACAGGTTCATAATTTTATTTTGGGGGGTCTACTAGAATAGTTTTACATGCTCATACATGCTTTTTCTTACACTGTACATTGCTGCAGCACTTCTATTCACCCACTGTCTGAAACACTCTGTTTTAACTCCTGTCTCTTTAAAGCCCCCTTTTCCGAAAAGCCCAGTCTGCTCTGATTGGTCAGCTGGCCCAGTCTGCTCTGATTGGTCAACTGCTTGGAGTGTGTGTCGGAAATGTAACGGCCCTTACCATAACCGAGTTTCAGCTCCCGAGGCTTCCTGAGCAGCGCATTCCTGAGGCGGCCATTATGCAAATGTATTACATAGTGACGACGTTGCTAAGTCACGGAAGTAATGGCTGGACTGCAAACCAGGCAGTTCAGGCAGTTCAGGAGCAGTGTTTTCTGTGGGAGAGAGTAACTCCCTTTGGCGTGGACTTAGTGTTTTGTAATTTTGCAGACCTTTAGAATGCAAAAACAGCTATATCGCAAACTAAAGGAAAGGTAAAATCCCAAAAAGCATAATAGGACCTCTTTAAAGCCCGTTCACACCAAATCCGTGACGATTTTGCGAGACAAACCTCTGATGGAAGGTCTATTCACACTAGTCAGTGTAAACATGAAATGAAAAAATATTTTTCACCACTGTACAGTAATAAGTCTTCTCGCCGCACCTTCAGTTGTTAGAAATTAATATTGCCTAATGAACGCTGTTAAAGCATTTATTTACCTAATTTGATATGTTCTTTCCATGGTGTCGATGGATTTTGAAGAGTATATAAACTGTTTTTTAATGTGAGAGTGTTGAGTAAAGATTATTGTTGCATAAATATATGTCCTTTAATATTTTGCACATTGTATTTATCTACGAGTATCACCATAAGCAGACTTTCAAAACAGAACAGCTTTATGTTTGCAGTACCAAGGGTTCGTGACAATTTATTTTGAAGTATATCATTTTTGGGTGTGTATCAGCTGCACGTCCAATGCCTGTGTTTGCCTGTTCATTAGCGCCACCAATACGCTGGATTACGCAGCTGCAGTACCTGACAAAAATATCTTATCTCATTGTTCAGTCAGTTTTCATCACAGTCTGAAGAAAGAAAAAAATGGAACATTCTCTGTAAAAAAGAAAACTTTGGGTTGTCAGAGGGCGATTTGTCAGACTCTGTATGAATAGTGCAATCGAAATCCATATTTACCATACAAATGCTTGTTCAGAACAAACATTCGAACAGAAAAACAGGTTTGGTGGTAACAGGCCTTTACACATTTTCTCATGTGTTTTTGTGTAATAGCTCGTGGAGATGCCCTTATAAAAAATATATATATTTTCCAATGATGGTATTTTATTATGGAATGATATATCTCTCAAAACCCCACCTCAAAATGGCAAGTGATGACTAAACCAACTGTGATTGATCGCTTTACATGTCAGTTGCTGGGCTTTTCCTGTCTAACTGGGTGGTTCTTGGCCTAGTGAAGCTTCTATAGATCCCAGACTTTTTCCCATTTTTGGCGATGCTTTAGCGATATGCAAAACTATAAAGTCTTTCAGGAAGTGTATTATCTGTTGGCCGCTCACGTCTACCACCGGACCTACCAACAGTGTAGGGAAAGTACAAAAAAAACTTAAAAGTGACTACAGAACCATCAAGGAAAAAGTGGAAGTGGTTCGACCAAATGGACGCTATCTAAACCGGCAAGCAATGGGAGGGCGAGTATCCTGGACCACGATGGAGAATGGTACATTTTGTTATGTTAACTCTACACTCTGCTTGAAAGCTTCACTTTATTTTGTTGACCAGCATGTTTCTAAAACAACCAGGCCAATGTAACTGTTACACTTGTGTAAAATCACCATGCTACATCTGCTTTATGCAGCACAATGAGCTAGTAGCTAACAGGTAGCGGTTGTGTTATTGTTTTGGTCAGTTTGTGTCATGTTTTACATGATATAGAGGCGCTCAACTATGACGATCAGCCTATAATCCCATCCATGTTTAGATGGCACTAAACTGCAGTGGAAATGCAAGCTCAGAAAAGTAAAGCGAGTAGAGTTGAGATGAGTCGAACCATAACGTGCAGTGGAAAAGTGCCTTAAGAATATACAGTAGGATTAGATTTAATGTTAGAGCATTGCTTCCAAATACAAGCTGCACAAAACGTCATGGTTACTGTTGTATCCTCCGTTCCCTGAGGGAAGGAACGAGATGTTGTGTCGAATGAAGTGACACAAGGGGTCTTCCTGCAATGCCAAACGTGCCTCTAAACCTGAGAAAAGGCCAATGTCAAGTTGGCAGACAGAATTTGCATGCCCGCCCCGGACATACGGGTATAAATGGAAGCGGGGCAGCGAATGCCAGTCAGAATTTTGCACTGAGGTTGATCAGTTGATCTGAAGCCCTAGATGGCTGAAGTGCCTGAGCACCTGGTCCCTGTGAGCGCACAGTAACTCTTGAGAGTGAGCCAAGATGAGCCAGTCATCGAGGTAGTTGAGTATGCGGATGCCCACTTCTCTTAGCGGGGCAAGAGCTGCCTCTGCGATATTTGCAAAGAAGCGAGGGGACAGGCCGAAGGGGAGGACATTGTACTGATACACCTGGCCATCGAACGCGAGCCATAAGAAGGGTCGATGTCGAGGCAGAATGTAGACGTGAAAGTACGCATCCTTCAGGTCTACCGCCGCAAACCAATCTAGCTGACGAACGCAGGTAAGAATCTGTTTCTGCGTGAGCATTTTGAACGAAAGTCTGTGTAAGGCCGGTTGAGAACTCGCAGGTCCAAGATTGGTCGAAACCTTCCACTTTGTTTGGGGTAAGACAGGCTCTATCGCATCCTTGAGGAGCAGGGTTGGGATCTATGATCGTAAGGCACTGGCTTTCTGGCCGTGCACGGAAGTGGAGCAAACACAGCTGAAACAAGGTGGGAGCCGGGCGAACTGTATCACGTAGCCGAGTTGGATGGTCCTGGCCAGCCAGTGTGACGACTTGGGAAGTAAAAGCCACGCATCGAAACTCTGCGCGAGGGGCACTAATGGGACGATCGCTTTTGATATATCGGGCAGAGCTTTGCGGCAGGAGGGAGCAGGTAATAGTGCGTCGGGAGGCATGGGTGCTGAGAAAAGACTCAAAGCACTTATCTTGCTCTGCGCACACGGCAGTTAGAGACTGAGGAAGAGGTCCTAGAGAGGTGTCTTCAGAACTCGTCAGCACTGGCTTGCCAGGGCTGAGCAGTCGTGGGGCCGGAGGGGAGAGAACTGCATCCGGAGAGCCGGGACTGTAGAGTTTTGGGGCCGGGGTGCCGTGAGAACAGTGCACACCTGCTGGATGACCCAGGGAGTGAGGAAATTGCTCTTTTTTTGAGAATGTGGGTGCCGCAGCCCAAAGGCGAGGCGGCAAATCAAACAAGGATTCTCCTCCCAGCCCTCCACCGGGGGACAGAGTGGTCTTTGTACCACCGGAGGTTTCCAGTCCAGCATCACTCACACGGCAGCCCGGGAAAGCATAGCAGACCCGAAGTTGGCAGCCTAGATGAGTCATCAGCACCAGACGCCGTAACGCTCTCCGATGCAGCGGCGATATCATCATCCAATTCTGGGGGCTCAAGGGAGAATGCCAGCTGGTCGCGAGGCGAGCCGCACTCATCCCGAGCTCAGACAGAAGCAACCGAGCCCATCGTCATCACCAAATCACCTTCATCGCCAGCCGGGTCGTCCTCAATCCTGTGGGATGCCAACTTTCACAAATTAAACAGCTTTCTGTGGTAAATAAGATATTATACTTTGAAATCCACAGTAGTTATTGCTCCACCCCTTACAAAATGTCATTTTACGACAGCTCTATATTGTTGAACTAACGTGGTTCGAACAATGGATGTGTGACATAGTTACTGCGTAAAAACAGGTAAAACAGTTGTCGCTAGCTAGTTCATTTCTCCAATGATGCATTAAGCAGTGAGTAACATAGTTTTTCATGAAACGCACCCCTGGCCGGGCCACTCCGACCACAAAACGAGGAAAGTTTTAACAGCACATCATATTTAAATTAACTTATCTTATTTTAAGGATATTCTGACATTTTTGCGGACCCCCCACAAAAAAAACAAAAAAAAAACAAAACAAGACAAATGACATTTTTAACAGTGTTTACTTAAAATCTTGCATCAATTTAATTATATTACCTTAATTTTACTAAAAGTTTTGTTTTCTGGGTCAGTGTGTACAGTTATTATACTTTACGGATTTCTAAAACGAACATTGCCTCGTACCGCTGAGCAGCGTCTCACTTGCATCAGATTAGGGAAAGCCGTATAAAAATCCTCTTGATTAAATCCATCGAGGGATTTGTTTTTTCTTGAAATCTGCCTGGGTTGTCCAGATTCTCACGGGATTAATTCTGCTAATTTCTCTCTGGTCAATTAAGAGTCTGTTCTGTGATGCAGTCTTTTGAAACTGGAGAGCTAATTGGATTTAATTCTTAGCCTTTCCTTTTTGACTGAAAATAGAAAAGCGTCTGGGATGTGCTGAAATATTACCCAGAGCTGTGATTCAATTCAAAAACACTTCCGTTAATGTTCGGACCGCAATTTATTGTTCCTCACACAGGAGTTTCATTTCACAAGTAAAACAAAAATGATCTGCGTGCACACAGACACACACACACACACACACACACACACACTCTTACAAAAACACACACACACACATACACACACACACAAAAACAAACACACACTCACACACCCACTCTCACAAACACATGCACACACTCACTCTCACAAACACACACACACACATGCAAACTCACATGCTCAAACAAAAACACACACACACTCACACAAACAAACACACACACTCTCTCACACACACACACAAACAAACTCACACAAACAAACACACACACTCTCTCTCACACACACACACACAAACAAACACACACACTCACACAATCTCACACACACTCACAAACAAACACACACACTCACTCACTCACACGCACACACACACACACACTCACAAACAAACACACACACTCACTTACTCACACGCACACACACACACACACACAAACACAAACTCTCACTCACACACACTCAGTCTCTGCCACTTTTGATTGAATACACACATCACTCTCCTTCCAGATTTATTAAATTATTTGCATACAGTGTGTAAACAGGGGAGTTTCGTTTCATGATTAATCTCATTGTTCTTACATTCATGGTAATCATTTTTACTGCTATTTCTACCATTTCAGTGGAACTGATGGCCACAACAGAAGGGTCAGATTGGGAGACAAAATTTCGTGGGAATTTACACATTCTTGCAGCTCTCTGAACATAAGTTTCAACATAGATATATTAAAATATCTATTATTATTATTCATATTAAATTATTTATGGGTTTCATTGGCTACATTGTGCATAAAAAGAACAGATCGATCAATGTGCTATGAAACACTGATGAATGTAATTGACAACACACAACCTCATTTACTCTCGGCTGCTTGATGGTAAATAACGATTCATTATTTTGCAAACCAAATGGTTTATGGTTGGCAAAATTCAAAAACATTTTTTCCCCCACACATTTTTATAGAAACGTAATTTTAATATAGTCCGAAAAATCTGCATTTCATGGTTTGAAGAATCTCCCATTATATGACACACAACTGCTGTTATTGAGGCCCTATGGCACAATACAATTTCAAATCCAATACATCATAAGATCACACAAAACTAACCGCAGCAGGAAAGCCATGTCTTGTTGTACAACTTTTTAGTTGTTTAGTTGTAAATAGGTGTCGGGATAAGAAAATCATGTTAAGTGTTTTAACTGCACCTGTACTATAACTTTTATTCTGAATGAATGCAGTAATCCAGTTTTGTCTTACCTCTCTCTCTCTTCCAGAACAAGCTCTAACATATGCAATAAAATGTAATGGCATATCATGAATTGGTGCGTTTACTGTTGTTTTAAAATCCCAATGGTGAGAATCAATTAACATGCACTCGAATGCTATATGATTTTGACTAAATGATCTTGCTTCTGACAGAAAACACAACAGAAGACGTCCACTGATTGTCACTGATCTTTCCCTCAAGTGTAGCATCTGGGTAAAGCAACATACGATATCTCACACAACTCACGTGAAAGGTGTGTAAAATTCCCCTGGTTGTCAGGGGCGGGGAATGGCAGCTGTGATAATGTGATAATGCAACAATTACAACAAAGAATCTCCAGTTTCACAAAACAGCATCTAATACAGTTAAAGGGAAAGTAACAACAGTAGATTAAGTATACGTGCATACGGCCCTGACGCATGTCACGGGTGTCACTGCTTGAAAAATTTGCCACTAATGGTGGTGATTTTGATTATTGTAATGACTCTTGTCTTTTTAATCTGATCCCCAAAAAGATTAGCTCAGATTCGTTCACTTATTTGTTCATTGACTATATCTGCAAATTACACCTTTGCACCTGTAGATGGCGCTAAATGACCGTCTTTTTATGTTTTGAAGGAGTAAATTGCATTGAATCAAATTATCCTTTATTAAAATATGTGTTTCTATAGTTCTACAAAGAGACTGCAGAGTTTAAGCATCAGATGGTGTTTCCCCATAAATGACAACAAAGCATATTGTAATGAGTAAAGTATCTGCTTAAGGGAAAGGAGGTGGTGGGGACCGGTTGAGCAGTCAACGTAAACTTTTAATGGTATAAAGAAACTGAACCATAACATTAAGTACACAGACACACACACAGCAGCCGCGTGTGTGTCTCTCTCTCGTGAAGTGGCACCTCCAATTCGTCTTTTTTACACTCCTGATTAGGACAATTCAGTGCCGGGCATGAGTCCTCGCGGCCCGGCCACGCCCTCCTCCTTGTCACACATATGGAGCTATACAAGCTATTTTATCAACTTATGCAACAAAGACAACAACACTAGCCTAAACAAATAATTATGAGTTTCTATAACATCCTTATGTCATTGTAATGTGTAGTCATCACTCACTTTTATTCTGCAAAATATTCTGCTATGCTTTGTGTTTTATTTTTCAAATATCAAAGAGATGATGCAACGCATGATAGATTGGGATTCATTACTTCGCTGAAATTTTATGAGACACAACTGGCTGTTAAATACATATGGAGCAACACATAGCGCATAAGCAACACATACATGTTTGTATTTTCTCAAGCACATATTGAGTCTAAATAGACGCACAACTTATATAATTTCAGTAATATACCCAAATGACAATATCAAACTGATCATGTGTGTACTTGCTATAGTTTACTTCCACGTTGTTTCTTCATCAAAAAGTAATGTCAAAAGAAAATCAAGTCAATCTCTGAAACAACAGCGCCACCTTGAGTCAGTAGTCTGTAATAAACAAAGAACTACCCTTTGATAGTAAACTTAAATAGATGTAAAATAATCATAATAATGATTTATGGAATCTCACCATAACATAACTCAGGTCACTAACGAACCTACACTTTTGATAATTTAACAATTAGAAATGTTTTTATTTTATTTATTTATTTTTTTTTTTTGCAATTTTGGCAATTTTATTTTTGTTACACTGTTCATTAGGGAAAGGTTGAGGAATACCAAAGAGGTGGTGGGATAACTTCAAAATAAATAAATAAATAAATAAAAATGAGGTAACAAGGATGGAATGAGGTCCCGGGTCACTAAACAACTGAGGTATGTATTAAGGGTTAAAGGTGTTGAAATGGCAGCCATTTTGCCATTTCAGTCTTTCTTCAAAACCCCGCCCTTTCAAAGTCATGTCATCCAACCCACTGTCTGCCATTCCAAACCACACGTTTCAGTAATATTTGTCAGGTAGTAAGGCATGTTATGTGTGCTACTTTAACCTTTGTGCGACTTTTGGGACATTTTTGTCTTTTTAATTTTTGTGGCGTTAATGTCAATGGCATACATTTTGTAAAAATGTGTGTATTTTTGGGGGAATTTTGATATTTCAACCTCAGAACTTTGTACACAAAAGTTACACCCAGGACCTTCAGGACAAAAATTACCCCATTGAAACACATTAAAACTACAATATTTGATCCCAGTGCCATTAAAGCATAAAATCATGAATTCTATGATGTTATGCTTTCATTCCAGTGCCCTGGCTTCAAAATTATTATTATTTTTTTCCACCAGTTGGCACCATTTTTCTCATGTTTAGCCTGTGGAGCAAATACATGCTTTTTCCTATTTTCTGTATTATAGAGCAATGCAGACCAAATGAATAAATGATGCAGCTAAAATTCTGTGGGTGTGTTGTCAGAGTGTGTTTTATATGTGTGTATTGAGAAATGTGTGTGTGTGTGTGTGTGTGTGTGTGTGTGTGTGTGTGTGTGTGTGTGTGAGCGCACGTGTGTGTGTAAAACAACAGTGGAATTATGTAAACAAACTGGCATTTCAAGGGTTAAATCCTGAAACTAAATGAATATTTGGTAGTTATTATCAGTACTGATGTTGGTTAAAAAATCTAAGTCAGTGAAATAATATTAATATATAATATTTTTATGGCAGTTTTTGACGCGGATATTTTTTCTGTCAGTCACGTGGCTTTTAATGCAGCACTGTGGTTTTCATAAAACTTGCTACGAATGGTAAAATGTGTTTTAATAGACCATTTCCTAAATTGGCTTATATAAAGACATAAAAGTGATATTTGCACTATGCTTGATAACATGAAGTTTTCATGTGGTAATAGTATGGACAACGGCCTGCGGCAAACTGATGTCACAATCATTTCATGAGTGACTGAGGCAGAGAGTGTCGCACACATCAATACCCTATTAACACGTCCTGTCAGCAAAAGCCGCTTACAGCTGAGTCCTTCTACTGAGTGAATATGTGTGTTTCTGCTAATAATGTTTACTCAAGCTGTCCGGGGGTCACTGCCACTGACAAATCCCTCTCATGGATAAAGAGCTTATTTCAAATTAAATGACTTCTCAAGAAAAAAAAGCAGTATACGGCTCGAGCATTGGCTAAAGTGAGGGCTTCTGTGTAGCGGATGAGGGATCTTTCTTTCTCTAGAAAGTCTAATGATGTCATTTAAAAATAAACACCTTACTAAACACCTTACTGTCCACGTCATCTGTAGGTGTGACTCGGAGCTCCACCTGCCTTGAAGCCAGCAGCTAATTCCCGTTCACGCCGTTCAGTCAGTAGCGATCCTAACCGTGGCCTAAACCTGGTCTCGTTTTAAAGGCAACAAGTGGTCTTTAATATTCAATAGTCAGATTTAACAAATATGAAATGTTTTTATGTGAAAATATATTAAACTGTTAATTTGGGCACCTAAAACATCTTAAGGTCAAAGCCAAAGGCCTCACCATGCTATGGTGAAAATTTGAGAATGATAGTCCCCAAAACAAAGTTTTATGAGAGCGTTTTCTGAAGATTTCCATAAAAAGTCATTTTTGGGGTGTTTTTTTTTATTTATTTTTATGTGTTTGTTTTTTATTGTGCATTTAGCATTCAGGGTTGTTAAGGCCCTGATATACGTCTGTAGAAGTTCTTTATTATTCTTCGTTCAGGGGTAAAAAGAAGTACAGAAACAATGGTATCCTGTTTGTGAACATTCAGACACCTGCAACACCGCTGTTTCAGATGCTTAGAAGTACATTTAAATATGAGGACACTCAGTAAAACCTTCACTAATGTGACATTAAAATGTGATATCAATGACTTTATGCCTTATTCTATGAGTAGAGTTCACATTAGACCAGTAAAAGATGCTTTTTTAACAAATTGATGATGATTTAAAGTAATATATATGCAGTAGAAAATGCATTTGTCTTGTTTACATTCTGAATTCAAGAACCTAATATCTTTATTTTCATATGTTACAAACATTCAAACAATCACTAAATAAAAGTTTAAAGTCATTACTGTCGGAGTACACTGTTTTGATGCAGCGATGCGGCCATGTTTTCTGATGTCAAATAAAGAATATACAAACTAGTCATTCCACTCAAGCCCTCTCCCATTCAATCTGTCACTCATTCTAACCACTTCAGATGCTAGGAAAGTGGTTAGAACCTTCTTTGCTTCTATGCAAAACAGCAGTACGAATGGAGATCACACCAGTTTGATCGTACACCTCTGGGCCCAGATTACTGTAATCACACCAGTTTGGTCGCACATGTCTGAACCCGGCATACTGAAATCACACCGGGTTGATCATACGCCTGTCAGCCCAGCATACTGTAATCACACCAGTTTGATTGCAGTTGTTACAAGTGTAACCACATTGGTTTGATCACATGTGTGAAAGGGTTAATTGGTCTACAAAAGGAATCAAATCTACTCAATTCTTTTTGCTTTTCATGCTGCTTCAATAATGTGCCTTCTGCTGTAAAAGCCATGCACACATCTGCCTATAGTAATGCATGCTTCTCTTCATTGTTTATTCTCTTGTTTATTCTTCCCATTAACACTCTTTTATACACCAGTCTTTGCAGTTGTCAGTGACATCATATATTACAATGACAGAGTGTAATCGGCACATATCATGGCCACATATAGCATGTTAGCACATTAGCTTCTTGAATTCAGAATGTAAACAAGACAAATTGTGCATTTTCTACTGCATATATATATTACTTTAAATCATCATCGAGTGGTTAAACAAGCATCTTTTACTGGTCTAATGTGAACTCTACTCATAGAATAAGGCATAAAGTCATTGATATCACATTTTAATGTCATATTAGTGAGGTTTTACGGAGTGTCCTCAAATTTAAATGTACTTCTAAGCATCTCCCACAGCGGTGTTGCAGGTGTCTGAATGTTCACAAACAGGATACCGTTGCTCAACTGTTTCGAACTTCTTTTTACCCCTGAACGAAGAATAAAGAAGAACATCTCCGGAAGTATATTGGGGCCTTAACAAACCTAAACGCTAAATGCACATCCTGTCATGGTTTATTGTCACTTTTTTTACTTTTTCAAAATTCTAGGTTTGACAGTCAGTATTCTGTTTTCTGAATGTGATTGTCTTCACAGAAAGAGAAGAGCAGCATCTGGAAAAACAAACAGGAAACTCTTGAGAGAATCCAGAAATGAATTACAGCTCTGAGGCAGTGGACTATTTATCTGTGTCTTGAAATGTGAGTTTACGACACTGCTTCCATTTGTACCGCACGCCTCAAGAACATACAATGAAACCATGCCAAACGTTTTACAATCAGCCTGACAGACTGTATGAACCACCTGGATATTTCATCTTCTTATTTGGAGCACAGTTTGCCATGAACATCAAAGCAATTAAATTGCCAGCAGGAACTCAAAAAATAAAAAACTCGGCAGCTACTTAGCCGAGGAACAAAGGAGCTGCCATGTTTGATGTCGTTTTAGCGGTACATGAAATATCTTAACCATGCCTATTTCATGCCTGTCTACACACACTTTACAGATGCAACGCCTCACCATGACATCTCAAATAGAATTCACAGTGGGTTAGCGCCACAAATATATGGCTATTCTATTAAAATGACTCGAATGAAAAATGAGCTCTGGAGTATGTAGAAAGGAAAGAGATACAGCTAGCCTTTGGAAAGGAAAACTGCCTCTTACAGCTTGTTTTTGGGTTAAACTTTTGTCTTAGGGTGTTTCATCAACTATGAGCACTTTTGGCCCAGTGGAATTTAAAAAAACTCTTAAAGCTGAAGTTTGTAACTTTTTTGGTGTTAAAATACTTCCATCTAACCCAGCTTAATATGCAGAGACAACTGTAAGCCAATCAAAGGTTCATTTTCTTTTTTCTCTGTGGTGCATTGAAAATTATATTGTTTGTTTTGAGAGACAATAACATTGATAACAAATAACATTGATAACAAATAACATTGTCACGTTGATGTAAAAAAAAATGGCGCTACTCTGATTATTGTTCCAACTTGCTAAATTCTAGTTATCTAAAGTCCTCTGCAAAAACACGTTTCAGGTATTCATGCTCATTTACAGAATATATCATATAATAAAGCCTGATGGTCATAAAACTCTACTGAATTTTATGTACATATTCTAGTGTTAGAAAATCCTTAATAAATGATTCACAGTTGTCCACATTACAGTACATAACTGTAAATTTTCATATGTTACTAATGTTGAGTTAGTGTTATTAAGCATTTATAACATGTGAGGTAAAATGGCTTACTATCTGGAAAGAATTGGCCATTTTTATTAATGTAGTTTTAACCACATATCAATGCTTTAAAATGTGTTTGTTAATGTATTATTGGTAATATATTAACCCCTTTATAAACACTTAAAGGTTTACCCATGTTTGGAATAAAATGGATGACTACATTGTCTACCTAAAGGTAATTTCATTGCTAGCATTTTATGTATTTTCATATATTTTCATACTTTTTGCATATTTTGACAAAGTCGATTTGAAATAATGCAAAATAAAAAGTGAAATGGTATGAGTAAAGTATTTTTATTTTGTCTAATATTTCATATGCTCTGTCTGACACTGTTGTCTCCTTGGAAACAAGTACATACAGTGGCAAGAAACAGTATGTGAACCCTTTGGAATTAGCTGGTACAGACAAACACAATGTGCTTAAGTTAACAATTATAATCTTTCATGTCTTTATTGAACACATCCCATTAAACATTTAAAGTGGTGTGGAAAAGGTAGGTAAACCCCTAGGCTAAATATGTCAATAAAGGATAATTAAAGTCAGGAGGAGTTGGCAAACCTGGCATCCAATTAATAAAATGACTTTGGAGGTGTGGGTTAGAGCTACTTTGACTCATATAAAGCACTAAAAAAGTTTGAGTTAGCTATTCACAAGAAGCATCTGCTGATGTGGACTGCATCACAAAAAAAAAGAGATCTCAGAAGACCTACGATCAAGAATGGTTGCTTTACATAAAGCTAGAAATGGTTACAAAGTTATCTCAAAGCGTTTAGGTATTCATGTGTCTACAGTTAGACAAATTGTCTATAAATGGAGATGATTTAGTACTGTGGCTACTCTCCCTAGAAATGTCTGTCCAGCCAAGATGACTCAAAGGGCAAACCGCAGAATGCTAAATGAGGTAAAAAAGAACTCTAGAGTGACAGCTGAAGACTTGAAGGAATCATTTGAACTGATTAACATATCTGTACATGAGTCTACTATATGGAAAACATTAAACAGGCAATGGGTCCATGGCAGGACACCACGAAGAAAGCTGCTGATTTCTAACAAAAACATTGCTGTACACCTGAAGTTTGGGCAAAGACCAACTTGACACTCCACAGCGCTACTGAAACTGTTTTGTGAACTGAGGAATCTAAGGTTGAAATGTTTGGGAAGAACATGCAGAACTACATATGGCATAAAAATGCCAACATGAAAACATCATCCCAACGGTGAAGTACAGTGGAGGAAGCATCATGATTTGGGGTTGCTTTGCTGTTTCAGGGGCCTGAACCACTTGCCATCATCGAGGGAAAAATGAATAAACAAGTTTATCAAGTTATCCTACAGAATAATGTCAGGGTGGATGTGCACCAGTAGAAGTTGGGTGATGTATCAGGACAATGACCCTAAACATTGAAGTAAATCCACTACAGAATGCTTTCAAAAAAAGAAAATCCACCTTTTGGAGTGGTGCAGTCAGATCCCAGACCTTAACCCAACAGAGATGCTGTGGAATGACCTCAAGAGAGCCGTTCACACCAGACATCATAAGAATATGGCTGAGCTGAAGCAGTTCTGTAAGGAAGAATGATCGAAAATTCCTTCTGAACATTGTGCAGGTCGAATCCGCAGCTTGGTTGAGGTTATTGCTGCCAAGGAGGATCGGTCAGTTAATAAATCCAAGGGTTCACTTACTTTTTCCACAGCACTGTGAATGTTTAATGGGATGTGTTCAATAAAGACATGAAACATTATAATTATACTATACTTGTGACCTTGATGAAGATATAATCACATGATATGATCAATGAACGCAAAAAACCAGCTAATTCCAAAGGGCCCACATACTTTTTCTTGCCACTGTATTTTGGTAAAGAAGAAAAAAAAATTACAAAATTAAATGAATTAATGGCTGTATCTGAGCAGTACAATGTCAAAATACGAGCATCCAGAAGACTTTTCTCTTCATACAGTATGTGGAGGAGCTTCTGAATTGCTGTGGGTTTGCTGTGGGCGACTTAAGATTTTCTCTGAATCTTTTCGGCAGCTCACATTAAACTCATGCAGCCAACCTCACACGCCATGCAATCTCAATCTCAGTGTCACTCTCCAACATCTGGATCTGGTTTTGCTCTTCCATTGTCATTTAACCTGCTAGCAATTGACCTATGTGATGAAAAGTTTTCTTGGATCCTTACGGGGCCCCGGCTCCCGGTCGCCCCCTCCTGCTGTAAATCACACCGCCAGCTCGACGCACAAGCCCTGCACGGTCTGGTTGTAATTTTCAGGCTTTCTTTCGGGAACGTTTACCTTAATGCGCAGATTATTGTGATACCGCTTTAAATCCATGGCAGATGGTGCGTGCTGAAAGTTTTACGACACATTTGCGAGATGGACTTTTATATCTTGTAATTAATTACAGCAGTATAGAATCCATATGGTACTGGTTGATACTGCATTATTGCATTTTTCCCTCTGAGTCTGAGATTTTACATTACACTGATTTTAACTGTTCAGCATGTGTTAGGAAATCGCTTCAGCAATGCTCTACAGATATGTTTCCAAATGTAAGAGATTTACACTGCTGTAGATAGAGCAACTTTCCCAAAGGCACATCATGAGCACTCTTTCAGATCATTTCACACTCGCTGTTCTCCAGCCACAAAAGAAAATCAACAATTGAGAGAAACAAAAAAGTTATGTGTTTAAAGTGAAGGAATATTGGCAGTCTGAAAGGAACATGTATTATGACCATGTATTACATTTCTTTACAGGGACGATGCTGCAACATTTAATATGGTACATTTAATTAGATACGGTGCAGCTCTCACCAGTGTAAATGAACAATGTTGACACTTGTCTAGTGTCAAATTCAAATTAAACTCGCCAGCTGGCCGATTACATTATTGGGAACTGCAACACAATACATTGTTCAAGTTGAATTCTGGATTCAATTCAATTTGTCGTGATTCAAATGATTCAGTAGAAGTTTAACAAGTATGCCTAAAGCCTCCACCAAAGTTCTTCTAAATTTTTTTTGCTCAGAGCTAGAAAGAAGGTTGAAACAGTCAAGCAGAGGTATACAGTGTGCAAACATTTGGCCTACGCAGTGGATCCTTCAGGATTACAATGGACTGACCGAGCAATTGTGAGTTGCCACATCACTACTGCCGTTCCACCAGAGTGGTTCTCTGTCACGAGTATGGTTAGCTAACTGTGTTCAGAAATCCGTGCTGGGAACAGTTTAGAATAGTACTTTACCGAACCATGCTCAAGTGGAAATGCCACTGGAACCAATACTCAGTATGCTCAGAGCTGTGCGGCCAGATGGTGGAAAATCACTTAAAGATTACATGCCTCATTCTATGCATAGAATACACTTGAGATCAATAAAATAAGTTGTTTAAACCACTCAGTGTAGATTTAAAGTAAGATATATGAAGTAGGTAATTTGTCTTGTTTAAATTCTGCATTAATGGCACTAATGATACACGCTATTTGTTTGGACATGCTATATGTGGGCATAATATGCAGCATTTACCATCTGCTATTGTATTTTATGATGAATTTTGTGAAGAGATTCCACATATGATCATGAAAAAGGTTTATATACTTGCTCTTTTAGAGAAAGACATTGATACTACTGTAAATATGGGTGTATAAAGGGTGTCAGACTTGGAATTGTAAATGGCTTAAAGCCTGTTCACACCAAACCTGTTTTTTTCGGTGCAATTGTTCATTCCGAAGAAGCTTTTTAATGGTAAAGATGCATTCCGATGGCACTATTTACACCGAGTCCGACAAATCGTCCTCCAACAATCTTATTTGTTTTTCTTCGGACTGAGATGAAAACTGACTGACCAATGAGAAAAATTCCGGAGTCGCTGCAGCTGCTCAATACAGCACGCTGGTGGTGCTACTTAACTGGCAAAGACCTGCATTGGAAGCGCAGCTGATACACACAGCTGAAAATTATATACTTCAAAATATATAGTTGCAGTTCATGAACCCTTTGTACTGCAAACATAAACTTGTTCTGTTTTTTAAAGTCTGCTTATGGTGTTTTGTCTTAATGTGTATTATTTAATATGTATGTCACTATGCCTGTTATATTCTCATGGCATTAAAAATTGCAGTGAGCTCCGGCAAATTGTTTGGACTAAGCTTGTAGTAAAATATCCCATAAATAGATTTGTTACATGCAATGATTTAAACAAACGAACTGCAGAACCACACTACTATTTTTTATTGCAAGGGTAATATAACAAAGTATTGCAATAATTTAAATAAAGAAAAGACTATGAGCAGTGTTTTCTTTTAAATTATTTGTAATATATATGTAATGGTAGCCAGCTGGTAGGTAGCTGTGCAGTGTGTAAAACCTCACTCCACTGGCCTCAAGAGGCGCACTAGCGACTGACGCTAGGGGCTGTAGCCTTTAGCCTCCTTATTATCGTACCCACCTACCATGCCAGAGATGATGGTTCGAATCCCACTTGGATACATATGCATCCTGTTTTATACAATACTGATTTTCTTAATGCACATTATTCCATGTGTATTTATATCACTGTCCGTGTGTTATATTATCCAGGAATTATGTAAAGAGAAGTCAGGTTCAGGAGTCTATTTGAACAGAGTTGACTCGTAGCAAAATACATAGTTTCATAGTTTTTAGTTACATTTTTACGGACTCAAGAGTGAATAGACCTTCCGTCAGAGGTTTGTCTTGTAAAATTGTCACAGATTTGGTTTGAATAGGCCTTTACATGCTGCAGACAATGACAGTGAAGCAGCATATCAAAGAACAGCATGAATGGGCACTTACTGTAAGTATCTGATTAGATATGCTTCATTTTGTAGACTAATCTAAAAAAACAATCACATCACATGGTTTTGGAATATGTCTTTTTTTGAAAATTGTACAGATATTGGTTAGTTTGCACCAGCTCGGCAATTCTGTTTTGCGTTTTGTATTTTTAATGCTGTAACAAATGTGTGTTTTTTTTTTGTATCAAACCAACAAAATGTTAATACACTATTAGGAACAAAGGCACAATGTATCTTCGGGTTTTTGTGCAAGTACAGTTTTATAGAGAGATGCAGACTTGTATATGATGCTGAAGGAAACAGCTGAAGAATCGCATAGTCATAGGGACAGAAGCATATTTTAAACATAAATAATTGATAAATACATGTTCATGGCCTGTGATGAATTAATTTTGGACCTAAATGAGCTGTTATTTGCATCTTGAGCTGCTGATGAGACATTGTTTGGCTAAGCTAACTAGCTACATGCTGCTCTGTAGAAATTGACTGAAGAGGCCATCATTAGATGATGAAAATCATAAATATCTACAAACAACTTATTCTAACTCTTCAAAATGACATTGAATTTAATCCATAACATGTAGTGAAATTATACACAATACTGTACATCCACTCTGTGCCTACAAATAACAAACACAAATCAAGCAAATCGAAGTTTACCCTAAAAATATCTTTTTATTGGTGGGATTATGCTGGGATTTGTCTTTCATAATGGGTTTACACTAAAACAGTCTCGATCCACATTGCAGAGAAATGGCCGACAATAGACCTCAGGCACTGCACAACATTCGACACGGCATTAGGATGTTATGGGCCTGCCTGTTGTGAATTAGTTCCACTTCATCTAATATTCATTGAGTTAAAACAAAACTGTCCATGACTATGCATTTCTGCAGTGCAGTAGTCAATCCTCTACTCCTGTTTTGCAATATAGAAAGGAATGAAATCCATACTGAATAGGCACTCTTGTCTGCAAGACTGACTTTAATGAATGCAAGAACGCCAGAGTTCGCCCTGGAGGAGAGTGTGATCAGCCCTGTCATAATCTTTAAGCTCTGTCCAAAGAGTGTGCTTGTGATGCTAAACTGATAAGACCAACTCACATCTGTCTTCTGTCTAAAGAACAATAGAAACCTAAATCTTAATCCGTGCACTGTTCTGAAGCCCAGCAAGAACAACAAAATGGTCATGTCTGCCTAAGCGATAACAAACTTGTGTGAAGGTATGAATATCTTGCATTTACACACACACACACACACACACACACACACACACACACACACACACACTGACACACATATATATGCATTCTTGTGTCTGTCTGCATTTTTTAGTTGGTGTACGAACGTGTCAAACAGATACTTTTGGAGTGCCTCACCTTGGCTGCGTCGCATCATATTGATTTTAAGTGTTTTGTGTCATAAGTGCCACATTTTAGGAGACTGTTAAGTTAAACGTATTTTGAAACTTTGAAAAACGCATCTCGAGACCCCTGCATTCAAAATTGGTAAGGCTCACACTGTGCTGCATAGTGTGCCTGCACAGCTGGAGATGCACTTACTGCCCACTGTTGACTACAACTCGCAAAAACATTAAATAGGTACTTTTTGAACTGCTATGATGTCAGAAAAATGTATGGTCAAGGGGTATGATCAGTTGCATTTGTGTTTTTAAATTGTTATAATTTAGATATTTAATCACACTAAAATAACGTTAAATAAAAATAGAAACATAAAAAAAAAAAGATTTAAAATATTCAATAGCAATGGATGTGGGGGAAAAAGTTTATTTTGCACTTCTAAAGCATTTTTGCAGTTCTGTTATTGGACTTGTAAACATTGTAAACATTACAAATTCGTATTATGCATATTCAACATGCTTAACTTTTCAGATTAGATTTTTTTTTTACTAGTTGTTTCTTTATATTGCGTACAGAAAAATTATAAACTTTATACAACACAATGAATGTATCTAATTAATTGTAAACTAATGCTTTCTCATATATATATGTGTGTATTTTTATTTATTTATTTATTTTTTATGATAATGACCAATGTATTTAATGCTGGTGTTTTTAATTTGGTCAATAACTGACAGATACATTTATGCATCCCTATGTTTTTCTTTAGGCAGCATCTCTATGTAATAGTACTTTTCGAGGCCACTATATAAAATACATGGTTACATTTGGGAAAAAATGTATATATAGTTACATTTGTCAGTGTAATATGGTTGTCAAACCGCTTATCAAGAAAGCACACCTTGATCTTGGAGAGTTGGCTAACTATAGACCGATCTTAAATATCCCATTTATGTCTAAAATACTAGAAAAGATAGTGTCCTTCCAACTGTTCATTTTACAGAGAAATGCTATCTGTGGAGAATTTCAGTCAGGATTTAGGCCCCACCACAGTACAGAGATTACACTTATCCGAGATACATATTACATTGCTCTTATCATCTGATAAGCTGCATTTCACTTCTAGTGCTTTTAGATCTTAGTGTTGCCTTCAGCACCAAAGATCACAACATTCTCTTGAAAGGCTTGAGAATTAGGTGTCCATTTGTGGACAGGCATTTGTTAGATCAAGTAGAAGTATATAGTGCCACATAGCTTAGTATTAGATCCTCTGCTTTTCTCCTTGTATATGTTTCTCCTGGGAGACATTATCAGGAACCATGGAATTATTTTTCACTGTTATGCCAACAATACTCAGCTTTATTTAAATTTATTCATTTGGCAGACACTTTTATCCACAGTGACTTACAAAAGATTTTTAAGAAATAAAAAAGGACTAATTATTGGACCAAAAACCTCTAAATATAAGATGGTAGAATATGTTTGATGGATGCATTGTTACATTTCCTTCTATGGTTAAGAATTTAGATGTTGTGTTTGATAGCAATCTGTCCTTTGAAAATAACATTTCCAATGTTTGTAGAACAAAATTTTCCACCTCAAAGACCTCAAGACAAGATTAAGCTTTATTGGGAGGATGTCCCTCAGGTTCCATAAATAAGCTTTAGTTGGTTAAAAATACAGCAGATATAGTGTTGACTAGAACCAAGAAATGTGATCATATCAGCCCAATTTTATCAGCTTTGAATGGTCTTGCTCCTCAGTATTAAAGCAACCTTCTATTTCACTATAATCCATCAATCCACAAAAGGAGGTACTGTACATCCTTTTCCTTTTTGGCCCTTAACTATGGAATGGCCTTTCTAGCATTTTTCGGGACTCAGACACACTCCCTCAGTTTAAGTCAAGACTAAAGACTTGTCTCTTCAGACAGGCATTTATTGCTAAACCTGTAGTTATGCTACATTGGTCAGGTCTGCCGGAACTGGAAACACTACTCATATCTTATTAAGCATCTCTGCTTTAAAGTGAATGGCATCTATGCTAATATTATTATTTTGTTTCCCTTTCTCATACATATCCTTGGGTTACCAGAGCCTGCCTGATCCAGCTCCTGTCCAGTGGGATTTCACACTCCCACCACTATGTGTCAATGAATGATGACAACAAATTGCACCTGTGCCAACCGGACAGTGAGGGGCACTTCGATGATCACTGTCAGCATCACTTCAATCTATTACGATGGACTTCACAGAGGATGGACTGCTGTCAGTTCCTACCATACAACAAGGGATACTTCACTGGCCACTCCCTGCACCTTGGACTTTGTAAGGACTTCACCGGAAATTAACTGCCACAAGCTTCTAGCCGACTGCGAAGCCCAACTCGCTAACCTCTGCCTGCACCATTTATGTCAGAGGATAGATTTACACTCTATTAAAAGGGAATACATTGGCAATAAATTAACGCCAACTAAAGTCTTGATCAGCCAAATAAATAGAAAACTTCATCTAGGTGCACTTCCGCAGTCAATTCAGAATGGACTTAAAAGGCTTTTAATCATTAATCTTACAGTTCATACAAAATATCTTAGTTTTAAACATTGCCCACCAACATCTGCTCAGTTTACTCACATAAAACAAGACTTGTACTACACATAGATAAATAATTTGGGCATTATATTTCAACTATATAGCCAGAGGGGAACTGGCTTCTCCAGATGAGCCTGGTTTCTGCAAAGCTTTTTTTCCCCCTCCATAAACTAACATTTTATGGATTATTGTTTTCCTGACACACAGTCACCTTTAGCTTGCTCACTGGGGACCTTAAAACAGTAATTTTTCAAGCATTATTTTAATTGTGTTATTCATTTAAACCACACAATGTGGACTTTAAGACACTGCAGCATCATTTTCTGTTACAGTATAATTTTGTGAAAAAAGTGAGTTGTGAAAAGGGCTATAGAAATAAAAATTACTTGAATTAATGAGTAATTTGATTTAAGAAAAAGGGTCCTATTGCCTGAGGTTATGCAACAATGCCCTTTTTTTAAGTCAGCCCATTGTGGCTCTTCTTAATTTCCATACTGGTACACCATCCAGCATTTAGACCCAAAGAAACCCAAAGCCAAGACCCCCAGGGCCTCACAGACTGACTACAAACCACTGTAATGACATCTCTAGGAAATTGTTGTGTATAGCACGGCTCTCTCTCTCCTGCAATTGTGTACAGTAACTCCCCCATCTCTTTTCCAGAGGCATATCGGGAGACCCAATGGTGATTAATGAGCCATTGTTGTTAGAAAGCGTATCTAAGCTGGAGCCGTCAAGCTTATCAGTCTGAAGGCCCAGGCCACTGTTAGAGATCTCTGACCCCCAATGCCTTAAATCTCAATGCCTAAATGCTGGGCGTGGAGATAAGGCCTGCCCCTGTTTGTTGGCGTAAAGGACCCGGACAGTGGGAGGTCATTCCCTCCCTCCTGATAAATAATAGTTGTATTTCCTGTGGGCCTCACATAAGGCACAGAAAGGCAAGCTACTTCCAAGTGTATCTGTGAAACATAGGGCTTTTGAGGAATTATAGCATTATGATCTTGATGCATGGCGTGTTTCATGAAAATCTGCAGCTCTATCTGAGGCAAAGAGACAAACTCCAGGACAAGAGAGGGAGGCAGATGTGAGCCGTCAGGTCTTGAAATGAAGTGGTTTGGGTTTCACTGGGCCGCAACTGTTAAATCTGGGGTGCTTTCCCACTCATTGCACAAGTCCTGGCTGACTGCAGACAGTCAATAGACAGAGAGAGAGGGAGGCAATGGTAAAGACGAGATGATAGAGAGAGAGTATTTTGCAGGGAGCTGCCCTGCAGCACTTAGCATTGTAACCATAACAAAAGCATGTCAGGATCATTATCAGACTAAAGATATGATTAAAACAGTGCTATACCTCTCTCCTTTTAAGCCAGACTTCTTTTTTCCTGTGTGAATGGAGGTTACAGTGCAGATGTCTGGAGCTCGTCCAGGAATTTAAAGTTACAGTACCTACTGTATACCTGAATGGCCATCCTGCATGCCTGCTGGGAACCACGCCAAACTAAGCACTCTTATAAAACACCAATTTGACTCAAAATATATGTGTGGGGTGCTACATTGTGTGTTGATTGAGATACACAATGAGTATACACAATCACAATGAGTAAAAGGAATATGTGGCCAAATACACACGACAATGTTTCAGAACTGAAAACCGCATTTTATTTGCGTGAGCTAATTCGCTAAGTTATAGTTCTGTGTGTGTATTGGTTGACATCAGCTATATTTAAATCCAAGGGTAAATAAAGCAGCATTTCCATCCCATGTGTTTAAAACAACTAAATTGCCACTTCTGGGGAAATCAGTGAAAAATAAGAATGAAAAAAGATGTTAAAATCAGTGTGGTTTATTTATTATATGTAATGAATTATTTGCGTTTTAAAGCATGCCTTATGTCTGGGAACAAGAGCATCACATAGTTATGGGAGTTAATATAGCCAGTAGACCTTTGTCACACATTTTTTTTGTCATCACATACAACTCTGTTAGCAATGAATGGAACTTTTAGCTGCACTGTCAATGGACGGTCATCAGTTTTTGAACTACCTTGATTAAACTTGTTATTAATATTTCTTGACAATAAACCTCAACATTTTAAACTGTTTATTTAGCTTGACATAGCATTTTACTACATGTGCTGTCTTCGAGATGATCTCAGGTAAAGTGTAACCGTCCATGAGGAAAAATTATGAGCTGCACAATGTTCAAGTTATTCTCAGAGGAATAAGTGTAACAAACTCAAGTCTGAAAAGAGCAATTTGAAAGGGACCATGAAATGCTCTCTTTTTAAGTTTTATTATCTTCCCTGAGGTCCACTGATGTTATTATGTTTTTTTTTTTTTTGCACCAAAACAGTCATAATTTAGTAACGTATGATCATTTCCCACTCTGTCTCGGCCCCACTGTCTAAAACGCTCAGTTTTGGCATAAACACCTCGTTAAAACGTAAATAACCACTGTTCTGATTGGCTAACAGCGTGCAGCCTCTTATCCTTTTATGACTGGTACACAAGCAATTCACATTGATATGAGCCAGAAAAAAAACACAATTCACACTGAAATAAGATGAAGACACATCCACATGAAGCACAAACATAGTCCAAAGCACAGTGTGAACTAGACGCACATATAGCCTACAGCATCACAACTTCGGTAACATATAAAAGCAGACAAAGATGTCCATCTAACGCATGTTTTCATACACTAACAATTAGAAATAATGTAGATGGGTGTGAGAATACGTTCATTAAACATTTGTGCTCAAAACAACAAGAGACACCAAATTACTTCTGCTTATCAGAGTTGTAACTTGACACTGCACTTTTAAAAGCTGCCCGAGATATGTATCAAGCGGTCAAAGATGTCTGTCTAGTGCATGAGTATATAAAAAAAAGTTCAGTTGGGTCCCCTCTAGTGTTCAGGAATAGTTAGGCCACACTGTTTCTCTGAGTAGGAACTGGGCGCCAGTGGGTGGGGCCAAGGGTGCAATGATTTTAAGTAGGCATTGATGTTTATTGCTTAGAGGTGGTCATAAATTAATGTACCCCTAGTGATGTAGGGTAGTCGAGGAAGTAGATAACAAGGCGTTTTTGCAGCTTGGTTCAATAAATGCTTTTATTACATTGGGGTTCTGAAATTTACAGTATGTTTTTATAGTAGAAAGACCTCTTATATGTCAAAATATCAAGGAAAAATGATTCCACATGACATGACCCCTTTAAAGCTAATTTTACTTTTAACATGGTATTTTAATTGATGATGTGTTTGCAGTATGTTCATTTCCCAATTGTATTTGAAATGTAATTACCAAAAAACAAACATCACAAAGGTAAAGTTTCCTTTTTTCTTTTTCTTTATGTGCATTTATTGAAATTGCATTCAGATAAGGATCACCAAAATCATGTCTGGAATATAGTTTGTCATTTTCATAATCAAACTCTGGGGTGAAAAGTTTGGTCTGAAAACAGACTACTTACTATTTTATACTTACTATTTTATTAATAGTAAGGTCTAGAACATCAGGCTATCATTGTTTAGTCTGCAAAATCATTCTGAATGTACAAATATATTTCTTTATAAATAAATGCTCTTATTTTATTTAATAAGGTAATGTGGCACGGTGGAGGGCGGGGCCGGTTCGTGACTCAACACGCCAGTCCCGCCCTCCACCGTGCCACAGGTGCGTACCATTGTTTGTGTTGGTATATAAACGAACGTGTGTGAAATCATTGTTTTTGCATTGTTTCAGTGCTTAGAAACAGCTCACCTGGGAAACTTTTAGGAATACTTCTTATCGGTTGCTAAATACCTTCTTAATGCCATTGGCCCACGTCATCAGTAGGTGTGACATGAAGCTCCACCTACTACTTTGTTTACATTGGTCAGTCTGTATTCAATGTGAACACACCAGCATCAGACATTTTCCAAGAACATGTCATGCAATACATATCATGAATTCACAAAGTAAACAAGACAAATTATTTTATTTTTTTACTGCATACAGTATATTACTTTAAATCATCATTGAGTGGTTAAAATGGCTTCTTTTACTGACTGTGACTTCTACTCAAAGAATGAGGCAAAAAGTCATTGATTAGACATTTGAAAGGTTTTACATGTAGCCTCCTCATATTTAAATGCACCTCTAAATGTCTCCCACAGTGGTGTGGCAGGTGTCTGAATGTTTGCAAACCGTATACCGTTGCTCAGCTCTTTAGAACCCCTAAATGAAGAATGAAGAAAAACTTCTCCAGAAGTATATCGGGCCTTTGCAAGTGCATGCACTTTTCCCCCTTGAATCCATAAATGCGTGCTTTCATCAGGTCAAATAAAATAAAACAATTTTCTTTGTTTCATCACCCCTGAAACATCACTAGAAACTGAGGTAAAGTTGTTTAGATTAAACATTTCAGATAAATCGTATATTAAAAGCAACAATAACTCCGCCCTGTGGTCGCTGCCATTGATTAAGGATGAACCGGAAGTTTCAGTACACAACAATCACTCAACAGAGCACACCAGAACTAGCCAGAGAGATAAAGGTCTATCGTTTTGATGACAGACTTTGGCATTCCAGAATAACCAGATCAACATTTAAAATGCTATGAGACGATATTGACGATGTTGTGAGCAATTTCACGTGTCTTATAGAGGAAACGTCACACAACTTTTTTATATGCATCTGTATTCCTATATAAATAATGTTTTATTTTTAAAATTTTTTTTCCATCTCTGAGCATGTCTTTTTAACGAATAAACATTTATCCACATCAAGCAAGGTATCCACATTTTATTTGTGTCCAGGGATGGGGAGTAACAGAATACATGTAATGGGATTATGCATATAAAATACAAAATATATGTAACTGTATTACACTACAGTTACAATATTAATAGTTAGTAATCAGAATACAGTTATATTCAAAAAGTATTACTGAAGAGATTACTTTGCATTTTATTGTCATTTGTTTTATTTAATATTTAGTCCTTTCAGATGGAAAACATTTATACATATAAATGATGTGATCCAAAGTACATTTGAACAGCGGTGAAACACTTTCTTATGATGTGTTACATTCATACGAGCAGACGGAGGAGTACGTTTGAAGTAAGTTTGGGGCAGAAGAAATAGAAATAAATCTTGTGTAAATTGTTAGCTTTACACTAAGCTAAAATGCTATTTCTATATTTTTTCATTACATGCACGTTACCAGACACGAAAATTTTTCAGAGAATGTATTTTTAATGTGTATTTTGTCTTACTGTACTGGCAGAATTTTTATAGTCTAAACAAGTGAAAAAATCTACCAGTGCTGAAGAAGTAATCCAAAGTATTTAATCTCATTACTGACCTTGAGTAATCTAACGGAATACGTTACAAATGACTTTTTACAGCATGTATTCTGTAATCTGTAGTGGATTACAATTTAAAAGTAACCCTCCAAACCTGTTTGTATCTTGGAGTTTCCATCTAACATTTTATGCAATATCTTTGGAAACCACTTCAGCATACTATATATATAGCATGTTTAACGCTAAAAAAATCATTAAAAAACTGCACATTTTTACATGCTACAGGCTTATCTTATAGCACTCATGAATGTGCAATGCACACTTTGAGAAGACTTGAATATGACAAACAAGTCATATGGATGAGTTTTATGCTAGTTATTGGGTGTTCTTTAACTATCAACTGCGCTTGTATTTAATAGATAGATCATTATATTCATAAAAAAACTTAGATTTTGTGTTCTTCATCAGAAAGAAAATCATAAGGGTTTAGATCGAGAGTGAGTACTTTTTGACACGCGTTTGACTATCTGATTTTTTTAAAAGAGGGAATTTGGTTGTGGAATGGTGTTGTTACTTTCCTACATAGCCAACCCTGTCTGTACAAACTCAACATGAAATAGCATTCTTTTAACTTTTGTAATTAGATTTATTTTTTAGTGAAACAGGACAATCAACAAAAAAATAAAAAATATATAAATAACTGTCAGGCAGGACTTGATTTTATCTATCAGGAATGGAGCTTGGCAAAATTCACCATCCACGTTCATTGAGTAAAAAAAGAGCAGTGTGAACATTCTGCCAAAAACTCCTATTATGCTCCATGGAAGGAAGAAAATAATACAGGCATGAGGGTGAATAATGAAAAAGATTACATTTTTGAGTGAACTATTCATTTAGAGTCTAATATAAGTGTAATAATAAGGAAGCATTTACATGCAGTGGGTCTTTAGCCTACACATCCTGGGATATTGTCTATCATATTATGACAAGAGTGATCATTAGTAAATATTCTTATACTGAGGAGGTCAGGAAACATTTTATATGTAATTCCTCACATTTTCACATACTCGCACTGCACAATAGCAGCCTGGGATTATTAATTCATGGTAAATCGAGTGTGTGATTAGTCAGAAATGCTTAGCACAGGCTTGTAAGCACATGAGTGGGTCATACATTTCCGCCACAAACAGCCAGATTGATCTGTCTCCATAAGACGCTCTGACGGTAACCCTGCCTTGAATCTGTGCCACCTAACATGAGAGCTGACAGCTAATGTGCTGGAGGACTCCAAAGCCCTACTGCCTACTGAGGAAGAGATAGAGAATGGAGGGACGTTTTACAGGCCATTTATATATATATATATAATTTAGATGATGTGTGGATTTTGTCTAATTTTTTATTTTTTACAATGTGTGTTTAATGGAAGAGTCAACTTAGTAAGCCTATCATAACTTGAATTCAAGGAGGTCTATAATACCTGGATCTCTCCATCCATTAGCATTCCCATTCATGTCAATGGCAGTTGTTCTACTGGTGTGTGCAGCCTAAGAAATGCCATCTTTGCTCATGGACACTCATGGGTTAATTTTATTCTTTTAAGAGCCACCCAAAAAGTATGCAAAGATGCTGACTACCACCCCTGGAGTTGCATCTAGGGTATGCAAATTGATAGCCAGGCTTCCAAAGCAACCAATTGGCCCTGTTGCTAGGGAGGGTCGAGTCAGCTGGGTTACATTCCTCACGGTCACCATATTGTGGTTCTCGCTCTTGGTGGGGAGTGAGGTGAGTTGTGTGTGGATGCGTTGGTGAATCGTGTTAGCATCCACACTTGCTATGGCTCCTCAATGGTAACATGCTCAGCAAGCATGATAAGATGCCTGAGCTGACTGTCTCAGAAGCAGAGGCCACTGAGATTCGTCTTCGACAACTCATTAGCCGAATCGAGACAAATGATGCCATGCTAGTGCGCACTAGGACCAGTTTTCCTTCAGCAACGGCCAAGCGCCTTTGGCCACTGATTACCCTTGGGACAAAGAAGGCCTACTGGGGATTGAGGTGGGGTCAAAATCAAAGGTGGAGTCAGGTGTCACTTTCCACCAAGCAAAGACCAATGTAAGTAAACAAATGGCAGCTTCAGTCACCACCATGATAATTTCGAGGGCTAGCAGGTCTCCAGAGTCTGATACCTCAGCTTGATGTTACCTCTTGCTTGTGAAATGGGCAGCATGTGTGACATTGGCACCAGGGTGGAGTATTAAGGGTGGGTTTTATGATAACGCTGCAGTGCTGCTGGCCTGATTGATTTGGGTCTCACAGCTCAAGGTCTGAGGCTATTGGCTAGTGGAAACATGGCTAATGACTGTGGATGCAAGTTTTATACCTGCGAGACACTGGAGAGGAGAAACAAACTTACGGAGATTAGATTTTCATTTTGCAACAATATAATCCACAGAACATTTTATGAGACTCCCTACACACAAGACAACCCGCAAACGTATTCAATTAGTATGACAGTAGAAACCGAAATAACAGTTGGATACTTTGTAAATGCACTTATATAGTGCCTTTTTAACCGCTTTAAAGCGCTTTTGTATACTGTGAGAAACTGACAAAAGAACAAGAACATAATACATTCAAGGACAGCTCTGGGGCTACAAAACACAGCCTTTTTTTCAAGGTCAAAATTTCTTCAGCTAAAAATCTAAATTTGGTCTATGCTTACCAAATTTTAAGCACTGCTTGCAGTGGCGGAAGTGGGAAGTTTTGTTGTAAATATGGAAGTACGAGCTATAGTTTCCAGGTGAAATGCCCACAGGGTGGTGCCCGAAGCGAGTTGCTTTTAGTTGTTAATGATTTAATATAGTCAATAGGAATGACCATATGGCTAAACTCAGACCCTAAACCTAACCGTCTAATGAGTAAAAATGTATGCTTAGAGGGAAAATGCAACCTACAAATCTCTGAAGGGAAATGGAGCTAGTCTTCACAGTAGTATGACGTGGCAAATTTGTCCCAGTTTGTACAAAATAGTATGAGTTGTACATCCACCAATGAGAGTCGATTCCCTTGTGTCCTTGTAGTTCCCAATGTGGTGTTTGTTCCGTGTCGATCCATAACTGTATTTTCGTAACTTGAACCCGTAACTCAAACCCCATCCTTAAACCGAACCATAAAGTGCAACACCTCACCTTAAACCTAATGTTAAAAGGCCAAATGCGTTTTTGCAAAGCGTATTTGATTGCTTGATGTGTAAGTTTTACGCTTTCGATTTTTGCCAACTTGTAGCATTGGGACAAATTCTCTTGAGATTATGTTGGTCCCAACCTAGTCCTGTCTTCTTCTGTTGGCTGAGAACAACCCACAGAGATGTGAATATGCTTCATTTCAATAAAGCGGGGGTTGAATAGAGAGAGATAAAAGATCTTTTACATTGATTTATGCCCCTTCAATAATAAAACAGTTCCTTCCCTGCCTGTTTAATATGCAAATATGCAGATCACCTCAACTCTGACAGCAGACCATTAATATGAAAGTAGCATGTACCAGAGAAACGCACTGTAGCGCATCTTTATGAAAATACATGATGATGGTTTTACAGAGCTTCATCTTTTAAAGTCTCAAAATGCGTGTGTGCCAGGACAACCTGGACACTGCAGTAAACCCATGGTTATAACTTTGAAGTTGAACACGCTAGCACTTTCTCTCAAACACACACACATTTATTGAAAGTGGGGGTGTTTGCACCTGGAGAGCTGTGGAAAATTTATTACATTTGCAAAATTGCACTGTTAAAAACATCAACTATGATGCATTGCTGCATTGGCTTCTCACTGCACTGAATGAAATGAAATTATGCATTACATCTCTTATGGTTCCATGTGGAAAAGTATAAGTACATCCTTTTAAGTCAAACAACAGTGGTTTGTAGACATTGCTAATTTGAAATCCTAGCTATGCGTAGCTGTTTAATGTGGGAGCCACATGATTTTGCCTGCTAATTTGAAAGTGTCTACTTAACTTGAGGACTGCATTCAGATAATGACAAGAAAAGTGCTTTATTCTATGTAGCAGAGTTCTACTAAGAACATGTCCATAAATGATACATTTCATCTCATTTCAGTGTCTTTAGTTCGCCTTCTTTAATCCACTTTTTACGTCTATAAATTTGACATAAGGAGCTCTACGAGGAAGAGCTGGGGAGTCTTACACTATTTAAATACAGGTTTCTGGACATTAAAGCCAGTAGGCAATTGGATGAATAGGAATTAAGGAATAGCAGAGGGACAGAAAAATTTCTATGAGCTCTTAATGAATATGTGGATGAACTCAGCTCAGTGGAATCTGTTTCCATCCTCCAATAATCACATTGCAAGATAAACAGGGAGATATCACTCATAATCTCTGGACAAAACCAAACAGGACACACACCGGAAGTGTCTGGCAGATGACATGGTGTGTTCTAAAATTCGAAAAAACTTCGCTGCTCAAATTTCTGCTGCATCATGAAGAGCAACTCACATATTTTCCATTAAATTCAACCCAGATCATCATCAAAGACATAGATTATTTACTTTAGCAAGCTTTATTTTTGAACATTGGCAACATTTCTGTGTACTGTCTGCAACCTGAAACACATTGACTTGCCCCGTGTTTGATACCTGTGCCGTGTCCTAGCCGCAACACAATGTGGCATGGTGCTTCAAGTCTGGTGTGCGACTGCCTTTATTTTTTTAGATTATATTCAGTGTTAAACAGAGGTTTTTATAATATGCATATCTGACAGGTCAGTAGAAGAGAAAGAAAACTGTACAGAAACTAATATAGATGCATACTTTTATAAATCACAAAAGATATATATATTTTTTTTTACATATCACAAGGAATAACATTTTCCACTGATCTTTGAGATAAAAGAGCTTAATGAAATTTGGGCTCTGAAGGTAGTTTTTAGTTTTGTTTCAGTAAGTTACATTATGAATTTATCAAGCTCTTTTATCTCAAAAGATCAGTGGAAAATTGTATTCCTTGTGATATGTAAAAAAATATATATATTTTGTGATTTATAAAAGTATGCATCTTTTGATTATTTGATTTGTAATCTTTTAGATTACACTTTAAAGTAATCTTATCTGATTACTTTTGGATTACTCATTGAATATTTTGATGAAAATTTAATGATTCATTTAGTATTTTTTTATTAATAGTATTTAATATTATTTAATACAATTATTAATTCATAATTAAGCATTTAATTATTTGTGTAATTATTAATCTCAAATATCATTGGAAAAATGTATTCATTGATTCCTAATCTTTTAGATTACACGTTTAAAATAATCTAATCTGATTAATTTTTTTATTACTCATTGCATATTTTGATGAAAATTATTAATAGTTATTAATAAACATTAACAGTATTAAGTACCAACTAACAAGCCTCTCATGAAACATAAGTAAAACAAAAAATCAAACAGAAACTGGCTATTTGTCAGTTGCTGAATAAAACAAAGGTACTTGAAGTGTTATAAAAATATATAATTTTAAGAGAATTTCTGTTATTTAGAAAATTAGGAATAGGAATTGATATTTTTATTATCCAGTTTTGAAATCAATAATAAGTAAGTCTGTAGATATGATGTAGAAATTAAACATTCTTCTCATAATTACTCATGAGAAGGTGTGGCCTTAATGTATAACAGGCTTTTCCTGACTGTATATGGTGCATTTACTGTATATGGTGTCAAAGAACAAAACTGCGTGTGGCCGACACCTCTGAAATATTTGTTTGCAATATGTGTTTTGCCAGAAGAGTGTCTAGAGTTTGAAAAACTTGAAACATTATATTTGAAACAGGGTTGCAAATATAAATAGCTACGCATTTATTTGCGCATCAATTTAGAAACTTTATTTAAAATAGAAACTAAATTCAGAAGCATTAAGCACACATGGCTAAATAATTATAGTTAAATATTCCATATTTTAAAAATAAATATTCAGATACACTCACCAGCCTCTTTATTAGGTACATCTGTACACCTACATATTCATGCGATTATCTAATCAGCCAATTGTGTGCAGCAGTGCAATGTAAAAAATCAATCAGATACGGGTCAGGAGCTTCATTTATAAAATCATTCAAATATGGGTCAGGAGCTTCAGTTAATGTTCATATCAACCATCAGAATGGGGGAAAATGTGATCTCAGTGATTTCTACCATGGCGTGACTGTTGGTGCCAGACGGGCTGGTTTGAGTATTTCTGTAACTGCTGATCTCCTGGGATTTTCACACACAACAGTCTCTAGAATTTACTCAGAATGGTGGCAAAAACCATATTCCCTGTTGTCTTTTGTTTTTGTACTTTTATGTTGAAATTCTTTAGTTCCTGTTTCCTGTTAGTTTTGTAGTCCTTTGTAGTTTTATTCCTTGATTGGTTCTCCCTGATTATTTCTCATTCCCTGATTGTTTCCCCAGGTGTTCCTCGTTCCCTTGTTTGTTCCCTTGTGTATTTAAGCCCTTGGTTTCCCTGTGTCAGCTCTTGCACGTATTAATGTTTTCGTCTATGCGCTGTGCTTTTCTTTTCCTTTTGCTCCGAGTTAACTTGTTTGTTCAGTTTAATAAAGCTGCATTTAGATCCTTATTCTTTGCCTGCCTCGTCACAGTTCTGCAGATGGAAATGGCTTGTTGATGAGAGAGGTCAACAGAGAATGGCCAGACTGGTTCAAGCTGACAGAATGGCTATGATAACTACGCTGTATAATTGTAGAGAGCAGAATGCCTTCTCAAAATGCACATGTCAAACCTTGAGGTGGAGGGGCTGGAACAGCAGAAGACCACGTCAGTTTCCTCTACTGTCAGCCAATAACAGAAAACTGAGGCTGCAGTGGATTTCAGCAGAAATCCAGATTAATCGGACCAGGTGATGTTTTCCAGTTTCAAATGTCCAGTTTTGGTGAACCTGTACACACTGCAGCCTCTGTTTCCTATTCTTGGCCTACAAAAGTGGAACCCGACGTGCTCTTCTGCTGTTGTAACCAATTCGGCTCAAGGTTCGACATGTTCTGCATTCTGAGATGCTATTCTCAGGGGTGGAAAGAGTTTGAAAAACCATACTCAAGTACCATTACTTTCCAAAAAAATTATGTGAGTAGAATAAATGTACCTGTCCTAAAAACTGTTCATGTAAGTGTAAAAGAGTAGCACATTTAAAAGTACTCAAGTATAGTGAGTATATGAGTTGTCGAAACTACAGGAAATGCCCTTTTATAATAAACACTGTATGCTGCAATTTAAAGATGTAGCACACATACTGTAATTTACATACATTTTATGGCTATTTGTCAGAAATAAATACAAATATAGGTATCCTCCAACAATTGTCTTTCACTGGCAACTTTCAAAATAAATCCCCTCTCTACATGTATCTGATTTAAAAAAAAAAATAAATAAAAAATATCAGGCAGACATGATTATAAAAGTTATTTTCAGTTCACTGATCACCATGTTAAATTGTGATGTATGATACAAATACATTAAAATCAGTTTGTGTAGGGTCTAAATTACCCTTAATGCCGACAGAGCGAGTTATTGTTGCACGTAAAACATCACGTTAAAAACAATGCTAAAAAAGCTGAACAGACTGTCACTTGGCATGTCACATCCCGCACAATAGAGGGGTTAAAGACCAGTTTTTTGGTTCAGGGCAGGGGTCACATCAGGCTTTAAGAAGCACATGGGGGGGCCACGTTGTATTCCTTCTGAGATACAATGTTCCACATTGATTTAGTTCTTGCTTTTAAACCCAGAAATAGTTGTGTTCTCATTCTAATGCATGATGCACAATTTTCATAAGTGTATTTGTGACTAATGGAATATTCTGACTGAAGAATTGCTCTAAAAGCATTAGAAAAACTTGATAAACTCTGAGCATAATTATCAATTATTTTATTATCTCTACTTTCCTGGTAATATATAATATTAAAGTGTGTTAATTATACCAATTAACACACTCTACATCAGGGGTCGTTTTATATATATATATATATATATATATATATATATATATATATATATATATATATATATATGTGTGTGTGTGTGTGTGTGTGTATATATATATATATATATATATATATCATTACAACAAATTATTATTAAAATGTCACTGTTTTATTCTATTACATTTATTCTTTTAAAGCTACTCAAGTTATTCAGCCGAAAGTAGTGAGTGGTGTTCTCGTTTCCTTGTTAATATTGTTTGATTAATAGCCTTTATTTGACATAGCCTACTAGACAGTGCTCAATTTGTTACATATACACTTCAATTCCAACATTTTGATGCGAATACCCTTTTTGTCCCACTGTTTACTTTTAATTTATATATAACTGACTGTTTACAATAACACCTCACCAAAACTGGCATTTTGGCAGAATTATTAAGTGTTTTTGACCATTTAGCATGAGCACACACATGTAAAGTGCAGCCAGAGACTATTTAGCAGATGGGCCACTTCTATTAAAATGAATGGGAGAAATTGGAACGCCCAACCAAGATGCTCTCACCTGGTCTAGATGGATTGACGGGAGTCACAAGGCTCTAGTAACCAATAACACTGATGTATAAACATAAAATCAGGTAGCGAACACAGACGTAGGAGAAATTGTGCAGTAAAAGTACAGTTACAGCACATAAAATGTATTCAAGTACAAGTAACAGTGTTATGTTTTTAAACTCCTTAAAAAATACTTAATTACAGTAATTAGTTACTTTAAACACCTGGCTATTATGCTCACCACAATTGTACAGAGTGGTTATCTGAGTTACTGTAGACTTTGTCAATTTGAACCAGTCTGACCATTCTCTATTGTCCTCTCTCATCAACAAGGTGTTTCTGGCCACAGAACTGCCACTCACTGGATGTAGAGTAATTTTGATACATAAAATTATTTAGAATACATAAGACAAATAATTGTTTTGATCGTGGCTCAGTTGAATTCAACCTATATCTTCTGAATGATTTGACAGGATGTAGCTTCTTGATTTTCAAGTGAGCATCTTCTCTGACCCTCTATAATTTCAATGAGAAAAACACATGAGTGGGTCTATGAAGTCTGTTTCTTTATCTGATCACTGCTTTGCTGCTCGGCCACCATCTGGAGAGCAGAACAGTGGTCATACAGTTAGATTGATCTGAGACGAGGCTACAAACCAATACCTCTAACGGACATGTTTATCCGAGCACTGCTTTCAGGACTATTGACTCTAGCTGTGTTTGTTGAGCTCAGCTAAACTGCAATCCCACCACCCCCCCCCCCCCCCCCACCCTGTTTATCACTCATCGGCCCTCAATATCCCATCTCCAGCACCAGAGTTGATACACGCTGTGAAATTTGATTTATTTACCACCCAGTAAGGCTTTTTACTACCCCAGTAAAAATGCTACAGTAAGATGCCTGAAGAAATGGGCAAAACTTAAGTCACAAGCATAAAGTAAGAGATTTTTCTCTCTTGTGTTCAGTTGCTGTCATTTCTAGCAGCAACAGCTCTCCTCTTCATGCATTAGAACAGTTGGTGGACTTTTTTTGATGAGTTGGGCAGAAATAGAGTCATTG
Source organism: Moxostoma hubbsi (assembly GCA_032164185.1). Lineage (NCBI taxonomy): Eukaryota > Metazoa > Chordata > Actinopteri > Cypriniformes > Catostomidae > Moxostoma > Moxostoma hubbsi. Next base: position 39,412,797 of record JAVLUX010000019.1, read on the forward strand.
GGGTGATAAATGGAGGAAGAGTGAAGTAATACTTCCTAGTGCACAACAGGCAAACCCACTCTCATTTCTTTCATCCGTCATCACCATTGTAACCTTGCACGATTTGATCCTACTCACATGGGCCGGAGATAGAGATTGTGGTAAAAGGTAGAGTCAGCGCTACAGATGTACAGAGATGTGCGCACATGTCAATGGATGGATGACTTTAATGTGTTTTGAAAAGAAGACACAATATAGGCTTGACCTCAAGACTATAGACCATTGCAGGCATGCAATACAACAATTCAGATATTTATTAAGAAATATTGCTGCTTTTAACTTCAATCAATCAGACAAATTGACTTCTGGAGCACAGTATAGCAATGTTTCCATCCAAGTAACAAATGTAATTTATGTGCAAATTTGGAATACTGAAAAAATAATGTGGGAATAAAGCGTACCAGTCCCATGTGTTCAAGAGAACAAAATAGTTTTTCTGGGGAAAATTGCTGCAAAATAGAATGCTCTGATGAACTTTATGGGCAACACTTTAATTAATTAATAAAACATTAACAGATATGCTTAACAGATCATTATTATAATTATGTATTTTTACCCCTTCATGTACTACTATTCATGTTTACAAGTTATTCATTAAAGGAGTTATTAAATGCTCTTTTTTATGGTTTTATTATCTTCCCTGAGGTCCACTGATTGTTAGTAACAGGTTTTTTTATTCTTTTATTTAAATATTCACAATTTAGTAATATATGATCATTCCTCACCCTGTCTCTGGCCCTCTGTCTGAAACGCTTGGTTTTGGCCAAAGCAGCTCCTTAAAACTAAAACGTAAATCGCCACTGTTCTGATTGGCTAACAGTGTGCAGCACCTCAAATTCCGCCATTTCCACACCATCAATTAAAAATAGAACAATCGTTTTAGAAAAACATTGAATTATTTTTATCATGTTACCTTTTGGAGTGTTGGAGTCAGATCCCAGACCTTACCCCAGTAGAGATGCTGTGGAGTGACCTCAAGAGAGCCGTTCACACCAGACATCATAAGAATATGGCTGAGCTGAAGCAGTTCTGTAAGGAAGAATGATCCAATGTGTCTTCTGAATGTTGTGCAGGTCGAATCCGGAGCTTGGTTGAGGTTATTGCTAGCAAAGGAGGATCAACTGGTTATTAAATCCAAGGGTCCACTTTTTTTTCCACAGCACTATGAATGTTTAGTGGAATCTGTTAGATAAAGACATGAAAGATTATAATTGTTAAATTGAGTTCATTGTGTTTGTCTATACTTGTGATTTTGATGAAGATATCACATTTTATAACCAATGAATGCAGAAAACCAGCTAATTCCAAAGGGTGCACATACTTTTTCTTTCCACTGTAAATCGGTTTTAGCATCACTCTGCCACAAAATGTGTAATGAACCTATGTAATATCATTTAGCAAAAATTGTTGCCAAAGTCATTTCATTTTCATGAAATCGGGCTGATATTTTAACATTCTGAATGTATTATTTGTAATTTAAAAAATATATTAAAAAGAGAATCCCTAGTCTGTGACATCATATCCTACGATGCAGGGTCCTAAGTAATTTAACACACTCAGAGTCTAGTGTGACCACAGCATTAGACGGTTTAATGTTTAGCCAAAAGTTTTAATATTTGTGTGTGTGTTTGTGTTTTAATAATTATGTTTTTTATGTTAGCAATACTGTCAGTGACAGCAAACACCCCTACTTAATGTAACATTTGATGTCACTTCATGCAATAATAAACAAATAGTAAATTACTGTAGTGTATTTTTATGTTTATTGAGATATTACGTAGTTTCAGATTATGTGCTTTATGCACATCAGAATCTGACAGTGTCCCCTGCTGTTAGTTATCACAGATTACCAATATTCCAGTGTCAACATAAATGATAACTTTTCATAAATAAGTTACTGTTTATCCAAGATCACACTTACAAAAGTGAATTGGTCATGTTTAAATCTATATGCAACATAAGAAGTGAAGACAGTCACAGTGTTTCCCTATTTTTCTGTTAAAGTCAGTGTGAAACCGTCACAACCCATCTGATGGAGTAAAACAGGATATTCCACAAGAAGAAAATGTAGGAGGGTGGGGAGTTGGGGGAACTGGCTTGTGGAAACAGGGTGTTCATTTTCAGAATGGAGTTAGGTGGTTGGATCCGAGTGCTTGTAAAATAAAACTTCGGGATGTCAACCAAAAAGGAAATTTGTTTCCCTATGATGAAATATTATGAAGAAAAACATTTTAATTTGTTTTTGGAATAACGTGCACCAGTGAATCATTCACAATAAGACCAAGAACATTCATTATATAAGTTTAAAGTTCAATAGTAATTTAATATTGGCTTTAACATGCTACCACAGTAAAACTTCAGAGTGATTATTTTCTGGTCCACACATGTATTCTTCTTCAAAATGTCTGCCATTGTTCAGCCCACCTGTTGCAGAGGCAATGCCAAAGTCCTCTCTCTGGTAGCGCCTGGTTTTCCAGGCTTTTGTTGTGCTTCGCATCAGGCTCTAGCATTCTGCTGATTTGACATTGCTTTTTGTGAAATGCTGGTTGTGTGTGACATCATCTAACCCAGGGCCGACAGACCCATGCAAATGCTCTCTGGATCCCTGAGATGGAATCGCCTCAGTGCGTAACAGCATTCTGTTAGCATGAGGTAGTGTGCGTTAATGCAGAGCTCCTGCTCATCTCATTAAGAGTAAAATCAATCACACAACTCTTTTGAGGATTTAGAGATTGTGGAGAAATCATCAGGGGAAACTTTTTTCTAGAACTGGAGTAAATGAAAGGTTTCACTTTCAAAGACTTCTTGATAAAACAGATCGATTTGACTCTCATTTCTGAATGGATATGTGGCGTAACTATTTATTAAACATTTGTGTCCTTCATCATATTTCTGTTGCCACTGTTTTATAAAAGCATTAAGCCAGTTATGACTTATTTTATGTTATGTGATTTTACTGCATGGAAAGGGATGTTCTTAAGCAAGATTTGAAGAGGAGTACATGTAAACTTTTGACTGTGGTAAAATCACTGAAATGGACCAACAAGATCATGCAGGAAATCGGTGTGTTAGTTCAGAAACAAAATTTGGACACCAAAAAGTGCCACCAAATGACTAGAGATCAACCGATAGTGGGTTTTGCTGATATGAAAACTATGGTGGGAAAAGGGCTGAGAGCTGATTAATCGGCGGATAGTTTTTAAAATGGATAATATGAATGAAATGTAATATAGTGCTGAACTTTAATAAGTATCACTTTCAATGACAATACTTTATACATTTCTCCCACACCGGTACTTTCTTCAAAGCCTTTGTCATCTGAAATGAATGGAAATATTAATTACAAATTTTCAGGTCAGTTTGTTGTTCAGCAGTAACATAAAACAATGCCTTATAAAGCCAAATAGCACCTGTATGCTTATCACTACTTACAATGTATATTATTCTTATATTCTATATATTCTATAATGTCATAGGAAATATATAAAATAATGTACAAGAAAGGGAGAGAGAAAAAGGGATATCAAATAAAATGTTAAATACATTAAAATATATTTTTAGAATGGGATTGTAAATATTATATGTGCCCTCACATGAATACATTTTATTATATGACAATAAGCCCTCTCATGAATATCAAATGTATATTTCAGACACATTTGAACATGCTCTTATGTTCTTATGTGTGTGCGTGTGTGTGTGTCTACTCTACTCTGAAAACACATTTTTATTCTTTAGCTTTTGGAAACTTGTAATTGTTGTTTTTTATAGTGTAGTCCTACTAGGCACTATGTACAGCACTTTGGATCAATTTGTATTGTGTTAAATGTGCTTTATAAATAAAGGTTGTTGTTGTTGTTGTGTGTGTGTGTGTGGGGGGGGGGGGGGGGAAGCTAAGACAGAAGTTCATTTTTTCAGAACAGATAGAACTTTGGGAAAATTTAAAGTAAAAAAAAAAACATTAATTAGTAAATCCAATATATCTTGCAACAAAGCTCATGTGCATGTAAAAATAATCAGTTGCGAATTTGCAGCATGTTTGCATCAAATTTGTCATGAACTCTTTTTAAGTTTTTTTTTTTTATGGGTACACAAATGTTTCTATAAATCGGATGCAGTGCAGTTCACATCACATCCATTACAAATATTTAGTTTGTCTAATGTTTGGTCATGTCTTGAACTTGCACAGCACTGAAGTTCCAGCGTTGGCCATTGAGGGCAGTGCAGAAAGAATAGACCTCATGTGGACGATTTTCCAGTCAGTCTGAAAGCACATCCTCGAGTGGCTTAATGCTTTATTATTGCACTGCTTTGGCAATGTGTAGTTTTCTCAAGATATACAAACTTGTAATGAAAATATATTTTAGATACAAAACAAACAAATACTTAAATTCAAATGTTGGAAACACTTTAAATTAACATTCCCTTTGTTAAGGGTATATTAAGTGGTTCATTCATGAATAATCAATAATTTACAAATACATTATAAATCACTGATTGCAGGTATAACAATGAACAAAAAGGGTGACCTTCATGCAATACTTAGTGAGTATTATAACTGTACATGTTATTAATGCTTAATAAACACACTTATTCATACTTATAAAATTCAAAAACATAAAATGCACTAATTCATGATATGTCACAATGCAGAAAAATAGACTATTATGATGAGAATAAAGGAGGGATTACAGTATGTCATTTTGTGTTTATATTAGGGCTGTTGATTTAACATGTTAATTCAGTGTGATTCATTATATCAAAAAATAACTAATTTCTTAAAAAGATATTATATTATAAAAAAAAATAGAATAGAGGGATTTTAAACTACATTTAACACAGCAATGTAATAAAACACTTTATATGTATATACTGTATTATGAGATGGATAATATCTGTACTGCATTTGTATTATTTTAATTATATTTATACCAATATGTATTAGATTTATAATTAGATAAATATAATTATTTAGTCATTATATATTAAATTATTGTTATTTGGGGGGCTTTGGCAGTAAATATTTATATATGCAATTAATTAATTGATTAATTAATCAGCATGTCATGTAATAAATTAGATAAAAACATTTAATCAATTGAAGGCCTTAGTTTATATGCATTACTGTAATGTCTTGACTCATTTGTTTTCTCACTTTCTTTGTCAGAATAACATTAATAACATGTTAGTCATTAATGAACCCCTTAATAGACCCTTTACAAATGTAAACACTAATGTATAGTGTTACCAAAATGTTTAGCATAACACAACAGCAAAATTGAATTTTTTTGTATTTTTCTAGCATTTGCTTTTGAATGATCATATGAAACAATGCTTGTCTGGTTGTAAATACCAGTGCCCTATTTCTCCAATGCATTATTAACGTAGTCAATCAGAACTTCAGTGCTTTACTTAATGGATGACTTGCAGCGTGTACAAAGGCAGGTCTTAGTGGTGTATAATGAACAACGGCGAGCACTGATAAATGGAGTTTAGCAGAAGAGGATGTCAGATCTTCTATTAGCAGAACCTTTTCCAAGCCGCCTTTATTGAACCACGTCTTTTGGCTATTAAGCTGATGCGCGACAAGGTCAATTCCAGTTACACTTTAATAAGTGAATATTTATCATACATCGACTGAGATGAAAGAAAATTGGAGTATGTGAGGAAAAGAAATAACTTGAAATACTTTTCCTGCCACACGTATATCTCTCCACATCCCAGCATTTATTCATCTTCACTTGCACAAGCAGCCTGTGATTTATATCTGACAATACAGCTAGGCCGATGTACTGTATATGTAGAAATGCACAGAATTGTCCTTGTGTGGAAAAGTGGCTCAGTGTGGAAGGTCGTGAAAAAAATCTGCATTGTTTATCCTTTATATATATATATATACACTGATGAGCTAAAATATTATGACCACCTGCCTAATATGATGCTGGTCCTCCACGTGCCACAAAAACAGCACCGAGCCGCCAAGGCATGGACTCTACAAGGCCCCTGAAGGTGTCCTGTGGTATCTAGCACCAAGACATTAGCAGTAGATCCTTCAAGTCCTGTAAGTTGTTAGGTGTAGCCGCAGTAATTGGACTTGATGGTCCAGCACATACCACAGATGCACAAACGGATTAAGATCTGGGGATTTTGTAGGCCAACACCTTCATCATGTTCCTCAAACCATTCCTGAACAATGTGTGCAGGGCAGTCACTGCCATCAGGGAATACCATTGCCATTAAAGGGTGTACCTGGCCTGCAATGATGTTTAGGTTGGTGGCACGTGTCAAATTGATGTCTACATGAATAGCCTGCCCCAGTGTTTCCCAGCAGAAAATTGTCCAGAGCAAAATCAGGACTCATCGGACCAGGCAACCTTCTTCCACTGCTCATAGGTCCAGTTGTGATGCTTGTGTGCCCATTGTAGGTGCTTTTGATGGTGGACAGTTGTCTGCTAGTACGCAGCCCCATACGCAGCAGGGTGCAATGTGTGTTGTGACACAACACTGTGTGTTAAAATTTTCTGTGACTTTTTCGACAGACCTTCAGTCGGTTCAGACCAGACGGGATAGTTTCCGTTGCCCTCACGCATCGTTGAGCCTTGGGAGCCCAACACCCTGTCGCCGGTTTGTGGTTTGTCCCTCCTCGGACCACTGTTGGTAGGTACTCACCACTGCTGACCGGAAGCACCCCACAAGCCTTGCCTTTTCAGAGGTGCTCTGACCCAGTCGTCTGGCCATAATATTTTGCCCCCTATCTAAGTCGCTCGGGCCTTTACTCCTGCCCATTTCTCCTGCATTCAACAGGTTGACTACGTGAACCAATTGTTCACATACTTTAATTCACATAATTTACCCAGACCTTGACAGGTGGCTTTGTTGATTGATGATTAACATTATTCACCCTTGAGGGGTCATCATGTTTTGGCTCATCAGTGTATATATACAGTATATGCTATACAATATATACTGTACACTCTCAGAAAAAATATACTTTTTAAGGTAAAAGGCTGGTAACCTCAAATAAAAACATTTTTTGAACATCTAATTAAAGTTTATACAGTATCTCACAAAAGTGAGTACACTCCTCACATTTTTTGAAATATTTGATTATATCTTTTCATGTGACAACACTTAAGAAATGACACTTTGCTACAATGTAAAGTAGTGAGTGTACAGCTTGAATAATAGTGTAAATTTGCTGTCCCCTCAAAACAACTCAACACACAGCCATTCATGTCTAAATCACTGGCAACAAAAGTGAGTACACCCCCAAGGGAAAATGTCCAAATTGGGCTCAATTAGCCATTTTCCCTCCCAGGTGTAATGTGACTCGTTGGTGTTACAAGGTCTCAGGTGTGAATGGGGAGCAGGTGTGTTACATTTGGTGTCATCATTCTCATACTCCCTCATACTGGTCACTGGAAGTTCAACATGGCACCTCACGGCAAAGAACTCTCTGAGGATCTGAAAAAAATAATTGTTGCTCTACATAAAGATAACCTAGGCTTTAAGAAGATAGACGTATGAGTGCTGCCAGCATTGCTGCAGAGGTTGAAGGGGTGGGGGGTCAGCCTGTCAGTGCTCAGACCATATGCCGCACACTGCAAAAAAAATTGGTCTTAGTGGTGATCGTCATCCCAGAAGGAAGCCTCTTCTAAAGATGATGCACAAGAAAGCCTGCAAACAGTTTGCTGAAGACAAGCAGACTAAGGACATGGATTACTGGAACCATGTCCTGTGGTCTGATGAGACCAAGATTGAGATGGTGTCAAGCATGTGTGGCGGAAACCAGGTGAGGAGTACAAAGACAAGTGCGTCTTGCCTACAGTCAAGCATCTTGTTGGGAGTGTCATGGTCTGGGGCTGCATGAGTGCTGCCGGCACTGGGTAGCTACAGTTCATTGAGGGAACCATGAATGCCAACATGTACTGTGACATACTGAAGCAGAGCATGAGCCCCTCCCTTCGGAGACTGGGACGCAGGGCAGTATTCCAGCATGATAACGACCCCAAACACACCTCCAAGATGACCACTGCCTTGCTAAAGAAGCTGAAGGTGAAGGTGATGGTCAAATCAATCAAATCACTTTATTGTTACACTACCATGTACACAAGTGCAACAGTAGGTGAAAGTCTTGTGTGCAGTTCCGAGCAACATAGCAGTCATGACAGTGATGAGACATATACCAATTACAATAAACAACATATTTACACAACACAATTTACATATCAAATGTACACATACTTACACAACACAGTACTAATATACAATGTACAGTAAACAATACACACAATATAGAATACACATACAATAAAAAAATCAAATAAAGAGTATATAAAATAAATATACACAGTAGTTGTATTGAGAAGAATATATTTGACAGTCCAGTGAGAGATAATAGATCATAGATTAATAAAGTGTAGTGCTGATTATTGATCATGAGACATCAAGTGTTCAAAAGTCTGATTGCTTGGGGGAAGAAGCTGTCATGTAGTTGGCTGGTGCTGGTCCTGATGCTGCGATACCACCTGCCTGATGGTAGCAGTGAGAGCAGCCCATGACTTGGGTGGCTGGAGTCTCTGATGATCCTCCAGGCTTTTTTCACGCACCAATGTCCTGGAGGGAGGGAAGCTCACCTCCGATGATGTTTCTGGCAGTTCGCACCACCCTTTGCAGGGCTTTGCGGTTGTAGGCAGTGCTATTGCCGTACCAGGCAGTGATGCAGCCAGTTAGGATGCTCTCTGTTGTACTGGTGTAGAACAATGTGAGGATGTGGTGGTTCATTCCGAACTTCCTCAGCCATCTCAGGAAGAAGAGGCGCTGGTGAGCCTTCTTAACAACGGCCTCAGTGTGGACTGACCATGTGAGTTCCTCAGTAATGTGGACATCAAGGAACTTGGAACTGCTGACTCTCTTCACTGGTTTTTCATTAATGGTGATGGGCTGTGTTCTCTGTCTTTCTTCCTGAAGTCCACTACAAGCTCCTTGGTTTTACAGACGATGAGGGAGAGGTTGTGCTCCTGACAACAGCGTTTCAGAGTGTGCACCTCCTCTCTGTAGGCTGTTTCATCATTGTCAGTGATCAGACTTACCACCGTCGTATCGTCAGCAAACTTAATGATGGCATGGGAGCTATGTGTCGCCACACAGTCATGTGTGTTAAGGGAATACAGGAGTAGGCTGAGAACACTGCCCTGCGGGGCTCCAGTGTTGAAGGTCAGTGATGAGGAGATGTTGCTGCCCATTCTAACCACCTGACATCTGCCTGACAGGAAATCCAGGATCCAGCTGCACAGCAAGCTGTTTAAGCCAAGAGCCTGGAGTTTATCATCAAGCTTGGAGGGCACTAGGGTGTTGAATACTGAGCAGTAGTCTACAAACAGCATTCTCACATATGTGTTCCTTTTTTCCAGGTGGGAGAGAGCAGTGTGTATTGTAGATGCAATGGCATCATCAGTGGAGCGGTTGTTGCGGTAGGCAAACTGCAATGGGTGGGCAGAACAGAGCAGATCTAATCTCTGATTAGCCTCTCAAAACATTTGCTGATGATGGGGGTCAGAGCAACAGGACGCCAGACATTTAAGCAAGTGATTGGCTTGCTTAGGTACAGGCACAATGGTTGACGTTTTGAAGCATGTGGGGACTACAGACAGGGAGAGTGACAGGTTGAAAATGTCCGCGAAAAACACCAGCCAGTTGGTTCGCGCACGGTCTGATGACGCGGCCCGGAATGCTGTCTGGACCCGCAGCTTTATGGATGTTCACCCGTCGGAAGGATCGGGTTACATCCGCAACAGAGATGGACAGTGAACCAACCTCTGTAGTGTCAGACGCAAGTGCTCTCTCAGTGAGTGCGGCGTTATTGTCCTCGAAACGAGCATAAAATTTATTAAGCTCATCCGGGAGAGATGCAGCGGTGTTCACGGGTGGAGTTTTTATTCCATTTGTAGTCTGTGATGATGTTAATTCCCTGCCACATACTTCTAGAGTCGGTGGTGTTGAACTGTCCTTCAATTTTGTGCCTGTACTGGCATTTGGCTGCTCTGATAGAGTTACGGAGGGCATAACTGGCTTGTTTATGCTCCTCCGCATTCCCGGAATTAAAAGCGGAGGTCCGCGCATTAAGTGCCGTGCGTACATTGCCTTTAACCCATGGTTTCTGGTTGGGGTAGATCCGTATTGTTTTGGTTGGCACAATGTCCTCTATGCACTTCCTGATGAAACACGTTACTCTATCAGCGTAAACCTCGATGTCGTCATCAGAGGCAGACCGGAACATCTCCCAGTCCGCGTGATCAAAGTCTTATAGCGCAGAGTCTGATTGGTCCGACCAGCATTGGATCGTTTTGAGGGTGGGTGTTTCCTGTTTCAGTTTCTGCCAGAAAGGCAGAAGCAGAATGGAAGAGTGGTCTGATTCGCCAAATGGTGGGCGGGGGAGGGATTTGTAGCCATCCCGGTAAGGAGAATAGCAATGATCCAAAACCCAGTCCCCTCGTGTGTTGAAGTTGATGTGTTGGTGGTATTTTGGAGCGTTTGTTTTCAAATTGGCTTTGTTAAAGTCCCCGGTCTGTGTCGGCTCGTGGGGGGATGTACACAGCTGTGATAATGACTGCTGTGAATTTCCTCAGTAGCCAGAATGGTCGACACAGAAGCATGAGATATTCCAGATCAGGAGAGCAGAAAGACTTGATAAAATGTACGTTCCTCTGATCACACCATGATTTGTTGATCATAAAACATACACCACCACCTCTGCTTTTACCTGAGAGGTCTTTCGCTCTGTCCGCTCGGTGCACGGAGAACCCCGTGGGTTTGATGGCCGAGTCTGGAATCTCCACAGCCAGCCAGGTTTCTGTAAGGAAGATAACACAGCAATCTCTCATCTCTCGCTGGAAAGAGATCCGAGCTTGTTGTCCAGAGACTGAACATTTGCCAGTAGTATACTGGGTAGCGGGGGGTCAATTTGCGAGACGTCTTACTCTGATGAGAACGCCGGCTCTTTTTCCCCTTTTCCTTATGCGTTTACGTGGCCGGGCAGCCCAGACAAAGGGCTCCGCTGGCGTGTTTGTAAACAGCGGATTTGAACAGAATTTGAAGTCCAGTTTTTGGTGTGTAATTGTAGAACCAATGTCCAAAAGCATATGTCTGTAGTATACAATAAGGCAGACAACATCCAAGACAAAAAAAACTAAAAACTGTAAACAAAACAAACAATAAACTGCAGTGTTGTGTCGGAGCTCGCAATACAGCAGCCATACTCGGCGCCATCTTGAGTCCACCATGTCATCATGGAGGAGTAGAAGAGGACTCTAGTGGCAACCTGTGAAGCTCTGGTGAACTCCATGCCCAAGAGAGTTAAAGCAGTGCTGGAAAATAATGGTGGCCACACAAAATATTGACACTTTGGGCCCAATTTGGACATTTTCACTTAGTGGTGTACTCACTTTTGTTGCGATTTAGACATTAATGGCTGTGTGTTGAGTTATTTTGAGGGGGCAGCAAATTTACACTGTTAAACAAGCTGTACACACTACTTTACATTGTAGAAAAGTGTCATTTCTTCAGTGTTGTCACATGAAAAGATATAATCAAATATTTCTAAATATGTGAGGGGTGTACTCGCTTTTGTGAGATACTGTAACTTATTTTTGGTGTATAATTGTACCCTAAGGACCAGTTGTTAACATTTAAAGGTACATTTATATGTTTAGTTCCTCTGGGAACAAAATAATTTACCTTATGTCTATTTAATGGTTAAGGGTTAGGGTTAGGTGACAGCTTTCTACCTTAAGCCATTTAAAATGTATTTGGACACTTTGGGTTTTCATACACAATTCAAATGTATGAATATCATTGTTTTAATTTAGTGGATTTATGTAATGTAAATCAGTTCCCCTGAAGTTCACACAGGTGTCAAAGAATATGTGGAGTTAATCACATTAACTATGGGCATGCTCCTGTAACATTAATCAACCAGAAATTGCCAAATATATTTTGTCCTTACTTTGAACGGTATTAAGGATATCTATTTTTTTATTCAAACCAGTCTCATGATATGTTGTAATAATAATGCGAGATGGTGAAATCATACAAGTTGGCTTAAGCGTACAACATTTACTCCTATAGAGAAAAAGTAAACAATGAATGATGTGCTTAGGATTCTGGATGCTGATTGGTTGGTCTATATGGGAATAAAATTAGTATCTTTTCATATGAGCCAAGTCGTAAAATATCTTATGATTTCGCCATCTCGATTATTGTGAGTTGTCATGAGACTATGTTAGTTTTATTATTTAATTTATCAACTTTTGTTTGTGAAGTGTTCACAACGCTTCTCCCTCTCCACCACTTGGGACAGAACAGCACCCAGCCTCCTGTCCAATGCGCCCATCTGCAAAATGTAAGCCGTAAGCGGCCCACCACATAGTGCAGCTTTCACCTGCATGAAAGTTTGTTGGCATGACTCCATCCACTGGACCGGTTCTGAGGCTCCCTTTTTAGTGAGATCAGTCAGCAGGCTGGTTAGGCATAAACCTTCAATAGTAGCCAGTCAGCCTCAAAAAATCTCACCTCCTTTTTGGTCTTGGGTCTTGGGCAGGTCACGATCACTGCAGTTTTATCAATTTGGGGTCACACCTGCGCATGACTCAAGTGGAACCCCAGATAACTTACCTCCATCTGCCCAATTGTGCACTTCTTTGAGTTTGCTGTGAACCCGCAGTGACCTCAAGATGGCCCACAGATGCTGCATGGGCTGCTGCCAATCATTATTTTAAATAATGTTATCATCCAAATGAGCAGCAGCATAAGCAGTGTACGGTCTGATGACTCGGGCCATAAGACGTTGAAATGTAGCCAGAGCCCCAAACAAACCAAATGGAATGGTCACAAATTGGTGTAATCCAAACGGTGTGGAGAATGCTGTTTTCTCACAGGACATCGGCACTAAGTGGAAATGCCAATAATCCTTTGTTAAATCCAGTGTCGAATAAAAGCGAGCCGTGCCCAACTGATCAAGCAGTTCGTCAATATGAGGCATTGGTACACGTAAAATTTGGATACCGCTTTGACTTTTCTATAATCTACACCGAATCATACCGTGCCATCACTCTTAGACACCAGAACCACTGGTCAGGCCCAATCACAGTGGGATTTTTCTGTTACTCCCATATTAAGCATGGCCTTTAATTCTCCCCATACTACTTGTTTCTTGTGTTCAGGTAAGCGGTAGGGCTGACTACATACCACTACCCCTGGGGTTGTCTCAATGTGGTGTTCTATGAGGTTAGTGCAGCCAGGGTGAGGCGAGAACATTCCAGAAAACTTTTGCAAACTGGCAACCTCCGTACATTGTGACGATGAGAGGTGGTCACCACAAGGGATCAGGGTGAACTGACTGGCTTTGAGACTCACCTCCGGACCGAGCTCCTCCCTCTCTGGAACTACTGTCGCCAAGGATACAGAGACCACCTCTCTCCAAGGTTTTAGTTGGTTGAGGCAGTAAATTTGACGAGCCCTGCCCCTTTGTGTACGTGTGACCTCAAAGAGCACTTTCCACTTTGCGTGTAATTTTCGGTGTGGGAAGTAATACAAGTACTTTATCCCTGTGTAAATTCCTGTAGCCGAGCTCCCCTGTTATACAGCTAGTACTGATGTTCTTGTGCCTGTAGTAAATTCTCCTGTGATAATCACCCCAGTGTGTGGAGTTTTTCTCTCAGGTCAAGAACAAATTTCATTTTTGCTTTGTGAAGCTTTTCTCCTCCCAATTTGCCTTTATGACGTCTAACACGCCATGGGGCTTACGCCCATATAACAATTTGGATGGGGAAAACACCATGGAGGTTTGTGGGACCTCTTGCACAGCAAATAATGGGGCTTCGAGTCACTTATCCCAGTTCCGAGCATTCCGTGAATGCCCGGCCAACAGAAACAGGCCATTTTCATGAGCGTTTTCACTGTCCAAAATGACCCACCATCGGACTATGATGAGCTGCCTCGAACAACATTTCCCAACAGCTCCTTATTTTGTATCTGTATCTTATTTTGTCTGAGCGGCCTGTGTCACTTGATACATCCAATTCTTTATAATCAAAAAATACGGATATGTGAATGCAATATGTGGCTTAAGGCATTGATCATCAATTACTTTCACTTGGTCAAATGCGTGCTTAAGAGTCTCTTCTCTCATCTGCTCCAGAAGGAATTCCCCAGTAGGAATTCCCCTAAGGGCTGGGGAAGCCGAGGCTTCCCCCTCCCTTACGTCATCTTGATGCAGAGCTGATGTAGATGGCTCCGGCTCTGTCTCCCCCATCAGTGCATTGCATACCCCACTGTAATACAGGACCCATCCACACATAACCCCTTAAACAATTCAGGAAAAGCTGGCCAATTAGTACCCAAAATTAGTGGATGGGTGAGGTGGGAACTAACCACAGCCTCAATGTTATGCTTTTGACCCTGAAATAGAATAGTGAAATTCACTGCAGGATAATTGTAAATATCGCTGTGCACACACCTCACCTTCACCCGATTATTTGTATCCAATGCCTATTATGAACCAAGCATTGAAGAATGGAGGTTTGTTTACAACCTGAATCCATCAAGGCTTGGTATGTACCGACCCCCCCCCCCCCAATACTCATGGGTTTTTGGTATGTCCTGGCTCAATCGGTGGCAGCCTGTGGAGTATTGGGGACCCAGATCAACATCCCCACCTCCATCACCATGCACTGTTCACAGACTTGTCCCGGCTCCCTGCAACTCCTATATACCAAACCTCACACCCACACCATTGGCGGCAGATTCCCCCACCTCAGAAGAAGAATGGGTAAAGCCAGGGGAGAGAGAAACAGGAGGATTAGTACACCCCCCCCCAGGCTGAGGCACCGGTCTCAGGGGATTGTTCCACCTGGGGAACAGGATAGGTCGGATGGAAGGAGGGGAGGGGTAGGGATCAAAGAGAGAGAGAGAGAGAGCGGGCGTCTGCATATGCCTCTAAATGTTGTCCACCAAATGCTTCATATAGCAACGCCGGTCAGTGGCCCACTCCTCGTACTCCAGCACCATAAGATCAATGACATGCCCAAAGTCACTGGGCTGCAAAGCAAGCACCCAGTGCTGGCAGGTGTCACAGAGCTGTTGAGCGAAGGAAAATGGGTGGCCAACTTCGCTCAGCATTAGGGATCAGAATCGCTAGTGATGCTCCTCTGGACTGCAGCCGACCCGCTGCAAGATGGCTTTCTTCAGCTCGGGGTACCACAGGAGGTTGTCGACTGGGAGTTATTGGGCCACGAGTTGGGTCACATTAAGAGATGGACTGCCCTTTCCAGAGCTTGGGCCGTGCACTCAAAGAGCTCCAGAAAGGTCTCCGGTTCGTTTTGCACCCCCATCTTTTCAAGCATCACATGGGGGTTCGCTGCTGCCGTGGTCGTGGCGTGCGCCCCCTCCTGAGGTTGGCCTCGAAGGAGCGCCTTGAACCGTTGTTGCTGTTCTGCCATCAGGGCCTGGTGTTGAGCCTGGTGGATGCTGGTGAGAGATTGGAAGTCTTCCTCCTGTGGCAAAAATGACTCCATAGCAGCGTACCCTTCCTCCTTATCCTGGATTTCGGCACCAGTGTCACAAATATTCGTATTTGGATCTAAGGAGGAAACAGGAACCGGTTTCCACAGTCCACATGTGTCAGGGTTTATTATCAAATAAAACTGAAATCTCTTTTCCGCTCACACTCAAACAAAGATCTGCTTTTCAGCTCCCACTCGAACAAAGGTATGCTTTCCAGCTTACACTCAAACAAAACACTCTGGTAACAGACACAAAGTCTCTGGTCTGTATCTCTCTTCCCCTTTCTGTGGACTGGGCTGGATTTCATTACAGCTTTTTCTCTCCCCAGACGGACCAATCCCCTTAACTCTCATATAGCTATTAGTGCTGTTAATCAGCTAAAATATTAAGATTTTTTTTCCTATTAATGATTTTTCATAGTTAATCGCGATTACAGATTTCCAAAGTGCTGAAATTTGACTCTATTTATACTTCCTCTCAAAATGCATTTAGTTCCATTTTAGAAAAGAAAACAATATCTAACATTGTTTCATTAACATTTAAAAAATAAATAAAATAAAGCATTCCACAGTATATAGATATAAAGCTAAAATAGCACCAATTCAAGTAAAATGAAACGTTTCCCAAAGGCCAAGTTGGAAGTTGACTAATTAAAAGAAGTATCATCTTCCACAATATTACTAGTGACTATCCCCCTTGCTAGAGCAATTGTGAAGCCGCATTTACATGATTTGCCGCTTTGGACTCCTCATTAAAAGTGCTTACAGAAAACGTCTTGTTTTGCTTTTAGCGCTGACACTCTCCATATAATGATTCCATATTATCTGGAATGTGACGTGGGGGAAATGCTGATGCTTCACGCTAGTGTGAATGTGGCTTATCACAAGTACTATCTGAGTTTGTTTTGTTCAAAACAAATTATGGTTAAAAGGTCCTTTGGCCATCACTTGATCATTAACACAGAATCATGTTCTGTGTGTTTGTGGTGTGTGTGTCAGTGTAATGCCCCCAGACAGAGTTTCGCCCTGTTCCAACCAGTGTTCAGCATTCACACGGAGCTGAAAAAAATGTCAGAATCTAATGTAAAAATTGGTAAATGAGTTAATTGCAATTCATAAAACTGAATCCATTAAACATGTGCTGACCCTCTTCATGTAGAATAAAACAGCTTTTATAAGGTTACTGATATGACTGGAGTGTTCATTTTAATGTGAGTGCTCATGATTTCCTACATATATCCATATACAATTCATGTTTTTAGGTATTAAACCTTTTTAATGAAAAAATTGCACCTTTCAGTGTCTTTAAAATAACGTCACAATGCAAAAAAAAAAAAAAAGAATATATATATATATATATATATATATATATATATATATATATATATATATATAACTTTTGCTTTAAACCAGATCACGCATTTTGCATGTTTGTGAATTAAAGTACATTTACATAAAAAAAACAGCAAACAAACCTGTGCCCACTGACGGCCATGATCTCTCTTGCTTCCAAGTCAGCATTGGTCTGTTTTTGAATCGTAGTGGCCCTGATGCTGTGGTTTGTGTATGATGACCGCATCTCGGCTTCTTGACACATTCTCGGCACCATTTGGCATAGCTGATTTACTGATTTACTCCCAGAGGAACAACGTTGTGCCAGATATTATTGTTGGTCACATACCTTTTTTTTTTGGCTGCAGGTAGAGTACTTTTGCCTCGGAAAGGATTTTGTGGAGATATTTCTCCAGTGAGGAAACTTGACACAAGGGGTTACCAGGCTCTTCAAACATAGCTACCCACAAATTTTCTACGTCCATCTCTAGTGGGTTTTGTGGTTCTTTGTTTCCTCGTTGAAAGTCATTGTAAAATATTTTGAACTGTTTTCATCGCGTTTCAGAGCAAACGAGTCTGGTTTAAGTTGTCTATTACCCTCTTCCCCCCTCGTCCAAAGTGAAACTGTATGTCATACCAAAGTTTATATAGTAAACCAGGGTCCAGTGCAGCCAAATTCTTCAGTATTTGCTGGTCTTCGGGTGAAATTAGAGGATAGTGCATTGATTTATCCTTACCAGCCCGTCTGATCTGTTTTACAATCCTTTAAAAACGTTGCTGGCGGGCGTGAATTCGTAGTCTTGCATTAAATTCCATTCACAGCTAAGAGGAGGCTAATTTATGTGCCATTTCAACGCACCCTGCAGACTGATGCCGTACATATCTCCCTTACTCGTCCGAATGGATGCATAAAATCTCACAATACCGAGCTTAGTTGTGACTTTTAGACGGTTTTAAGGTATATGGTGAGCTGTTTTTCATCTAACCAAGTTTTGAAACCCACAGTTTAAACTGCGCAGTGTTAGGTTCATGTCGGCTTTTTCTCCAAGTTGTCAAAATCAGTAGATGTGATGGTTACAGTTCTTTTTGTGCTGTTTCCCTCTGTCGTTTTCATCACCTGACGAGCTTTCATAATTTAGGTCAAATTATATATTCTTCAAAAAAAGTATCATTTGCCATGTCCACTGAGGAAATCGATCAAAATCGCTAAGGAAAATTTTTATGTATCCAGTGTCGTGAGCCCCTTGTTTTCAAAGGTAAATATGGCGGAGTGTTACACAGTGAAGCGCACGAGTGCTGAAGGTGTGAGATATCAGTATTCATGGAACGTCTCTCGTCCAATCAGATTCGAGGACCAGAACTAACTGTTGTATATATTATAATAAATATATAAATATTTTTTTTATATATTTGTCTGTCAATGATTAAAGTGTGCCACACAGAATTGCAATAGATTATTGTTTAGTTTTTGACAATTTGTACAAATAATCAAACAGACAAACAAACATAATTTAATAAAAAGAAAAACAGCTCCATCAGGAAAGGCGACAATACTACAATTCTGAGCAGGAAATACTACAGACCCCACAGTTATGAGAAAAAAAAAAAAGAGTAATTTCAGGAGACAAGCGCTCACTCAGCACAGAGGACACAGAGGGGAAGAAAGAATAACAGAGGAAGGAAAGAGGAGAGGAGAGAAGAGCTGCTAATGTTGTGTGGGTCAAGTGATGGCTTGAGTAAGCATGTACTCACAAACGACAAACAATAGACAGAGAGAATAACCGCCGGACAGCCTCTGACAGGGACAAAGACACACAAAAGAGAGAAACATGTTAAATAAACCAGGAGCTCATTGCTTATCAAACACAAATGTTAACAGGATTTAAATTAAAGCTATTGTTTCATCCAGACCTTTTCTTTCTTGTGTTGGACATTGTATTAATGTAAAGAATGTTTGGGTATAGTTACATACTCATAAAAATAATAGGGCAAGTTGGCATAGTTTTGGATTTTAAACATCATAGGTTTGAGTTTACAGAAATAAAAACAAACTGTGGTATTTCTTATTATGTGAATAAACTAAATCCAAACTAAATGAAACCACTCACAAGAAATGAAAAATCTGAATTAGATCATTTTAGCCAAAGGTCATTGAGACTGTAAAAATGTTTGTTAACATTAAAGCAATATCTCAATCAAACATTTGTCTTTGCCAGCTTTCCCAGATATACAAGACATACAAGAATGTTTGCGTTTAGTCCACAATGTGAGCATAAAATTATTAGATGTAGAATATAGATTAATTCTGTGTATTCTTTCTGGCTAAAAAGAAAGTATTGGCAGATAGTAACTATTAATCGTGCTGTGTTAAATTGATCAGAGATTACAGAAAATGAAAAAAAAAAAAAAAAAAAAAAGGCAAAATAAACTGGTGTCCATAATAAAACTTGTTTCAGTCCAAAGATTTATGCTCTATCCTGAATTATTCTATTTAAAAAAATAAAAATTATTATAAAAAATGAATAGACATCTGTCAGCCTTTTCTGCACTGACGATTGGGAAAAGTTGAAGAATTTTGTGGGATTTAAGCATTGTAAAATGTGTTAAACTGAGCTGAATGTGTTACAATCAAGGGGTAGAGGATGCACTGTAGAAAGAAAGAAAGAAAGAAAGAAAGAAAGAAAGCTGAATTTTTTGTGGAGTTCTGAATGCATCAGCCTGCGTATGAGGAATAGAGTATAAACAATCATTCACACTAAAAAACTTTTAGATTGAAGTGTCAAATGCATTTTAAAGACAAAAAGTGTCACATCTCCCTCCATAAAACATTACATCACACTCTTTTTCAGTTTATATATATGAGCTGCTCACTGTCTCTTTTGTGTCTGACATTTTCAAACTCATTTGTTAGAGCAGTTAGCTTGTGTCTACACCGATCAGCCACAACATTAAAACCACCTGCCTAATATTGTGTAGGTCCCCCTCGTGCCGCCAAACAGCGACATCCCGCATCTCAGAGTAACATTCAGAGATGATATTCTTCTCATCACAATTGTACACGGCGGTTATCTGAGATACCTTAGACTTTGTCAGTTTTAACCAGTCTGGCCATTCTCTGTTGACCTCTCTCATCAACAAGACATTTCCATCCACAAAACTGCCGCTCACTGGATGTTTTTTGTTTTTGCCACCATTCTGAGCAAATTCTAGAGACTGATGAGTTAAATCCCAGGAGATCAGCAGTTACAGAAATACTCAAACCAGCTTGTCTGGCACAAACAATCATGCTATGCTCCAAATCACTGAGATTTTTTTCCCATTTTGATGGTTGATGTGAACATTAACTGAAGCTCCTGACCTGTATCTGCATGATTTTTTCTAATCAGCCAATTGTGTGGCAGCAGCGCAGTGCATAATCTTATGGATCTTATGGAGTATGGACCAGACTGGTTCAAACTGACAAAGTCTATGGTAACTCAAATAACACCTCTGTATAATTGTGGTGAGAAGAATAGATCAGAACAGTAAGAATTTACAAAGGTAAGATTTTCTGATAACCCATCATTTTTAAACATTATTTCTCAGTTGAGTGACACATTCAAAGTCATAGTGTGAATATATAACCCAATATTTCTATATAGCAGAATTTTTTTTTTAAATACAACCATTTCATAATAATTCAACCCCTAATGCATGTAGCTGTTTCTTAAATATGTAAGGCTACACAAGTAATTGTTTTAAAACAATATTAAGCCATCACTCTACAATGGCATTTATTTAAGTTTAGTGAATTTTTTTTTTTTTTTTTTTTTTTTTGCAAAAAATCCAATTAAAGGTCTCAAAAGGTCATGTCATGGTCATGGCTTTCCAAGACACCTCAATTTCCAATAGTCAAAGTTGGCAGCACCATTCATAATTTGTCACCATTCAACAACCTTCTTGGGGTGTGGAAGAAAGCAAAACTTCACCAAGGGAAATGTTTACTTGAATATTCTAGAAGGAATTTGGAAAGACCTGTAGTGTCTTACCTGAAACATTTATTTGATGTTATTAAGGTTAAATGAAGATTGACAAATGATTGACTTTGGGGGTTGACTATTTTTGACATGAAATTTGTGGAGAGAATTAGTAATAATTTTGATTGCAACTGCCCAGCAAACACAGAACGTTCCCAGAACGTTCCCGTATGCTTCCCATTTGGTTATTTTTTTGGGAACCAAACAGGAACGTTCTGGGAATGTTCCCTGTAGGTTATTTTCTTAAGCAAATTAAAAGGTTGCAAATGTTTGCTTTAACAGCAGTGATCAAATGCTTAATTACATGACCATTATCAGGCAGTAGAGAGCGCTCATTGATTGGCAAAGTCTTTTTTTACATTCCCATAAAGTTTCCAGAACGTTCCCCTAACCTTAAGGGAACGTTATATTTACGTTAAGAAAACTTTCCTGGATCACCAATTGGGAACGTTCTGGGAACCAAAAACTAACGTTCCCAGAACGTTCCCAGAACCTAAAATTGTTTGCTGGGTGTATATATACATATATATTGTTACACTGTTTGTTTAAAAAAGAAAGAAAAATAAAAATAAATATATATATATATAGGACTAGCTTAAGGAATATGTGCCTTGATTTAGAAATAAAAGTGCATATATAAATTATTCCAATATAATCTAAAAAGCTCAAATCAAGTGTGAATGATAATTGTGTGTTTAGCAGAGACAAAGAGGGCTTGCCATGAACAAACACTGTTTGAACAAGTAGAGAAGCGTCATTTGTATATGGGGGAAAAAATAAGAAGACAGTAGAGATGGATTGGGGCTAAAATGATGAAGGGTAAGAAAATCAAAGCAGGACTGACAGGCAGACGTCTGAAGTGAAGTTTGATTAAAATAGAAAAAGAAAGTAAAACATTTACATTGAGTGAAAGAGGAAAGTTTGAGGCAATGAAAAGAATAAAACTCATGATAAATGTTGCCGAATGTAGGACGGCTCAATGCTGTAAATGTTGTCAGACTTTTTGCAATGTTGTTGCTCCCTATGTGAGGATGTACACAGACTGTGTCTCAGTATGCTCTTTAATCTTAATGTAACGATCCACACCGTCTTTGGTTTTTGTACCTTTTAAGTTTTGGCACCTTTTATGTTCCACATTGTTCTCTTTTGCTTATGCACTCTTATTTTTAAGTTCTGGCACCTTTTACATTCCATACTGTCTTGTGTTCATGCACTCTTATTTTGAAATCACTCTTATGTTCCTGTTTCCCTGTCTTGTCATGTCCTGTTTTCCCTCCATGTTCATATGTCTGGTTTTCATTGGTTAATTGTTTGATTACTTTATTATCAGTTCTAGTTTTGTCATTGGTTTTAGTTAATTGGTTCACTCTCCGTCTCTGTTGCGGATGTAACCCGATCCTTTCGACGGGTGAACATCCGTAAAGCCGCGGGTCCAGACGGCATTCCGGGCCGCGTCATCAGAGCATGCGCGAACCAACTGGCTGGTGTTTTTACGGACATTTTCAACTTGTCCCTCTCCCTGTCTGTAGTCCCCACATGCTTCAAAACATCAACCATTGTGCCTGTACCGAAGCAATCAAAAATCACTTGCTTAAATGACTGGCGTCCTGTTGCCCTCACCCCCATCATCAGCAAATGCTTTGAGAGGTTGATCAGAGATCACATCTGCTCTGTTCTGCCCACCTCTTTGGACCCATTGCAGTTTGCCTACCGCAACAACCGCTCCACTGATGATGCCATTGCATCTACAATACACACTGCTCTTTCCCACCTGGAAAAAAGGAACACATATGTGAGAATGCTGTTTGTAGACTACAGCTCAGCATTCAACACCATAGTGCCCTCCAAGCTTGATGAGAAACTCCGGGCTCTGGGCTTAAACAGCTCGCTGTGCAGCTGGATCCTGGATTTCCTGTCAGGCAGACGTCAGGTGGTTAGAATGGGCAGCAACATCTCCTCATCACTGACCCTCAACACTGGAGCCCCGCAGGGCTGTGTTCTCAGCCCACTCCTGTATTCCCTTTACACACATGACTGTGTGGCAACACATAGCTCCAATGCCATCATTAAGTTTGCTGACGATACGACGGTTGTAGGTCTGATCACTGACAATGATGAAACGGCCTACAGAGAGGAGGTGCACACTCTGACACGCTGGTGTCAGGAGCACAACCTCTTCCTCAACGTCAGTAAAACCAAGGAGCTTGTGGTGGACTTCAGGAAGAAAGACAGAGAACACAGCCCCATCACCATTAATGGAGCACCGGTGGAGAGAGTCAGCAGTTTCAAGTTCCTCGGTGTCCACATTACTGAGGAACTCACATGGTCAGTCCACACTGAGGCCGTTGTGAAGAAGGCTCACCAGCGCCTCTTCTTCCTGAGACGGCTGAGGAAGTTTGGAATGAACCAACACATCCTCACACTGTTCTACACTAGTACTGTTGAGAGCATCCTGACTGGCTGCATCACCGCCTGGTACGGCAATAGCACCGCCCACAACCGCAAAGACCTGCAAAGGGTGGTGCGAACTGCCAGAAACATCATCGGAGGTGAGCTTCCCTCCCTCCAGGATATATATAACAGACGGTGTGTGAATAAAGCTCGGAGGATTATCAAAGACTCCAGTCACCCGAGTCATGGGCTGCTTTCACTGCTTCCATCAGGCAGGCGGTATCGCAGCATCAGGACCCGCACCACCCGACTACATGACAGCTTCTTCCCACAAGCAATCAGACTTTTGAACACATGATCTCTCACGATCAACAATCAGCACTGCACTTTATTAATCATCACTCTGTCAATATATTCTCCCAATTCAATTAGTGTTTATATATATTTATACCCGTATCTAGTGTATGTGTATTCTACATTGTGTGTATTGTGTACATTTGTTATGTAAATTGTTGTGTAAGTATGTGTACATTTGTTATGTAAATTGTGTTGTGTAAATATGTTGTTTATTGTAAAGTGGTTTATGTCTCGTCACTGTCATGACTGCTATGTTACTCGGAACTGCACACAAGAATTTCACCTACTGTTGCATTCGTGTACACAGTAGTGTGACAATAAAGTGATTTGATTTGATTTGATTTGATTGATTTGATAATTGCCTTATTATCTTGTTTTGAGATCTGTTTTCCCATTGGCTTTTGTTTCCCCTTTGGTTTTGTATTTAGGCCCTCATGTTCACCTTGTCCTTTGTTGGTCGTTGTTTGATGTTTGGTGTTTCATGTTCAGTCCACGGTTGTTCCCGAATCCTACCTTAGTCCGTGTTCCTGCCTATGCCCTCCTTGGAAGACTCCCCGTGTTATTATCTTGTGTTAAGGTCTTTATTTTTCCCCTCGTGGACGTTTCATTTGTTCCTGTGTTTCTTCTTCCCTTTACTTTGTGACTTTGAATAAAGCTGCACCTGGATCCTTACTCCCTCGTCTGCCCACTTCATTACACTTAAAAACTGAAGGATAAAATAGGGATGCTATAGAATACATTCTGTGAAAAAGCTCCAATTGAAGAAACTTAGCAGCATAAGGGATAATGATATACAAAAATATGAGACTTTCTCCATGTTGTGGATTTATCATTAAAGAAGTGTATGAGCGTGTATAGTTGGTTATACACATTAATTAGTGTTCATCTTCACAGACAGAATACAATAGACTGAGTTTTCCCTGCCATTAAGGATGGGCTATTTTATTTTCTATTTTTGCAAATGGGCTGAGCATCGAAGAGCTCAGTCCCTGGGGAAAAGATAATATTGTAAACATGTGGAGCGGAGTAAGAGCGTTTCTCCTGCACGCTAGTAAACAGAGTTCTTTCATCTGAAACAAACCAATGGCTGTGATTCTCTTTAATTACCACATTCATTTACACAAATAAATCTGTGCACAGACTCCAAATATAACAAACAAACAAATACTTTCTCTTGTTTTTTGTGTGTTTTATTCAGTGTTCTTTGTTTGTTTTGAAATTAAGCAAATGTGCAGCATAAGGGAAACTAGTCTGTTCTTTTCAGGCAGGTGTATGAGTGTAATATTAGAGTTCTTAATGAAGCTCAGTGCAGGTGTTTTGTGTTACACATGAACATACTGCAGATATTTTGTCAGGATCGTCTTATAGATACAGTGAGCTAGTGTGGAATTATGAATAAGGTTTATTAAAACTAAATCAACCATTTTAAATACATTAAAGAAAATAGGACTCAGAGAAATATGGTGAGCAGTCATTTAAAGGATCTTTCATACTTTGGTAGTAACAGTGGGGTCCAAAAGTCTGAGACCACATTGAAATCTGGCATTCTTTTCATTTGAACCTTGAAATAAACAAAGTTATAGAATTTTAAAAGATACAAAAACAAAGAAAAGTATTGAAAGAAAATGAAGAAATATTTAAGATTCTATAACTATGTTTTTAGGTCACAAATCAAATGTAAGTAAATTGTGACACTGATCATGTGAACTCCTATGTATAAAAGATCAGATTTCATTACTTCCATTCAACCACAAACAACACTTTCTGGAACATCCTTAAATCATGCTGGATAACATGATCATCAGGTTTGCACAAACATGTGGAGTCCAACCCAGCTCGAGTGCATGCTGCCATGTCCCCCTTTTGCTTAACTGTATTTAAAATACTAGAAATTCAAGTTGCATTTTTAATTCAACGTTATTATTAATTTTCATTTTATAATTAGTAAAGAAATATATTGATCTAAATTGAGTGGAAAAAAGCACAACAGAAGCATTTTTGGTAACACTTTACATTTATGTTCCCTTTTCAAGGGTTCATAAAGGGATTCATTATTGACCAATAACTCATTTACAAATGCATTTTAAATCACTGATATGTGATTATAACAACATGAATAAAAAAAGTGACTGTCATGCAATACTTCACAAATAGTGAGATGTTTTACCTCATATGTTATAAATACTTAATAACACTTATTTCATATTAGTAACCTCTAGAATTGTACCTTAATATAAAGTGGACACTTGTAAAGAATGTATTATATATGAAGTTCAGTATGGTTTAATGGTCATCAGGTTTCATATGATATATGCTGTGAATGAGCATGAAGATATGAAAAGACTTGAATAAAAAGTGGAGCAAGATAAAGTAAAGACTTGAATTTCTTTGTCGATACAGTTGAAATAAATTAATTATGCAATCGTCTGCCACAGCACCTCAGAAAAAGTGTCTCATCATTTTTCTCATGAGCAGCCACATGCCAAACTACAATCTATACCCTACATTATATTTCTTCAAAACCCGATGAAATTTTACAATTCTCCACATTAACAGAGTGTATCAATAAAATCAAAGATTGGATGGCCAGAATTTTCCTTCTACTCAATTCAAACAAAACAGATATACTAATTACTGGACCAAAAAACTTTCGTGAAGAAATTAGATGTTATATTTGATTCCAATCTGTCCTTTGAAAATTACATTTCCAATGTTTGTAGAACAGCATTCTTTAACCTCAGAAACACTGCTAAGTTCCGACACATGCTCTTAATAAATAAACTTCAATTGGTTCAAAATGCAACAGCCAGAGTGCTGACTAGAACTAAGAAATATGATCATATTAGCCCCATTTTATCGTTGTTACATTGGCTACCTGTTAAATGTTGTATTCATTTAAAAATGTTGTTAAAAAAGCTTTGAATGGTCTAGTTCCACAGAATGTAAGTGACCTTCTGATATGCTAAATTGTCACATTCATTACGATCACAAAATTCTGGCCTATTAATAGTTCCTAGAATATCAAAAGTCACAAAAGGAGGTAGATCCTTTTCCTATTTGGCTCCTAAACTATGGAATAGGAGTGGATAGGAATCCCAAGGTTGAGACAAAGATACAAATTGAATAATAATAACGTAGATGCCATTAAATGTTTTTGGTAGTCATAAATCATGATAAATGTTTCTGGTTCCGGCAGACTTAACTAAAGCAGCCTAATTGTGAGTTGATGGATAAATTAGGTGTATGCCTGGCTAAATAGATGATTCTTTAGTCTAGACTTAAACTGAGTGAGTGAGTCTGCATCCCGAGCAATGTCAGGTTTTTGTGCTTCAGTTCTCTATCTATCTGGCCCATTCTTAACCCACTGCTGAGTCTAAGATGGCTTTCATCACTTCTGTTTACAGGAAGGGCACTTTGATGGGCTACTGTGGTATGGGAAAGAGATAATGTGATCCGCCATTCCCTTGATCATTTTCAGACTCGATTCAGGGAGGTGTCAAACACCCTGCTGGGGGTAAAGAGGCTAGTGATCAAATACTCACTGAGAAAGAGGGTAAAGCTACAGCAGCTCAGTATGCAATTTCCTCATGAACTTTGGCGGCTCTGAGTGGTTTGTCAGATGATCCCTTGAAAACCATCTATCGTACCAAGCTCAATAGCACTCTACAGGCAGAGCTGGCTTGCCAGGATGATCAACTGACCCTAGAACAGTACATTCCGCTAACTAGCAGGATTAACAATCTGATTTGAGCCCATAAAAAAGCCATCAACCACAATCAGGCCTTGGACCCATCATTTGACAACTACCGATCCAAACCCATGCAGATCGGATTAACCCATCTAACCCCAAAGGAAAGACAGCATCGGAGGCATCAAGGATTATGCTTTTGTTGTGGGGAATCCAGCCATCTCCATGCCACAAGCCCAAATCTGTGCCCACTTCTCGTAACCGTTCAATGGTGAGTTATTACATTATTAACCTCATGGTTCCAGCCTCCAATTTTTTTGGAAATCTAAAGTCTAAAATATATTAAAAGTTAAAGCTCAAATAGACTCTGGTGCTGTAGGCAACTTCATTGATTTAAGAACTTGAGCACATGCTTACCATTCACGTGGTCCTTGTGTCCCTCCTATTCATATTACAGTCCTAGTAGGCCAGCCCCTGGGCTCCAGAACAATACAATTGTCTACACAAGTCCTAACAGTGCAGATAGGGGCTCTTCATGTTGAGGACATTAAATTACTTACCACAAACTCACTCGATAATCCTCTAGTTTTGGGATATCCCTAGCTTGCCAAATACAACCCAGTGATTTCTTGGCAGAAAGGAGTCATTTGGAGGTTGAGCTCCAGCTGTTATCAGAACTGTTTGAGCACTTGCACACCATTGGCCTGCCATTATCCCACACAGAAAGAACGGAAAGAGAACACATGACCTACATTCTCTCTATCTACTCTGATCTGCAGGAGGCTTTCAACAAAGTAGCACATAGCAACACATAGCTTCCCCCACATCATCATCAAGAATGTACTATTAAACTGCTCCCTGGAACATCTCTTCCTAAAATTAGGATTCATCCTCTCTCCCTGCTACAAAAACCAAGGCTATGGAGGAGTATGTGGTGGAGGCTCTGAAGTTAGGTTTCATTTGTTGTTCCACTTCCACTGGATTTTTCTTTGTGGAGAAAAAGAATGGAGACTTTAGACCATGCATTAATTATAGGGGCCTTAATGCTATCACATTAAATTACAGATACCCCCTTTCTATTAGTTACTGCAGCCCTTGAATGATTAAGAGAAGCCAAGTTCTTTACCAAATTGGATCTTCAGAATGCTTATAATCTGATTCGTATGAGTGGAAGTGGATGAGTGGAAGACCGTTTTCATTACCTACACTGACCACTATGAATACCGGGGTCATGCCATTTGGCTTTTTGAACGCAACTTCTGTGTGCATCAGGATTTCGTCAACAAATTTTTCAAAGACATTATCAACTAGTGGGTTATTATATACATTGACGACATCCTGGTCTATTCTCCCACACTCGACTTCCACATTCAATATGTCTGTAAAGTTCTCCATCAAATGATTAACAACAGGCTTTATGCCAAGGTGGAGAATTGTTAGTTTCATCAAACTACAATCTGTTTTCTGGGTTATGTTGTTTTATGCTGAGGGAGCTCACATAGATAAATCTAAGATTCAAGCGGTGATTAATTGGCTTCTACCCAAAACAGTTCAGGAACTGCAGCACTTTCTGGGATTTGCTCATTTTTACAGGCTATTCATCCGCAATTTCCGTTATGTGGCATCAATTCTCACTTCTCTTCTCCTGGGCCAACCCACAAGACTCCAGTGGCCTCAAGCGGAAAGTGCCATGTGTACACCTACATAAAAATATCAATATATAATGTACATCCTCTATGAATATATTAATTCAATGAATATATTAATACAGTAACATTTAACATAAATGTTCCCATTGTTAAAGTTTATAAAAGGGTTCATTAATGACTAATAAGACATTTACGCATGCATTATACATCATTTATATGCAGTTATAGCAACATGCATAGAAAGGGTGACTTTCATACAATACTTGCCAAATATTGAGCATTTTATAAATGCCTAAATCACATGTTGTAAATGCTTAATAAATGCACTTATTTATAGTTATAGTATTAATCAAAAACATAAAACACTCTAATTGGTGATTAATGTCACAATGCAGCAAAAGTAGACTGAAAAGTAGGGTGATGACAACATTCATCTGCAAAGAGCCATTTGTTGTCAGAAGTTCCAGACTGATTGACGGCAGTGACCAGCCCCTAACCTTCAGCCTGGCCAGTGAGTTTGGCTATCAACCCAAGATCTCTGCCTAAGACTCCCTTGCAGAAAATTGAGTCCCATGTATGTGGGTACATTCGAGATACTTCAACAAATGTATTCTGTCAATCACAAACTCTCCCACACATTACTGCAAACTACCCGCCCATTACCACATCTCTTTCAATTTTCATGTATCCCTTCATGTACCAGTGGCATCAAGCAACTTCACAGATGAGGAACCTGTATCGCATCCTCAACTGATCATTGAGGGAACTCCTGCTTATCAAGTGAAACCACTCTTCGACTCACGCAGGTGAGGCCGATTTGGCTTTAGGCTCTGGATTTACCTGCTTGTGTTTTGATTATCTTTTTGACTCTCTGGTTTCATGACTTTTCTTGCTGATTTGGACTTGTCTGCCTTTCTGGAGTTTACTTTGTTTTTTTAATTAGTTTTTGTCTTTAGGACCTTTGTTCAGTAAAATCTGCTCATGGATCCCACTCCTTCATCGGAGATGGCTTGTTCAAAAATAGAAGACGCTGATGGAAACTGGAAACTCAGTCATGTCAACTCTCTTTCTGGTATCCTTGGTATTGTTGCACTCTCAATGTTGTAAAGCCTCACCCCTTCATATATGAATGTAGTTTTTTTTTTCTGCATTGTGGCTGATTTATATATTTTATTTGTAAAATTAGTCTGTTTTTTTTTTTGTTTTTCCTATTAATTTCCTATGGTCGGTCAATTTTGACTGCGAACAGCAAAAGTATCGCCTTTTTGTTTTTTTACAACCACTTATGCCTCCTACACAATACACAACTTTCAAAGACATCGGATTGTGGAACCATTCTTATTACACAACTGACTGTCTTGTCATGGAAGTTGTATAAGTTGTTTTCAAATTACATGATGAATAAGCGACAGGGGTGAACGCATTACAAAACATTTCACTATTGACGATTCACCGATGACTCTGCCTGGACGCCAAAGTACGTTTCACAACAGAGTACTGTTATGTGAGAAGTGATATGAGATACAAAAACAAATGCATTATCATAATTATGCATTTCAGAATATGATGTGTATGTTTTTAATCATATTTATTGGTTACAATATGAAAATGTACCTCCTACTGAAAAATCTACCTATTTGCTTACCTGACTGTCCAAGAGATTTGGCAATTTCTCTGCAACTCTTCTCTTTCGCCACCCGTTTGTGGTACAGTTCAGAGGAAACATCAAATAGGCGCTGGTGCTTCCACTAATTTTTCATCTATTTCTTCGGTCCAATGACACTTTCTTGATACCGCAGCCTTGCTAGTTGATGTTCTATTGCAGGTACATCAGGACGCCTCCCACTGAAACTTCCTGTGCCCCATTTCTTGCTCGCTCATTGGCTGTAGGTCAACGCTGCAGTTGTATCAGTCAAAACAGATTTCACATTGTGCGATTTGGAATTGCAGACAGGTCCAGATATATAACATTCTAGATATCTCACCGACATCGGTGACACGTTGGCGCTTCTCTCAAATCGTGTCTTTGATAGTTCATACATTGTGGTCATCGTTCACGGGAGAAAGCTCCGATTTGCCTACGATTTCAGGCTTTTGTCGGCGATCTCCACAAAACTGTCGGCTAGCAAAAATCGGGCTTAAAATCGTGTTGTGTAAACTTGGCATTAGACTTATCGAATCAAGTCAAATAATTATTTTTTTTATTTTATTTTTTTGTTGTGTTCAGAAGGCTAGTGGTGGAAAAGTCACAAAGTCTTGTACCGCTCAGATAAACTAAACAATTTTTATTACATCTGAAAATTTGATTTTGGTCAGAAATTACCAAAGAGAATAGGATTGTTAAATGGTTTTTGTATTTTATTGTGTGTGTGTGTGTGTGTGTGTGTGTGTGTGTGATATTTTTAAATCTTAAAATGCAAAAAGATTTATTTTTTTATGGATAGGGTTTTAGTAAGGGTTAGACTGTAATAATTATTTTAATTTCTTATTTATTTTTGGCTGATCGTAATCCTTTGCATTTTTAAAAAAAATACTTGAAAAAGCTGTAATTTAAATGAATAATTTAGTTGTCTATAGCTTGAATATAGTCTATATACTATAGCATTATATATGGAGTTTTGTGTTCCTTGCCACAGTCGCCTTGGAGCTGCTTTGAAGCGATGTATGTTGTGAAAAGAGTTATACAAATAAAAATGTCTTGACTTGCACAGTCTAGTAAAAGCAGATGTCCAGAACACATGCATGTTAACATATAAGAGACAATTTTTGAGCATCTGGCACTTTTGACACATTAGACACATATAGACCACACATAACCCCCATCATTTATGCTGCTTTTATCTTTAATAGTATCACCCTCCTGATGACAGCATGAAATAAATGTGCATTTAAACCTGAATAGATGAGCTATTCTTAATGTCATTTTTTAAAAGTTATTGGCTATTGATTAAAGATCTTTGCCTTGAACATGGAGACTATTGCTGTTGTGTGAAGTGTATATGAAGTCCATGGAATAATATCGTGAACTGTATCTAGTCATCTTTGTATCACTCGACATTAAATTGATTAGTGCAAATGGGTATTTGTTTACTAACTGTACATGAATGTGTGTGTTTGTTAACCCAATTAATAGATTAATGTATGTCACTTGTTGTGCCTTTAGAAACATTAGACAGTTCTAAACAACAATCAACTGGGAGTATGAATTTCCACATACAAAAATTCACAATAACATATACACAATGTTGTTCCCATATGTGATGTTAAGAGCTGAATGTTCTAATGGCTAAATACACACTACATCCATAAAAACCACATTAACCCTTCCTCAGATGTCAAACAAAATGATGTGTATACCTACATAAAAATATCAATATATAATGTACATCCTCTATGAATATATTAATACAATGAATATATTAATACAGTAACATTTAACATAAATGTTCCCATTGTTAAGGTTTATAAAAGGGTTCATTAATGTTTAATATGCATAGAAAGGGCGACTTTCATCCAATACTTGCCAAATAGTGAGCATTTTATAAATGCTTAAATCACATATTGTAAATGCTTAATAAATGCACTTATTTATACTTATATCAATCAAAAACATAAAACACCCTAATTGGTGATTAATGTCACGATGCAGCAAAAGTAGACTATTGTAGTGAGATTTAAAGGAGGGTTAATGCCAATTATATCCATTAATGTCTGCCACAAACAATCATGCCATGGACGAAATCACTGAGATCACATTTTTTCCCCATTCTAAAGGTTGATGTGAACATTTATTGAAGCTCCTGACCCATATATGTATGATTTTATGCATGGCACTGCTGCCGCATGATTGGCATGAATATGTAGGTGCACAGATGCTCCAAATAAAGTGCTCAGTGAGTATGCAGTGGCAACTCCTCCATAAATGCTTCAGTTTACAAAAAGGTACATTTTCTAGGTTACTAAATTTTAATGTGTTATTAAGCATTTATAACATATGAGGTAAAATGGCTCACTCTTTGGCATGTATTGCCAGAAAGTCACCCCTTTTAAACATTGTTATAACAACATTTCATTGATTTATAATGAATTTGTAAATTAACTATTAGTCAATATACCACATGTCTATTGTATGCTTCATTCTGATTGGTTGATGGACATTCTAAGGTGTGCAATTATTTTCAGTAAATGCATAGCTGTGAAGTAGTTCCAGGTCTTGACCATATTATGGTTCCATATCACTTCGCCAAATGACTTTAGTTGTTTCAAAGGGCCGTACAGGCTACCACAGCAAAATAACCAAATGAAACAAAGACAGTGGTTAAGTAAACAAGATACATGTGACAAACAATTTCAATAATATCCTAAATGTATTTGAATATCTGTTGAAGCACCCTCACGCTTTCTCTCTCTTACACACACACACACACACACACACACACACACACACACACACACACACACACACAAACACTACCTTGTTACTCCAATAAGTGCTTAAAAGCAGCCTCTGTTGCTAGTTCTAAAGTGACACTTTTGAAATAGCTACGAAGGCTTGGGCTGTATCAAAGCAAGACGCTGAACCCATGGCCTAAGAAAGTAGTTATACTCTCAAGAATGTCTTGAGATAAAAAAAAAACAAAAAAATGACAAATGTCTTGTGGTGCGTCCGATTGCTATCTTTTTCTGTGCTTATAGTTGCTGTTTTAGCAAAGTTTATTCCCCCTGTGTTCCCAGCATCCTCTCCTCTTTCTCAAGGTGTCCCTCCCTTTTCACACAGTGTCCTTCCCTTTTCCTTCCCGTTGAATAAAAAAAACACCTAAAAGCATTACCATTCCAGTAAAATGATCTAACATTCTTTATTAGATAAGCGTACATTATTATCTTTAATACAAGTATATTTTTGGCACATGCTGATTTTTAGTTTAAGCATAAACACGTCTTTCAATGCAATAAGACAAATACACTTATAATGAAATGTTAACTCTTTACCTTAATGTTCCCTTTGTTAAACAGTTATAAGATGGTTTATTAACTAAAGAATAATTGACGACAGACCATTGGATTGTTGAAAATAAGACACAGATTCTAGTTAAGACTATACATTTTTAGCAGGTTTGTTGCAAAAAAAAAAAAAATAAATAAATAAAAAAAAACATTATTCTGCATTATATAACTTTTGTAAAGAAAGACTAAATCTTTGTCTTGTGGTATGACATGTCCTCATATTTCCTCAAATCACGCAACCTCTTTCTCCATGCTCCAGACTTTTCAGTAGTGAAACAATGAGTCTCTTGCTCTTATCATGTGAGGAGAGCCAGTCAGAGGATCTTTATCAGCGGCTGGAATGAGTGCTCGCTCGGCCGTGTGGAAGTGAATGCTGTGTGATTGCATTAAACATATGATAGAGGCCACGTGAAAAGGGAAGGACACCTTGAGAAAGAGGAGAGGATGCTAGGAACACAGGGGGAAGAAACCTTGCTGAAGCAGCAACTATAAAGCACAGAAAAAGATTGCAATCGGACATTTGCACTGGTCTGCACAATTACCTTCTAAATAAAGGTCATATTTGCATCCAAAGAACACAGAGGGAAAAAAGGACAGTATATATATATATATATATATATATATATATATATATATATATATATATATATATATATATATTATTATAATGGCAGAATGAATGTTGTTATCAGCAGAGAAGTTTGCTGGACTTCCGATTCACATCAATGACTCTTTCTCCTCTCATAACAAGTGAACAAATGCTATAATGTACACAGCTAAAGCATATAGAATAATTCAGAAATAGACAATATGCAATATAAATATGGTGACATAAATTAAAATCGAGTTATGAAATAAAATACATTGACATTAATAAACGAAATGAGAGAGAAAAGTAAATAATGGAATAATTAAATACATTTAAATAATAATAATAAATAAGGTGACATAAATATTGTAGGAAACATGGGGAAAATGGATCAAAGGGAGTTATAAAAATGAAATAAAACAAGGTGAAATAAATAGTGAGGAAAACGAGGGAGGAAATTAAATAAAGGGGCAAAAATCAACTACACACAATCATATCATTCTCACTGAGAGTATATGAGAAATAATTTTATTGTATTTTTTACTGTCAATTATTATTATTTTTAAATTAAATAAGGTGTAATGTGATTGATCTTCAAGGCACATTTAATTTCTAATAAATAAACTACTAAAAATGTACTTGTTCCAAATGGACTGTGAGAAAGTCAGGAATACTCACATGGTTATATGTTAAAGCCGTGAACAGTCTGCATGAATATTCAGTCATTTAAACTGTGATTTTATTTTACATATCTATTTTTAGTGTTGTTTTTCAGCAGAGAAGCCGAGAGATAAATTTAGCTCTTTCTTCAAGTGCTATAATTTAAAGTAATCTCACATTTTCTGCATAGAAGGTTGAAATCTGACTGTTAACACCCCCATACCCTTTTTTATTTTACATAAATGTCTTCCTTATATCATCTGCACTGATCTTACATCTTTACATGTCTACACTGAAGATTACACTTTATATCAGTTTAAAGAAGGAGCTTACCAAACCCAATTTAGATAAATCACAATAAATGTATGATGTTGTGTTAACGCTAACCTAACCTTAACTTAACCTAACCCTATGTACAGCCTATGTACAGGTAGGCGTATAACAGATGTGACACTAATGGATACATAGTTAATGAATAATTAATTGAAACATGGGGACCGTCTCTGTACTATATTTCTCTTTCAACTTTCGTCATGAATGCTTTCAGTCAAACAGTAAATATGTCATGTGGGAAAATGTAAAACCAGGGCTGGTAACTCTCTTGCTTCCAATTTCTAAATGCAACCTGATCAATTTAAAATTATCAGATAATAATAATACAAATATTTAATTAAACTTCCAGCAAAAGGTAATAAATACAATTCTGTCATGAGGAAATGGAGCCAGTCAAACAATCTTTATCAGTGCTCACTCGCCATGTGGAAGTGAATGTAAAAGTGAAAATTATTAAAATATTAATAAGAAAGAAAGAAATATTTTGTGATTTTAATCCCAGTCGAATCGGACATGTCTGTGTTTTTCTCAAGCAACAGCTGTAAACAATTCAGAGCAAATTACCTACTGTTTTTTGGCTAACTCAAGGGTCCTCTAAGAAATCTAATCCCATCCGAATGCAAATGTCTGTGGTTACTGATATTTTTTTTATTTATTTTTTTATCACACAAAGCTACTCCTCTCATGTATTTTGACCTACATGAACTACTGTTAAGATAATAGATAATGCGTGCCAATCCTCTGCCAGCTCTGAACCTTTCAATATGGATATTGTTTGAAGAGTTTTTTGCTATCCAATGAAAAACAAAAAAGAGCCAGGTCACAGAAACTGTTAAGACTGGGCACTGTAATATCAGTGTCAGGTAAGATACTTGTTACAAAGAGAGAGGTCACAGGAGCAGGATCTAAACACATCTTAAAGTATTTAATAAAATAAACAAAGTACAGCTTAACAGGGTAAACACAGGAACAAAAGAAACACTGGAACAGAGAAAACATGAACGATGGGAACTGGATACATAGAAGGTCAAAACACACATAACAACTGACAAGGAGTGAGCAAACAACAGGGCTTTAAATACACAAAGGCTAATGAGGTGAATGAGAAACAGGTGAGAAACAATTAAGGACAGCTGGCAGTGATGAGGGCAGGGAATTATGGGAAATGTAGTCTGGGAGGAATAGATGACAGAGGCAAAACACAGGGCAGACAACAGTGAATCTTGACAATTCTCACTTTAAATTATCCGCTTATTTGTGTAATGTTATAATTATTTAATTGTTCAAAAGTAAGTCTGGTTTATTTCGGTTTGTTTTTTTACGAGCAGCCAGTTCTATAAACTCACATTATTTTTTTAACACTTGCAAAAATGAACAATGGTTTTACTAGGGTAATATTGTAGCCACCATGACAGTAGTAGCCAGCGCTCAGTGTCACTCACACAAACACTAAACACCATCAGAGTAACACATGTGAAATTAAAATAATGCAATAAACATGTAGAGACAGCGCTCGGTGTCAATAACACAAACACTAAACACCATCAGAGTAACACATGTGAAATTAAAATAATACAATAAACATGTAGAGACAGTGCTCAGTGTCACTCACACAAACAAAAAACACCATCAGAGTAACACATGTGAAATTAAAATAATGCAATAAACATGTAGAGACAGCGCTCGGTGTCAATAACACAAACACTAAACACCATCAGAGTAACACATGTGAAATTAAAATAATACAATAAACATGTAGAGACAGTGCTCAGTGTCACTCACACAAACAAAAAACACCATCAGAGTAACACACATGTGAAATTAAAATAATACAATAAACATGTAGAGACGGCGCTCAGTGTCACTCACACAAACACTAAACACCATCAGAGTAACACATGTGAAATTAAAATAATACAATAAACATGTAGAGACGGCGCTCAGTGTCACTCACACAAACACTAAACACCATCAGAGAAACACATGTGAAATTAAAATAATACAATAAACATGTAGAGACAGCGCTCAGTGTCACTCACACAAACACTAAACACCATCAGAGTAACACATGTGAAATTAAAAAATACAATAAACATGTAGAGACAGTGCTCAGTGTCACTCACACAAACACTAAACACCATCAGAGTAACACACATGTGAAATTAAAATAATACAATAAACATGTAGAGACGGCGCTCAGTGTCACTCACACAAACACTAAACACCATCAGAGTAACACATGTGAAATTAAAATAATACAATAAACATGTAGAGACAGCGCTCAGTGTCACTCACACAAACACTAAACACCATCAGAGTAACACACATGTGAAATTAAAATAATACAATAAACATGTAGAGACAGCGCTCAGTGTCACTCACACAAACACTAAACACCATCAGAGTAACACATGTGAAATTAAAATAATACAATAAACATGTAGAGACAGCGCTCAGTGTCACTCACACAAACACTAAACACCATCAGAGTAACACACATGTGAAATTAAAATAATGCAATAAACATGTAGAGACAGCGCTCAGTGTCACTCACACAAACACTAAACACCATCAGAGTAACACATGTGAAATTAAAATAATGCAATAAACATGTAGAGACAGCGCTCAGTGTCACTCACACAAACACTAAACACCATCAGAGTAACACATGTGAAATTAAAATAATGCAATAAACATGTAGAGACGGCGCTCAGTGTCACTCACACAAACACTAAACACCATCAGAGTAACACATGTGAAATTAAAATAATACAATAAACATGTAGAGACAGTGATCAGTGTCACTCACACAAACACTAAACACCATCAGAGTAACACACATGTGAAATTAAAATAATACAGTAAACATGAACTGAACGACATTAAATATAACTCAGAACACCCCAGTGTAGATAAGTGTTATTAAATATAAGAAGAACCATAACTATTCCCATAAATATAATGAAATGTGTTTGTCATGCAGGGAATTCTGGGAACACCCGATTATTATTATTTTTTTACTGTCATTTTAACAATAATTTACCATAAAAAGTACATGTTCGGTTTTGTTAAACATGATATACATTTTTACCTTTAATTATATGTTAAAATCATACTTTTAACATCTAAAAAAAGGTCATTTTTATAACAATGTAAGTACTGTAAAATTACATGAATTCTCTTTTTAAATATATTATATTTTTTTACTGTATATTTTAAGGTAACTTTTTACTCTAGTATTTTTGCAGTCTTTTTTCCAATAACATTTTTTACAGTGTACCTGTACCCCAACCTTAGTAGCAACAAATGTGAATATGGTCTTTAAATCATTTTCTGTACATCTGTAGTAGACTGTATGGGATACAGTTTGCTATTGTCACATTCTCAGAATTATGAGATGCTAGGCACAATGTAATATTACTGAATATTATTTTGCTTGTTATTGTAATACTTTCTCTGGAGAGATAAAAAGTAATTCATTAAATTGTTTAAAGACATTAGTAAAATCTGACAGTGTGTGGAAAGCTATTAAGAGTTGTGCTACTGTACAATAACACATGGATTTGAGTGTTTTCAAATATTTAGCCACAGAAACCAAACCAGATAGTTTCCGCCGCCAGATAAATCGCTGAGGCTGACAAGCCAATCCTCTGTGGACGTGAACCGCAGGTATAAAGACCCTTGCTGTCTGTGATTATTTATTAATTTTGTTTGATTCCAGGCTATGTTCCCCGTCAGATTACACAGTCTCTCTTTGCTGGCATCTTGCCCTGTGTTTAAGTTATCAAAGATCCCCTCTGCACACTGCCTTTCCTTCAGAGAGTTCACAAAACAAAATATGGAAAGAGTATAGATGGTGGGGTGGGGTGGGGTGGGGTGGGGTGGGGGAGGGGGGGGGGGGGGGGGTGCTTCTCCTGGAGTGAATGTCTCCAGAGGGCCATTGAAATATCAATAGAGAGGCCTGTACACAAATACAGATTACTTTTTGAGTGTGTATTTATTTCAACAGTGTAGTTATATTAATGCTAAACCTACTGCATGTCATGAAAAGAGCTACCTTTAAACAAATTAGGTTGTGTGAATTGTGTTATCAATTTGTGAAACAAGAAATATTTTAAAATCAAAGGAATCTTCTATTCTTAAGTTCTGTTTGTGGCCTAATACAATCACATAGGAAAAAAGAAATAAGATCCCATTAATATCTTTATTAATGAATATTGAAATGTCAGATGTTTCTCCTGAGAAAAAGACCTTGTAATCTCACGTGTCTCTTTTGAGTTCTCAACAAGATCTGAGCAATGTCTCAAACTGTGCTTAGATTTGCCAATATACCAAGTGTGGAATAAAAATTAATTAACACTTTAATAACTACATGGTATTAAGCATTTGTATAGCTTTTCTTTATAGTTAATTGATCATTTAAAATGATTGTTCCTACACCACTAATGCATTAATATGCTACATACAAATAGTACGATATTTGTTTATATTCACTGCAGTAAACAATTTATTATTGTTTAATAAGTGTATATGTATAAGCAGTTTGATAATGATTTTTGATCCTTAGCAAACAACTTGTTAATCATACCAAGCTAATGTATTTCAGTTGATGCAACACTGTGAAGTAAATAAACGTATATGAGAACATTAAGAAGGCATAAATCCAAAGTTAATAAAACATGTATGCATTTATGCATAGTTAATTAATGTTTTATTACTGTTCTAGAATCACCTACTATTAAAACAATTAATACTTGATAAAAGTCTTAAAAAAGCACTGATTAATTGCTAAATATGTATTTTTCTTGATCTAATGTAGTTATATATAAATATATTAAAGTTTCTAAAATACTTATATGCAAAAAAAAGTTAATTAGGCGTAAATATGTCCAATTCATTACATATATAAATGTATAAATAATTCCTTTGTTAATGATGAGTTTAATGTTTTTAAATGCCTTCTTAATGTTCTCATAAACACTTATTTACCATTGGTTTTACATCAAGTGAAATACATAATTTTTACATTTACATTTATTAATTTGGCATCTTAAGGAGACATTTGTAGGAAAAGTGCCATACTACAAAGTTTCACTAGCATCAGAATTGCATTCAAAACAGATTTAAGAGCAACAATAATTTTTTTTTTTTTTTTTTTTTTTTTAGTGACTGGTTAAGTGCTCTTGGAAAATATGTGTTTTTTGAAGACAGAGAGTGAGTCAGCTTCACGGATGGAGTTGGGAAGATCATTCCACCAACGTGGTATGATGAAACTGAGTCCGGGAAAGTGTTTGGTTCATTAAAGACCGGACATGCTGTTGCACTCTGGATCATTTGCAGAGGTCTAATAGCATATGCAGGAAGGCCTGCAATTAGAGAGTTACAGTAGTCCAGTCTAGTTATGACAAGTGACTGAACAAGCAATTGTCTGGCATGTTCAGAGAGGAAAGGTCTTATTTTCCTGATATTGTAGAGTGTAAATCTGCATGATCTTGCAGACTTTGAGATGTGGTCTGTGAAATTTAGCTTGTTATCGATGGTTACCCCTAGATTTCTGATATATATATATATATATATATATATATATATATATATATATATATATATATATATATATATATATATATATATTTATACACTACAAATTGACCCTTCTTAAAAGCGTCAAAAGTGTTTCTGACTAATACCATCTTAGCAACTGTTGCCCGCTGTCATTTCTCTGACAAGCATTTGCCTTTTTCTAATGTGAGCCTATGGGGATAATGTGTTTTTGAGCAGTTTAAGATTAATTTTATAGAAATGAACCATTACATGTAAAAACATTTTTTTACAGAGTCACTTGTAATAGTGACATGAGGGACCTGGTACCTAGTGTTTTTCTATCTTTTTTAAATTTTTCAATACATCTTAAGGAGAGCATGCTATGGATTAAACTGTGTCAGCCCTTATTCTAAAATGAACATGTATGACATCAGCAAGGACACCTACATTTGCTCCAAGGTAAATTAAAGCCAATAACTTAACATTAATTAAATTATGTATTGAGTCATGTCTTAGTAAATGCGAGAGCTCACAGCATCACAGTGAGTGTGTTATGAGAAGTTGTGAGCAGTTCTATTCACTAACACTTATGTTATTAGGTGTGTAATCATCATCAATGGATGCTTGTCTCTTTCAAGTGACTGTGATAATCATTTGCCTCAATTCTGATTAACAGTAAGCACAGTTTTCAATCAATTATGGTGAAATTGAACTAATTCTTTTGCAAAAAGAGTCAAATAAATATTATTTAAAATGCCACACTTAATTTTAGCCTTAATGAAGAGACAATTAACAAGTTGTTTACAAACGTCATCAATGGTCATCAATAGTTTAATGGTCATCAGTCTTCATTATATGATACTGTATATGCTGTGAATGAGCATGAAGAGTTGAAAAGAGTTTTTTAAGATTAGCACCATTCTTTTGAAATCAGCATGCCAAAGAAAGTGACAGCACAGGTGAGTCAAGACATTACAGTAATTCATATAAACAAAAAACAGACCGTCGCAAAATGACATAATCCCTCCTATTAATCTTAT
The DNA here is from genome assembly GCA_032164185.1 of Moxostoma hubbsi. Lineage (NCBI taxonomy): Eukaryota > Metazoa > Chordata > Actinopteri > Cypriniformes > Catostomidae > Moxostoma > Moxostoma hubbsi. Next base: position 39,454,996 of record JAVLUX010000019.1, read on the forward strand.
ATTTTGTATGAATATAAGTTTGAAAAAGTGTATTTATTAAGCATTTTTAACATAGAAATTAAAATGCTCACTATTCAAGTGCATATAATCTATTAATAATGCATTTGTAAATTAATTTTCACCATTATTGAATCCATTTATAAACCCTTAACAAGGGGAGCATTATTATAAACCCTTAACAAAAGGAACCCTTAAAAAAAGGGACCCTTAACAAAGGGAACATTCATGAAATGTGTTACCCTTAAATCAAACATAACTGACACATCACATCAAGCCTCCTGTAACCTCTGAGCAATTTTTCTCTGGGAGAAGAAGAGTTTCCAAACCTACCTGAAACCAAATCCACTCAATGCAGCTTGCTTGTAAGTCCCAAATTGTGTGAAGTAAGGTCCTAATGTTGAGGGGGTGGTGGACAATAATAGCTGGAGACCCCAAGGCAACAAAGCTCTCCTGTCCCCTGTTAAACCTGAAAAAACACTTTCCTGTCTTCAGATAGATTACCCATCTAGGCATTAAGAACACATTAAAACAACAAGAGGTAGCCAGTCCCCCTCTTACAATGTTCCTGATCCTTGGCCTCTTGAAAACCACAGCCCCATTACTTCTTCTTGATAAAGCTTGGAATTCAAGACAGAAGGTCTAAGAGAAAGATAGAACAACATAGGGGAATTCACTAAGAATGAATTGCTCCTGGTAAAATGACAGTTATTTGCACGTGCTGTCTGCGCTGGTTAATCACAAGACTGCTTAAAGGAATCACAGTATATATTAGGGATGTGCCCAAAGCCGAACACCTTATTCAGAAATGTACGAATAATGACTTCAAAATGAATAACTGCGTCATCCGAATAATATAAAAAATATTTGTATGACTGATTATCCAAAATTGCAACGGATTTATAAATCTGTGAAGCCAATATTTTTAAAGTGTAAACCTTATGAAAATGCGCACAGTGTGATTTCAGATTGGATGGGCGTGATCTCGACTCGTTTGCGGTCTCTGTTAATTGTGTGCATGTCTGGAGCTTGTCAAGTGTAATATTAACTAAGATACGACATCATATACACTTTCCACTTCTTGAAATGTCTATGATAATGTTTCACACATGATTATCATGTATTCATTTATAGCCTACACCTGAGCTCGATGTTAAATTCCTCACCTGAAGTGATTTTACGTTGGAGCTCATCATTCTTTCTCTTACAGTTGGCCACATTTATATCCACATCAGTGATTAAGGTAACTATCTGGTTAAGACTGTATTCCAAAAAAAAGTAAAAATGCTCCATAAAGGTTTAAATGCTCCATATAGTATTCATATTTTCAGAATATTCCTGCTTATGTAAAACAAAGAATCTGAAATTGCTCTGTCTTTCTTGTTCTTCTTTAAATTGTGCTAAATTTGAGAATGTTAAGTGTTCTTGAGCTCTGAAAAGGCGCTGCATAAATGTAACAATATTATTTAACTTAATTATCGTAAAAATCCCTGATATACTTATGGGAATTGCACCTGTTTGTAGGCTATATTAATTTATTATATTTAATTTAATGCTTGAATTTGTATTTATTATTCACTGCAAAATGTTTACTTGAAAATTAATATTTTGCTTGACACCTCCTGCCTCCAGAATAATATTGTTATACATGAACAGACAAGCAAAAATTCTGTTTCATGCAGATACTAATATCAGAAACACCAGGAGAAATTTCTTGGTTACTGATGTAACCTCCGTTCCCTGATTGAGGGAATGAGATGTTGTGTCGATGAGTTGACAATAGGGGTCGCTCCTGTGGAGCCCAGACATCTCTGATCTTGAGAAAAGGCCAATAGGATTTGGCGTGTGGAATTTGCATGCCACTCCCCCGGACATATGGGTATAAAAGGAGTGACGTTGCAAACACACATCAGGTATCACACTGAGGAGCAGACCCAGCCATTTCAGCGAATGGTTCAGTGTTGTGGCAGGAGGACACAGCGTCTCGTTCCCTCCATCAGGGAACGGAGGTTACATCAGTAACCGAGACGTTCTCTATCTGTCACTCACTCGACGTTGTGTTGAGTTGACACTAGGGGTCCCAATGGAAAACGCCACAAGAGCTGAACCAAGTTACGAAGACTGGTGGTGCGAGACGGGCAGACCTCTGTGTGCCTCGTACCCAGCGCAGCAAGCAGTCGCATAACTACCCCCATCACACTGGCAGGCATGAAGCGGTCCCCCACACCTAGGGGAACAGCTAACTGCTCAGAAGTATAAGGACTGGCTGGCCCAGTCGTGGCCTTCTCTCTATTGTTCTCCCCAAGAATGTAACAATATCGTTCAGCTGGGGGCCAAATGTTATGGTCCAAGCTGGGGGGTGTCCATCCAAAGAGGAGGACACCGCAGAGACTGGTAAGTGGAATACAACACACAGTCTTACCGGTTAGAAGCTGAAGCACATCGTGACAGAGGGCCCTCTGCCCAAGGAAGACGCGGTTTACCAGCAGGGAAACCATTTTGCGGAATATACATCACACGGGGTTGCCTAGGGGGACAACCAGCACATGTGGAGCACTTACCTCAGTACGGGGGCCTGGTGACGCCCGTACCGGGGCGGCAGCGAGCCTCTCCGAAGACTTAAAGGCCGCTAGGCTAGGGAGGAAAACGTCCAGGGTTCACACTTCTTGCGAACGCGACTGGGGAAAGAGCGCACGTCTTCACCTCAAGGGTGGGGAAAGGTGCTATGCACAAGCAATACACCCGGCCAGCTGACCCAAACTTGCCTGTTTCCACTTTAGCTCTGCTGACTCAAGGGGCTCGAAGGGAGCTCCCCGAAGGCCCTGAAGGACCACGGAGAGGTCCCACGAAGGGCACGAGGCGCGGCCTGGGGGGATTTAACCTCCTTGTGCCTCTCAGGAACCTGATGATCAAATTGTGCTTCCGTAAATACTTACCGTCCACTGCATTGTGATGTGCCGATATGGTGGCAGCATACGCTTTCAAGGTGGAGGGGAACAGCTGTCCCTCCAACTTTTCTCTGAGTCCTCAGCGTCAGACATGACGAACCCACTCTCCGATGCCGGAGTCGGGGAGCCGCTGGGGTGGCTTGCGCTCTTACAAGGGCAAGCCGCGACCACAATGTAGCCATGGCCATGCCCTCGCAGTGAGGACATGAACCATCCACAAACGCTGACTCCACGTGGGTGGCACCCAGATATGAGAGGCAGCGATCGTGGCCATCAGACAGGAAATACACACAAATGGAAAGACATCTTGAAAAAGACCCACTTCCTGTTTGCGCCACTTTTTTAGAGAAATATACTCTTTTATTTGTGTTTTTTATATATGTATATAGGGATATATACATAAGTTATTCACTCCGTATTCTGCTGCTGAAGTGCCCAGGGGTGTGTTGCTCAGCACAACGTAGTGTGTGAGGGGGAGAGCCACTGGAATGCGCCGTAGATCCAACAGCTTGAAGAGATGAATGGAGTTGGCAGAAGAAATCAGCTGTGACTTGCTCACTCGGCTCCGAAGAAGATATCTGATGTGTGTTTGCAACGTTGCTCCTTTTATACCCGTATGTCTGGGGGAGTGGCATGCAAATTCCACACGCCAATTCCTATTGGCCTTTTCTCAAGATCAGAGATGTCTGGGCTCCGCAGGAGCATCCCCTAGTGTCAACTCATCGACACAGCCTCCAGTGAGTGACAGAGGGGGGAACCAAAGTTAACAACATATTTCACAGTTAATGCAGCCAACAAATTCAGCTTCATCTGGTAAGAAAAAAATTATAATAATACATATTTTAATTAATAATAGTATAATAATAATAATAATAATTATTATTATTAGTATTACAAAATTATAATAATTATAAGCATTATTAGGCTATTATTATGAAATGGCATATACAAAGAATATTTTATTAATAGAAACTATGAATGGAAGAGTAACATTTAAAAATGGGTGTTTCATTTAGTTTTTATGCACTTCAGGTTTAAGCCCCGCCCACACTTGGTTCTATCCGAATATAGAGAAAGATGCAGATAATTTTCATATGAACAAATACAAATACAGATACAGATAATGGCTTCGCTGTACACCCCTAGTATATAGATCTAGGGTGATCATACATCCTCTTTTTTTCCAGACATGTCCTCTTTTTTGGATCTGAAAAAAAGCATCTGGCCGGAATTTCACAATTGGCTATAAATGTCCACGATTTGGCTTTCTTTATATTGACATGCAGTTAGGACTCTCATTCATTCTGTGTATTTGACAGTACACACTAGTTTTCAGGTTTACGTGTCCTTACCTGATTATTCTGATGGAGAGCGAGAAAAAAAATCTCTCTCGCCCACCTTATTGCTTTCTGCACGCAAGCCGCTCACTGTATGTGCGTAGGCAAAATGTCACCAGACATGCTCTGCGCTCTCAACCAGAAACATAATTTACTTAAGTTGGGGGGTGGAAATGTGCTTTGAAATATACTACTTATTCGGGACATGTAAACTAAGAGGATGGATAAAATAGACCATGATTAAAATTTGATATTTTTAGTGCAGCCTCAGTATTTGACCTGTAAAGCTGGTACTTCAGTGCTTAAAAAATTCAGAAAATACAAAAGCAAAACACAGATCAGCCCATGTGAGAAGTGAAACAAGCATCTACACTCATGTTTGTTTTTAAAGATATACACATTTCAAATATATAAAAATATAATGTTTTATAAACATGTACTTGTTCAAATAAATGTAATTTATTAAATATATTAAATACAATCATTAAATACCCCATCACCCACTGGCTACTGTGACCCAGACACCTGAATCATATTTTATCATGCTGAAAGTGTGCTTGACTACACCGCATATCTGGATATATGCCAGTTTATAAAATGTTCTCCATCATTTGATCATTATTTGATTAATTATTGCTGATGCGATCAATAGATAATGTATACTAGCATCGCTTTTAAAAAAAAAAAAAAAAATATATATATATATATATATATATATATATATATATATATATATATATATATATATATATATATATATATATTATGACCCGGTTTCATATACTGTAAATTGTGGATGGCAATTTTTGTGAATAAGGCGCAATCTGTAATAATCCTGATTTACATAGATAGGAGGCATGTTTACGCAGAATGACAATAATGTATCTGTGATGGTTAAACTAGATTGTGGGTGGTTAGTGAATAAGACCAATTTTTTGGATGCCATGATTGTAAACAGACAAAAGAATGATATCTCAAGTACTGATATCTCACTGTCTGTTTAATAATGTTTGTGTTTTTCAAAAGGAATTGATGTGCTCTCCAATTGCAACCAAGCAATCTACCATGTTCATGTTCACTTCAATTAACTATTACTTCTTTTCTGAATAAAATGCTTTGTCTTTATCCACTTTACTTTTACATTTGATATTTAAGTACTTTTAAAATCAGGTGCTTTTTTCTTAAGTATTATTTGAACCTTTTCGTACGTGAGTTTCTCCTGTACTGACGGACAGTTCTTTAATGCGCACTGTAACAAAGAAAAAGTCTTACCTTACACTTCACAGCAGATGCATTGGAGAACAGATTTTGTATTATCAAACATATGATGTGGTTTTTGGATGTTTATAATGATTGATAATGATAGATAAGATGTGATCGGGAATGTGCTTGCCGGCAATGCGTGCCGCCATATTGTTTACATTGCAATTCAACATGGGATTCTGAGTTCGTCAAAGAAGGGCTATGTTTTTAAAACCTTCCATGCTTCTAATTTCCCAGAACCGTAAGTTGTTAGAATGAGTGACGGATGGAACGGAGAAGGCTCAAAACAATGTGCTCTGACGGTAATGGCTTTACACTTTTATTTAGTGATTGTTTTAATATTTGTAGCATATAAAAATAAAGATATTGTGATGTTGAAAAACTATTTGAGCAGCTGGTTCCTTATGACAACCGTTTCAGTCCCTCTTTTGCTGAAAAACAGCAGCACGAATGCAGATCACACTGGTTTGATTGTACACCTCTGAGCCCGGCCTAGTGTAATCACACCGGTTTGATTGTACATGGGAAAGGGTTTATTGATAACTTTTATTTAAATAATATATTGGTGTGGAAGAAATTACACACTTCAGCTTTAACTGAAAGGCAATGTTCTGTCTTCTCTTCCTTCTACTGTCTCTGTTTGTTCTCCTCTCATTCTCAGTGTGTCCCAGCCAATCAGTCAACACTCTGGAAACCCCAGACTGATCTCATGAAATTTACGTAACCATGGCAACATTTTTGCGAACCAAAATGATGTGCTGCATTACACATTTGGATGCAGTTTCTCAGTGAAATGTCCAACGGTGGGTGCCAAAATTATGAAATGATGTTGTAATCAGACAAGATTTTTAAGGTGAATTTTCGATGGAGATTTTGAGTAAAATTCACTTCCCTAATCTAACACTTTAGCCTAAACCTAACCAATAGTGTTCTAAAAGATAAATGAGAGGTGAAAAAATTAGACACCCTTAACCAACACCTGAAGCTAATCGATAGTTTTCTTGTCGCAATTGCGACATAAAAAGCACATTTTCTAAAGCAACCACTTAATTTAGTGTCACTTTGATGACACTTCCGTCTCATGAAAGAGCTTTCGTGCTTGGTTGGGCTCAAACCTCAGTCCTCTGACAGTCCAATGCCCAACACACTATCAGCTAAGGTACCCCAAAAGTTCATCATACTTGAATAAGTGTGTAAATATAAAGTATATGTCATAAAAGCATTACAAATGCATTGTTTTTCAAATTATGCTTTAGAGTAAAAGTGTTTCGTTATCATAGCATACGTGTTTATAAAGACATAATCAGACGTTGTAGTCGTGATTTGTGTAAAAGTGGCATAAAGCACATTTGTTGTAGCACCTCTAGTGTTAATTTCATCAGGAAGCTGCAGTGACTCAGTTTGCAAAAATGTAGTTATAGTAATGTTTATACTATGAGACTAGGTTGTGTAGTATAAACTATGTGACCACACTTCCCCTGCCAATGAAGTGAAAGTTTCACCTGCCAAATGGTGAATGATCACATATACTGTATGAAACATAGAGAAAGGGGGAGAAATGTGTTTCTTATTCACTACTGTTTTGAATAATTTTGGATTATGTTGGAGTCACAATTAGTTTTTGTCTTGTGTTTACTGAGATTACTGGGTCAACTTCGTATGTGGAATGAAAAATATGAGTAGAAAAAACACTGAAAAAACATGTCTCTTTCTGCCCTCCTTGTGGTCACTATTCCAGAGACTCACCAGGATTGTTACAGTTTAGACATTTTATTTTAGTTAATTTTCACCATATGATTGTTAGTTTTAATTTAGATTTAGCTTTTCAGTGTTTTCAGTCATTTCAGTTTAATTGAAGTTTTTTCAGTATATTTATTTATTGTAGTAGGTCTCCCAAAGTTTCAATATCTGTATGTTTAACAAAATTAAAGATGCACTCAGTAACTTTTGTCTTTGTGTCATCTCGGACACCTAGCGGCTTGGATGCAACATTATTTCAAATCAATAGTTTTCAGTTTCAGATGTCATTGTAGAAATGTAGTATTCACAGTCAGACATGATTACTTTAATCAGTGAGTGAAAGTGTCCAATAACAGGACGGTTACTGAGATTAAGTGAGTAGTATTCAGCTAGTCATGTGATCCATCCTCTTCATGTAGAATAAAACAGCTTTTATAAGATTACTGATATGACTATAGTCTTCAGTTTAAAGTGATTTGTAATTAATTATATTTTATTTAGTTTTCACTGAAGTCACAGAAATGTTTTAATTTAGTTTTTTTCATAACACTAAAACTCTTGACTAAAACTAACTAAAAAAAAAAAACTAAAACTAACTAAAACTAACACTTGGCTCTGAATGAGGGACTGGGCAGCAACATGGGCTGCTGTCATGCAGCTTAATTGACACCCTGACGTGTCTGGGAGAAGCACACAGCAGACATGTGGTTGGTGGTCTCTAATTGACTCTCCAGGTACCCTTGGGGTTCATCTGTAAATGAAAACTGTAAATAATGGAGGTTTTGATAAATAGCCAGCAGTTTTGGGCAGATCACCTGCGGAGCGTGAATGAGAGCAGGGTCTCTCTCTCAGCTCCATCCTCCTTAAAAGCATCTTGACTGAGGAGCAGCTCCATAGAGAGGCAGCGGTAACTGAGGAGGCCTGACCCAAATTGATAATTTTATCACAGGACTCAGGAGTATTATAGATTATAATTACACTGCAGTGGCCACATGGCCTATCTGTCAGTTATTTTTGCGATTAAACATAAGAATATATATTTGAGAAAGCCATAAGAGAATACACTATGAATTCCTTCTGCAATTCAAGACCTCAATGACTGGTATTAACTGGTAATACTACTATTACTGTTAATACTGGTATTCATTTCATACTACAGTAAAACGAGAATTACATTTTTCACACTCCCAAAATAAGTGTCATGATTACAAAGACAAAATATAGCTCACTCGTCATTTACTCACCCTCATGTCTCATGTGAAGAAGTTCCTTAAAAAAATCGGAACTTGCCACAAATTTGCTGCTCTTTATTTTCACATTCAAATTAGCTTTTGATTCGACACAAATGTTTGACAGAAGTTTGCAGCTCTTTGCCGGCAGTGGTGAACCTCCGGCAAACCTTTGGTAATAATGGACAATTTGCCGCAAGTTTGAAACAAATCTCATTTGCATGTGATATTTAGCAGTGGTTAATTTGAGGCAAATTTGCAATTTTGGTATGGGGTGCATGAAGGAGCTTCTCTCGTGAACACAGCAAGCCTGTGAATATTAGGATTTATACTGAATAAAATCTTAAATAAATCGTATGACTGAAAAAAACATTTTTGGAGCTTGAAAGTTTTGGTCTCCGCCCTTACAAAAAATCTAAACTAGCAGCAAATTTGCAACTTGCATGCAAATTAGTACTTGATTTGCCACAAATGTTTGCAAGAAGTTTGCAACTTTTCGTCGGTAGTGGTGAACCTCTGGAAAACCTTTGGCAACAATGCACAAAGCTCATTTGCATGTGAAAATTATCGGTGGCAAGTTAGCCATGAACTCTCGATTTTCTGACTTACATTGTATTGACAAAAAGAAAAAAAAGTCATGTGACCTTGGGAGGGCATGAGGTTTAGTTATTGATGAGAGAATTTGCATTTGTGGGTGAGCTATCCCTTTAATCTGTAAAATGAATTAAGGAATGCTGTGCTCCTGAGGTTGCGGAATGCTAGTTAGACTGTCTTTAGGTTGAGCAATATAGTTGATTAATTCCACGAGACTCCAATCCATGATAGATTCCATGTTCTCCCCCTCACTCTGCAGTTACATATCATCATTGCTTTTCATAAAGCAGAACTATAGGTTGTCATAAAGAAAAAAATATTTATCTTTCTAAATAATTAATAGCATGCAGCTAATGTACAAACATCTTTAAACTGTCTACTCTTGTAAATGTCACAGAAGTAAATCAAGTGAATCAAGTAAATGTGGTCTCTAAATGCTGTGTCGAAATGAATCTAGGCTGCAGTTTTTGTGATTTATGGCTAAGCAGCATCTAATAGTTGTGATGATACCTGCAGAACGCTATGATGTACGCATTCCATTTCTGATCGCTCTGGTCATCGTTCATTTGTCTCGATAAATGCCCTTTGACCTGCAGGGAAATGGTGGTAAAAGGAGCCTTTGTTACATTTGACAATAACAACAAGCAAAAACCTCCTGAGTTTGAGCAGGAATTAATGATGGAAGCTCTGTTGAGTGGAGAGCATGGTGGACCAGGAGGGAATGAGAAATCAGATCTAAAAAATTTAGAAAATTTTATTTTTCAACATTAGTTTCATTTAGATTGGTGGTTCTCAACTTATTTGGCTTCAGGTCTTACATCAAGTGGTTACCCATATCCAAATTTGTCCTTGACAAAAATGTCTTAAAATTTTAATACTGCCATGAACTGCATAAGCCCAGCAAAATTATTATCATTACATTGGCTGAATTGGAAAACTGACAATTGTATATATACAACAGTAGAAGTGTTCTTTATGCATGAACCCTTAATTAACAGCATGATCACACAGTCGACATGTTGCTACTGAATGTTCCAGTAGCCGTTAAAAAGCCAATGAAATGCTGTAAACATTTATTGTATTTTCCGGAATATAAATAAATTTAAAAAAAAAATGTCATCATCTGAAAGGTCCTGCAACATATATGCATGAAAACGCATGAAAACTCTATCAGTTTGACTTATACAGAGATGCAACTTACTTAGGGTGGCCATTTCCATAACACCAAAAAGGAGGACACTTTGCGGCATTTAGTGAGGCAAGAATAATTGCATAGGACTCTGGTGTACTCGCAACTACAATACAATTTTGTCTATCATATCGAATGGTATCATGATACAGTGATTCTGAAATAATCTACTCTATTCATTGCCAGACAATATACAATATATCTTGATGTAGACCTATGTGTAACAGAAGAGGCAAAAAAAGTGTTTGTTCACAGTATTTGTATTTATTTAAGACATTGTGATATCGGTTTCAAAAACTGACAACTGAGATGAACCTGTCTTGCAAGTGCACAGTACCAGAAAAAAACATAACATTTCTGGACTTAATATTAAGAGAAATACATAAAATTAAGCGAAATACATAAAATTAAGATAAATAAATAAATAAACAAATAATCTGGCACCTCTAGGGTCATCATGGCCACCAAGCCATGGGCTTGTTCATCTCCTGCAGGGAGTGGTATACATTAAACCATAGCAAAAATTGTTTTATCAGCCTTCAAAAATCTGTATTGTTTTAAACCCAATACATATTCATATACTATTCACATTCTCATTCGTAGCTGTAGATGAGTCACTAAAGATCTCTCTGTCAACTTTCACTCCACAGTCTACACTCCTGTATGACTGGTGATGCTTGACTGCATGATATACTTTATAAAGCTCTGCAGCATTGATTTTGTCATCCTGAGGTGATGTTGCTTCTCGAAAAAATGACCTAAGGGAAGACGTACCCGCGTCTCGTCGGTTACTTTTATGTTTTTCCGTGCTGGCATGTCGGTCAATGGCGGCTTTCCCTTGACTACTAACGTCCACTTCACAGCGACACAGTTTGCAAAATCCATGAAAAGCATCTCTACTGCTTTTAGATATAAATGTATGCTATTTTGTCCATTCCGGATTAAATGAGGTCTGACGTTTCGGCATTTTAACGTTACGATATGACGTAGGCGTAGCCCGCACGTGAAGGCTTGTTTACGTTTTTAAACCAATGATATATCAGATATTTATTTGACACGGCTTTCAGCCAATCATTTGTTTGACCAGAGATCTTACGGCATTAGACACTATGCTGCTGCAGCTGCGTCTCAATAAAGATTCTAGAGCGGGATTTTTTTTAGGCCGATCCAGCGCAACTCCAAAAAGGAGGACAAATGAGTGTCCGGCTTGAGGCTGCGCCGGACGCCGGACAGGGGGCTTAAAATCCGGACTGTCCGGCCAAAATCCGGATGTATGGCCACCCTAAACTTACTGTATCTGTGTTTTGTTTCTTTGAACAATGCAATTTAGCCCAGGAGCGACTTTATATCCGGAAAATATGGTACATTTAACTGTGAAACCATTTAAATTAATTGCACCCACTAAAAGTGTTGTTTTTTTTTTTGCACACGCTAACTGCGCTTGTTTAGCGCCCAATTCACTAAAGAAATTATGCAGATCAGGCAACAGCACAAACGCATCTAAACATGCTGCTAAACACAAACTGCATGCGTAATTCTGATCTTGCGGTCCGATTCTGAGCACAATAGCCTATAGCCGAGGATGCCGCAGATCACCGTATTTGATCCATCTTGCCGGAACTGAACAGAATCACTTTGATCCAGACACCAGAATCATCTCTTAAACATGCAGAACATGCACTTGACAACACCACACATCTGGATATATGGCAGGATATAACACTTTTCAACATCATTTGATGAATATTTGATTAATTACTGCTGATCGGATGAAAATGTTCACAAACTTCTCTTTTAAATCAAATTAATTTTACCGCCTACTTTCATTTGGCGGTAGTGGCGCGATGTAAATTGCACAGAGTTTTGTGAATGAAGCGCAATCTATAATGAGCCTAATTTACATAGAAAGAGGCGTGTTTTCATGGAAAGGAATAACAATGACATCATTTAAATATTGAAGATGCAGTGCAATTTCAGCGGTGACTGCGCCTGCTAAACGTAAGTGTGGGTGGTTAGTGAATAAGACGCAGGTATTTACGTTCAGATACCACATGTAGAAGTGGTGCAACTGTTTTGTGAATATGCCCCCATGTGTTTTAACCAATAATGGCCAGATGCACTCATGAAATCATAAATAAAATCAAAACATAAAATTTGCCAAACCAATTTACCCTTAAAAATTAACTTAATGAATTTAAAGCCATGAACTTAAACTTACTTTTAATATTAGCTACTTTAATATTTTCCTCATGAGCTACTTTAACTTTTACTTGAGTTAATATCCATAAAGGTACGAAATTCAGTATGATTATGTAGTACTTCATACAACACTCTGTGGACATTTCACCCAGAAGCTAGAGCTCACGGGTCCATACGATCACACACCGGGGGCAGTGATTCAAATTAACCCACCAGTTGACAATTATTGATTTAGGTGTCCACATTCAGTTAAACAGCTGATAAGAGTGAAAGTCAGTAAAATGATCTAAAGTGATGACGAAATTAATAAAAGGTGAGAGACTTAATTTCCTTTGTGTTATTGACACATTCATTCTGCACTCCAAAAAGTCCGACATATTTCCCGTTTAGTAAAGCCAAGTCAAATAAACACATCTGACTGGGTTTGCATGTAAAAGTGTAGTTTACTGTCTGAGGCCAGCAAAAACTACACACTATTTTACACATGGTGTTATTATAAAGTGTGACTGCACTTTGAGGAGTGAATATTTCACAATAACTCTACACTACTGTGTCTATTAAAATTCAGAAGTGTCTTAGATCACCCAAACAGACAATTTTGTCATGATTTACTCATCTTCATGTTGTTGCAAACCTATATTACTTTATGTTCTGTTGAACACAAAAGGAGATATTGCTAAGTTGCTATTTTAACCCTAAAACAGGCAAGAGTGGAAAATTATTAGCAAAAAAGAATTATTTCATGTCACTTTTTATATAATTTGGACTGAAGTAAAACATATCCAAATGCATTTTTTTGAGATATTTGGGATTTTGTAAGTTTTATCTCAAGGATATGTTGCCCTATTATAACAATTGCTAACAATTGTTTACCTATACTTAAGATACGTTTTCTAAACTCAACACAGCAACACACCTACATTACACAATTAGCCAAATAGTAAATGTTCTGCTCAAAACCACATTTAGTTCATTAAATACAAATTCTACACTTCAAATGCAAAACAAAAAAACAAAAGAATCTCTACATACACTAACTCTATCAAAGCAAGACAAACCTGACTCAATATCTAATCATTCTGTCAAAACACCTGCATGTTTTCTATGCAACAGGAACATACACTGGAGGCCAAAAGTTTGGAATAATATACAGATTTTGCTCTTATGGAAAGAAATTGGCACTTTTATTCACCAAAGTGGCATTTAACTGATCGCAATTATCTTCAGGACATTAATAATATGAAAAATTACTTTTACAATTTGATTTTTTTTATTATTATTATTAATCTACTTCAAAGAGTTCTCATCAAAAAATCCTCCACGTGCATCAGTGACAGCTTTGCAGATCCTTGACATTCTAGCTGTCAGTTTGTCCAGATACTCATTGACATTTCACCCCACACTTCCTGTAGCACTTGCCATAGATGTGACTGTCTTGTCAGGCACTTCTCATGTACCTTACAGTCTAGCTGATCCCACAAATCCTCAATGGGGTTAAGATCCATAACACTCTTTTCCAATTATCTGTTGTCCAATGTCTGTGATTCTTTGCCCACTCTAACCTTTTCTTTTTGTTTTTTTGTTTCAAAAGTGGCTTTTTCTTTGCAATTCTTCCCATAAGGCCTGAAGCCCTGAATCTTCTCTTTACTGTTGTACATGAAACTGGTGAGCATTTTTTGCAGGACATTGGAAGGATTAGGTCATCTGCTGCACTCATGAACAACTAGCTCACTGAACGTCTCGGTTACGTATGTAACCTCCGTTCCCTGATGGAGGGAACGAGACGTAGTGTCGAAGAAGTGACACTAGGGGTCTCTCTTGAGCGCCGAAAGATACCTCTGATCTATGAAAAAAGGCCAATGAGAGTTGGCGAACAGTATTTGCATACTCCGTCTCCGGATAGGGATATAAAGGCGAGAGAAATACGCTCGTTCATTCAGGATTTTTCTGAGGAGCCGGGAGTGTACCGGGCACCTCAGCGGCTCGGCTCAGCGACGTGGCCGGGAAGACACGACGTCTCGTTCCCTCCATCAGGGAACGGAGGTTACATACGTAACCGAGACGTTCCCCGTCTGTCGCTCACTTTGACGTCGTGTCGAAGAAGCGACACTAGGGGTCCACTTCAAAACTCGCCATGCGCTGAGCCGTGTACGTGTACTGCTGACACATAAGCGGGCAGGTATTTGCACGTGCACAAGCGACCAACTGTGTTCAGGCTGCACGTACTCTTCCCCAATGCCCCGAAAAAGCGTCAGCATCCTTTTGGTTACCCTAGGGGGGAACAAGGTGACGCTCCCAACTAGGGAACGGGCCAAGCCTGGCTGGGCCTCTTTTCTCTCTATGTTTTCTCGGCATAGAGCAAGAGCAGCCGGGGCCCTTACCGCATCGAGGGAAGGGGGTCTTATAACCGAATTCCTATTCTTTTAGGGGGAAAAGACCCTGCGGAGGCCACACCCGCCCAGCAGGGGAGGTATAGGTGGCAAAATACATCACATTAAGTCGTGCTTACCCAGAGACCTGCTGTCTACTGGGTCGTGGTGAGCTGCGATAGTGGCAACATATACCTTCAAGGTGGATGGGGACAGCCTCCCCCCAACCTCTCCTGTAGGAACAGGAGCACAGACCTAACTGCGCACCTCTGTGGGTCTTCTGCCCGGGAAGAACACCAATTCATGAACAGACGCCATTTCAGGGCGTAGAGTTGCCTGGTAGAAGGGGCTCTGGTTTGGTTGAACGTGGCTACGACCGTGGTGGTAGACCAGCTAGATCTTCCGCATCCCGTTCGGGGGCCAGACGTGGAGGTTCCAAAGGTCTGGGTGCGGATACCAGAGCGTGCCCCGTCCCTGAGAAAGAAGGTCCTTCCTCAGGGGAATTCGCCAGGGAGGGGCTGTCGCGAGGAGTACAAGGTCCAAGAACCAGGCCCGAGTGGGCCAGTAAGGAGCAACGAGAGTGACTTGCTCCTCGTCCTCCCTGACCTTGCACAGCACCTGTGCAAGAAGGCTCACTGGGGGAATGCGTACTTGCGCAGCCCAGCCGGCCAGCTGTGTGCCAGTGCATCTGCCCCGAGGGGAGCCTCTGAACGGGCATACCAGAGCGGGCAGTGGGAGGTCTCTCGGGAGGCAGAGGGGTCTACCTGGGCCTTGCCGAACCGTTCCCAAATCAGCTGAACCGAGTGGGGGTGAAGCCTCCACTCTCCGCCAGGCAAGCGTTGTCATGACAGCGCGTCCGCTATCATATATTCCCGAATTCCTATTCTTTTAGGGGGAAAAGACCCTGCGGAGGCCACACCCGCCCAGCAGGGGAGGTATAGGTGGCAAAATACATCACATGGCCACTTTGGTAGATCGTGGTAGATCCAACCTCGAGGAGGGGGGAGTTGCTACAACACGGCGACCGGAGGGCAACGAAGGACTGCCTAAGGGAGACGCGGGTCAGCTCGTAAGGTGACCGTACCGCGGAATACACACAGGAGGAGTCCCGTAGGAGGCTTGATCTGTGGAGCACCTATTCCAGTAGGGGTAGCCGGAGGTACCCGTAGTGGACTGGACCAGCACGTTCCTCCGCTGAACTGCTGTGGGCCCGAAGGGCTAGGGAAGAATCAACCAGGGACCTAGGTCCTCTGGGACAAAAGCGCACTGTTTTGCCTTGGCAGAGGGAAACGGCGCTGGAACAAGCGGTTCACCCAGTCAGATCGTCGACGTGTACCGAGTTCTACGGGCTCGGACCTGAGAGAACACGGGACGAGACTGACTCAACCCTGAGATTGTAAGGGTGTTAGGTGCTGCCCAGCCCGCAGCTCTGCAAATGTCTGCTAGGGAGGTGCCCCTCGCCAGTGCCCATGAGGATGCCACGCTCCTAGTGGAGTGGGCTCGAACCCGTAAGGGGGGGGCATGGCCTGGGTGTGATAGGCCAACTGAATGGCATCCACCACCCAGTGAGACACCTCTGTTTGGAGACAGCGTTCCCTTTCTGCTGTCCTCCAAAGCAGACAAAGAGCTGCTTAGAGCACCTGAAGCTCTGGGTGCGTTCCAGGTAGGCACACAAGGCACGTACCGGACATGACAGTGAGAGGGGCTGGGTCTGCCTCCTCCCGGGGCAGCGCTTGTAGGTTCACTACCTGATCTCCAGAGGGCGTGGTAGGAACCATGGGCACATAGCCCAGTCGAGGTCTTAGGATCACATGAATATCTGCTGGACCGAGCTCCAGGCAAGTGTCGTTAGTAGGGAACGCTTGCAGGTCCCCGACCCTCTTGATGGAAGTGAGCGCGATCAGCAGGGCCGTCTTTTCAGGAGAGGGCCCTGAGCCAACTGATTCTAGCGACTCGGGGGGGGATCTCTGAAGACCGGCAAGGACCACCGAGAGATCCCAGGAGGGGAACAGGTTTGGCCGGGAGGGGTTTTAACCTCCGGGCACCTCCTGGGAACCTGACGATTAAGTCGTGCTTACCCAGAGACCTGCTGTCTACTGGGTCGTGGTGAGCTGCGATAGTGGCAACATATACCTTCAAGGTGGATGGGGACAGCCTCCCCCCAAACCTCTCCTGTAGGAACAGGAGCACAGACCTAACTGCGCACCTCTGTGGGTCTTCTGCCCGGGAAGAACACCAATTCACGAACAGATGCCATTTCAGGGCATAGAGTTGCCTGGTAGAAGGGGCTCTGGTTTGGTTGAACGTGGCTACGACCGTGGGTGGTAGACCAGCTAGATCTTCCGCATCCCGTTCGGGGGCCAGACGTGGAGGTTCCAAAGGTCTGGGTGCGGATACCAGAGCGTGCCCCGTCCCTGAGAAAGAAGGTCCTTCCTCAGGGGAATTCGCCAGGGAGGGGCTGTCGCGAGGAGTACAAGGTCCAAGAACCAGGCCCGAGTGGGCCAGTAAGGAGCAACGAGAGTGACTTGCTCCTCGTCCTCCCTGACCTTGCACAGCACCTGTGCAAGAAGGCTCACTGGGGGAATGCGTACTTGCGCAGCCCAGCCGGCCAGCTGTGTGCCAGTGCATCTGCCCCGAGGGGAGCCTCTGAACGGGCATACCAGAGCGGGCAGTGGGAGGTCTCTCGGGAGGCAGAGGGGTCTACCTGGGCCTTGCCGAACCGTTCCCAAATCAGCTGAACCGAGTGGGGGTGAAGCCTCCACTCTCCGCCAGGCAAGCGTTGTCATGACAGCGCGTCCGCTATCATATATTCCCGAATTCCTATTCTTTTAGGGGGAAAAGACCCTGCGGAGGCCACACCCGCCCAGCAGGGGAGGTATAGGTGGCAAAATACATCACATGGCCACTTTGGTAGATCGTGGTAGATCCAACCTCGAGGAGGGGGGAGTTGCTACAACACGGCGACCGGAGGGCAACGAAGGACTGCCTAAGGGAGACGCGGGTCAGCTCGTAAGGTGACCGTACCGCGGAATACACACAGGAGGAGTCCCGTAGGAGGCTTGATCTGTGGAGCACCTATTCCAGTAGGGGTAGCCGGAGGTACCCGTAGTGGACTGGACCAGCACGTTCCTCCGCTGAACTGCTGTGGGCCCGAAGGGCTAGGGAAGAATCAACCAGGGACCTAGGTCCTCTGGGACAAAAGCGCACTGTTTTGCCTTGGCAGTGGGAAACGGCGCTGGAACAAGCGGTTCACCCAGTCAGATCGTCGACGTGTACCGAGTTCTACGGGCTCGGACCTGAGAGAACACGGGACGAGACTGACTCAACCCTGAGATTGTAAGGGTGTTAGGTGCTGCCCAGCCCGCAGCTCTGCAAATGTCTGCTAGGGAGGTGCCCCTCGCCAGTGCCCATGAGGATGCCACGCTCCTAGTGGAGTGGGCTCGAACCCGTAAGGGGGGGGCATGGCCTGGGTGTGATAGGCCAACTGAATGGCATCCACCACCCAGTGAGACACCTCTGTTTGGAGACAGCGTTCCCTTTCTGCTGTCCTCCAAAGCAGACAAAGAGCTGCTTAGAGCACCTGAAGCTCTGGGTGCGTTCCAGGTAGGCACACAAGGCACGTACCGGACATGACAGTGAGAGGGGCTGGGTCTGCCTCCTCCCGGGGCAGCGCTTGTAGGTTCACTACCTGATCTCCAGAGGGCGTGGTAGGAACCATGGGCACATAGCCCAGTCGAGGTCTTAGGATCACATGAATATCTGCTGGACCGAGCTCCAGGCAAGTGTCGTTAGTAGGGAACGCTTGCAGGTCCCCGACCCTCTTGATGGAAGTGAGCGCGATCAGCAGGGCCGTCTTTTCAGGAGAGGGCCCTGAGCCAACTGATTCTAGCGACTCGGGGGGGGATCTCTGAAGACCGGCAAGGACCACCGAGAGATCCCAGGAGGGGAACAGGTTTGGCCGGGAGGGGTTTTAACCTCCGGGCACCTCCTGGGAACCTGACGATTAAGTCATGCTTACCCAGAGACCTGCTGTCTACTGGGTCGTGGTGAGCTGCGATAGTGGCAACATATACCTTCAAGGTGGATGGGGACAGCCTCCCCCCAAACCTCTCCTGTAGGAACAGGAGCACAGACCTAACTGCGCACCTCTGTGGGTCTTCTGCCCGGGAAGAACACCAATTCACGAACAGATGCCATTTCAGGGCATAGAGTTGCCTGGTAGAAGGGGCTCTGGTTTGGTTGAACGTGGCTACGACCGTGGGTGGTAGACCAGCTAGATCTTCCGCATCCCGTTCGGGGGCCAGACGTGGAGGTTCCAAAGGTCTGGGTGCGGATACCAGAGCGTGCCCCGTCCCTGAGAAAGAAGGTCCTTCCTCAGGGGAATTCGCCAGGGAGGGGCTGTCGCGAGGAGTACAAGGTCCAAGAACTAGGCCCGAGTGGGCCAGTAAGGAGCAACGAGAGTGACTTGCTCCTCGTCCTCCCTGACCTTGCACAGCACCTGTGCAAGAAGGCTCACTGGGGGAATGCGTACTTGCGCAGCCCAGCCGGCCAGCTGTGTGCCAGTGCATCTGCCCCGAGGGGAGCCTCTGAACGGGCATACCAGAGCGGGCAGTGGGAGGTCTTTCGGGAGGCAGAGGGGTCTACCTGGGCCTTGCCGAACCGTTCCCAAATCAGCTGAACCGAGTGGGGGTGAAGCCTCCACTCTCCGCCAGGCAAGCGTTGTCATGACAGCGCGTCCGCTATCACATTGAGGTTGCCGGGGATGTGAGTGGCACACAGCGACTTGAGTCGGTGCTGGCTCCAAAGGAGGAGACGACGGGCAAGTTGTGACATGTGACGGGAGCGTACGCCGCCTTGGCGATTTATGTACGCGACCGCAGTGGTGCTGTCCGACCTGCCAAAAGGACGGTCAACAACTCGAGGCAGTTGATGTGCCAACGCAGCTGGGCCCCTTTCCAACGGCCTGAGGCTGTGTGCCCGTTGCAAACGGCGCTCCAACCCAATCTGAAGGCGTCGGTCGTGACCAGGACGCATCTGGACACCTGCAGTAGGGGCACTCCAGCCCGTAAGAAACAGGGGTCTGTCCAGGGGTTGAATGTCTGACGGCAGGCAGGGGTGATTGTTACCCGGTGCGTGCCGTGGCGCCATGCTCGTCTCGGGACTCGGGTCTGGAGCCAGTGTTGGAGCGGTCTCATATGCATCAACCCCAGCGGCGCGACCGCCGCGGAGGATGCCATATGCCCCAGGAGCCTCTGGAAAAGTTTTAAGGGGACCGCTGTGCCTGGCCTGAAGGCGGCGAGGCAGTTCAACACTGACTGGGCACGCTCGTTGGTGAGACGTGCCGACATTGAGACCGAGTCTAACTCCATCCCGAGAAAAGAGATGCTCTGAACTGGAGTAAGCTTGCCCTTTTCCCAGTTGAAGAGTGGCGATTTCCACGCACAGGGACTGGGCATGTTCGCCGTGTACTGCGGAAAAGTGGACGCCCATGAAGGGGGGCGGGGGCCTGGCAAACTGAATTGCATAACCGAGTTGAATGGTCTGGGCCAGCCAGCGAGATGGGTTGGGAAGTGAAAGCCACACGTCCAACCTCTGCGCTAGGGGCACCAAAGGGACGATTAATTTTGACGTACCTGGCGGAGTTTCGCAGCGGGGTGGAGCATGTAGGGCAGTGTCGGGAGGCGATAGGGCGTCCCAAGGATGGGGTTCTGAGAAAAGACTCAAGGAACTTACCTTGCTCCACACACCAGGCAGGGGGCGGGTTAGCGACTGAGGATGAGGTCCAGGGTAGGCATCCACTAGACTCGTCGGAACCAGCCGGCCGGGGGACAGTCATGGGGCTGGAGATGGGTGGTCCGTGTCCAGGATGCCGGGACTGTTGAGATCTGGTGGCAGAGTGCCGTGAGAACGGCTTTTGCGGGCCAGGTGACCCAGAGACAAAGCAAATAGCTCTTTTATTGAGAATGTGGGTACCACAGCCCCATCTAAGGGGGGCGGCAAATGAAAATTGCTTTTTAAGAAAAAAATATTCTCCTCCCGACCCTCCACCGGGGGACGGATTGGTCTTACCACCTCCGGAGCTAACATCTCGGTCGCTGGGTCGTTCATCTCAGGAACACCTGGGAGCCTTACGGGTCCAAGAGAAGGGGGACGTCTGCTTCCTGCGGTGTGCTCGACGCTGGGGCTGAGAGCTGGGCCCGGGTTGAGGCGGAGCTGGTTTCTTAGCCACAGGGGGACACCCTCTGTGAGCAGACGGAGCAGTGTCCGTGGCAGCAGGTTTGCGGCGGGGCAGGATGTGTGAGATGGCCTCCGTCTGCTTTTTCACCGCGGAGAACTGCTGGGCGAAGTCCTCGATGGTGTCGCCAAAGAGGCCAAACTGGGAGACAGGGGCGTTGAGGAAGTGAACTTTGTCGGCCTCGCACATCTCGAACAGGTTGAGCCACAGATGACGTTCCTGGACCACAAGGGTGGCCATCGCCTGCCCGAGTGCCTGCGCGTTGACCTTCGTGGCTCTGAGGGCGAGGTCGGTCGCTGAGCGCAGTTCCTGAGAGCCTTGGCCTGGTGGACTTGCAGGATGGCCATGGTGTGCAAGGCGGAAACGGCCTGTCCCACCGCGCTGTAGGCTTTGGAGTTAACCTGTCCCACCGCGCTGTAGGCTTTGGAGTTAAATGATGATGTCATCCTACAGGCCTTGGAAGGGAGTATAGGGCGCCCATGCCAGGTGGTAGGGTTTCCGAGACATAGATGGAGTGCAACAGCCTTATCCACCTGGGGAATCGTCGTATACCCGCGGGCCACTCCGCCGTCGAGGTTAGCGAGAGCAGACGAGCAGGGCTTTGGACGAGTGGAGAGGGTGGCTCTCCACGAAGACATCAGCTCGTCATGCACCTCCGGGAAAAATGGGACCGGGGGGGGGGGGGGGGCGAGGCTGTGAGCGGCGCCCAGACCCCAGGAACCAGTCATCCAACCGTGATGGGTGTGGGGAGGATGGAGGGTTCCTATCCAACCCCACACTGACGGCGGCCCGGGCAAGCATGTCAGACAGCTGCACATCAGCCTCAACCTGGGCATGCTGGCCCGAAGGCGGCAGCCCAGGGGAGGTATCAGCGTTAGACACTGCGCTCTCTGATGGAGCGCCGAGCTCATCCACCTCGAGCTCCAGAGGATAGGCAGACTGGCCGTGAGGCGAGCCGTTGTTGCCTCGAGCACGGACGGGAGTCAACGAGCGTGTCGGGGGGTGGGTGGTCCGAGGGGGCGTACCCGGTGGAGCTGCACCCGCTGCCCTCCCCAAATTGCCTCCATCGCCAGCCGCATGGTCCTCAATCCCGTGGGAAGAAGGAGCGACACAGGGGGTGGGGGGGGGGGGTTGGGGCGGCTGGAGTGGCGTGCTTTCTGTTGAAAGCAAGCCGTGACCGCAACGTTGCCATGGTCATGCTCTCGCAGTGAGAGCATGAACCATCCACAAACGCTGCCTCGGTGTGATCGGTGCCCAGACACACGAGACAACGCCTTTGGGCGTCTGAAGCGGAGAGCACTCTACCGCATCCAGGAACTACACAGGGGAGGAATGGCATCTTTAAAAAGACACGTCCTGAAAAGGATGTTCAACGCCGCTGTGTAATGCTCTTTTAAAGAAATAAACTCTTTTATAGAGAAAATTGCTCTTTATACGCCATGCAGAGAAGGAAAAAAGCCGCTGAAGTGCGCCATAGATCCAACAGCAAAGCAGAGCGTCAGAGGATAGAAGCAGGATTCTGGTGTGTCACTCGCAGCTGGCTGCATACACGACCATCGGCTCCGAAGAAAATTTCTGAATGAAATTTCGTGTATTTCCCTCGCCTTTATACCCGTATGTCCGGGGGCGGGTATGCAAATAATGTTCGCCAACTCTCATTGGCCTTTTTTCATAGATCAGAGTCATATTCGGCGCTCAAGAGAGACCCCTAGTGTCGCTTCTTCAACATGACATCGAAGTGAGCGACAGACGGGGAACTGAAATGTAATAATACATTTTTATTTTTATTTTAAATTGATGACTTGGCCAAATAATAAAGAAAAGCAGCCAATAAGTGGCCAACTTATATGGGAACTCCTTCAATACTGTTTAAAAAGCATCCCGGTGTGATACCTCAAGAAGTTGCTTGAGAAAATGTCAAGAGTACATGTTTGCAAAATCTAGGCAAAGTGTGACTACTTTGAAGATGGAAAAATAGAACACTGATTTTTATTTATTTTGTATTTTTTTTAGTCACAACATCATTCCCATAGTTCCATTTATGTTATTCCGTAGTTTTGATGACTTTACTATTATTCTAAAATGTAAAAAAAAATATATATATATATATATATATATCGAGAGGAATATACCTATCGAGAGGAATAAAATGTCACCACCACCCAAGATATACCATCATCAGATGAAGAGATACCTTCAGGAGCCAGTGCTATGAGGCCTTCTTCCAAAGGTGAACTCTTTACACATTTCCTTTTGTATGTCTGCTCCTTTCTGTAGATGTACTGTCAGTGTAGGAATTAAACTAGAAATGGACAATGTGGCAGTAGCAGCCACATGGGTACATAAAAAGAAACCAAAGCCATCAGTTACTCTCCTCTGTCAAGCCTAAATTAGCAGCTGTCAGCAAGCTGCAAATCTTAGAAACTGATGCTCTGCTCATTAAACCAACCATTAACACATAGTAATAGAGTGAGCTATTAAACCAGATATTTCTTTATTCACCAATTTCTGAGCAAAAGCATCCAACTAATTATTAACATCCAGGCCTCAGACCAGATCACTAAATGCTGATTTAGTTTTTTGCTGTTTCCCTTTTGAGTTGTTTTCACCCAAACCTTTGTGATTTGAACACTTTGCCGCAGAACTGTTGCTGCCGGCTGCCCTAAATTGTTCCTCTCTGCACATGAATTTCAAGACCACAATCCTCAGAAACCCATCTGTTGTTGTTGATAGGGTTACTTGGTTGACGCTAGAATCTACTAGGTGCTTTAAGTGGGACTAGAAACTGTAGCTGTTCTAATAATTGAAACATCAGTAATAACTAACATCTGTAGCAGTTTAATGAGTGGATGTATGCATAGTAATAACTTACAGTATTACTCATACTGTACAAGCAGCTCAACTTCAAGTAGCTTTACTGTCATTTGAAATAATTACCATAGCTATGTCATATAATAATTCTTTGGACATAATATATAGAGTGATAACTAGATGGTTTTATGTAATGAATCCAAAATGTTTATAGGAACACGATAAATACTGCTGTTTCTTCTTGAAAATTTAATTTTGAATGTATAAAGCGTGAGCCCACAACTAATTTTTTAAGACAACACAATATGTGTGCTTACAGTAAAGAAATGTTTCCTAATTATCTTTTCCCTAATGGTTATTTCAGTCCAAGTGACAGAATGTCGAAATCAGTGTTTGACTGACAATGTAATTCTATTTATAGGTAGAGTGCAAATAATAGCTGCTGACATAAATACTGATATAGGATTCAGAACTTCGGATTTGAATTCCAGCACACACTCTTCTTTATCCTTTAATTTTTTTTCTGACAACTTTAAGGGAAAACTACTCAGAAGAAAACACCCTGGCAGCAGACAGAGGTGCAGGCGGTGTAAAAGCACATGAAGCGATTCATCACATCTTGTACTGTACCAGCAAAGAGTGACTTTGAGAAGTGTTTAAAGGCTGAACCAGAAGCTCTAAAGAACCAATACTGGAAGAACCTGAAATTATACATTTATAACCGCATTACAGCCTATAAAAAGAAATTGCAGTTCAAATAATGTGAAGATTACCAACTCTCTGGTATGGCAGTTTTTGTTTAAATTAGAAGCAGAGTAGGGATTTCTGGTACAACTTCACCTACCTCCAAAGTGCATGGAAGAGGGAAAAAATCTAAAGAGGTTAAAACTACTGCAACACTTGTAGAATATAGAACATCTCTATTGTTAGACCACTACTTTCATGGTCATCATAAAACATACCGCAAACAACTTTTCAAATTGGGTACATGAGAGGCAAAAACATGTAAAACAACCAATTATTTACATCCACACACATATTGGCCAATCGGGCAACTACAAAATGGGCCAATTGTTGTCACAGGCTGGCAAAGAAGGAGTATCCAACAGAGAACATGGGTGACAAAGACAGTGTCATGTTTTATGATGACCCTGATAAAGGCCACAAGCTGAAATGTATTGTGTCTAACAATAAAATTGTTCAATATCCTTCAAGTTTTGCTGGAGTCTTGACCTCTAGCCAGTAATACCAAAACAAATACCAGCTATTTGAAAGGAAGCATGTGTGAAAGTTAAAATATTTTTTAGTATAACAGGAGTTTGTTTTGAGGTTTATTTGACTTCTTTTGTTGAGTTCGTTTGTGAAGTTGAACTCATTAAAAGTTGAATTCAGCTATTTAAATGTGAGCTAATGTCTTGAAGTTCAATTAGTAGTTAGTAGTAGATTTATTATAGTGGTAATAAAAATCAAGTAAATGAGTAGTAGCTAATGTTGGGTGGTTGGCTGTGGTTAAACACAATTAAAAAAGCATTACAATTAAAGAAAGAATAGTTTGAAGTGGAAAGGTTTAAAAGTTTGACTTGTGGGTATGATATAGTTTGGAAAGTATACAGACAAGAATTCACTACACTTTCAATCATTTGTGTATAGAGAACTGTTTCACAGCTTCATCTATCCACTTCAATCACACTGATATTACTATCAAACCTAGGAGCATCAATCAATCAAATCAAAATGTTTAAGAAAACTGCTATTTATTTTCATACCTCTAGAATCTTTAGAAAAGGTGGTCCCCACAGGTGATGATCATAAAGTTGGTCCCCATCCAACAGGGAAACCAGTGTGTGTGTGTGTGTGTGTGTGTGTGTGTGTGTGTGTGCGTGTGTGTGTGTAACAAAACTGAGAAAAGTTCAGCTTTAAGGTTGTATGTTTGACATGAATAAGTGTAATGTGTATGTGTAATATTGTGGATTAACCCTTTTTCTTACCTTAATCTGGCAACGTATCACAGGGGATACACACACTTTAAATGTGCTAAATAACAAGATGAACAGCATATTACTTAATTTTCTTCTTCTGTATCTTAAGTCAGCATGTCCTGCACCATGGTTGGCCATATTGGTTTTTGGTCAGGCTGACTTATCAGACAATCAGAGAAAAATTTAATCAAGTCACATTATCAAAACAGACCTAACTATGATAAATGATAACAATATTGGGTAAGAATCTCTTTCTCATACCCCTTTAAGAAACTAAAGAGTATGTATCTTGTGGTACATGTTGCCTGTTTTAGGGTTAATTTTTTTTTTCTACATTCCAAGTCATCTGAACTCATATGATAGGTATTTAAGTAATTATTTGCACAGGGCACATGTTTGGAAAAATATGAGGGTAAGTAAATCATTACAGAGTGAACTATCTCTTTAATATCAAATGTTTTGCAAAAGGAAAACCATGATCTTCATGGTCAGAGCAGAATGATTTTTATATATATATATATATATATATATATATATATATATATATATATTATTTATTTTATTATTTATTTATATATCTGATGCTCATGTCCATATCAAGAATAAGTCATGCTAATATATCTCAAAATGGCAATTGACCAGGGCAGTCATTATGAGGGTGCTACCATTGCAACCGGACCCGACGATTGCTACTGAGTGAGCCCTGAATTCTAACTTGCCTTGGGCCCTACCCAGGCTTGGGACGACCCTGGCACTAACAATACTGCAACTTTTGAGATCCCATAAGCCCCAGTCTCTCTTCAAACACATGTACACACTGACACAAATACACACACTGATTAGCAGTGAAGAAAGCCATTTCCTCCCTGTGGCTGCTAAAATATTAATCAAGCACATAGAGGAGTGTGCCAGAACTCCCTGTGAGGATGTCTTCTAATGGTAATACATGAGCCTGGCAGAGAGGGCGGCGCCGCCCCTCATATAGCTTCTGAGAAAAGGGGAGGAGGGCCACAAGTGACAGGTACAGTCGCAAAGACGTTTAAGCTCACAGCTCGGTGCCTTGCGCTCTTAGAGTAGGACTACTTCGGTATTAGAGATAATGATCATGCCTTTTGGACTGAGAAATATTCAGTTTGTTTAGCTTGGTGTGATTGCACAGCAGTATTTTGTTTATGAAGGACGTTGGTTTCGGACATCTAATTATCTAAAAACAATTCAAGTGAACTTTAAAGACATCCTAGCAAATAATTTTTAAAGTGATTAAAATGCATATTTTTTGGAAGAAATGCAGTCGTTAGTTGAAAACAAATGAAAACAGCTATGTGTTGTAGGACTATATGCCCGCAGAGAGGGGCACATCAATGAAATATATGAAGAGACACACCTGGTGCCTATTGTCACTCCTTCCATTAGCGCCTGCACTAAGTGTGCAGCATTAGGGTAAGTTTGCTTTGTCCCAAATGAGGTTTTATTGGGTTGCAAATTATCCTGTAGTACCTGGGACATCCTGTATATTGGCCGATATGAAGACGCCCCGTGCAGGATGTCTATTGTCCCATATTTTAGAGGTGAGACACCCAAAGGGGGACACTAGCTGTTTAAACTACACAGAAGCATTCTCCGTTTCAGGTGAAGGAAGCGCTGTGTCAAACTCACTCGATGTGTTGCCGCTAGCTTTAGCGCATCTGCCAACCGTAGTCTACCAATTATATCTTAAATACCATACACATTCACACAGCAATCTTTTGACTGTGACTGGCCCAAAATCTAGAGACAAAATCTGACTAGCCCCCACTTCAAACCAGGCTTTAAATCTGTGTTAAAGTTGTATAGTGTAATCCAGCCTTAACATTACAAAATGTTGTAGAAGTATGCAGTTTAGCTGCTGTTGACATGGTGACCATTTGGTTCATACATCTAGGCTGATTTTACCCCATTTTCGCCACTATCAGTATATCGTTGATATGTAATTTGCATCCACTGAACTTTCACAATTTCTTGATATTTTTCTCACATTCATCTTCTTTCGGGGTGTGTCACTGCTAATTGCATTATTTATTTGCCTGCATCACTGATAATCGCCAAATTCACTGAGGGCTCACAACTCAAAGCTCACAACTCAACAGAAACTTTCCAACCAAGCCAGTTACTAAGTACTTTGTCTCTAATAATTCCTACTTAGTGATATAGCAATATGTACAGTTTCCAGCAGTGGAACAGTCATTTTTATACATTAAAGGGGGCCATGGAGGTGCTGTGCCCATTTAGCAGACATCATGGGTTCATTTTCACCTCATTATTGTGTGGTTTGTCTAACAGCCTCTCCAGAAATACCATGGTTTTTTCGACTTGCTATAATTACAAGAGCAAAATTGTGAACATCAAAGTTGTGAATGTCAAAGAGCCAAATAATACAGCATTTCTTCTTTCGGCAACAGTTCATGTTTTAGTGAACAATTATGAAACAATTTTTGACGAGCTTTCTAAACAATATGGTGCTAATATTCAGTACAACAGCACTCTTACTAATGTGATAATGCTTTTATACAACAGTTCTATATTCAAGACATTAATCTAGCCACAAACAACAATTATCGTGGTCTGAGCAGTTTGGAAAAGAGGAAAAAATGACAAAACTTTCCAAATTTAAAATACAGATCAGTCATGGGCAAAGTAATTTAATTACTAGGTACTCTAGTTACTTTGTAGGTCTTCCATCTGGCATTTTGAGTTTTCCGAAAATCATACTTATTCAAAATCCCACCAACAGGCTAGTTGGTCCATCTCGAAAGATATTTAGCATGTATCAGCTAGAGACCTCATGAGAAAAAGTTTTCAAAATAATTTTGTGTGTGTGCACCAGAGTAGTGGGAGGATTTGGAACCATCTTGCCAAATTTGGTGTCTCTAGGATTTACTATTGTTACTGCCCAGACATTTTTAGAGCAGAAATAGAAAAAGAAAAAGAGTACAAATGCAATAGTGTACCAGCACCTCCAGAGCCACATTTTTGAGATTTTCTGTGGTCTTGTGCCATATTAGATCAAGGCTGACATATTACTGACCATTCTGTGGGCTGTCAATAAATAGATGTAGAGGGCACTACGTATGCAAATTACTGAAAAACATGTGAGAGCATGGCTAAATTGACTCAAATTAAGGACAAACAAGAATACAGACTATCTGTGAGGTTTAGTCTGTAGTTTCTAGAGGAGGATTGGGGTGTGATGCTTTGCAAATACAAATCGCAGTAACAACATATTTTGTCAGAATTGAAAAAAGGACTGAAGCCGTGTCTCTCAGACTATGATATGTCCTGTGACAGACAGGTTTTTTTCAACTCTGCTCAGATTCAGATACAACAGGGTGACACTATTTTATAATCACACATTTGACCGAACAATTAAAAAATGTGGAAGCTATTTTTCTCAGTTTCAGTGTTGGCATATTGACTGTGCTATAAGGCAGTATATTTAGGGAAAAGTATATAGAAGCTCTGAAGATTCAAGCATGTTTGATAAACATGGTCAGCCGGATAAGATCTCAACATGTCTGGCCAGATTGAAGGGTGGAGACAGAGAAAGTGTAGACTCCATTGAGAACAGGTTTTGACCTACAAGAGAGCTTCCTCCATTATGTTTCTTTACTTAATGTAAACCGATAAACCTGGCTAACATTGTTGCTCCAATCGATGCTTATTTAGAATACAATCGATTAACAGTTCTGATTATTGATTATGTTGTGCAGCATGAAGAATACCAATGGCTCTTGATGGAGGGTCGGGAATGTCCTGCGGCACAAATGTACCTTCCACCTGGGATAAGTGATAAGGCAACCTAATACACTAACATATGTTGGCTGTCCACACAGTGTCACATATAATAGCATCAATGAAATACTGCATTTTCATCTTTTTAAAGAATGTTTAAAGGCATCAGAACAGACGTCATGGAATACATAGAAGTAAAATCAACTAGTGAATCATATTTTAATTTTTGAGTCTAGACTCTTCCTTCGGCCATACAGAGTTGATTAACACAATGTTCCCATGTCAGTCATATTCGGTGTAAGCCATTTTTTATTTTGATGTAAAATGCTGTATTTTACAAATACATTGGCAAATTGTTCAGAAACTTGGTATTGGTCATTGGCACCATGCCCTAAAGGTACCTGTGAAGTTTGGGGCCAGTGCCACTTAGTGGTAAAATATATAAAGAAATGTTTTAAATGCTTATATCTTGATTAGTTTTGCCTACAGTCATGATCACTGGTCTCTGTAGATTTCTTGGGTCATGTCGAGTATAATGATACCAGTTTCTCCATGGTCGGCCATACTTCCTGTCTGCTGTTTTTAATTTTTATTGAAAACCTACTTTTATGAACTCATCCTACAGTGTTAATAAGATATTCCCCAAATTTGGTTAAAATCATCTTCAGACCATGCTGGCAAAAAGTTTTTAAAATATTTTTGATTGATCAAACTGTTCTTGTGTAACACATCATTGGAATTGATGGCAAGATGCCAATGATCTGAGGCTGTATCTCAGCAATGCTTTTACATATTGACAAATGTGTCATTGCTCTCTTGCCCTGACAAAACCATATACATGTGCTGTCAGTGCCACACATTTTTCTTTTCTTTTCTTTTATAAAAATTTTTAGTTTTTTTTACATTTCTAAATAAATTTTCTACAGTATTTATGGCTTTAAAAGGACCTTAATTCTACATTTTCTGAAGCTAATTTTAGGCAATCAAATTGTACTGCCATTGATGTATGATTAGCCCTGTAATTGCTGGTTACAGCTATATGTTTTGAGACCAGTTGAAGGAACAGTTCATCCAAAAATGAAAATTCTGTAATTTATTTTCTCACCATCATGTTGTTTAAAAAAAAAAATGTTTTTTTCTTGAATTCATTTTGAAAATGGGAGGAGGCAAGAACTGGCTTAACAAACAAAATAATATTTAATAATAATCTGAACCAAAAAGACAAACACACACAGGTGTCGGACAGCTGCCCGTAAATCTCTCTCTCTCTCTGTCGCACTGCCGTCTCCAATCGGACCTTATCCCTCTCGGGCTAATCAGTCCAATTAGGGGCCAGGTGTGTGCTGCCACACCTTTGCATGAGGATCAGACTGAAATTCAAGTTGATATTTATATGTTTCTAACACAATCTTGTTTCACACATATAGCGCACACATCGTAAATACATAGAGGGTCGTATTTACATTTTTTTTGCTGTTGTAACTTTGAAGCTTGACAGTCCTCATTCACTTAAATTTTTTGGGATGGTCGGGATGTTCTTCAAGAATTTGCCTTTTGTGTTAAATGGAAAAATGCAATTAGGGTTTGTAATGACATGATGACAAATAATAACAGACTTTTCATTTTAAGTGCTCTATTCCTTCTCCTTTCTTGTCTCCTTTGGCTCAGGACTTTAGACAGAGATATAGTTTAGTTAATAAAGTGCAATGGAGCAGTGAGCATTTCGATGTTATTGTTGCTAAGAAATTACAAATATTTCCACAATTGTTTCTTTTAAGCAGGAGAGATGTGGCCATACCTCTGTGGTGACATTCTGCTTGCCTGAACCCACATACAAATTATTACACCATCTGTTCCCACTGGGAACCAGGTTGATATTTTGAAATTCAGACACAGTCAACATGCAGTTATCCTTCCAGCAAAACTACAGAATTTAGCATTCAGATGTTTCTCATTGTAATGGCTGTCATAAAGATTTAGAGTCCCTAAGACTCATTTGGAGAACCATTTTATAAACATTAATAACATATTGACAAAATACCATATACCATATACCATATACCATATACCAGACAAACTGATAGAATTTTTAAGTCTGAGACCACTTCAGTCTGTATTTTGTCCTTTTTTGTATGACACAGACGAACCTGTGAGAAACTCTGTCTCGGCAAAAGAGCTCTCCCTGTCTGTGCAAACCTCAGACCTCAGCCATGCTAATAAATAATGGAGCAGGCCAGCCGATGTGTGCACTCAGCAGAGTTAGCCGCTGCTGTTGAGCCAAGCATTTTGACTGGAGGGGAGGGCCCTTCCGTAATGAGCCACAAATGAGATCTATAGAGTCAGAGTTCTGAGATAGGCCCTCACAGGGCCAAGGTCAATGCCTCTTACCACAAACCCCCTTTAAAGAGCACAGCGGCCTGTTCAATGGCACTGACCACATATGTGATGGCAAATGCAAATACCGAATTGTGCAAAGCTTTGTGAATTGATTCATCTCTTCTTCCTTCAGGCAAAAAAAATCTGTTAGTAATGGTGTTGTATGCTGAAAATCCATGATGTTCTTGCTTATGCCATTTAAATATTGACTAAACTACTTTCTAATTTATATGAAGTGGAACATGTTTGCTTGTTTGTTTGGGTCTTTGCGCATATTGACAGTAAACATGTCACACTGTTGATGAAATATGAGTGATCAGATAACTTTATTATAGAGGCTTATGAAAAGCAGCAGCTGTTAACGGTCCATTTTCCTAAAGCAGTCAATACACATCCACCTCCCCCACTCACTGCTTAGCACTCGCTGCCTGACCATATACCTCTTACACAGTCAAAAAGACACATCTGAAATGCTTAGAAATTGTAAATATATAAAACTGATTTATGGTCCTGGAAGCTGATTGGTCAATACAGTGTTCCATACAATTCAAATTCACAATATAGAAACAGCTCTAACTTGAAACATGTTCACCTAACCACTGTGTACATCAACCAGTACAGTCAGGGACTATACCGCTTGTGAAACGATGGCACTTAATGAATTCAATTCATTTGTAAATATATAAAAAAATTAAAAATTTAATGACAATTTGTTACCTCAATAATTGCATTATTTAGTGACCATTTAATGTAGATTTATAAGGGAGAGTATTTGGTTTCTGTAACTGATCAGAAATATTACTGTGACAGAATTAGCGAAATTCTATTTAAAAGACTTTTCTCACAGTGAAATTGGAAACAGTAGGCTGACTTTTCTTTAGCTAAAATTGGTCTGTATTTACTGAAATTGTAAACACTGCCCCCAGTGGCCAAAGCGGAAAGTGTTGTTAGGTGCATGGGTACATATGAGCTCAATTTTCAGGGTGTCCATGGAGGGTGCCAAAAGCGAGGTGTGAAGCGAGTCGTTTTCAGATGTACAGGATATAATGAAGAACATATGAAGAAGCATGCATATTTTATAAACTGTACCCCTCAACCCAAACCTCAAACCTAAACCTGTGGGGTAAAAATTTTATGTTAGATAAAAATACAACATTTGCATCACGCTTGTAGCAGATTATTCAAACATGATTACTTCCTTATTTCAAAGCCGGATTCAAACCTGGATCTCCCATGCTGCTGAAACAACACATGTCCAGTTATGCCACAGGGAAATGCAAACACATTTGAGCCTATGCAAAAATGTCTGATAGGAAATGGCCTCAGTCAGTGAGTCAGCATAATGTGGCCGGTCCTAGAGTACTGGAACTCTCGGAAACAACATTCCAATCCCGTGTGATCATGTTGGATAAATATAGTTTAAAACGAAGAAAAACACGTCTCGAGATCCCTGCATTCGGAGTTGCACTCCATCCAGCTGTTAGAATGCAAAAATGCAACCTTATCTTGTGTGGTTTGTTCTGTGCAGCTGGATTTGCGCTTACTGTTCCCTGCTGAAAACATGACATGGTAGTTCAAGCTTCAAGTACAATTAATCTCACTGAATTCAAGCTTTAAATCAACAGCCCTAATTTATACACTTGGAACTCCGATAAACTTAAACTGAGTGAATCAATTTACAATTTACATAAATTTCGTCAGTTATTGATGTCATGTATACCTAGGCTTTTAAATAAAGCCTAGCTCATCCTCACAGTGGTTAATCACTGTGCAATGTCTTGCCCTTTCCATAAAACATTGCCGTGTCCAGTTTTGTCTGAAAAGAAGAAATACATATTATGATTGTGTTAACACTTACAAATAAATGAAATAACGTAATGATATAATGGATGCCACTATCTATTTAAAGAAAGTCTCAATAAGACAATGCACTAGAGCAATTTTGCCCATTGTCGTACAGTGTTGCCAACTGGCAACGTTCACATTTTCTAACTTTCTGTAAAACTATGTTAGATAAAGTTTATCAGTTGACAACAACATCTGGGAGGCTGTTGGCTCAGTTGGTAGAGTGGGTTGGCCACTAATCGCAGGAATGGTGGTTTGATTCCCGGCCCACATGACTCCACATGCTGAAGACACTGAACCCCAAGTTGCTCCCAATGGCAGGCTAGCGGCTTGCATGGCAGCTCTGCCGCCATTTGTGTATGAATGTGGGTATGAATGGGTGAATGTGTCACAGTATAAAGTGCTTTGAATACCGTTGGGTTAAAAAGGTGCTATATAAGTGCAGACCATTTACCATCTAATTAAATAATCAAAGATGTAGAAAACAATATGATGTAGAAAAAAACATACTGAAATTTGGATCAGTTCAGCAGATGCCTTTGCTGTAAGGGTGTGGCCCAAAACAAAAATTATTGGAGACAAAATTAATGTCCTGTTGCTTAAAAACAGCATATTATTGGTTACTATAAAGACTGCCTTTTTAACTATAACAATACATTAAGATTTAGCTCTTTCTGAAAGGTGAGAAAGTGAAATAAAATAAAATGGTTGCCAAATGGCTATAGTGATTTTTCTAGAAAATATTTCAACTATGCAAACTTAAAAAATAAGAGTAAAAAAAAAAAAGAAATGATAGAACTGCCTGCTGCAGAAATGCCTGTTTTTCTGCTCAGTTTTGCAGGTGTGTTGTCTTGTCAATGTCAGGCTTTTGTTTCCAAAGGCCTTGCAGCTGCATCCATGCCATCCAACAGAGGTCAAATCTCCTGATGTACCTGAAATCAATGTACTCTCAAATATTCATGTCTGTCCCACGCTCTCTGCACCATGTCAATTACACCCAATCCCCCTCACCACCGGAGGGAGGGCTTACATGTCCACCATTATCCCCTTACAATAAACTTTATTGACAGCTCAAGCCTTTGGAAGCATGAAGTCTGAATAATAAGATGTAGCTACACTCAATTTCAAGCTGGGAGGAATCCTGTATTCTGTAAAGTCCTGTATTGTTAAAACTTTTTTTGTAAGACCTGCTTCAATACCGCTTAACAATTTCACTGAGAAATAAACAATCTAAGATATATTTTCTTGATAAGTAAAATCACATTAGATATTAATGTCATGTTTTCAGACAAATTAAATGTGCGGTTAATGCTTAAAATTCACAATTCAGAATTCACAGCGGTCATTATCACTGCTGTGTACATCCCCCCACAAGCCGACACAGACCGGGCACTTAGGGAACTGTATGGCAGTATAAGTCAGCAGGAAACCGCGCACCCTGAGGCTGCGTTCATTGTTGCCGGGGACTTCAACAAAGCCAACTTCAAAACAATAGCACCAAAATACCACCAACACATCAGCTTTAACACACGAGGGGACCGGGTTTTGGATCATTGCTATTCTCCTTTCCGGGATGGCTACAAATCCCTCCCCCGCCCACCATTTGGCAAATCTGACCACTCTTCCGTTCTGCTTCTGCCCGCTTACAGGCAGAAACTGAAACGGGAATCACCCACCATTAGAATGATCCAGTGCTGGTCGGACCAATCAGACTCTGCGCTACAGGACTGTTTTGATCACGCGGACTGGGAGATGTTCCGGTCTGCCTCCGATGACGACATCGAGGTTTACGCTGATAGCGTAACGTGTTTCATCAGAAAGTGCGTAGAGGACGTTGTTCCGACAAAAAACATACGGATCTACCCCAACCAGAAACCATGGGTTAACGGCGATGTTCGCGTGGCACTTACTGCGCGGACCACCGCTTTTAATTCCGGGAACGCGGAGGAGCGTAAACAAGCCAGTTATGCCCTCCGTAACTCCATCCGTGCAGCCAAACGCCAGTACAGGCACAAAATTGAAGAACAGTTCAACACCACTGACTCCAGAAGTATGTGGCAGGGAATTAACACCATCACGGACTATAAACGGAATAAAAACTCCGCCATGAACACCGCTGCCTCTCTCCCGGACGAGCTTAATACATTTTATGCTCGTTTCGAGGACAACAACACCGCCCTCACAGAGAGAGCACTCACGGCCGATACTACAGATGATGGTTCACTCTCCGTCTCTGTTGCGGATGTAACCCGATCCTTTCGACGGGTGAACATCCGTAAAGCCGCGGGTCCAGACGGCATTCCGGGCCGCGTCATCAGAGCATGCGCGAACCAACTGGCTGGTGTTTTTACGGACATTTTCAACTTGTCCCTATCCCTGTCTGTAGTCCCCACATGCTTCAAAACATCAACCATTGTGCCTGTACCGAAACAATCAAAAATCACTTGCTTAAATGACTGGCGTCCTGTTGCCCTCACCCCCATCATCAGCAAATGCTTTGAGAGGTTGATCAGAGATCACATCTGCTCTGTTCTGCCCACCTCTTTGGACCCATTGCAGTTTGCCTACCGTAACAACCGCTCCACTGATGATGCCATTGCATCTACAATACACACTGCTCTTTCCCACCTGGAAAAAAGGAACACATATGTGAGAATGCTGTTTGTAGACTACAGCTCAGCATTCAACACCATAGTGCCCTCCAAGCTTGATGAGAAACTCCGGGCTCTGGGCTTAAACAGCTCGCTGTGCAGCTGGATCCTGGATTTCCTGTCAGGCAGACGTCAGGTGGTTAGAATGGGCAGCAACATCTCCTCATCACTGACCCTCAACACTGGAGCCCCGCAGGGCTGTGTTCTCAGCCCACTCCTGTATTCCCTTTACACACATGACTGTGTGGCAACACATAGCTCCAATGCCATCATTAAGTTTGCTGACGATACGACGGTTGTAGGTCTGATCACTGACAATGATGAAACGGCCTACAGAGAGGAGGTGCACACTCTGACACGCTGGTGTCAGGAGCACAACCTCTTCCTCAACGTCAGTAAAACCAAGGAGCTTGTGGTGGACTTCAGGAAGAAAGACAGAGAACACAGCCCCATCACCATTAATGGAGCACCGGTGGAGAGAGTCAGCAGCTTCAAGTTCCTCGGTGTCCACATTACTGAGGAACTCACATGGTCCGTCCACACTGAGGCCGTTGTGAAGAAGGCTCACCAGCGCCTCTTCTTCCTGAGACGGCTGAGGAAGTTCGGAATGAACCACCACATCCTCACACGGTTCTACACCAGTACTGTAGAGAGCATCCTGACTGGCTGCATCACCGCCTGGTACGGCAATAGCACCGCCCACAACCGCAAAGACCTGCAAAGGGTGGTGCGAACTGCCAGAAACATCATCGGAGGTGAGCTTCCCTCCCTCCAGGATATATATAACAGACGGTGTGTGAATAAAGCTCGGAGGATTATCAAAGACTCCAGTCACCCGAGTCATGGGCTGCTTTCACTGCTTCCATCAGGCAGGCGGTATCGCAGCATCAGGACCCGCACCACCCGACTACATGAAAGCTTCTTCCCACAAGCAATAAGACTTTTGAACACATGATCTCTCACGATCTACAATCAGCACTGCACTTTATTAATCATCACTCTGTCAATATATTCTCCCAATTCAATTAGTGTTTATATATATTTATACCCGTATCTAGTGTATGTGTATTCTACATTGTGTGTATTGTGTACATTTGTTATGTAAATTTTTGTGTAAGTATGTGTACATTTGTTATGTAAATTGTTTTGTGTAAATATGTTGTTATTGTAAAGTGGTTTATGTCTCGTCACTGTCATGACTGCTATGTTACTCGGAACTGCACACAAGAATTTCACCTACTGTTGCATTCGTGTACACAGTAGTGTGACAATAAAGTGATTTGATTTGATTTGATTTTGATTTGATTTAAAAGGAAATTAAAACATCTGCCAATGAGGTTAAAATAAATAAAAATAAAAAATATTTGTTTTCCCTTTGAATCAAGTTTATTTTTCTTATCCCACTGGCAAATACTTTTACTCTTGTTTTAAAGGGGTCATGACACACTATTATTATCTTCCCTGAGGTCAACTTATAAAGTTAGTAAAGGTTTTGTTTTTTTGTTTTTACACCAAAATAGTCACAGTTTAGTCATATATAATAATTCTCCACCGGTCTCTGGCCCTCTGTCTGTAACGCTCGGTTTTAAGCTGTCTGGCCCTTTTAAGACTGCAAATGCCCACTGTTGTGATTGGCTATCATCGTGCAGCCCTTCCAGTTCAGCCATTCTTGAAACTCAATCCGAAGAAAATGAACAAACTTCACACAACATTATAAAACTAAATTTCAGTGTTAACACATAACCTACACAAAACACATCTGAATCCATCAAAATGTTCACTCAAGCACAGCATATACTACCAAACAGTCATGACATTTACAAATACGTTCATGAATGGAACTGATTACAGTTTTTCGTCCAAAAGTCCTTTTCGTCTCTCTTTTAATCTTTCTTTCAGTCTCATCTTTTAATAACAGTTCCTGTGCAAAGCTCAAATCACATTGTGACTGGTTCACATGCAATTCACACTAAAATGTTCTGAATACGCAACCGTGATACAATCCACTGTGATGTTGGGTGCGTCACAGGAGCATCGTCAGATCTTTTGTCTTCAGATCTTAAAAAAAAAAAAGAATTACTGAAAGTCAGGGCAAATGATGTGTGTTCCCTTGTCTCCGCTCTATGGCTAAGAGGGACACGCATCAGTTTTTCTTTGTTTGTTTTGCTGATCTCGCATTGGGGCAGGGCGTCTGCGAGCATTGCGATCTGCTTTCGGTCAAAATGCTTTGTGCTCGCCATGCTTACTTCCGGGAGTCGGCACCCACACTTCATTCATGGGGCTCTCATATGTAGACAGACAGCCTTCATTGCTCTCTCTGTGCAACCAAGCAGACAGCCCGTGCCATTGGCCGGTCTATGTCTGCTTTGGTCAGCACGGACAGACACCTACGGCTCAACCTATCGGGAATCAAAGATAAGGACAAAGTTTTGCTTCTTGATGCCCCGGATTCGCCTTCTGGCCTATTCGGGGGTGCTATGAATACAGTTATCTCCAGGTTCCAGGAGGCGAAAAGCCACAAGGAAGCATTTGGGCAGCGTGGAAACTTCTGCCAGGTATTTCTCTGTGGGTCCTAAGAACAGTAGAAAAAGGCTACAGAATTCAATTCGCTCGCCGCCCTCCATGTTTCAGTGGCGTGGTCCCCACTACCGTGAAACTGGAGCAGGCATGTCTACTGTGGAAAGAACTGCAAAATCTCTTGGTCAAAGGGGCCATAGAATGTGTTCCCCTTCCAGAGAAAGAGTCAGGTTATTACAGCAAATACTTTCTGGTTCCCAAGAAGGGTGGGGGGTTGCGTCTGATCTTAATTCTTCGAGGCTTGAACCGCTCAGTCAGGGTGTTCAAGTTCAAGATGCTAACTATCAAGACGGTCATGTCACAAGCCCAACATCACGATTGGCTGGTCACGATCAATCTCATGGAAGCATATGTTCATATAGAAATTCTGCCACAGCACAGGAAGTTCCTGAGGTTCGCTTTCAGGGGCGAAGCCTTCCAGTATTGGGTTCTTC
This sequence comes from Moxostoma hubbsi, assembly GCA_032164185.1. Classification (NCBI taxonomy): domain Eukaryota; kingdom Metazoa; phylum Chordata; class Actinopteri; order Cypriniformes; family Catostomidae; genus Moxostoma; species Moxostoma hubbsi. Next base: position 39,494,537 of record JAVLUX010000019.1, read on the forward strand.
CATTCGGCCTAGCCCTATCACTCCGCACTTTCATGAAATGCATGGATGCAGCACTGGCTCCTTTGCGACTCTGGGGCATCAGCATTCTGAATTACATAGACGATTGGCTGATACTAGCACAGTCTCAAGAACTGGCAGTCCAGCACAGGGATATTTTCTTAGCTCATCTGGTTTCTCTGTGTATGAGACTCAACATCAAAAGACGCGTTCTCTCTCCCACCCAGGAAATTACCTATCTGGGAGTTATATGGAATTCGATCACAATGCGGGCACAATTGTCTCCCGCTCGAATCATTCCCGTTCAGAACACCCTGAGCAAAGTCAGGCTAGGTCAAGTTTGCACTGTTCGTCAGTATCAACAAATCTAGCTCTCATGGCGTCTGCGTCAATGGTGATCCCTTTGGGCCTTCTGCACATGAGACCGTTTCAGCTGTGGCTAAAAGCCAGGGGATTTCACCCAAGGGCCAGTCCCCTAAGGCAAATAAGTGTTATATGCCGAATGCTTCATTCCCTTTCTATGTGGTTAAGACCCCGGTTTCGTACCTTGGGTCCCACTCTAGGTGCGTCTTGTTGTCGCAGGTTGCTAACGACAGACGCCTCCCTGACGGGCTGTGTAGTGGTTTTAAGTGGTCGTCCAGCTCAAGGGGAATGGGAGGGTCATCAGCTCGATTGTCACATTAACATCACATTAGTCTCGAGTTGATGGCTGTATTTCTGGCCCTGAAATACTTCCTCCAGAGGCTGCCATGTCTTGGTGCGGGTGGACAAAACAGTGGTAGTCTCTTACATAAACCATCAAGGAGGTCCACGTTCACGTCAGTTGAATTTTCTGGCATGTCGGATTCTCCTTGGGGCCCAGGGCAAGCTCCTGTCACTCAGGGCAGTTTATATCCCTGTATGCCTGAATGTGGGAGTAGATTTACTGTCCAGACAGAAAGGTAGTGAAACAAAATCTGGGTGAGATTTTACAGGGCAGAAGTGGACTTCTTCCCCTCTTCTCAGACAGCACAATGTCCCCTCTACTTCTCTCTGAGTCACCTTTTCTGCAGGAAAAAATGTCAGCAGACATATGCCCCGCCACTCTCAGGGTCTATGTGGCCGCCATTTTGGCTTGCCAAGCCTTGATGGACGGGGTGCCGTTGGGGAGACATCCTCTACTCGCTCGCTTCATTCGTAGAGCTAGGCGACTTAGGCCTCCTGCTAGGACCAGGACCCCTTCATGGGACTTAGCAATAGTCCTTGAGGGTCTGGTTGAGACCCCCTTTGAACCTCTAGAGTCAGTGTCTGACAAACTTCTGACTCTCAAGATGGTTTTTCTTATGGTGATTACCTCTCTAAAGAGAATTGGGGACCTACAGGTTCTGTCTGTCTTGCAAGCCTGTTTAGAGTTTGCCCCAGGAATGACCAAAGCAATTTTGCACCCTCATGCTGACTACCTGCCTAAGTTGCCTTTCTCGACCTTACATCTGGTCACTCTCAAAGCCTTCTGCTCACCGCCGTTTACAACACCAGAGCAGGAAAGACTTCACAGACTTTGTCCAGTCTGTGCACTTCAGACGTATGTCCACCGCACTAGCCAGTGGCGTAAGTCAGGGCAACAATTCGATTGCCATGGGGGCCGCAACAGGGGGGCAGCCACCACCAAGCAGACTATGTCGCATTGGGTGAGGGACGCTATTGCCCTGGCCTACGAGGTGCATGGTCAAGCTTCTCCAGTAGGTATCAGGGCTCACTCTACCAGAGGGCTCGCCTCCTCTGAAGCCCTGGCTAGAGGTGTCCCTCTGCAGCATGTTTGTGATGCGGCAGGCTGGTCCTCTCCGCACACATTCATTAGATTCTAAAGTTTGGATGTTCATGCCACTCCGGGCTCTTATGTCCTTGAGTCGACATCTCAAGCTCATGTCTGAGACCTCTCACGCTCTTGTGAGCACACTACACAACCGTAGGGGGTCCGGATAGCCACAGTGCGGCGGCGTGGGTATTCTCGTTCCCAAAGCGCTTTTCCAGCACAGCATCATAAGTGTAGCTTTTTGAAAGGGAACGTCTCGGGTTATTTGAGTGTAACCCTTGTTCCCTGATAAAAGTGGTGCTATGTCATGCTCATTATTAACTTTCTTCTCTCTTCATGTTTAGAATCTCCAGGATACACGACCGGTGGGTATACTTCTCTTTACCGTTCTTTGGGGTAGGTCATGTCTCGGTGGAATTATTCTTCCACCTTCTTTGGGGGTCGGCTGCGCCCCTGCCTCCATCGCCAGGCAGGAAATGCAGAGTCCGGACCCCCGGATTGCGAGCTACGGACGGGGCCTACGCCAAAGAACTTTATCATTATATTGTTTGACGAGCTGTCAATAAATGGTTAATTGTTTCAGCTTTATTCTCCCGAGTCTTTCTGGTAGAAATGGAAGCTTTAGCATAAGTTCTGCCAGGAAGACTCAATCGTTACGTCACTCATTACCTTCTCATCTATCCAATCGCGTTCTAACACTTGTGGTATAAAAGATGGGTACTTACACATGTCTGAGTTCGCAGATGCTGACGCTTTCGTTCACCTCCACCCTCCCCACCACCAAGATGATTTCTTCCCTTCCATCCTCCCCACCACCACCAGGATGGTCCCTTCCCATACCTCCCTGGGGGTCGGCTGCGCCCCTGCCTCCATCGCCAGGCAAGAAATGCAGAGTCCGGACCCCCGGATTGCGAGCTACGGACGGGGCCTACGCCAAAGAATTTTATCATTATATTGTTTGACGAGCTGTCAATAAATGGTTAATTGTTTCAGCTTTATTCTCCCGAGTCTTTCTGGTAGAACAAGGGTTACACTCAAGTAACCCGAGACGTTTCTCCCAGTCATTGGCAGCACCAGAATGAGATGCATTTTTTAAGTTGCACTTGTACCGCTCTTAAAATGCGCCGCACATTGATGGACAAAGACGTCCATCCGGGCAAGTATGTCGGCCATCTGCGCATCCACCTCAGACTGGGCGGGCTGGCTTAAGTCGGCAGCCCAATCGAGTCTTCCACGTCAGACACCTGGACGCTCTTTGATGCAGCAGTGACGTCAACATCCAAGCCCAGGGGCTCAAGGGAGAATGCCGGCTGGCCATGAGGCAAGTCACACTCATCCCGAGCTCGGACGGAAGCGAGCAGGCGTGTCGAGGGGTGGGTGGTTCATGGGGATTTACCCGGCGAAATCAAGCCCGTCATCATCCCCATATCGCCTTCATCGCCAGCCAGGTCGTCCTCAATCCTGTGGGAAGAAGGAGCGATGCGGGGGGCGGCTGAAGTGGCATTTACCTTCAGGAAGGAGAGCCGTGACCGCAACGCTGCTATGGGCATGTTCTCGCAGTGAGTACATGAGCCATCCACGAACGCAACCTCAGTGTGATCGCTGCCCAGGCACATGAGGCAGCGTCTGTGGCCGTCGTTCTTGGAGAGAAATCGACCGCATTCATGAACAACACGGGCGGAAAGGCATCTTGACAAAGACGCGTTCTGAAAAGGATGTTCAACGCCACTGTGTATTGCTCTTTTTGTGAGTGGAAAACTCAAACTCTTTTAGAGAAAATAAACTCTTTTAGGAGGACAACACTCGTTTAACAGAAAGAAAGCACTGTCGAAGCACCCAGGGGCGTAAACTGCACAGCATGCAGAGAGAGAGAGATGCCATCTGGAAATGCGCCTAGGACCCAACAGCAATGTTTCTCGCTGATAGAGGTGAGTGAAACAGTAGTGAAGCTCTGCTTGCTTGTTGCACAACCATTCGGCTCCGAAGAAAAATTCTGACTGGCATTTGCTGCCCCGCTTCCCTTTATACCCGTATGTCCGGGGCGGGGCATGCAAATTCTGTCTGCCAACTTGACATTGGCCTTTTCTCAGGTTCAGAGTTACGTTCGCCCTCCCAGGAAGACCCCTTGTGTCACTTAATTCGACACAACGTCAAGTGAGTGTCAGAAGGGGAACTAGTTTTCAGAGATTATCTTGAAGTACTTTAATATTTCTTACCCCACCATGGGAAAATAGTTTTTTTTCTCATTATAAGCATAAAACTCCCTATATGTTGTTAGATTTATGCCTAAAAAAAAGGAAACGCTCTAAATTGCTCTAAATTTTCTTATCAAATGTATTTTTTATTATTATTACATTTGCATTTATGCATTTGGCAGACGCTTTTATCCAAAGCGACTTACAGTGCACTTATTACAGGGAGTGCACTTATTCCTAACCATGTCAAGGAGTTAAGTGCCTTGCTCAAGGATGTGATGGTGATGGCAGTGGGGATCAAACCAGCAACCTCCTGATTACCAGATATTTTTTCTTAAGAAAAATAATACAAAATAGTAAATAAGTCAATTACTTTTTTAACGAACAGTAATTGCAAAAGCTATGTGGTCAAATTAAAACAATGAAAACCAATGTGAGTAGAGAGAAGCTACATGGTTAAAATGAGAACAAGATTGATTGACAGGGATTGGATATCTTGCCCTCGTTGGCACACAGAAAGAGAGGAAAGAAGAATGGATTTCCTGTCTTTTGAGATGTACGGGTAAACATCTGTCTATTCTGGGCAACACTAATGGTAATGACGCTTGTTGTATTTCAGATGTTTTTTCAATCATTCAAAATTAATACATTGACATTCCTTTCATTTGATGCCCATTTATTGTGTAAAAAAATATTTTGAATTGTTTTTGTCCTCTGTGACTAATGAAGATCGATTCAAAGCATTTGTAAGCATTCACTTTCAGAGAGGAACAATTGATTACACATTTATCACTCGGTAAAAATACAGATGTGATTTACAGTATTGGCGTATGAGGTGTGCACATGCATGCAAATATAATATGCATGAATTAAAAATGAAGGGGAAATCATTTACATTGTTGTAATTTGTTAATTACCATCATCACTGTTTAAGTGAAAGTAATGTGTGGACATAATGTTATAATCAAAGGGCATAATTTTACTGTAATGGAAACAATACATATTCTTAAAATTACATGAATGCAAATTTTTCAACCGATCTCATGAAAATTCATACATAATTTACAAGTTGGCTATTTCATATGGTCTCGCATGATGTTGTTCGAATAAACTTGTACGACTTCATCACTTGCAAATTCCCGGATGTCTAATGCTGACGTAAGCGTGAGTTCTGCACATGAGGTGTTAAGTACATACTTATTAATATTTTGCCTCAACCCATACCCCCTTATCTAAACTTAACCAATCTGTGTAAAACATGACAGGAAGCTGTTGTGTGTGACAGAAGCAAGAAATTGTCACACATTAGATGGAAACGATGTCCAGCAACTTCATTGGCTGTAGCGAAATCATACTAGTTAGCCAAATTTAGTAGTATGAATCCTGACGATTTCGCCATGAGAGTGTGTTGAAATTTTTGTAAAATTAGCCAAAAAATTATTTTTAATATACTAAAGGTAAGTCACTGATCATATTTGCTGAGTAAACACAAAACTCTTAATTCAATGATAAATATGTGTATAATGTAATATAATAACATTAATATGTAAATTAAATTATTATAAAAAAAAACTATAAATAAATCACTTTCCAGACAAGAGGATTGCAGAAATTGTGAATTCAGTGAACACTGAAACACTAAATATGAAATAACTATGATGTGTATGCTGTATGTATAATATGTATATAGAAAATGTGAAAAGGGATGACCTCATAGATCAACATAAATAACACAAGTCACATTTCAGTTGAGCAGTTATTTTTGAACACTATAGAGGGCGTAAAGAGAGAAATGGTGATTTTGTAACAACATAAATGTGTGTTCTTCAGTATATCTCCTATTTATTAAAAAATGTGCAGCTAGTGGCAGTTTTAGGTCCATTTAAAATGTGTTCTCTGGCTTTCCATATTTTATGACAGCATCAAGCATAGAAAAACAATGAGCAGAGAACATTTTGCTTTTAAATTCCCTTTAGAGTGGAAATGGTGGAATTAATCTCTTTAATTGGTGTATTGTATCATTTATAAGTGCACATGTTAAGTGCCGGTATAAAACACAAGACATGATGCTTTCTGTCTGTTTTTAACTTTACATTTATCTCTGCTTAAATTCAAACTTCCATAAAATAGACGTAGTGCAGCTTTCTGGTCTTCACACACACACACACACACACACACACACACACACACACACACACACACACACACAAAAAGGCAATTGTTAAAAACAAGCAAACAAAAGCATGTGGACAGGATGTGTGGCACATCAGATAAACCACAGCACTCTCTGCTGGTAAGCGCTGGTACTACATCAAACTTCTCTCGTGTCCGCATCTCATTTACATACAGTACAATAATTTCTGCACGATTTGAATTTGATTAAATTTTTTCAATAAAACCAACAGACACCACATTCTCTGTCCTTACTAGCTAAACACAATGTAATGACTGATGAGAAATCAAATTGATGCCTTTGTTATCACATACTTATTGTTCTGTTAATGTATTAATTACTGAAGTTATAATCAGCCATTCATACCCTCATAGCACACGCACGTCACCCAGACATCTGTTTGCTGTTTGTGTTTACATCTGGAATATTTTTTAGGTTGTTTGCAATGTGTCTATAAGACGTTTCCACTCGGATGTCAATAAGATATTCAGCAGATGCGTTTGAGACGTTTATGATTAAGAATGTTTGTAAATCTTTTTAAGATGTTAAGAAGATTTTAATTAAAATGCAGTGATTTCTAGATTAAAAGATCTAAAACAGACATGTTGGAGACGAACCTGAGCTATCTACATTAGGTAGGCCAACGCTATAGAAACGCTGTAACATGGTTATTTCTCTCATTTTGCACCTCATTTGTTTACAAATATGCTATCTGAATATTTCGTATTAACTTGTCTTCATTCATAATTTCTGTCATAATTTACACCTGGTAATGTCATGAATTGCTTTCCTCTGTGGGACAGAAAAGGAGTAACCTCGATAAATGTCCTTACTTAAAACAAATCTAGATTTTATTGTAAATTTGAATTTCAACTCACCAAAAATCGGCCCCATTCACTTTCATTGTCAGTGCCTCACTGTAACCTTGATTTTTGCTTCTTCTTCTTTAAGAAATCAAGGGATGAGTATTTATTTTATTTTTAATGTTTATACGATAATCAACATTATGCCACAAATGTTGTTGATTGATCTTAAATTAATCTTAAAACACAGAATATTAATTTAAGACAACATTGAGATATCTTCTAAAACTCTTAAGGAGACATGCGAGTGGGGTCTTATTCTCAGGGAAAAAAGATCTCGATAAATGTCTTCCCTTAAAAAAAAATCTAGAGTTTATCGTAAATTTTCATCAGACTTTCTGCAAATTCGCCACTGATTGTTTTCACATGCAAATGAGCTTTGCAGGAAATTGTCCATTGCCGCCAAAGGTTTGCTGCAGGTTCACTAGCTGCAAAGAGCTGCAAACTTCTGGTAAACAAATGTGGAAAAATCCCAAACTCATTTGCATGTGAAAATAATCAGTGGCAAATTTGCAGAAAATTTGAAGAAAATGTGCGGTAAACTCTAGATTTGTAAAAAAAAATAAAAAATTCAGTTTTTTTTGAAAGGGCTGGCAACACTTCCATAAAATCAAATTAAATGGAAACCAACCTAGGAGTCCTTGCACTATATGCCAATTCTTCTAAAGTCATATAACTTCTTTGTGTGAGGAACAACACTGAAAATCTTCCCCTCTGCTGTAGCTCTCAGGTTCGCATTTCCGTTTATTCAAATATGAAATAACCGTCAAAATGCGTCACATCAGATTTGACATGTTACATTGTTTTCATTAAGTGACAAAGATGTTCTGTATTTTAAATAGAATGAAATTAAATTCAAATAAAGACTTTTACTGCAGTGAAAAATTTCATCCAAAATGGCGGACCCTTCGAGAAATTTCAGAAAATATATATAAATATACTTTTAATTCATCCAATACCAAAATGTGGTTTAAAACCACAAATTAAATAAAAAAAAAAAATAAATATATATATATATATATATATATATATATATATATATATATATATATATATATATATATATATATATATATATATATATATTTTACTTAATATTTGCATATGCTTTGCATTTTTATGCTTATTAGAGTATTGATTTGTTAGCTTAGCAACATGCTAACCCTTACAAAAATCGAGAGTTCAAGGCAAATTTGCTGCAAATTTTTTTCAAATGAAAATGAGCATTTGATTCAGTGCAAATGATTGCCCGAAGTTTGCAGCTGTTTACCGGTAGTGGTAAAATTGCAGCAAACATTTGGCAACAATGGACAATTTGCCTAAAGTTTGCAGCAAATGCTAATTTGCATGTAAAAATAATCTGTGGCGAATTTGCAGCAAATTTTTAATGATCTCTTGATTTGTGTAAGGGAACTCAATACTCTATTGAAATCAGTTTGCAGTCACTGAGGAGCGCTAAGTCTTTTTTCCCTGAGAATAAGAGCCCACTCACATGTCTCCTTATGAGTTTTAGAAGATATCTCAATGTTGTCTTAAATTAATGTTCTGTGTTCAATATAATTTAAGATCAATCAACAACATTTGTGGCATAATGTTGATAATCATAAAAAAATTTAAATAAAAACTCATCCCTCATTTTATAAAAATAAATAAATAATTATATGTAGAAACAAAAATTAAGGTTACCCTGTGGCACTGACAATGAAAGTGAAAGTGAATGAGTTGAAAGACTTATAATTTTATAAAAGCGTTAACATTATTTCTTCTGCTAAAACATCTATTATATGTAAATGAGCTTTACAACGAATTTGTAAAAATGGGCATAATTGTACACAGAAAAGGTTAGGAAGTGATTTTATCACACTAAAATCATGTTAACACGCGGTTTACACCTTGTGGATATATTTTTGAAGTATTTTAATGTTTACAGATTGGCCTATTCACTTCTATTCCTCACTGTAATTCAAGGTGCGTTACATTCAGAAATGATCATCCCTATGCCCTATTCCCTATGAACACTTTACCATCCACTGTGAAAGCCTTTGAGGGCTGATAGGTGTGGGGCTCAAAATAAATATTTATTTATAACTCACCTTTTAATTCATTTTTATTGGAAATTCTGTTTGAAGTGATAGCACAGCATGGCTATCGTGATTATTCTCATTTCAAAGTGCCCTTTGGAGGCTAATTTATACTATTTGGAATGCTAGGTCAGATTTGTGCTTTTTTATAAAGTTGCACTAGGGAATTTTCGGCTCTCTAGCAACATCTGTGATTGAAAACTAAAACTGAAAGCAATTGGCAGAGGAACATTTTACGCGAGTTGTGTTTTGGCCCTGCTCATCTGCAGAATCTCATGGTTTGAGGTTGCCTGCTCTGCCTGATATCTACACCTGCATAGCTGGGATAATAATATGATACCTTCATGTTGATATGTTATTTGGTTAAACGTTTCTAACCAAGATATGACTTTCTTTGAAAAAGATAAACAATTAGTATTTACATACTTACAATCTAAAGCCTAAGTGGACAAAGCAAGTGAACCATAATTTTACAGTAGATCTATACGCTGCAAACAGGGTGTGAAATTAGCACGCGCATTCCACAAACTGCGGGTATTTCACGCACAGTGAACCCAACAACAAATAAACACAGCAGAAATAATTCAACTCAAATTATTCAGAAATAATTTCTTGGAATACAGTGAGTACATGTTATAAACTATACCAATTTATATACCAATGTAAAATACAGACTGTGAAGTACATTGGGTGAATTCTAGAGTTTTACGTAAGAGGAAAACCCCACTATTGCAGTGCAATTCTGCTACAAGTCGTGATGGAAAGTTAAGGAAACAAACATAACAACAACTCTGATAATATCTGATAATAAAGCGAAGCAAGAGATAATTTACTTGTGTAGTCTTTCTAGTATGCCGCTTAAAGTTTTAACGGAGCCTTCCTCCAATTTGTCTTGAAGAACACTACTTTTGCACACTCATATAAATTGCATGTCATAGACATATACCTGGCATTAAAAAAGGATGCAGTTATCAAGCAAAATAAAGACATTAATGTTCTATATTTCTATTGTCTTCTAATGTATTGCAATGCATATAAATTTATTTCTTTTCTCACGAGAGAAAGCCGCTTCAGACGCCCCCCACGTCGTTCCTTTTTCCCTCGGGATTGAGGACAACCCGGCTGGCGATGAAGGCAATTTGGGGATGACGGTTTCGCCAGGTAAATCTCCACGAACCACCCGCACCCCGGCATGCTTGCTTGCTTGCTTCCGTCCGAACTCGGGATGAGTGCGGCTCGCCTCGCAGCCAGCTAGAATTCTCCCTTGAGCCCCAGGAATTGGATGACGACATCGCCACTGCATTGGAGAGCGTCACCTACCAATCTTGGACCTGAAAGTTCTCAACCGGGCTTTGCACAGACAGGCACGCTTTCAGTGCTTTCATTCCTGCAGGAGAGGCTGGAGGGGAGGCTGGTGTATGTAGCTGCTAGCGCAGCCCAACACTACGCAGTAGATGGCAAGTCCCTAGGTAAGCACGACTTGATTATCAGGTTCCTGAAAGGTGCCCGGAATTTGAAATCTCCCTGGCCTAGCCTGTTCCCTTCCTGGGATCTCTCAGTGGTCCTCTCGGGCCTTCAGAGACCCCCCTTCGAGCCACTTGATTCAGTTGAGCTCAAGGCCCTCTCCCTGAAGACCTCCACGTTAGCCTCCATCAAGAGGGTTGGGGACCTGCAAGTGTTCTCTGTCAGCGACACCTACCTGGAGTTCAGTCTGGCACATTCTCATAATATCCTGAGACCACAACCGGGCTACGTGCCCGAAGTTCCTACGACCTCCTTCAGGGACCAGGTCGTGAACCTACAAGCAAGCTGCCCCAGGAGGAAGCAGACCCAGCCTTCTCGTTGCTTTGTCCGGTACGTGTTTTGCGTATCTATTTGGACCGCACGCAGAGCTCTAGATGTTCTGAGCAGCTCTTTGTCTGCTTCGGCGGATGGCGAAAAGGAAACGCTGTCTCCAAACAGAGGTTAGCTCACTGGGTCGTTGATGCTATTTCCTTAGCTTATCACACCCAGGCCGTGCTCACCCCCTTGCGGGTTCGAGCACACTCTACGAGAAGTGTGGCATCCTCGTGGGCACTGGCCCATGGCACCTCCTTATGCAGAGCAGCGGGCTGGGCAACACCCAATACTTTTGCCAGATTTTACAATCTCAGGTTTGAGTCAGTCTCGTCCTGTGTTTTGTCAGGTCCGAGCTGGTAGAACTCGGTAACGCGGCACAACCGACCGGGTGTTCCGCCTGCACAGAGCCCCCTTCACCAAGTTGATCCAATGTGCCTTCTATCCCAGGTTAGCCACTAAGTGTCACTCCCTGGATGTTCTCCTCCCTAGCCTTCTGGCCTGCGAATTCAGTGTAGCAATTTGCGGCCAGACCCACTACGAGTCACAGGTGCTCTGTACTGGGTCGGGTTCCACAGGCTTAGTTCCCTTCTCAGGCAAACTCCCCGTTATGTATTTCCTGCGGTACGATCCCCCTGTCGGTGGACCCACATTTCCCTTGGGTAGCCTCGCTGTCCCGGTCGCCACGTTGTAGAGTCATTTCCCACGTATGGCTTCAAAACCCTCATGGTGTATTTGCCACATGTTACCTCCCCCTAGACTGGGCAGGATGTGCCTCTGCAGGGTCTTTTCCTCCTGAAAGAATAGGACCGGGAAAGACCACCTTCCCCGACGCATTTCATAGCGTTAAGATATCCCCAGCCACTTCACGTCCTATGTGAGAGACATAGTGAGAGAGAAGGCCACGGCTGCCGGGCTTGCTCCCATGCTAGTCATGTAGCACCTTTTCCCCCCCTCAGGGGTGCGGGGAACCTAAGGTCTGTATGTGACATCTCTTTAGGGGCGTTAGGGAGGTCTACATGCAGCTAACACAGTTGCCTCTAGCACACAGTAGCCTGCTTGCACCTGTCTCAACAGTTCACGTAACACGGTCAGTGCGTGGCGTTTTTAGATGGGACCCCTTGTGTCACTTCATTAGACGTTAAGTGAGTGACAGAAGAGGAACGTCATGGTTAATGTTGTAGGGGGAAGGAACGAGACGTTGTGTCCCTAATGCCACAGCACTAGACCTACCACTGTGAACGGCCGTACCTTATTTTCGGCTCCTCAGTGCAAAATCCTGACTGACACTAGCTGCCCAGCATCCCTTTAAACACATCCGGGGCGGGGCATGCAAATTATGTCTGCCAACTTGACATTGGCGTCCCAGGAAGACCCCTTGTGTCACTTCATTCGACACAACGTCTTGTTCCTTCCTTCGGGGAATGGAGGTTACAACAGTAACTATGACGTTTTGCATACAACACATTTATACTTCCAACATCTTATAACTGGGCTGTCTTCATATAAACTGATTAATGTCAAAAACATTATGACCCCTCACAGGTGAAGCAACTAACATCGATCTCCTAACAAGGCCACATGTCAAGGTCTGGGTAGATTAGATGGTAAGCACACAATCAGTTCTCTTAGTCAATGTGTTGAATGCAGGAGAAATGGGCAGGAGTAAAGACCTGAGTGATTTTGACAAGGGTCAAATTGTTATGGCCAGATGAATAGCTCAGATCATCTCTGAAATGACAAGGCTTGTGGGGTGCTCCCAATCAGCAGTGGTGAGTAGCTACCGACAGTGGTCCAAGGAGTGGCAAAACTCAAACTAGCCACACGGTGTTGGACACCCAAGGCTCATCGATGCGAGAGGGCAACGAACGATATCCTATCTGGTCCGAACCAACAGAAGGTATACTGTTGCACAAGTCACAGAAAATGTTAATGATAGTTAAGGCAGGAATGTGTCGCAACACTCATTACATCACACCCTGCTGCATATGGGGCTGTGTAGCTGCAGACCGGTCAGAGTGCCCATGCGAAAATGATCAGTGGTGAATTTGTGGCAAGTTTGCGTAAAATTTCCTGGACCACATCTGAGACTTCTTCCCTAGCGGCCACCAGAGGTCACTAGGTGTTTAAGAGACTTTTAGTATGAAGTTTTGTTTAGCTTCTTGTTTCTCTGTTCCTGGTTCCTGCTCCGATTGTTCCCAGCTGTTTCTTGTTTACCTTGTTTTCCCCAAAGTATTTAATATCCTTGTGTTTGCTTGTGTCTTTGTCAGTTGTTGTTTCTTGGATGTGATGTTTGTTCTGTTCAGAGTTTTAGTTTTGTTTTGTTCCTGTGTTTTCCAAGTTTTGTATCTGGACTAATTTTCTTATCAAATAAAAGCTGCACATAGATCTTGCTCTCTTTAACATTAGCATCTGTAACAGAATAACTGACCAGCAACTATGGATCTAGCTTCTTTTCAGCTGCTGCATCTCAAACAGAGAGACCAAAACATAGAGCAGTATATGGAGCTTTTCTGCAGTCTCGCCCAGGATTTTGATTATGTAGGGCTTTGTTTTAAGGACATCTATCACCTTGGACTCAATGAGCCGGTGAAGTACTGCATGCCTAGAGGCAGGTGTGAACTCTATTTTGTAGAGTTCATTGACCTTGCTTTGAGGCTCACATTCTCCCCTTATACTGTGGGGTTTGGTGGGAACTCAGTGTCACTACCAATGCCCACACCTTGCAAAGTCAATAAACCAATGCCCATGCCTGCCACGGCCAACGAGCCAACACCCACGCCTGCCACGTTCAACAAGCCAACGGCCATGAGCCTGTTCTTGAAGCCCCATCCAACCCAGAGCCAGCATTGCCAGCCTCATCTCTCCCAGAGTCAGCGTTCACGCCCGCTCCAGCCCTAATGGAATTTTCAGGGGGGCCACAATGGCTCTGCCCTTCAAGCCTCCTACGAATCTGCCCTCAGAGTCCACCACGACTCTATCTGTAGACTGTAGCCCAGTGGCTGTCTCCCAAGCCTCCTGAACCAGTCCCGGTCCTGTGGCCATCTCCCAGGCCTCCTGACCCAGTCCCGGCCCAGTGGCCGTCTCCCAGGCCTCCTGACCCAGTTCCGGCCCTGTGGCCGTCTTCCAGGCCTCTTGAACCAGTCCTGGCCCTGTGGCCACCTCCCAGGCCTCCTGACCCAGTCCCTGCCCTGTGATCACCTCCCAGGCCTCCTGACCCTGTCTTGGCCCTGTGGCTGCCTACCAGGCCTCCTAACCCAGTCCCTGACCTGTGGTCATCTCCTTGGCCTCCTGGCCATCCGCCTGATCTGCTCTGGTCTTCTTTGTCTCCTGGCCATCTGCCTGATCTGCTCTGGTCTCCTTGGTATCCTGGCCACCCGCCTGTTCTGCTCTGGTCTCCTTGGTCTTCTGGCCATCCACCAAATCAGCTCTGGTCTCTTTGGTCTCCTGTTCCATGTCAGTCTTTGGACTTCCTGTCCACTCCGCCTTGGCTGCCTGGTCCGTCTTGCCCTCTGGTGGTCACTCTGAGTTCACTGGTTGTCTTCAGCCCCTCTTGTTTCCCCTGTGCTTTCTTGGACTGCCAGTCCCATAATGTCCTGTTCATCCCATTAACAATTTTTTGTGTTATGTTTAGGAGTGCCAGGAGTCGCTCCTCAAAGTGGGGGCTATGTCACACCCGAGACTTTTGCCCTATCAGCCACCATAGGTCGCTAGGTGTTTAAAAAACTTTTAGTTTTGAAAGTTTTGTTTCCTTCTTGTGTCTCTGTTCCTGGTTCATGCCCTGATTCTTCCCAGTTGTTTCTCATGTACATTCTTTTTCCCACTGTATTTGTTGTCCATGTGTTGGCTTGTGTCTTTGTCAGATGTTGTTTCCTGTTATCCCCATGGTTGTAACGTTTGTTCTGTTCCCGAGTTTTAGTTTTGTTTTGTTGTGTTTTCTATGTTTTGTATCTGGACTCATTTTCTTATTAAATCAAAGCTGCACTTAGATCCTGCTCTCTTGAATTCTTACTGCATTCGTTACAGCTTGCGCTTTGCACGCACAATTTTGACAAACCACTTACACCCAAGACTTAGTAAGTACTTACATGAAAATGCCAAAAGTCCATTGCCATGCTCAATGACTTTGCACGTATGATGCATCTCATAGCTGCAATTGCATGCACTGATAGTCTTCCTGAAATGCACTAATCCTAAAAATTTGCTTTAAAGTGTAACAGCTTGCATACCATCTTTCTGTAGGTATATGATTTCTCTGTCTAATTTCTCTTTCTTCTTTTGAATGCATGCACCATATGGACGTGCAAATGAAAGACACACTCAAGCATGAAAATGACTTAATTAGCACTAATCACTTTTGATGAAACACATTGCTACTATTTGGCTCAATTAGGTATGGGATTTTTATTATTATTTCCTAATTTTTCTCTTGGCAACTGCAGGACAATTGAAGGCAGGATATTTTGATGACATTATATTTGTTTTGGAATTGGGTGATTTGATTGGTTTAAGTCTGTTTACAGCTGTGTGCATCTGGATGTGTAGCTCTTTTAACAAAGGTCATGCATGTTTGTGTTAATCCTGCACTGGTCAAGCAATTCATGAGCTTCTTTCTCAAGCAACAGCCAGAAAATTAATATTTGGTTTATTCTTGCATTGATTCAAAAAAACATTAAATTAGTATGATCTTAATGAAACGTCTATAAACACAGTAACAGTGATTGGTGAGGTGTCAAATTGGTATGCATTGAGGTCTCTAGAGGAGTCTGACCAAACTAACTGAAGTCTTGGAATGTCTATGAATGTCATTACTGTTCATTTCTCATAACAGGTAACAGTGTTGTGGAATGTATTAATTTCAGATGAAAACAGAAAATACATCTCACAAAAGTCCTACAATATTACACCCAACTAACTAAATGAAGTACATAGGCATGTAAAGTGTAACCATCTGTGGTTGTAACCTGACACACACAGAGAGCTGTTGGATTAAATAACAGTCTGCAATGCAAGTTAACAAAACTTTCACTAACTCTTTCCACATGGATTTATATAAGGAAAATACATTTTTACATTTTCTATATAGTGAGTAGTGCTTGCTAGGGGTGTAAGTATACACACGAGTTGGATCGATACAGGAGTCTGAATTCACTATACTCAAACAATGCCTGAATCAAGAATGAAGATTCAATGAAAGAATTTTTTATAACATCTAAAACATACTAAAAATATTACCAGTTCAATACTTGTAAAACAAAAAGTACTGTTCATAGAAGTGCAAAATGTTGCATTACATCCACATGATATGGGGAAAGTGTATATCAGCCTGATCTCATGTGAGATTTACGTGACTGGAAAATTTTGCTAAATGAAATTACATGGTTCATTACACATATCAGGGCAGTTCTGAGGTACTGTAAAGTGTCCACTGTGTGGTTCTAAAAGAGAGTTACATTCTCTTGTTTTTAAGAGTTTTTAAAGTTAATGCTCAATCAAGTTTTAAATCAACAAAACCTCCAAAATCTCCCTACCCTAAACCTTAAACCTAAACCTAACCTATATTGTCATAAAAAGCAAATGTAGTTCTTCAAGACTTGTACCCCGGACCTCTGCATCACATGTGCATCACTCTATCAAATACTGTGCAATTTGATCACACACATATAAGCTTGTAAACATTGGTAATGTAATATAATACATTACTGTCAATCGATATTTTCTATTTTCGAATCTAATTAATTACATTGTATGCTGATGAATTAATCAAATTAATCACACACATTAATATTTGCTTAGAAAACCCCTCAAATAACAATAATTCAATACATAATGATTAAATTATTATATATATATATATATATAATGAAAAATAATAATACAGGTAATTAAAATGCATTACATTATAGTGGCAGAGGTGTTAAACATTAAAAAGACAATACAAAAAGTGGCTTTAGAATGCAATATATTGTTTATTTTCATATTATTGAACATAATCCTATCATTGGCCTACAGTTCACATATATTTTTCAACTGAATTCGTCAATCAGAGATTTACTATAGCAGCTTGTACACCTGCGTCAGACAAATTATTTTACTCCGTCTCAATTGGGTGATAAATGTACCGCTTTTAGGTTGCTGTGTCAAGTTAAATGAAGTTTGAAACTTAGAACACATGTCTTGTGATCCCTGCCTTCGGATTTGTGCTCCATAAAGCTATGCTCGAACACAAGAACATGTTCTCATCTTGTGTTGTCTGTTCTCAGTAAGTGTGGTTTATTCTCTGTATAAGCTGCTCGTTGCCTATACAGTGAGTTTAACTTACTGTCCTGCTGGAGAAAACAGATGTGAATCAAAGCTTGAATTGCTCAGATATAATAAATATTCCTTATTACGGTCCGGGGACCATTTTTCATGAACAGGAGTTAATTTTTATAACGCATAATTTTTTTTTTGAAATATTGCACCAAATTAAATCGTTAAATCATCAGCCCTAGTTAAAAGGTTGTGCTTACTTACTTACTTACGCCTACCGCCCAACTTTGGGCATAGGCCACGAACAAGGGCTCTCCAGTCATCCCGGTCCTCGGCCAACTTCTCTAGTTGTCCCCATGTGTGGCCAGACCTCGTCACATCTGCATCCAGGTCGCGGCGCCAGCTGTTCCTTGGCCTGCCTCTCTTCCTTTTCCCTTGTGGGTTCCAAAAGAGGGCGTGTCTTACTATGCTTGATGCAGGCTTGCGAAGGGTATGGCCAACCCATCTCCAACATCTTTGGAGGATCTCTTCCTCAATAGGCTGCTGTCCTGTTCGCTGCCACATCTTCAGGTTACTGATGGTGTTCGGCCAGCGTACCCTTAGGATTCGTCTGAGACAAGTGTTAATAAAGGACTGGATTTTCTTCATGGTAGTGACTGTTGTTCTCCAGGTCTCTGCACCGTACAGTAGAACAGGCTTTATCATGGCGTTAAAGATCCTGATCTTGGTGTTCCTAGGCAGCTCAGAGGATCCCCAGACTTTCTTCAGCTGATGGAAAGCTGCCCTTGCCTTTCCAATCCGCACCTTCACATCCGCATCTGTCCCTCCCCACTTGTCGACTACGCTGCCAAGATAGTACTTCTCCTTCTAGCCTGATGGGAGCCGTGTTGTTGTTGTTGTTGACTTTGAGGATCTTGCTCTTCTGTGTATAATGAGTCCAAAGCTTGCTGAATGAGTTGCAATGATGTTTGTTTTCTCTTGCATTTGTTGCTGGGTGTGGGAAAGAAGTGCCAGGTCATCAGCAAAGTCGAGGTCATCCAATTGTGTCCAAGGTGTCCATTGGATGCCATTTCTCTTCTGGGCAGTTGATGTCTTCATTACCCAATCTATTGCCAACAGGAAAAGGAAGGGTGACAATAGGCATCCTTGTCTCACCCCTGTTTGCACTTGGAAGGCATCGGAAAGCTGCTGGCCATGTACCACTATGCAGGTCATTCCCTCATATGAGTTCCTGATGATGTTAGTGATCTTTGCTGGTACCCCATAGTGTCTCAACAGACTCCAGGTGGTCTGCCTATCCACGCTGTCAAAAGCCTTCTCATAGTCAATAAAATTAACATAGAGAGGTGAGTTCCACTCCAAAGACTGTTCCATGATAATCCGCAAAATTGTTATCTGGTCAATGCAGGATCTACTCTTCCTGAAACCAGCTTGTTGGTCTCTGAGATGTGGGTCGACCGCATCTTTTATCCTGTTTAGGAGGACTCTATTGAATATCTTGCCTGGGGTTGACAGCAGTGTTATCCCCCTGTAGTTGGAGCAGGAACTAAGATCACCCTTCTTTGGGAGCTTGATGAGTTAGCCCTCCTTCCACTCTGTTGGAATGTCTTCCTCCTCCCAGATGTTTTGGAATAGAGGATAAAGCATTTCCACAGTGGTCACTTCATCCACTTTTAAAACTTCTGCAGGAATGGTGTCTGGTCCGGCTGACTTCCCGTTTCTCAATTGCTTGATGGCCTTATACATTTCTTCCTTTGATGGAACGCCACAAAAGATAGGAAGGTCACAGCTGGCTGGCTGGATATTTACTGGGTTTAATGGAGAAGGTCTGTTCAAGAGGTCCTCGAAATGCTCTGCCCATCTATGCTTTTGCTGTTCTATCCCTGGAATAGCTTTTCCTTCTCTGTCTCTAACTGGCCTCTCTGATTGGCTGAATTTACTGAGAGCTTTTTGATGTTTGTATACAGCTCTCTCATGTTACCATTTTGAGCCGCATATTCTGCCTCTGCTGCCAGTGCTTCCATGTAATTTCTCTTGTCTGCCCTTATACTCCGCTTTACTGTTCTATTTGCTTCTGTATACTGCTCTTGGGCCTTGGCTTTTCTATCACGTGTGCGGCTACAGTTTATTTATGCCTTCTTCCTTTTCTTCTCATGGATTTTTCTAAGGTCCCCACTGAGATCCATTCTTTTTGCCCCTTCTTCTTGTTACCTAGCACTTCCTTAGATGTTGATGTTATTACCTCTTTAATGCTCTGCCATTTTTCATCCATGGTCTTTCTGTCGATCCGCTGCTGTAGGATCTGGGACTTTTTAGAGAGTGTACTTCGAAACACTTCTAGCCTGGCTGTTTCTTTCAGAGCACTGATGTTATACCTTTGGCGTTGACTGGATTGCCCTGTCCAGTTCCGCCTCAGCTTGAGCTTCATGCGGGCGCCCAGGAGATGTTGGTCGGATGCAACATCCGCTCCTCTTCTGACCCGTACATCTTCAAGAGATCTTCTGAACTTTTTCCCGATGTATACATGGTCAATCTGGTTTTCCGTCATCAGGTCTGGTGACACCCAGGTAGCCTTATGTATTCGTTTGTGTTGGAAGAAGCTCCCTCCTATGACTAGGTTGGTAGTAGCACATAGGTTGGCAAATCTCTCCCCATTCTCATTCATCTCCCCCAAGCCTTGTTTTCCCATTATTTCCTCATACCCTTGGTTGTTACTGCCGATCTTGGCATTGAAGTCACCCATGGTGACGATGATGTTTCGTCTTGGGCATGCCTGGATGATGGTCAGCAGCCTGTTATAGAAATCCTCTTTTACGTCTTCTTCGCTGTCATTGGTTGGGGCATAGCATTGGATGATATCCATGTTGATCCTCCTGTTCGTTGTGCGGAAGCAGGCAGTGAGGATCCGTGGGCCATGTGCCTCCCATCCAATGAGAGCTCTCTGCGCCATCTTTGTCAACATCAGGGCCACTCCCTGGCTGTGGGGTGCGTTTGCTTCCTCGTTGCCTGAGAACAGCAGCAGCTCCTCTGTGGCTAGCTTCTTCTGACCAGTGCCTGTCCACCTAGACTCACTGATTCCCAGCAGATCTAGATTGTAGCGTCTCATCTCGGCTGCCACTTGAGCTGTTTTGCCGGTTTCAAACATGGTTCTGACATTCCATGTTCTGATGTTAGTGGTGGTCCTGGTGGAGATGATGGTTGTTGGCCTAGTAGCTTCCAAGGGGCTTTCCCTACTAGGCGTCATACTTTCTCCAGCTATGGGTCCATCTTCTCCCAGGGCCTTAGTTACTTTTGTATTTCTTGTTTGTGAATCTGTAACATTGTTCTTTTTTTTCGGGGTGGGGTTGTTAGCCCCACGCCCAACCCCCAACCTGGAGGACCAGGTGTTGCTCTTTGTCTGTCCTCTACCATGAGTCCTGCCCGGCTTGGTTGAACCTACCAGGGGCCTTGCCCCCGCCGGTATAGCCCTTATGGTCACGGAGGCACGCAAGCCTCCCCACCACGACAAGGTATCAACACATTGGGGAGGAAAAGGTTGTGCACAATTGTTAAAGTGTTTAGATGTCATAAGTTGGCATTGTGTGAGGAACAGTGTGAAAAGTAAGTGTTTATGAACTGTTAATCTTCCGTTGTACTTGTGATTTGTCTGAAAGTGAATAAAAGTCATTGTTGTAGGAAACTGCCACAATAAAAACAACGAGCCACGTAATAATAATTTTACAAAAATGTTGGTATAGTAATTTGATTCTATGAGACCAGGTTTTCTAAAACACATTGAATCCTGCAGACTTTGATCTCTGAGACTATGATTTCCAGGAAGGTTGTGAAAAAGGTTACATTAAAACTGGAACTGAAAGAGAGGTGCTTTCTAGCTCATGTTGTTCACACTGGGATAATCAGTGTTTATAATGTCACATTTCCAATCTCAAAGTGTCAAAATGATCCTTCCCAAATGTTAGCTACTCACCTTATTCAGCCCCACCCCTTTTCAGGGTGTGGATTCACAGAAAGTATTTTTTAACAAAAGTTGATGGAGTCTACACAACCCCTTCACTACATTAAAATGCTCGTGGGGTGTTTTGCTGTCACTGTAAATGTTCATTTTCCCATCACCCACAGAGGTAAATTGGACCTGGCAGATCACATTCAGACAGTTTTGACTTTTTCATTAAACAAGCATTTAATTGCTATACTTGTAATTCTGCTTAATTGTTTTAGGTTTTGAATGTGTAGTTTAAATCAGTAGTTCCCCGTCTGTCGCTCACTTCGACGTCGTGTCGAAGAAGCGACACTAGGGGTCTCTCTTGAGCGCCGAAAGATACCTCTGATCTATGAAAAAAGGCCAATGAGAGTTGGCGAACAGTATTTGCATACTCCGCCTCCGGATACGGATATAAAGGCGAGAGAAATACGCTCGTTCATTCAGTAATTTTCTTCGGAGCCGAAGGTCGTGTTTATGCTGACTGCTGCGTATAACACTGCTGATCCTGCTTCTGATCCTCTGACGCTCTGCTGCTGTTGGATTTACGGCGCACTACAGCGGCTGTTTTTCTCTTCTCTGCCGGCGTGCAGTTTGCCCCTGGGCGCTTCGACAGCGCAGAGTTTGAAAGAGTTCCACTATATAAAGAGTTATATTTCTCACAAAGAGTTTATTTCTCTAAAAGAGCAATACATAGCGGTGTTGAACGCCCTTTTCAGGGCGCGTCTTTTTAAAGATGCCATTCAACCCCTGTGTAGTTCCTGGATGCGGTAGAGTGCTCTCCGCTTCTGACGGCCACAGGCGCTGTCTCGTGTGTCTGGGCGCCGATCACACCGAGGCTGCGTTTGTGGATGGCTCATGTTCTCACTGCGAGAACATGACCATGGTAACGTTGCGGTCGCGGCTTGCTTTCAATAGAAAGCACGCCACTCCAGCCGCCCCCCGTATCGCTCCTTCTTCCCACGGGATTGAGGACGATGCGGTTGGCGCATCGGACCACCCCTCGGACCACCCGCCCCCCGACACGCTCGTTTACCTCCGTCCAGTCTCGAGGTAACGGCGACTCGCCTCCGGGCCGGTCTGCCTATCTTCTTGAGCCTGAAGCCGATGAGCTCGCCGCTCCATCGGAGAGCGTGGCGTCTGACGCTGACTCCTCCCCTGGACTGCCGCCTTCGGGCCAGCAGGCCCAGGTTGAGGCGGATGCGCAGATGTCCGACATGCTTGCCCGGGCCGCCGTCGGGGTGGGGTTGGACTGGAGACCTCCATCCTCCCCACACCCGTCACGGTTGGATGACTGGTTCCTGGGGTTTGGGCGCCGCTCACAGCCACGCCCCCCCCCGGTCCTGTTTTTCCCGGAAGTGCATGACGAGCTGACGTCGCCATGGAGAGCCCCGCTCTCCGTCCGTCAAAAGCCCTGCTCATCCGCTCTCGCTACCCTCGACGGCGGAGAGGCCCACGGGTACACGGCGATTCCCCAGGTGGATAGGGCAGTTGCGCTCCATCTCTGTCCCGGTGACCCTACCACCTGGCGCGGGCGCCCTGTACCCCCTTCCAAGGCCTGTAGGACTTCATCCTCCCTCAACAACAAAGCCTACAGCGCCGCGGGACAGGCCGCCTCCGCCTTGCACGCCATGGCTCTCCTGCAAGTCCACCAGGCCAAGGCGCTCAGAGATCTGCACGAGGGTAGCCCTGATCCCGACGTGTTGCAGGAACTGCGCTCAGCGACCGACCTCGCCCTCAGGGCCACGAAGGTCACCGCGCAGGCACTCGGCAGGCGATGGCCACCCTAGTGGTCCAGGAACGTCATCTGTGGCTCAACCTGGTCGAGATGCGTGAGGCCGACAAAGTTCGCTTCCTCGACGCCCCTGTCTCCCAGCTTGGCCTCTTCGGTGACACCGTCGAGGACTTTGCCCAGCAGTTCTCCACGGTGAAAAGACAGACGGAGGCCATCTCACACATCCTGCCTCGCCGCAAACCTGCCGCCAGGGCCACTGCCCCGTCTGCTCGCCGAGGGTGTCCTCCTGCGGCTAAGAAATCTGCTCCGCCTCAACCCGGGCCCAGCTCTCAGCCCCTGCGTCGAGCACACCGCAAGAAGCAGACGCCCCCCGTCTCCCGGACTCCCTCGAGGACCCGGAAGGCTCCCAGGCGGTCCTGAGACGGACGACCCAGCGACGCAGACGTTAGCTCCGGAGGTGGTAAGACCACTCCGTCCCCCGGTGGAGGGCCGGGAGGAGAATCTTTTGTTTTTAAACAATTTAATTTGCCGCCCCCCCTTAGATGGGGTTGCGGTACCCACATTCTCAGTAAAAGAGCTATTCCCTGTGTCTCTGGGTCACCTGGCCCGCAAATGCCGTTCTCACGGCACTTTGCCCTTAGATCCCGACAGTCCTGGCCTCCTGGACACGGACCACCCGTCTTCAGCCCCACGACTGTCCCCCGGCTGGCCGGTTCCGACGAGTCCAGAGGACGCCTACCCAGGACCTCCTCCTCAGTCGCTAACCCGCCCCCTGCCGGGTGTGCGGAGCAAGGTAAGTGCTTTGAGTCTTTTCTCAGCACCTCAGCCGCGGGTCGCCCCGTCGCCGCCCAACGCTGCCCTACCTGCTCCGCCCCGCTGCGAAGCCCAGCCGGGTACGTCAAAATTAATCGTCCCTTTAATGCCCCTAGCGCAGAGGTTGGACGCGTGGCTTTCACTTCCCAACCCATCTCGCTGGCTGGCACGGACCATCCGACTCGGTTACGCAATTCAGTTTGCCAGGCCCCCGCCCCCCTTCATGGGCATCCGCTTCTCCGCAGTACACGGCGAACACGCCCACTCCCTGCGCGCGGAAATCGCGACTCATCTGGCCAAAGACGCGATAGAGCCTGTCCCTCCAACCGAGATGAAGAAGGGTTTCTACAGCCCCTACTTCATCGTACCCAAGAAAAGCGGCGGCTTACGACCAATCTTGGACCTGCGAGTTCTCAACCGAGCGTTGCACAAACTCCCGTTCAAAATGCTCACGCAGAAGCATATTTTAACCTGCGTCCGGCATCTAGATTGGTTCGCAGCGGTAGACCTGAAGGACGCGTACTTCCACGTCTCTATCCTGCCCCGACACCGCCCCTACCTACGGTTTGCGTTCGAGGGCCAGGCGTATCAGTACAAAGTCCTCCCCTTCGGCCTGTCTCTGTCCCCTCGCGTCTTCACGAAAGTCGTAGAGGCAGCTCTTGCCCCGCTCCGAGAAGCCGGCATCCGCATACTCAACTACCTCGACGACTGGCTCATCCTAGCCCACTCGCGAGAGTTACTATGCGCTCACAGAGACCAGGTGCTCAGGCACCTCAGCCGTTTGGGGCTTCAGGTCAACTGGGAAAAGAGCAAGCTCACTCCAGTTCAGAGCATCTCTTTTCTCGGGATGGAGTTAGACTCGGTCTCAATGTCCGCACGTCTCACAAAGGAGCGTGCTCAGTCAGTGTTGAACTGCCTCGCCGCCCTCAGGCCGGGCACAGCGGTCCCCTTAAAACTTTTCCAGAGGCTCCTGGGGCATATGGCATCCGCCGCGGCGGTCGCGCCGCTGGGCTTGATGCATATGAGACCGCTCCAACACTGGCTTCGGACCCGAGTCCCGAGACGAGCATGGCGCCACGGCACGCACCAGGTAACAATCACCCCCGCCTGCCGACAAACATTCAACCCCTGGACAGACCTCTGTTTCTTACGGGCTGGAGTACCCCTACAGCAGGTGTCCAGACGCGTCTTGGTCACAACCGACGCCTCCAGATTGGGTTGGGGCGCTGTTTGCAACGGGCACGCAGCCTCAGGCCATTGGAAAGGGGCCCAGCTGCGTTGGCACATCAACTGCCTCGAGTTGTTGACCGTCCTCTTTGCCCTGCGGAAGTTTCTCCCGTTAATTCGGGACGAACATGTCCTAGTCAGGTCGGACAGCACCACTGCGGTCGCGTACATAAATCGCCAAGGCGGCGTACGCTCCCGTCACATGTCACAACTCGCCCGTCGTCTCCTCCTTTGGAGCCAGCACCGACTCAAGTCGCTGCGTGCCACTCACATCCCCGGCAACCTCAATGTGGTAGCGGACGCGCTGTCACGACAACGCTTGCCTGGCGGAGAGTGGAGGCTTCACCCCCACTCGGTTCAGCTGATTTGGGAACGGTTCGGCAAGGCCCAGGTAGACCTGTTTGCCTCCCGAGAGACCTCCCACTGCCCCCTCTGGTACGCCCGTTCAGAGGCTCCCCTCGGGGCAGATGCATTGGCACACAGCTGGCCAGTGGGGCTGCGCAAGTACGCATTTCCCCCAGTGAGCCTTCTTGCACAGGTGCTGTGCAAGGTCAGGGAGGACGAGGAGCAAGTCACTCTCGTGGCTCCCTACTGGCCCACCCGGGCCTGGTTCTCGGACCTCGTACTCCTCGCGACAGCCCCTCCCTGGCGAATTCCTCTGAGGAAGGACCTTCTTTC
The DNA here is from genome assembly GCA_032164185.1 of Moxostoma hubbsi. Lineage (NCBI taxonomy): Eukaryota > Metazoa > Chordata > Actinopteri > Cypriniformes > Catostomidae > Moxostoma > Moxostoma hubbsi. The sequence goes on from JAVLUX010000019.1 coordinate 39,520,158, forward strand.
TCAGGGACGGGGCACGCTCTGGCATCCGCACCCAGACCTCTGGAATCTCCATGTCTGGTCCCTGGACGGGACGCGGAAGATCTAGCTGGCCTACCACCCACGGTCGTAGCCACGATCAACCAAGCCAGAGCCCCTTCTACCAGGCAACTCTACGCCCTAAAGTGGCGTCTGTTCGTCAATTGGTGTTCTTCCCGGGCAGAAGACCCACAGAGGTGCGCAGTTAGGTCAGTGCTCCTGTTTCTACAGGAGATGTTGGAGGGGAGGCTGTCCCCGTCCACCTTAAAGGTGTATGTCGCTGCTATCGCAGCTCACCACGACCCAGTAGACGGCAAGTCTCTGGGCAAGCACGACTTAATCGTCAGGTTCCTAAGAGGTGCCCGGAGGTTAAATCCCTCCCGGCCAAACCTGTTCCCCTCCTGGGATCTCTCGGTGGTCCTCGCCGGTCTTCAGAGATCCCCTTTCGAGCCGCTAGAATCAGCCGGACTCAGGGCCCTCTCTCTAAAGACGGCCCTGCTGATCGCGCTCGCCTCCATCAAGAGGGTCGGGGACCTGCAAGCGTTCTCTACTAACGACACTTGCCTGGAGTTCGGTCCGGCAGACACTCACGTGATCCTAAGACCTCGACCGGGCTATGTGCCCAAGGTTCCTACCACGCCCTTTAGAGATCAGGTAGTGAACCTACAAGCGCTGCCCCGGGAGGAGGCAGACCCAGCCCTCTCACTATTGTGTCCAGTACGTGCTTTGCGTGCCTACCTGGAACGCACCCAGAGCTTCAGGCGCTCTGAGCAGCTCTTTGTCTGCTTTGGAGGACAGCAGAAAGGGAATGCTGTCTCCAAACAGAGGTTGTCTCACTGGGTGGTGGAGGCCATTCAGTTGGCCTACCACACCCAGGCCGTGCCGCCCCCCTTACGGGTGCGGGCCCACTCCACTAGGAGCGTGGCATCCTCGTGGGCACTGGCAAGGGGCACCTCCCTAGCAGACATTTGCAGAGCTGCGGGCTGGGCAGCACCTAACACCTTCACGAGATTTTACAATCTCAGGGTTGAGTCAGTTTCGTCCCGTGTTCTCTCAGGTCCGAGCCCGTAGAACTCGGTACACGTCGACGATCTGACCGGGTGATCCGCTTGTACCAGCGTCGTTTCCCTCTGCCGAGGCAAAACAGTGCGCTTTTGTCCCAGAGGACCCAGGTCCCTGGTTGATTCCTCCCTAGCACTTCGGACCCGCAGCAGTTCATCGGAGGAACGTGCTGGTCCAGTCCACTACGGGTACCTCCGGCTACCCCTACTGGAATAAGTGCTCCACAGATCAGGCCTCCTACGGGACTCCTCCTGTGTGTATTTCCGCGGTACGGTCACCTTACGAGCTGACCCGCGTCTCCCTTAGGCAGCCCTTTGCTGCCCTCCGGTCGCCGTGTTGTAGCAACTCCCCCCTCCTTGAGGTTGGATCTACCACCGCGCCATTTCCTCCCACATGCCCCAAGTGGCCATGTGATGTATTTTTGCCACCTTTACCTCCCCTGTTGGGCGGGTGTGGCCTCCGCAGGGTCTTTTCCCCCTAAAAGAATAGGACTTCGGAATAAGACCCCCTTCCCTCGATGCGGTAAGGGCCCCGGCTGCTCTTGCTCTATGCTGAGAAAACATAGAGAGAAAAGAGGCCCAGCCAGGCTTGGCCCGTTCCCTAGTTGGGAGCGTCACCTTGTTCCCCCCTAGGGTAACCAAAAGGATGCTGACGCTTTTTCGGGGCATTGGGGAAGAGTACGTGCAGCCTGAACACAGTTGGTCGCTTGTGCACGTGCAAAATACCTGCCCGCTTCTGTGTCAGCAGTACACGTACACGGCTCAGCGCATGGCGAGTTTTGAAGTGGACCCCTAGTGTCGCTTCTTCGACACGACGTCGAAGTGAGCGACAGACGGGGAACGTCTCGGTTACGTATGTAACCTCCGTTCCCTGATGGAGGGAACGAGACGTCGTGTCTTCCCGGCCACGTCGCTGAGCCGAGCCGCTGAGATGCCCGGAACACTCCCGGCTCCTCAGAAAAATCCTGAATGAACGAGCGTATTTCTCTCGCCTTTATATCCGTATCCGGAGGCGGAGTATGCAAATACTGTTCGCCAACTCTCATTGGCCTTTTTTCATAGATCAGAGGTATCTTTCGGCGCTCAAGAGAGACCCCTAGTGTCGCTTCTTCGACACGACGTCTCGTTCCCTCCATCAGGGAACGGAGGTTACATACGTAACCGAGACGTTTTCAGTTTCAGATGTCATTGTAGAAATGTAGTATTCACAGTCAGACATGATTACTTTAATCAGTGAGTGAAAGTGTCAAATATCAGGACGGTTACTGAGATTAAGTGAGTAGTATTCGGCTGGTCATGTGATTGTAACATGTGTGGATCCTCTTCATGTGGAATAAAACAGCTTTTATAAGATTACTGATATGACTGGAGTCTTCATTTGAATGTGAATGATCATGATTTCCTACTATAATAAAGAAGGACACTGTGAGCTTGTTTCTTCAAAACACAGGTAGAGAATTTTTAATTAACCACTTCTCTGGTTTACAGCTTCACAATAACTCATCAGCTGCACAGGGATGTAGTCACTTAAACACATCAGTTTCACAATAATATAGCTTCATGGTAAGGCTCTTGACCCAGTCTCTCTCTCTTGATCTGGCGCTGGCATGGTCCTTTTATGTCACTCTCCTCAATCTCACTACAATTAGAGACAAATGTTAGTCATAATTTGGCTCAGGTGTATGCACACTTACCGCTCCCTCTCTCCTGGCGGACGCTTGACCACTCCCCCGATGCCACACCTACATATATTGCAAAATTACAATTCATGTCTTTAGGAGTTCACATTTTTAATGAGAAAAGAATTACTGAGTGCACCATTAACTATGACACGATGTGTGAATGACATGAGTAGATGGTCAGAGGTGCCCGAATCAGAGATATTTTTTAATGACTTTGTGTTGTCTCTAGGAGCTTCATGAGCACAGAGGCTTCTCTGTTCGTCCACAGTGTGAAGGTAAGATCTTGAGGATTTATGAATTAAGTATTATTGTTTTAAAATCTCCCCGCTCTTCTTCCATTAGTTATGACATCCCTTGAACAATTTAAAATACTTGCGATAACTTTTGGCAACTCTATAACCTGAAAATCCAATTTGCTTGCTAATTACACTTTGACATCAACACCATAGATATACCATAGATGGTCAAAACTGAGATAAATTAAAAAAACTAACTCTACATGTTCTATCAAAATCCATTTTTCATTTCCACGATACATATCATTGGATTTTTGCCGTAGCACTCACCTATGTAAAACTCAATATTGTGATGCTAGGTTTTTTATTGTTTGCTTTTAAGCTTGTTCCTAGAGTGTTCTAACTGGTTGCTGGGAAGTTGCTATGCTGTTACAAGGGCACTCTTAAACATTTTCTTGGGTGTTCTAGATTTCTAGAGCACTGTTAAGGGTTGCCAAGGTGTCCTGGGTGGTTGTAGGCTGTTGGTTGTGTGTGTGTTAGTAGGGTGTTTTGGGTGGTTACTAAGTGGTTGCTTATTGGCCCAAGTCAAAAGAGCCAAACCTATTTTTGTCCGTAGATATGGCTCGGGTCCCTCCTTCCTCATAGATCTGTGGGATTTTCCCCCGCATTTTATATGCCTTCCATATGGAAACCATAAGTTTAATTGCTTGGAAAAGTAATAGCACACCTCTACTCAACATGTTTTGAGGTATCAATTCAAGACTGTAGCACAAACAGTTTGGGATGAGTTGCAAATTCAAATGCCGTTAGTAATTACAAATTAAGGGCACATTGACACAAAATTGTTCCCTACTTAAGGGGAGTAAAACCCTGTTCTAATGTGGATGAGAGGTGTAATCGTAGAGAAATCAATCTATTTTCAAACGAATAGATATTAGTGTGGACGTGGCATAAGTGTGGCATGAACACTGTATTATTATTTATACTATTATTACTGCTTCATAAGTACAGCTGTTTTGATCACTAAACTCTTTTCCAAGTGTCCTGAGAGTAGACATTGACTTCTTCTCTGTGGCGCACGATTCTATAGGGTAGATGTCATGTTGAAGACGGCGCCTCTGTCTTTCCATCTCTCACTCACCTGAGCCCAGCTAACAGTTTAGTGGCTCAGTGCCTGGAGAACTTCCACAAAACCCTTCTTTTAAGAATGTTTTAATTTTTAATTCCCGCTCTATCGTCTGGAGCCAGGGCCAGTCCGGAGACTGATGTCTGAAGGAGGGTCACAGGCTGCATGCTCTTTGATCAATCATTTAACACACAGCAAGGAGGACAGGAGCAGCTGCCACTGGAATTGCAACACAGTGACTTACAGGACATTAGCAATGTTTCATAGCTTGTTTACGCTGCAGAAAAGACAATTCCCTTATGCTAATATTTTCACAACATGAACATCCCCTCCAGGCATCATGGGAGCTTTTTAGTTTTATTACCCGAGCAGTGCAGGGGCCCTGAGGCCAAGACACAGAGCCATTTGCAGGTGGGCGTGCAAAATGTATAGCCTTGTAAAAGTCACTCTGCCATGCCTGGCCAAGCGCAATTACAAATGGCATTATGTAAACGGATGTGTTCTAGCTGTAATAGCATTACCTTTACCTGCACAAGTAGCGCTCAAGGCATTGCTGGAATGGGACGTGTCTGTCACCCTGACCCGATCATTCACACGTGACAGATCCAACCACGCACAGGCATACACACATGACGATTGTTAATATTTTGAATATACACAAGTGACAATTAATTTTAAATAGCTGATGGAAAAATGAAATGTATATGAACATAAAAATGGTTGCTGCTCCTTTTCTGAGTATTATACAAGAAGCAATGTGAAGGCTGGAGGGAAAGTAAAGACAGCTCTGTGTCAATACAAAGGACAGTAAATGCTGAACAGACATTATTGAAGTGTTGCAGATTAATCCAAACAAGAGGACAGGACGCCATGAGCAAGTCTTTGTAGTCATCCCCGTGTGTGTGTGTGTGTGCGTGTGTGTGTGCACAAAGTGAATATGAGAAAAATCTCACACCAGTCGTGCAAAAACAAATTTCTCACGTAGCCTGAACCGATCTTCACTGCAAAATAATTTTTTAATCACTATTTTTGTCATCTTTTCCAGTAAAAATAAATAAATAAAAATAAAAATAAAATATATATATCCTTAAAATAAGATGCATTTGCAAAATCAAACTTGCATGAGATATTAAGAATTGTTTTCTGATCTCTTTAACGTTTGTTTTTGAAATATATTTTTTTTCTTGTTTTAAGCAAAACTTTATTTTCTAAGGTTTATGTGTAAAAACAAGAAAATGTATAAAATTTGACAGAATAGGAATATAAATATTCTCAATATAAATATAATATACAAATATTTGATCGAATAATTTTTAATTGTGAATAATTGTTTAATTATTTTGTAGTTAATCTCGATTATTCGCAGATTTTGAAAATGATGAAATATATTCTTCTTTTCCTGTCAAAAGATATTTATTTCCATCTAAGGAAAGAAAACAGAACAATATGTGACAATATAATGCTTTATTAACGTTTTAAAAACAAAGCCTTCCACAATATAAAGATTGAAATGCACTAAAATAGCACCAATTCAAGTAACATCAATTAATTCCCAAAGTCTAAGTGGGAGTTTGACTAATTGAAAGAACTAGTCTCCACATAGGTTGCATTTTCATTGCAATGGGCATTAAATCTCTTAACCCTCTGGGGTCTGAGGGTGTTTTGGGCCCTGGAGAAGTTTTGACATGCCTTGACATTTGTGCTTTTTTCAGTTGCTTAAAAACATATTAATGGCTAATGTATGATAACACTGTATTCAGCACAAACTGGGCTACAATAATACGTGAGCAACATGTATGTACATGTTGGTATTTTTGAGAAAATAATGTTTAGGCTTGGTTTTTGAAATGAAAGTCATTGAAATATAACCATATAACACAGGCCATATAACACATACTCAACATTTGTCCACAAGACTTTTAGTACTGGATCTTGTAGCCTAGAGTTTTTGCTACAAATGTGAAAATCATCCTGATCACTCATTCATACAAAACAATATAGTAATTGAACTTTTGTAAGACACTTTTAGTGTTAGAAAGATCATATGCAAAGAGGTGTAAATTTTCATGAATATTGATGTATTTCACACCTGAGGAGACAAAGACCCCTCCCCTGGGCCTGTCATTGAGGAATGTGACAGAATGACTTAATGATAAAAATCAAGTTTTATTAATCTGACTATACATTTTCTTTACATGAAGACTTCATTTTAGACCTACACTACCATTTAAAAGAAGTCTTTTCAGGTAACCAAATAAGTATACACTTATCTGTATTCCCAGATAAGTCTGAGTATTTTATGTTGTTTCCGCTGTAATGATGAAAAATTCCTGCAGGATGCGCTGGTGCATCCGTCGACCCCAACGGGTTAAACTCTCAGTCTCCACAATATTTATCTGCCAGTAGACTGTGACTATCCACTTTGTTACAGCAGTCATGAAGACACATTCATGATTTACGTCAGGGCGCCAATGCCAGCGGCAACTTTGAACTATATGTATTTGCTGACAAAAATGCATTCTGAGTTTTGGTAATAGTTACGACTTCAAGTGCTTCTGTGGTAATTCACAAGTCCCATCTGGCCTTATTTTGTACATGAAATAGCATTAAGAGGTTCTTTCTCCATCATTTTATCATGGAAGCATCGTTTTGTGTTTGTGTGTGTGTGTGTGTGTGTGTGTGTGTGTGTGGAGATTATTTTATTTTTAATTGTATGTGTTAACGTGTTAATTCTGACAGATCTAATAAAAATGTATACAATTTTATTTAAAATATATATTATGTGAAAAAAAATCTTAAAATTGAACAAAATTTTGCTTCTCAAGTAAAATTATTGGTAATCTTTCACATTCATGTTTTATTTGTTAAGGGTTTATTAATGGGTTTAATGAATGACTAATAAGTAATTTGCAAATGCATTATAATCATTGATATGCAGTTAAAAAAGGGCAACTTTCATGCAATACTTGCCAAATAGTGAACATTTTAAACTACATGTTATAAATGCTTAATAATTACACTTATTTATGCTTAATTATATACACATTAGTTCCCAAATTAATTAATTATATCACAATGCAGCAAAAATAATTAATGTAGTGTGATTAAAAGGAGGGATTATGAAATTTTTCTACAGTCCATTTTTTTATTAGTATTAATTACTGTAATGTCTTGACTCACTTGTGTTGTCATATTCTTTTGTTATGATGATGTCAAAAGAATGGTGCTACTCCAAGTGCTGTTCCAATTTACCTAGTCCTAGTTACCTAAAGTCCTTTGCAAAAACTCTTTTCAGCTGTTCATGCTTATTCACAGCAGATATCATACAGTGTAATAAAGCCTGATGACCATTAAACCATACTGAACTTTATGTACACAGGTTTCTAATGCTGGCAACTAAATGCTTCATATGTGTCCACTTTACATGTAAGGTACAATTTCATAGCTTAATTAAACTAAATACAGTAACTGTTATTAAGCATTTATAACATGTTATGTCATATGTTTGGCTCACTATTTGGAAATGTTGTGTTGTTATAACCATATATTAGTGGTTTATAATGCATTTATATATGACTATAGCCATTAATGAACCTCTTTGTAAACCTTATAAAAGATGTTTTGATACTTTTACTGGAAAACAAGTGAAAGATTGAGAAAAATATTTAGTTTTGTCTCTCCAGCACATGAGCAAATATTCTTTCATATGGGCTTTCTTCCTCTTCAGCATCCTTTTCCTCCAGTCTGACCGCTCTGTGTTTGAAATTAATTAGGGCTTTGTGCACTATTGAATAAGTCTCAACGTTTGGGCCGAAAACTGATGAAATATCAGGCGTGCTGCCGAGGGCCGCGGAATAAGTATGTGGAGAGGGTCACAGGTTAATTCCTATTGATTTTCCACAACCTGCATATAAGCCCTGCTGAAAGAGGGATGAATAGGAAAAAAAGTGGAAGGAAGTAAGAAAAAGGGAACCACTTTATGTAATGCTTGTATAAACCGTGCGCGGTCCAAAGCACTCTAGTGGGTCTATCATTTCATTCCTGAAATGAACAATCACAAAATTTGACACTAAAGCAATGCAAATAAATATGTCACTATTTAGTTTTGCTCAGTGCATACACAGTTTCTGTGTCTGTTCCAAACAATATGGTTGAGTTTTTCTTCCATTATACATAAATGGTAAATGATCTGCACTTACATAGCGCCTTTTTAACCTTATCTTAGGGGTTCAGTGTCTTGCCCAAGGACACTTCGGCACGTGGAGTCAGGATTTGAACCACCAACCCTACGATTGGTGGCTGACCCGCTCTACTACTGCACCACTACACACTGATAGACAATATGGCACATCAACATGTCACACAAGGTTTGACACTGTTGACACCAAAATGCCACTTTCACGTTGGAAGCATAAGCATTCCATGTTTTAAGATTTGTTGTAAGATTTTTCCTTGTAAGCATAAACTCCACTATTTTTTTTTTTTATTTCTCTGAAAACAATACTTTTTTTTCTCCCCTTTTTCTCCCCAATTTGGAATGCCAAATTCCCAATGCACTCTAAGTCATCGTGGTGGCGTAGTGACTCGCCTCAATCTGGGTGGCAGAGGACGAATCTCAGCTGCCTCCACATCTGAGACCATCAATCCACTCTTATCACGTGGCTTGTTGAGTGCATTACCACAACTCACCACGTGCCCCACCGAGAGCGAGAACCACATTATAGCGACCACGAGGAGGTTACCCCATGTGACTCTAACCTCCCTAGCAAACGGGCCAATTTGGTTGCTTAGGAGACCTGGCTGGATTCACTCAGCACACCCTGGAATTTGAACTAGCGAACTCCAGGGGGGGTAGTCAGTGTCTTTACTCACTGAGCTACCCAGCACCCCTGTGTAGGTGGAGCTCAAACTCACTCGCTGCTTCAGCTTCGGGCTTTGCGCATGCGATTTGTGAAACAGCAGTCACACTTCACTTAAAAGCATCAAGGAATAATTTCTGCATAACTTTTTGTTTTTCTCTATTTGTATGTAGATTCATTATGAGAAGAAATCGATTAAAAATACAGAGGCAAAAAGGTGAAGAATGAAAGGATAGTTAGGGGACTGCCTCGCAATAGTATGGCATGCCCTCGCAATAGTTTTGGGTAGATTAGATGGCAAATACTTTGTATTAGTAATAAAACTATAGTAATCACAAGATTAATCTGTAGTAAAACGGATGGATACAGTACACTGTATTAAGACCATGGTTTCTGCATAAAAAAAAAGATGGTTACTTAACTTTTCATATTTACTACAATATTACTATAGTAAAACCATGGTTTCCATCAAATAATTTAATTCATTAATTAATATATAAAAGAATTATAAAAAAAAGATTAACCTAAAACAATCATGGTACAATATTACTATAGAAAAAAAAAAAAACTATGGTTACTACAGTCTATTGGTAGCAATTTATTATAAGATTACATTTGTTATCAGAAGTAAATGCATTGGGTATAATTAACTAACAATGAACAGTACTTATTAATCTTTGTTAATGTTAGTTAATAAAAATAACATTTTCATTGTTAATGTTAGTTCATAGAACATTAACTAATGTAAACCTATCCAACTTTTGATTTTAAAAATCATATGTTGAAATTAACATTAATCAAGATTAGTAAATGCTACAGAAGTATAATTAATTGTTAGTTCATGTTAATTAATGTTGTTTACTAATGTTAACAAATGGAAACTTATTTTAAAGTGTTACCACATTATTACTAGAGTAAAACCATTATGATATTTTCTGTACATAGTAAAACCATAATACCAACAAAATTGTGATTTTTAATACAATTGTTTTCGTTTTCCTGTATTATTATTATTATGTTTTCACTACAAATGTCATGGTTAAAATATGGTTGCTGTAGTAAAACCATGGTAAATGTATTGCGAGGGAATGGAAAACTATTGCGAGGGAACACAAAATCATTGTGAGTGAACCAAAAATATTACGAGGGAACGCAAACTATTGCGAGGGCAGAACTATTTCAGAAAACAAATTCCCGCCCTGTCCTAAGGGGCTCCGTAGAAAAGACATGAGGGTGAGGAAATGATGACCAAATTTTCATTTTGGGGTGAAATATTCCTTAAAGAACTAACTATTACAAGCTGAATTACAATGAATACCCTTTTCTTGCTCTCATACACACCCACAAACACATGTGCAGACTTCACAATTAGATGAAAAGAACCCAAACTTCCACACCGATGAGCTCTCATAGTGTTTTATTTATAGAACATAATGAAAACACCCAGTGTGTTATGTATTTCTTCAGACCAATAGGAGCTTCTGCTCCATCCTAAACAAACACAAAAGCTGATCAATTAGTAGGAATCAGACTACTGATGCCCGATTACATCACTGACCTAATTATAATCGTATGTACAGTAACTCAAGCTAACAGTCATATGATTAGGTAGATACAAAATGTTTCACTCAAGTCAGAAGTTAGATGACACAAAGATGTCAGATAATAAAAAAAAAAAATATTGATTGACACAACCGTATCATTTATATGAAGAAAATAACCCTAAAATTCTGTATTACTTAATGCAAAATTGCACTTGTCAATTAATTTTCAAACTCCATGTCTCAAACCTCCTATGGTTTTTGCCCTCTTCTTAATCCTATCTTTCAGGCAATGAGGAGGGCATGCCCTATGAGCACACTTAATTTTTACCCTGTTAGTGGTGGTTGAGCCCAAATGTGTGCTTTAATAAGAATCAAAGGCACTTTATCTGGGACAGGACCTACTTCATTGCATGCAAATTAAACTCCAACACTTAAAGGAAAAAGGCGCAATGGATTTAATTAAAAAGTAAACATAAGACCACAGGCATTGAAAATTCAATTAAAGGATTTATGCAAAGGTTAGCTTTTTTCTTCTGTGCGTGTCTCTGTGTTACTGTTTGTGTAATGAGCTTTTCATTTTGAAAATCAATAGGAAATGTGAATCGGCGGCATCATCCTTCTCTTTACATGTGTTTAAATCAGAAGAGCAATGCATCTTCTGTGCTGTCATAGGAAATGGACACATCATTCTGAAAGGAAGCATAATAAGTGCCTATTTGCTTTCATGGGACAAAGAGAAACTGGTTTATGTACGATTTGAAATGTGCTAATTGGCTATGATGCCAAAAATAAAAGTAGTTTGAGTACATATTCAAAATTACTACTTATCAAATATTGCAAAGTATCCAGTTAGTCAAAACATTTTGACCACTCAGAGGTGAGGCAAATCATTTTGATCATCACCTAACAAGGCCACATGTCAAGGTCTGTGTAGAATAGGTGGTAAGCGAACAATCAGTTCTCGTAGTCAACGTGTTGAATGCAGGAGAAATGGGAGGAGTAAAGACCTGAGCAACTTTAACAAATTTTTCCAAATTGTTATGGACAGATGACTGGGTCATAGCATCTCTGAAACGGCAAGGCTTGTGGGGTGCTCCCAGTAAGCAGTGATGAGTTCCTACCAACAGTGGTCCGAGGAAGGACAAACCACAAACCGGCGAAAGGTTGTTGAGTGCCCAAGGACAACAACGGTTATCCTGTCTGGTCCGAACTGACAGAAGGTCTACGGTGGCACAAGTTACAGAAAATTTTAATGATTGTTACGGGAGGAATGTGTCACAACACACAGTGATTTGCACCCTGCTGTGTATGGGGCTGCGTAGCCGCATACTAGTCAGACTGCCCATGATGACCCCTGTCCACCATCAAAAGTGCCTACATTGGGCATGTGAGCGTCAGAATTGGACCGTTTTGACAGGTTTGTGAAAATTAAAGCTTTTCTGAAAGAGGAAGTGAGAGCCAGGCAAACAATCCAATGTATATTTATTAAGGCACAAATTGTTTCTTTTCAGCAACATGCAAGGCGCACACAATTCCTGCTGCGTGCGTGTCTCTCTCTCCACTGGCGGTCTGGATATCCTTTTTAAATCCCTCTGCATTCTCACTGCAAACACAGAACAGCTATTAGAGGTGATTCCCCACAGGTGTTAAACCTTACTCCACTCACTCGCTCGGCCTTGATCTCCACAGACGTTGCGCGGCCACACTCCCACCACCACATACCCCATCGCTCGACTCAGGCTGGGGAGCCATCCTGCCTGCTACTTACTCCCCCCATTCCTGGAGAGGAAGTCTGCAATAGCCATCTGCGCACCCGGCCTGTGGACCACCTCGAACTTAAAAGGCTGGAGAGCTAGATGCCAATGGGTGATCCGCGCATCACCTGCACAAACACCTGCTGACGAGGCTCCGTTATGGTCGAAAAATTAGGCATAAACCTTTGATAATAGCCAGCCAGCTAGCCCAAGGATGTGTCTCACCTCCTTTTTGGTCTTAGGTCTCGGGCAGGCTGTAATTGCTGTGGTCTTATCAATTTGGGGCCACACTTATCCCTGACTGTAGGGTGCTACTGGTTGTTTAGATAAATTTTACTATCAGAAATTATTAATAATTATCAATTATTAATTAAACTAAATAATAGAATTTAATTAATTCATTTCTATCATCGGGGCAGCACTCTTTGACAAGAAAAAAATTGTAGTAAGTGACTGATTGAGTCTCATAAAAATCTACCCTGAAGGTTGAGTATTTTGATTAATAATCAAATGATGACCGTCACTAATCTGTAATTATGAATATCCCTGTGCACACTCCTTACCTTCACCCACCTGCTTGTATCCAAAGCCTAGGATTGAATCAAGCTTTAGTGAATGGAGGTTTCATTACAATCTCAATCCACCAAGGCTTGATATGTACCCCCCTTTATACTTACAGGTATCCTATATGCTCCTGCTCGATCAGTGGTGGCCTGTGGTGCGTGGGGGACCCGGACCAATGTTTCCATCTCCATCGTGGATCCTGGAAATACCCAAGTACCACCAAATCGAGTAGCTCCACAGCTTTGTGAACTTCAGCCAGCATCCACAGTAATTAAACAAATAATGAAACTGTTCATCTCAAGCACAATAACACACAATAGCACAACCATAAACTATCAAACAGTCATGATAATTGAAATATTAATGAATGAAACTAATTACTTAGGTTTTTGATTGGGTTCAAGTGTTCTTAACTGCCCCATCCTTCAATAACAGTTCCTTTGCAAAGTTTGAATCATATTATGTCTGATTCACAAGCGATCCACACCGACATGAGCTGAAAAAAAATGCAGACACATAGTACTATAGTCATACATACAAAATCATCCTCCACTGAGGAGCACATCGCTGGAATCAAATCAAAATGGTCAAAGATACCCATCTTAATACATGTTTACATACACTGATGTGTCAAAACATTATGACCACTCACAGGTGAAGCAACTTACATTGATCATCTCCTAACATGGACATATAGAAATGCCTTTCAGAGTTATAACTTGGCAATAATTCTTTTAAAAGTGGTGAGATACATGGCAGTAGTCGAAAAGTCTGTGTAGTTCATGTTAATATACAAAATAATTAAAAATTGTCCAGATGGGTCCCCTTTGGTGTTATTAGGAATAGTTAGCCACACAAGGCCTCCTCTCTTGAACTGTGCACCAGGAGGCGGGCCAAGGGTGCAATGGTGCATGTTGTGGGATGTGTAAATGCAAATGAGCAATGTTTCATGATGTCATGAACAGACAGATTTCAAACCGAGACTTTTCAGCATGGTGGCAACTATAAATACTCTTTTTAGACAATTGCATGACCCCTCTAATCAAATCAAATCAATCAATCAAATCACTCAATCAAATCACTTTATTGTCACACTACTGTGTACACGAGTGCAACAGCAGGTGAAATTCTTGTGTGCAGTTCCGAGCAACATAGCAGTAATGACAGTGACGAGACATAAACCACTTTACAATAAACAACATATTACACAAAACAATTTACATAAACTTACACAACAATTTACATAACAAATGTACACATACCTACACAACAATTTACATAACAAATGTACACAATACACACAATGTAGAATACACACACTAGAGAAGGGTATAAATATATATATATATACACTGACTGAATTGGGAGCGAGAATATATTGACAGAATGAGGATTAATAAAGTGCAGTGCTGATTGTTGATCGTGAGGGATCAAGTGTTCAAAAGTCTTATTGCTTGTGGGAAGAAGCTGTCATGTAGTCGGGTGGTGCGGGTCCTGATGCTGCGATACCGCCTGCCTGATGGAAGCAGTGAGAGCAGCCCATGACTCGGGTGACTGGAGTCTTTGATAATCCTCCGAGCTTTCTTCACACACCGTCTGTTATATATATCCTGGAGGGAGGGAAGCTCACCTCCGATGATGTTTCTGGCCGTTCGCACCACCCTTTGCAGGTCTTTGCGGTTGTGGGCGGTGCTATTGCCGTACCAGGCGGTGATGCAGCCAGTCAAGATGCTCTCAACAGTACTAGTGTAGAACAGTGTGAGGATGTGTTGGTTCATTCCAAACTTCCTCAGCCGTCTCAGGAAGAAGAGGCGCTGGTGAGCCTTCTTCACAACGGCCTCAGTGTGGACGGACCATGTGAGTTCCTCAGTAATGTGGACACCGAGGAACTTGAAACTGCTGACTCTCTCCACCGGTGCTCCATTAATGGTGATGGGGCTGTGTTCTCTGTCTTTCTTCCTGAAGTCCACCACAAGCTCCTTGGTTTTACTGACGTTGAGGGAGAGGTTGTGTTCCTGACACCAGCGCGTCAGAGTGTGCACCTCCTCTCTGTAGGCTGTTTCATCATTGTCAGTGATCAGACCTACAACCGTTGTATCGTCAGCAAACTTAATGATGGCATTGGAGCTATGTGTCGCCACACAGTCATGTGTGTAAAGAGAATACAGGAGTGGGCTGAGAACACAGCCCTGCGGGGCTCCAGTGTTGAGGGTCAGTGATGAGCCATATATTAGAATGGCCATATATTAGATTTTTGCATGGAAAGACATATACAGTATTATACATTTAATCATACACTGTTAATAAGCATTCAATACTATAATATTTTATATGTTTATATTAACAGTATACTACTAGGGGTGTAAATCGGCAGTTTCATCTTATCTCATTTCTCTTTGCAAGTGAGCCGATGTTTTTCGATTCCTTAAAGTCTGATTTTGATTCGATTCAAGGGCTTGTGATCAATATTACGATATATTTTTCCTATATTACACAATCAATTAAATGTATTATCTCACAATTGCGGGGCGGCACGGTGGTGCAGTGGTTAGCACTGTCGCCTCACAGCAAGAAGGTCATGGGTTCAAACCCCGGTTGCCCCGGCCTTTCTGTGTGGAGTTTGCATGTTCTCCCCGTGTCTGCGTGGGTTCTCTCCGGGTGCTCCGGCTTCCTCCCACCATCCAAAGACATGCAGGCTAGGTTAATTGGTGTCTCCAAAAATTGCCCTAGGTGTGGATGTGAGTATGAGTGTGTGTCTGTATATGTGTGGCCCTGCGATGGACTGGCGACCTGTCCAGGGTGTACCCCGCCTTTCGCCCAATGTTAGCTGGGATAGGCTCCAGCCCCCCGTGACCCTGTACAGGATAAGCGGTTGAAGATGAATGATGATGATGATCTCACAATTGCAAGCAAAATATAATTTGAATATTTTATTGAGCTCTCTGAAAAGTGCAAATTCAGTATCCATGTTGGGACTTCCACAACAAAATAAGATTTATTGAAAATAAATTTAAACAGAAGAATAAATATTATAAGAAATAAAGTCACATACATGTGATCATCAATCGTTTGATGACAGCTTATTGCTTTGTGGAATGAGGTAAACACTACAGTGACAATTTGTCATCTCTACAGTAGTCAAGCAAGTTTATCCTTTCAAAATACTTACATACCCACAACAGGAGAGTATGTGCTATGTGTGTTTTTCTTCCACAGTTGTTTTGAAAGTTTCTGTTACAGTTTACTGTGATAAATATTAGTATGCTGTGATGTGAAGAAGTGAAAAGTTAGAGCAGAGCAGTGTTTTTTCTTTCTCTTATCAGCACTGTTCAGGATGTCAGGGCTGTTTAGCCATTTGAATAGGTTGAATTGCTCCATAGCTCTTAAAATAGAAAATTCTTGTGTAAAATTAATATATGTTGCATTTGCCACAATATCGAGCATGTGATCTGCAGCATCCTATCACCGAAGCTCGCAGCCTTGACACACGCACACGGATAGTGCAGAGCGCAACTTCAGGCTTCAATCACTCCACACGCTTCCATGTCCAACAGGAGAAGCAGATTTAGCTCTTTTAAAGTGAGATGAATATCATAAGGTTGCTGCATCGCAAGACGGAAATGCATAAGAATGTGGCTGGCATGAGAATTTCAAAATAAAAGTGCATCTTAAAAAAACATGCATCGTTGCTGATGATGTTTAATCGGTGACATCGTATTGTTGGTGATTTGTTTGATGCATTGATCCAGTTCGATGGATTGTTACACCCCTATATACTACTTCAAGTCAAAGACTCTTAATTTGCAAAGACATTAAGACTTATTATTAAAAATGACAACCACGTCATTTTGTGGGGCTTCTTTGGCACTTTCGGCTCAGGTGTCAATTTGCATGCTCTTCAGGCCTTTGCATTGCAAGTACATTTCTCTATGAGTTAAGCTATTATGCTGTTTGATCATATTTAAAAAGTAGTTGGTTATGAAATGCAAATTGTATATACAACGAACCACATTAATATCATTTTGCAAAAATAATTAATTTGAAGAAACAAGGTTGGACTCTGCATATGAAGCTGGGAAAGGAGTAAGTATTTTAACATAAAAGTGTTTTACACACTTTACATTTAACAAACACTGTTTTCAAAGACACTGGCCTAGTTTGATCAATGTTGCCTTGATTGCTTATTAGAAAAGAATAGCAGAGCTGCCTGCAAGTTAAGACTTCTTATGGTACACTCTATTGGAATGCTGTCATTAATCTGAAAAACAAATCAAAAAGCTTATATTTTACTAGAACACATTTCTATTACATATGGTGTGAACAATCCATTCAGAATGAAGTTTGAATGCATCTGTAGTGTTGAGGATTGTACTTAAGTACACCGTTTAGAGCAATTGAGGCAGCCCTAAAAGGATTTCCTCTGTCAGTTTATGTGTGTCTCTATCCAGTCAGCATTGGTATTGATCCAGGGGCACTCTCAGCTACACAAGTGATTCCACAAAAAAATATTTACAGACTTTTTCCTCACAATCAAGTCAGCAGTATGACCAAAATTCCATCAGTCTTCACTCTGGATCTGCAGTGCCTGTAGGGATGTGTTTTAGCCTAATGAAATGGTATCACTATAGACAATAATCCCTATAACAGGATTGAGGCAGGACACCTATGTCAATACTAGCAAATGGGATTTCTAGCTCTCAGAGTGCCACCCCTACACCATCTCCTATGGTTATCTAAGTCTGACTTCCTCAACCACTCCTGTGACTCCACACCGTGAATGGAACAATGCCTGAATGAGGGAGGTCGGTGAAGAAGGGCCGTATCAATTTTCCTCACAACCAGATTAAAAGATTAAATCTCCTGAAGTTCCTTTCTGAAGTTTTTTGTTAATGGGCAACAGATGCACCAAATGTTCCAAGATAGAGGCAAAGAATCGCTGTATCAGCGAAAGGCAAAGAAATCATAAAATGAAAAGGATTGTGTAAATATATTGGCCCTTAATTAAGGCTTGCTGTGAAATGTTTAGCTGTTCTCAAAGCTTCTTTGGCATAGTGAATGAGACAAAATGAGGTAAAGATATTGCAGTTCTAAAATTATGGGCTTTTTTTGATGAAGTGTAAAAAAACAAGAGTTTATGAGTCCTGCCTGAGTGGCTTCACACTGGAGTTAAAAGCATAATGACATAAGGAATCAACCTTTCCTGGATTTTCTGGACAAATAAAAGTTATTTGTACAACAAAAAAACATACTATTAGTTTCAGATTTCAAGACGACTTTGCCAGAGCATTTCTTGAAACTAGGATTGCCACGGTGTAAAGTCTTACAGGTTTTACTCGGTACAAGTGACAACACTGGTGTGAAATTTTATATCAGATAAAAGGGGGGACATTATTAATGGAACTTCCAATATCAATACAATAGCCTAACAGATAGAATAGCCTTAAATAAAGAATAGTTGTCTAATGAAGAGTTTGCGACCCATGATAAATTAACCTAAATAACACATTGAAAGCCAGATGTTCTTTACCAACATATTAAATTACACAGACCACGACGTACTCGCACTGACAGAAGATGTTTAATTGCAGGTAGAGAACATAAGTGGTGGGTAACTGTAAGACATCTCGGATTCAGAATGACACAAGAAATGCTGTTAGACACACAGACACGCTTGAAGAAACAAACTTTATTATTATTATTATTATTCTTTTTTTTTTATTATTATTTTTTATTATATATAGTTTTATTATCTTCCTGAGGTACACTGATAATGTTATTATGTTTTTTTTATTATTTATATATTTTTATTTTGTAATATATGATAATTTCCCACCCCACAGGTGGATTTATGTTTCTGCCTGTGGGTGCCCCAATGACTGGTGGGGTTGGGGGTGATAGTAGGGGGGTCAGATCTGATTTGTATTTGTTTTTCCATCATTTGTTGTGCGTGACGTATTGTTTCGTCAGGTCTTGTGACGAGAAGACAAATACTGCATTGCAAATGGCATAATGATGCCTTCACAGTACACTTCGAAGGGAAAACTATAATGATGGCAACACAGTTGGATCGTTACAAGAGAATTTTCTTGTTGCACACACATAGTCCAAAGCATGGTGTGAACTAGCGAACAAATAACCTACAGCATCACATCGCCATACATATCAAAACGGTCAAAGATGTCCATCTAGCACATGTTTTCATACAACAACAATTAAAAATAGCGCAATTAAAACAATTAAACATTGTCCTTCTCTCTCAGTTTTCTTATAATTATTTAATCATTATACTGTATCCAGTATTAAATACATTTTATTTAGGGGTCTTTCAATGTATTAATCGGCATATCATGTTATTAATTCCATTAAAGTCTTTAACCAATTGACAGCCCAAGTCTTTAGTTTTCATATTTTCGATCATTGTTGGATGATTATATTTAAAGAATATTTCAAGACTGATTTCTCAGATTCCATAAAAAAAAAAGGCAAACGGGGATCTGATTGCAATGAAAAACCAACCAACCACAGTTTGATTGTATCCGTGATGTTTAGAGGCACATCGATCTGGGGTTGGGGCTCTGGGCAACATCACAATAGATCAGCATGTGGCAAAGCGTTTACTGTATATAATGGTGTCCCTGTCTCTAAAACATTGCAAAATAAATTAGAGCCTCATTTAGGTTACCTCAAGCAAAACTTCTGAATATCTTTCATTCCATGAACTTGTAAAACATAAGTAAATAAGGGTGTTTGGGTCCTATATAAAACAACCAAACTTAGACTCCTTTAAAAGGACCAAAAACTGGACAGAGTGAAAAAGGACGCAGTTCTCTTTGCATTCACACTATTTGTGACCTTGAAAGTGGGCTCAGATCTATTTTTGGTCCACTTGACCTGTTATGGGGTCTCTGTCCATTTCACCTTCACATTGTGTTCTTTTTGCGGAACCCAGACCACTTTATAAAAGACCAAATTTATAATAATTTTTATAATTATGTCTAAATTAAATTTGAGTACAATTAGTATAGCATATTAACTTGTTATATTATTAAACATGTTTAATACCCTTAAAATTAATAAGCAACATTAGTACAGGGGTCTCTGATCAGTAAAACGCATTTTATTGATCTTCTGCATCAAAAAAAGAACTCAAAAGTTTGCATACCCTGGCAGAAATGTTGAAATTTTGGCATTGATTTTGAAAATAAGACTGATCATGCAAAAAACGTCATGGTTACTGTCGTAACCTCTGAGACGTTGTGTCGATCTTGAGAGCCCCCAACACCTCCCATTCTTTGAGAAAAGGCCAATGAGAATTGGCGCGTGTAATTTGCATGCCACTCCCCCAGACATACGGGTATAAAAGGAGCTGGAATGCAATTCCATTAAGATTTTGTGCTGAGGAGCACAAAACAAGGTCTGATCATTTCATCAGCTAGTACATTGTTGTGGCAAGAGGGACACAATGTCTTGTTCCCTCCATCAGGGAACGGAGGTTACGTCAGTAACCATGACATTCCCCTTATGTCACTCACTCGATATTGTGTCGATGTAGTAACACTAGGGGTCCCTATAAAAAACGCCACACAGCTGAACCGTGTTACGTGAACTGCTGATGCAGGTGCAAGCAGGCTGCTGCATGCATGCGTAATAGCAGGTGCATCAGACTGCCCCAAAAGACGTCATGTAGTTCCCCACATCCCAGAGGGGGCGTAGCGATATAACTTTCATGGGAGCATGCCGTGCCAGCCGCGGCCATTTCTCTCTATGTTTTCTCTCCACAGAGTATTAGATTCGACTGGGACCATCTAACCCTATCATACGCATCGGGGAATGTGTTCTTTTCCTTCTCTATTCTTTCAGGGGGAAAAGACCTCGTGGGGACCACATCCTGCCCAAAAAGGGAGGTCAACATGTGGCATATTCTTTCAGGGGGAACAGACCCCACGGGGACCACATCCTGCCCAAAAGGGGAGGTCAATATGTGGCAATACGACACATGGGCTCAGCATCCACGCATGGAAGAGGCGCGGTGGTAGGTCCCACCACGAATCAAACACAGCGACCGGGGGCAGAGATAGCTCTGCCCAAGGTAGACGCGGGTCTGCCGACAGGGAGACCTTACCGTGGAATATACATCACAGGGGTTACCGGAGTAATCGTCACCTGTAGAGCACCTATCCCAGTACAAGGCATATTAGACCCCGTAGTGGGGCTGGCTGCGAACTCCTCTGCTGAGTTCACAAACCATAGGGCTAGGGAAGAAAGACATCCAGGGTCCACGACTTCGAGAACTCGACTGGGGGAAAAAATGCACGTTTTCACCTCAGGGGAGGGGAAAGGTGCTATATGCAAGTGATACACCCGGCAAGCTGTTTCATATTTCCAAACTCTTCCTGTTCATACCTGAAAGAACACGGGACGAAACAGGCTCATCTCGGATATTGTAAAAAGGTGTAGGGTTGGTTTGTAGGTTTATAGGTAGCTGCTCTGCAGATGTCTGCTAGAGAGGTGCCATTGGCCAGTGCCCACGAAGACTCCACACTCCTTGTAGAGTGTGCTCGAACCTGCAAGTGAACTTTAAGTAGGTGCGCAAAGCACACTCCAGACACAGCAACGACAGTGCTGGGTATGCCTCCTCCCGAGGCAGCACTTGCAGGTTCACCATCGGATCCCTGAAGGGAGTCGTGGGAACATTGGGCACATAGCCCTGTCGGGGTCTCAGGATCACGTGAGAATCTGCCGGACCAAACTCCAGGCAAGAGTCGCTGACATAGAACGCTTGCAGTTCCCTCATCCTCTTGATGGAGGTGAGTGCAATCAGGAGGGCCGTCTTTAAGGAGAGGGCTTTCAGCTCAACTGAATTTAGCGGCTCAAACTGGGCTCTCCAAAGGCCCAAGAGGACCACGGAGAGATCCCATGAGGTGAAGTGGCATGGTCTGGGATGATTCAGCCTCTGGGCTCCTCTGAGAAACCTGAAGATCAGGTTGTGTTTCCCTAGGGACTTACCATCCACTGCATCATGGTGTGTGGCTATAGTGGCTGCATATACCTTCAAGGTTGAGGGTTGGACTGCCACTCCTCCAGTCTCTCCTGCAGGAAGGAAAGCACTGACCCGACTGCACATCTCTGGGGGTCTTCGCTCTGGAAGAACACCAATTTGCAAACAAACGCCACTTCAGGGTATAAAGCTGCCTGGTAGATGGAGCTCTGGCTGGATTGATCGTGTCTACGACTGCTGGTGGTAGGTCAATTAGATCTTCCACGTCCCGTCCAAGGGACAGACATGGAGGTTCCAGAGGTCTGTGCCAGATTGTGCCCCATCCCTGAGAAAGAAGTTCCTTCCTCAGAGGAATCTGCCAGGGAGGTGCTGTCGTGAGGAGCGTGAGGTCCGAGGACCAAGTCTGGGTGGGCCAGTATGGGGCCACGAGGGTGACTTGTTCCTAATCCTCCCTGACTTTGCACAGGGTCTGTGAAAAAAGGCTCACTGGAGGGAATACGTATTTGCGCAGCCCTCGGGTCCAGCTGTGTGCCAGCGTGTCTGTCCTGAGGGGGGCTCCCTTCAGGGAATACCAGAGTGTGCAGTGGGAGGATTTCCGGGTAGCGACCAGGTCTACCTGTGCTTGGCCGAATCGACCATATCAGCTGGACCACCTGGTGGTGGATTTGGGGGTGTGTGAGGTCTAAAGGCATAGGGAATCTTGTGAAAATTTATGGCAAGATGAATGCAGCATGTTATCAGAAAATACTGGCAGACAATTTACATTCTTCTGAACGAAAGCTGTGCATGGGACACTCTTGGACTTTCCAGTACGACAATGACCCTAAGCACAAGGCCAAGTTGACCCTACTGAGGTTACAGCAGAAAAAGGTGAAGGTTCTGGAGTGGCCATCACAGTCTCCTGACCTTAATATCATCGAGCCACTCTGGGGAGATCTCAAACCTGCAGTTCATGCAAGACGACCAAAGACTTTGCATGACCTGGAGGCATTTTGCTAAGACAAATGGGCAGCTATAACACCTGCAAGAATTTGAGGCCTCATAGACAACTATTACAAAAGACTGCACGTTGTCATTGATGCTAAAGGGGGCAATACACAGTATTAAGTATTAATGTTTTGTTTTATGATTGTTATATTCTGTTATAACTTACAATTGAATATGAATCCCATAATAAATAAAAGAAATGTGTTTTGCCTGCATTTTTGCATTTCTTTAAAAATGGTACATATATTGCCAATTCTCCATTTATAAGTTCCACCTTTTAAATTTCTTTTCCTCATTAATTTACTAATTGCTTATCTTTATCCATTTGATAATCGAGTTCAAAAATGCCATTGGATAGTAGACTCGTGGGAACAACCAATGAACTTTCGACTTAGTTTTAAGACACACCCCCTCTCTCATGTGCCATTTGAAGACAGCCTGTCATTAACCTAGTTTCCATCCACTTTTTACGCTTTTTTGTTATCGACAAAGTGAAAATGTGAAAAAAAAATTGCCTTCTGTCTTCTGCCTGTTTAAATGCCTTGTATCGATAAAAATTGATGATGACATTATCCTTAAAAAAAACACTATTTTTATTATCGCAAAATAAATTTGATCTTAATGCGTTTCCATACAGAAATGTGTTTATCACTAATTGTGTACCTCCCCCCCCCCCCCCCCCCCCGAAGTCTTTGTAAAATGGAGAGAGTATTGAGACAATTCATTGAAATTAGCCCGCTTACTGTCATTATAATGTATAATGTCGCAAATAAAGACGAGGAATTGCAATCAAAAAGTGAGCAGTTGCCCATTTGATAGGACTGTAATATTGGTCCTGATGTTGCGCCTATCGCAGGTTGCCACCGGTTCCGACCCGAAAGTGAGTCATCATGGCCCTGTTCAAGATGGCATCCTGCACCAAGTAGTGGGGGAAACTTTTAGTCTTAGTAAAAGGACCATCCATAGATGTGTATTTGCTGTGTGCATAGCTTTTAAAGAAACAGTGATGTGGTTTAATATCAGGGTTTACATATATGATATATTCCTGATATTCAATAGGCTATTTAGAACAATCATCTAATCTAAAGCATCACCATCACAACTGCATTATGTCTCACATATTTGTCCAACAACTTTTAATGACCAACTGAACTTGATTGTCATATAAATCTAATTTTACCGTCATAATGCAATTGGCATTTTCTGAAGAAGCTCACCAAATGTGTTGTGAGGTAAAGAGGGTTAGATTTAAAATATTTAAAAGTATTAATATGTTCAAAAGCTAATTTTCTGAAAGTGAACTCAGCACTGGACAAATAGTTCTGATAGTTTATAGTCTTGAAAAGTGTAGAACATTCTGAGAATGTCATTCAGCTGACTTTTTTCATCTACAGAACAGGGTAAGGCTAATTTAAGTTTGTGTAAAGAAAAGGCAATTATATAGGCCTAACAATATTATTTTTTGTTTGGTAATATTTTTTTTTTTAATTTAATGCTTTTTTGTGTGGTAATTTATTTTATTTAATACAGGGAATTTTGCTGCCATTTTTTCATATGTAAGCTAAACAATAATTTTATACGATTGGGCTATATGATAGTGTTCCATAAAAGCACACTGAAGCTTTATATAATCCTAATAATGTGTATTTATTTGTAATTTAAAACATATCTATGATATATTTTTTGTATTGTTGGCTAATTCAAAGACTGCAGTCAACTTTAATAAATAAATGGATGACTACCATGATTAAATTAATCGCAAAGAGTTGCCATTCATTTGATCTCCACACACTTGTCAATAACAGGTGCATGATACAAGATATTTGTGCATCCTGGAAGTGTCATGATGCAGATGTGTTTGCATTTTTGGATCTGTGCAGGTATGCCTTTAAAACCAATCCATAACACTAATGCTTCACATACAATAAATTGGCTTTCAAGGATGTATAAGTTGTCCTCATGATTAACACTGGCTAACGATTGGGGTAAATTATGTCATGTGACACTATATTTTTGCGTTAATGACAATTTCCTCCACAAAAAGTGTTTCCAAACCATTTTTTGCGACATTAGTAGTATTGACATAGAGTTTATGTGCTAGAGTTAAACGGATAAATATTATGTCAACACTTGTGAAATTTTTGCTATAATTTGCGTTTCCATCAGCTATATCAGTAAACTTTTTGATGCGCTACACTTTTAGTAGCAAAAAAACCCTTGGATGGAAACATAGTTATTGGACGGTTATTTATAGAGGTATAAGCAGTTTGGGCTGTATGAAGCCTGTGCCAAAGAAACAGATGCAAATCATATCAGAAGTTAATGGTCACTTGTCACCGCTGCTGCTAAATGGCCAACATTTGTTTTCCTCACTACTGGCACTTGAGGTACCGAGCTGCTGGAGGAAGCCGCCTAACCTCCGGACTGCAACGGCTGCCGGATCCTGAACCTACCTGAAGCAAACGTTCTGTTGCTCATTCTGTTGACTGCATTGCGGTTAACGGCTCCCTTCCATTGTGCACAATGGAGGAGAGTCGTGCTTGGCATTTAACAGCAGTGGTGACAAGAGGCCATTAACTTCTGATACACTTTGTGTCCGTTTCTTTTGCGCAGGCTTCATAGCGTGCCAGCTGCTCATACCTCTATAAATAACTGTCCAGTGACAGGCTGTCTTACATCTCCTTCGAGTAGCACATGTAAGAGGGGGTGTGTCTGCATTGTTCATTGGTAGCTCCCACATGTCAACTGTCCTATGGCATTATTTAATTTTGATTGTCAAATAGACAATAGAAGAAAGAAAAGCAACTGGCAAATGGAATAAGAAAAGCCAAAGTAAAAAGAAAAAGATAAGTTATTGGCAAATAGATGAAGAAAGGGCAACCGGCAAATGCATTTTTATAAAAACACAATTTAAAGGTGCATTTAAAAATTAATAGATATATAATTTATTTCTTCATTCTTTTGTAATTGGCAGTCCATGGCTTCCATAATCAAAAGACTTTTTTGCATCCTCAATGTGGTTTTTCACTGATCCCACATTGGTGCAAGCTCCGCAGCTGTCTACTACCCAACTGTCATACCGTACTGGAGTTCGTGCCTAAGGAAAAATCATGGTGGACGAGATGATATCATGTGCAGATTTAATTTGAAAAAATTTTAATTCAATAATTGTATTCTCATATTATGACCAATGGATCACTTGCATTTCTTGTGTGTAAAGTATACATTTTTAATGTGATGTGTATAACTGATTAAAAACATTTTGTTTTATTCACTTTAACAGAGTTTGAATTACTCATATTCAGTTTCTATTTTTCTTGTGGGAGTTCATAAAAGTAATTCACTTAAAACATTACCTTTCTTATGGTTGTTTCAAAGAAGATCTTAGAATCATTGTCTCTATGGGTGCTTTCACACATGGTTCGATTGCCTGGTCTGAACCAGAGTTTGTTTCCTCCCCCTGGTCTCTGTTTACTTTATATTTTGGGTCCAATTGCATCATCAGTGTGAGTACAAGTGGCAGCTATTTACCACTGAATCTAGGTAACGACTCAAGAAGACATCAACTTCACCGTGTTATTGAATTATTCGTTTACTGACGTCAAACAAACCTGGGTGCGCACCAAAAGTGCTAATGTGAAAACATCTTTAAATATACTTGCATAATTAAATTAATTTAAACTGACTGATCTCAGTTCAGTAATGGGTTAAAATTTTGACACACAGTCACGTGACAAATCAAGACCACAGATTCAGAATTTATAATGTGCCATTTTATTTGAACATGGTTGGCTGTGATTGGATGATGCTGGCCATTACTTTAATAATCAATATTTATTATGTAAATGTCTGATGTAATGTCTGTAACATCTCAAAAACATGAATAACCAACACTACTGGAAACATAATAAATCATTTGATTCAAAAATATGACTTTCTATAGCTTGGTATTATTTAAAATTTCACAACTTATTCCCACTGTCAACATATGTTGCCATATATTTTTAGGAAAAATATTTGCTCTTGAAAGTTCCTTTTTAATTTTTTGCTTGTTGATTAGTTGCTACTACTTACAAATCAAAAAGGGAAATGGAATATACACACAGCGGTCATGGTCATGTCTCAGGAGAATATAAAGATGTTCTCATGGATTTGCTGACTAGCGCCCCATCGGTCAGTACTAGCTTACTGTACTTCACAAAAGTCTGGACACGGAGGAGGACTGCAAGGGTGTATGGTGCCATTTGGGACAGGGCCTTAAAGTCTCCTAAATGGGCTGTACAGTTGTATAAATTCATGTTGAAAAAATAACTCCAGAAAAAATTCTGTAGTAGTCTCCAGGAGTTTTAGAATTGGTACACAGCTTTATACAGTGTATATCTTATAAGAAACTTTAAGTCAGTCCCTCACAGCCTTGATTTTATTCAAAAATCAAATATGCCATTACTCTGAATAAGAACTATTCAACAATGGCAAAAGTACATTACTGTTTATAGACAGGGACAGAGTTGAGAATTGTTCAACTTTTATCTTCACTAAAAATGTTCTGTTGAAACATACGTCTCTTACCACAAAAGATCAAGAAGAGAGGACTAATTTCACGACTAAAATTACTATCTGTATGAAAAGTGAGACTGGACAGCCCGTTCACATCCTGAATTTTATAGAAATATCTTTATGCACAGGATTAGCATCGGGACAAGAAGCGAACAGGAGATGCAGCAGAGTGGTTCAGACATCATTGTATATCCCCGATACATAATCAGCTCCAGACTCAAACTCATTCATGAAAATACACCTGTCCACCCAGCTGTCTAGCTCTCACTTCATTCATAAAAGCGGATGTGAGCTCCTGTTTCAAAGTGTGTTTTCACAGAGGACCTTACTTTTCTTTCATGCATCCCAACATAGGAAAAATGATGGAACTTGTGCTTCAGTGTGTAAAGAATAATAAGCATGGGTTGCATGTAACATTGACATGACAAGGTCATGCTCATGTATTTTAGTTGATATTTATCCTCTGCAATGAACTCTATATTTTGGAATTTTCATTGTTTAGGCCATAATTATCTTAAATGTTTAGTATGTGTGTTGATTCTCTGAATACTTTTCTTACAAAAGCTATAATTCTATCTCTTACCGTGCCACTATAACAGTTGAGCTTCTTTAATTGTATTATCAGATTTGTGATGTTCTAAATTGAGTTATATTATGAAGATGTATCTTTGATCTTTTCAGATAAGAGTTTGATGCACAATGTAAACATACTGTATCATTCAGAACTTTCTCCCCAGACCATTAAGAAATCTTCATAGTTCACATGATGTTACAAACCAATGGGTTCTCACTCCAGAAGGTGGCAAAAAACGCTGCTTGAGCAAGAGCCACAAATTTCACTATGTAGACATCAATAGCGCCTCTCAGAGTTCTGTATTTCAATAAAAACCTGCTGTCAATATGCTGACACAACACAACGGTCTTTGGATTTTTATCATCATGAAATTATACATTATGTTGGGGTATAATTTTTGTCATCATGATTCAGCAGCATGTTTATTTATTATTTTTTTTTGCACAGGGCTTTTGCACAAGTGTCAGTATTCAGTATTTGACGCACACACACACACTAACAAAACACAACCCCTAAACCTAACCCTCACAAAAAACGTCCTGCTGTTTTACTTTTTCAATAAAACATTGTTTTTTTTAAGCGATTTGAATTATGGGGACACTAGAAATGTCCTCATAAACCAGATTTATAGCACAGTAACCTAAACAACCCCCCCCCCCCCCCCCCCCACACACACACACACACAGTCATTTCTAGTTCAATAGCACAAAGTTGATTTTGACAATTTGTTGTACAGTAATAAATGCAATTTTTTGCAATATTCCCATGGTTGTAATTTTGCTAAATATAAATCACAATTATGTATTTCTTTCAAACAGATCAAATTTGTAAGTAATCTAAGTATCAGCTTTGTACTGCAAATCCTTACACTAAATCTAAGGTTCCCCGTCTGTCGATCACTTCGACATTGTGTTGAAGAAGCGACACTAGGGGTCTCTCTTGAGCGCCGAATATACCTCTGATCTATGAAAAAAGGCCAATGAGAAGTGGCAGGCAGAATTTGCATGTCCCGCCCGCGGACATACGGGTATAAAGGTGGGGAAATACGTCTGTTCATTCAGAAATTTTCTTCGGAGTCGAAGGTCGTGTATGCAGCGAGCTGCGAGTCACACACCTGTTCCTCTATGGAGCCCCTCGAGCTGGATGAGCTCGCCGCTGCATCGGAGAGCGGTCCTGCATCTGACGCAGATGACTCCAGGCTGACTCCAGCACGTCCAGGCTGAGGCTGATGCCCAGATATCCAACATGTTTGCCCAGGCCGCCGCCAGCGTGGGCTTGGCCTGGAACCCTCCGTTCTCCCCACAGCCTTCTGGCTGGATGATTGGTTCCTTGCGTCTGCACATCGCTCACAACCCCCGCTCACTCCAAGGCCTGTAGGACAACGTCGACACTGCCCGCTTAAACCTACAGCACCACCAGACAGGCCGCTTCTGCCCTGCATGCCATGGCCCTCCTGCAAGTCCACCAGGCCAAGGCACTCAAAGACCTGCACGAGGGTGGTCCTGATCCTGACGTGCTGCAGGAGCTGCGCTCAGCGACTGACCTCGCCCTCAGGGCCACGAACTCCAGAGGACGCCTCCATCGGACCTCCTCCTCAGTCACTAACCCGCCCCCTGCTGGGTGTGCGGAGCAACGTAAGTGCTTTGAGTCTTTTCTCAGCACCAGAGCCTCGGTATGCACTTTTGCCTCCTGACGCCATATTATCTGCTCCGCCCTGCTGCTCCGCTCTGCCGGGTATTTCAAAAATATGAATCCTGTTAGTGCCCCTAGCTACGGAGCTTGGATGCGTGGCTTTCACTTACCAACCCATCATGCTGTTTGGCCAGGACCATCTGACTCGGTTACGCAATTCAGTTTGCCAAGCTGGAATGCCTTGCAGCCTTCAGGACAGGCACTGCGGTCCCCTTAAAACTTTTCCAGAGGCTTCTGGTGCATATGGCATCTTCCGCGGCGGTCATGCCGCTGGGGTTGATGCATATGACACCGCTTCAGCACTGGCTCCAAACTCGAGTCCCGAGACGAGCATGGCGCCGTGGCATGCACCGTGTGATGATCACCGTGTGCCGCCAAACATTCAAACCCTGGACAGACCTCTGCTTTCTGCAGGCAGGAGTCCCCTTGCAGCAAGTGTCCCGATGTGTCTAGGTCACGACCGACGCCTCCAAATTGGGTTAGGGCGCCGTGTGCAACGGGCACACAGCCGCGGGCCGTTGGAAGGGGGCCCCGCTGCACTGGTACATAAACTGCCTAGAGTTGTTGGCTGTATTCTTTGCAGAGGTTTCTCCCACTAGTTCAGGGCAAACACGTCTTGATCAGATCAGACAGCACCACCATGGTGGCGTATATAAATCGGCAAGGCGGCGTACGCTCCCGCCACATGTCACAACTCGCCAGTCGACTCAAGTCGCTGTGTGCCACTCACATCCCCGGCAACCTCAATGTGATGTCACGACAATGCTTGCCCATTGTAGAGTGGAGGCTTCACCCCAGTTCGTCCAGCTTATTTGGGAACGGTTTGGCAAGGCTCAGGTAGACCTGTTCGCCTCCCAGGAGACCTTCCACTGCCCGCTCTGGTATGCCCTAACAGAGGCTCCCCTCGGGGCAGATGCACTGGCACAAAGCTGGCCCAAGGGGCTGCGTAAGTACGCGTTTCCCCCAGTGAGCCTTCTTGCACAGGTGCTATGCAAGGTCAGTGAGGACGAGGAACAAGTCACTCTGGTGGCTCCCTATTGGCCCACCCGGGCTTTGGTCTCGGATCTCGTACTCCTCGCGACAGCCCCTCACTGGCAAATTCCCCTGAGGAAAGACCTTCTTTCTCAGGGATGGGGCATGCTCTGGCATCCGCACCTAGACCTCTGGAACCTCCATGTCTGACCCCTGGACGGGACGCGGAAGATCTAACTGATCTACCACATGCTGTCGTAGACATGATCAACCAAGCCAGAGCCCCATTTACCAGGCAACTTTACGCCCTAAAGTGGCACTTGTTCGCAAATTAGTGTTCTTCTCGGGGCGAAGACCCACAAAGGTGCGCAGTCAGGTCAGAGCTCTCATTTCTGCAGGAGAGGTTGGAAGGGAGGCTGTCCCCGTCCACCTTGAACGTGTATGTAGTTGCTATTGCAGCCAACCATGACGCAGTAGACGGCAAATCTTTGGGTAAGCACGACTTGATTATCAGGTTCCTAAGAGGTGCCCGGAGGTTGAATCCTGGGATCTCTCAGTGGTCCTCTCGGGCCTTCAGAGACCCCCTTTCAAGCCGCTAGAATCAGTTAAACTCAGGTCCCTCTCTCTAAAGATGGCCCTGCTGATCATGCTCACCTCCATCAAGAGGGTCGGGGACCTGCAAGCGTTCTCTGTCTGTGACACTTGCCTGGAGTTTGGTCCGGCAGACACACATGTGATCCTAAGACCGTGGCCGGGCTACGTTCCCAAGGTTCCTACCACACACTTCAGAGACCTGGAGACCTGGTAGTGAACCTGCAATCGCTGCCCCGGGAGGAGGCAGACCCAGCCCCTTCGTTGCTGTGTCTGGTACATGCTTTGCATATCTACTTGGACAGCACGCAGAACTTTAGCAGAACTTTTCTGAGCTCTTTGTCTGCTTTGGTGGACAGTGGAAAGGGAACGCTGTCTCCAAACAAAGGCTCTCTCACTGGGTGGTGGACGCCATTTCATTGGTCTATCGCACCCAGGCCGTGCCCCCCCCCACACAGGTCTGAGCACACTCAACAAAGGAGTGTTGCGTCCTCATGGGCACTGGCCAGGGTCACCGCCCTGGCAGACATATGTAGAGGGTTGGGCAACACCTAATACCTTTGTGAGATTCTACAATCTCCAGGTTGAGTCAGTATCGTCCCGTGTTTTCTCAGGTCCGGGCCGGTAGAACTCGGTAATACGCTGACGGACTGACCGGGTGGATCGCTTGCACCTGGCACCCTTTACCTCAGCCGAGGTAAAACTGTGCGCTTTCTCTCCCAGGAGATCCCACTCATTCGGATCCCTGGATGATTCCTCCCTAGCCCTTTGGGTCCGTAGTTCAGCGGAGGAACTCGCCGACCCAATCCACTGCAGGTACTTAATCTACCCTGAACTGGAATAGGTGCTTCACAGGTCAGGACTCCTACGTGGACTCCCCCTGTGTGTATTGTCCATGGTATGGTCCCCTTATGAGTGGACCCGTGTCTCCCTTAGGCAGTCCCAGCTGCCCTCCGGTCGCTGTGTTATAGCAACTCCCCCTGCTAGCGAGGCTGGATCTACCACTGCGCCACTTTCCACATGCCGCCTAAAAACTCATGTGATGTATTCGCCACTCTTACCTCCCCTTCCGGGCAGGTGTGGTCTCCGCAGGGTCTTTTCCCCATGAAAGAATAGGAAACTGGGTAAGACCCCCTTCCCTCGATGCATGTAAGGGCCCCGGCCGTTTTTTGCTCTATGCAGAGAAACATAGATAGAAAAGATGCCCAGCCAGGCTCGGCCCGTACCCAGGATGGCTTTGCCTTGTTTCCCCTGTCTAGAATAACCAGAAGGGACCTCCCTGGCAGACATATGCAGAGCAGTGGGTTGAGCAACACCTAAAACCTTTGCCAGGTTCTACAATCTCAGGGTAGAGTCAGTTTCGTCCCGTGTTTTCTCAGGTCAGAGGCAGTTGAACTCAGTAACACGCTGACGGACTGACCGGGTGGATCGCTTGCACCTAGCGACTTTTCCCTCGGATGAAGTAATACCGTGCGCTTTCCCTCCCTGGAGATCCTACTCACTCGGCTCACTGGATGACTCCTCCCTAGCCCTCTGGGTCTGTAATTCGGCAGAGGAATTTGCCGAACCAATCCACTGTGGGTACTCAAATCTACCCTGTACTGGAATAGGTGCTCCATAGGTCAGGGCTCCTATATGAACTTCCCCCCGTGTGTATTTCTGTGTTACGGTCCCCTTATGAGCTGACCCGCGTCTCCCTTGGTAAGTTCCCGCTGCCCCTCGGTTGCCGTTGTCTGTAGCAACTCCTCCCTCCAAAGAGGCGGCATCTACCACTGTGCCACTTCCCACATGTGACCTAAAAGTCCATGCGGTGTATTCACCACTCTTACCTCCCCCTCTCTGGGCAGGTGATTTAATTGGACCCCTAGTGTCGCTTCTTCGACACAACGTCGAAGTGAACGACAGATGGGGAACGTCTAGGTTACGGATGTAACCTCCATTCCCTGATGGAGGGAACGAGACGTTGTGTCCTCCCAGCCAAGTCGCTGAGCTGAGCCACTGTTGTGGCCGGACCATTCCATCCGGCTCCTCAGAAAAATCCTGAATGAACAGACGTATTTCCCTGCCTTTATACCCGTATAGGCGGGACATGCGAATTCTGTCTGCCAACTTCTCATTGGCCTTTTTTCCTAGATCAGAGGTATATTCGGTGCTCAAGAGACACCCCTAGTGTCGCTTCTTCGACACACGTCTCGTTTCCTCCATCAGGGAACGGAGGTTACATCCGTAACCTAGACGAAATGCTAGTTTGTAAGCCTGTGTTTAGTGTGAAAACATATAGGTAAGCCTATACCTTTTTTATGTTTATACTTTATAGATTAGTGTGCTGTAAATCTACTGAAAATGTATTGAACTGTATAAGGGTCATTTTCTGACCTGAACATCACATTGTTATTTTTAAACATGACAGAAGGGTTGAGATGCATTGTTTTGGGCAATCCACTTAAAAGGTACAACGCTAAAGAAAGCTGTAACAGGGTTATGAATTTTGTCCACTTCAACTGCATACAGAGGTGATAGAAAATGCATGTGATCGCAATGGGCTCATATAGCCTTTTAAAAGGAAATAACTGTCTGATTGGAAAATGTACAAAAAAGAGAATTCATGTACATAAATGAGAACTTCATAGAGCTTATTAAGTATGCCTGATATCAACAGGAATGGACACAGATGAGAAATACACATCTTGGGGAAATAGAGACATCCTCAAAAGACTTTGGCAAGAATAAAATGTAATAACATTTATTGCCAATAAATTCTAACAAAATTACGAATGACAATTTTGCTAAATTTCTTCCCTTTCTCATGTAGCTCTCATAGTCATCTGCATCTATTGCTTTCTCTTAAGGCAAATTTAATGTGTACTGAAGTTTCCTTGGAAAAACTTACCATGTCACATTTTTCATGGGGGCTGACTTACTTGACCACAAAACTCACATATGATATAGGATCACAACCTTGTGAGACTACTTGGACATTGTCTTTCTGACTATTGGAAGGTGTTAATGGCCCATGGCCCACTCCAAAAGGAAACAAACAAGAGTGGTTTGGTATCTCTGGGACATACAGCACAGGAGGGGAATTAGCTCAAATGGTAGAGCACTTGCTTTGCATGCGGGAGATAGAGGGATCAATGCCTACATTCTCCATGAGGATGTTTTGCTTTTAGGAACTGTTCTCTAATCTCAGATTTGGTCATCACAATTTGAATGTGATAGACATGGCCAGCAGAGTTGGTACACTTTCACTTCTGCAGATTTGGAATCTTGCAGCTTTACAAAAGTCCTTCTGATTGGGTCCTTTGTACCTTTTGGCACAAAAGTCAGGTATCTCTGGATTCAGAGGCCAGAGTTCTAACCTTCATTCCTCATAGATTTACATGAGGCTACCCTGCAAATTAGAGTTTAGCAGAAGAGAAATTCTGAACAAAAGTCTGCTGAACGTGGGCCTGGCATGCAGCAATACTACACGAGGGAACTTTCTCGTTTAAGTGTTCTTCACTAATTTTACAGACCTGGGCATCAAATTATGTTTTTGATACATTAAATTGCATTACATTTATTAATTTGGCAGATGCTTTTATGCAAAGCGGCTTATAATAGAGGAATAATTCAACATAAGCGATTCATCTTAAGGAGACAATAATACGAAAAGTGCTGCATTCCAAATTTTCATTTGTATCAGAAAAATTATATCCAAGACAGATTAGAGTGCAACAAGAATGTATGTAGATATTTTTTTATTTAAGTGTATGGAGAAGTGCTCATGGACCTGGCAAGCAGAGTATTGCAGCATGGAACACCCATGTTCAGCTTTTTTCAGTCATGCAAGTATAGCTCCTATCTATGTGAATGGGGATATAGAGACATCTTCAAAATTCTCAGACAAGAATGCAGTTCAACAACATGTGAAGTCCCCAATAAATCCTAACTTAAATGCAGATAATTATTTTTCTCATGTAGTGCTCAGTCATCATCTATTTCTTTCTTGAAACGCAAATTTAGTGTGCAATGAAGTTTCCAAAAAGTCTGAACAGCGTCTGCTCTCTGCCTCACATTACTTCAGGTGGATTTTTCACAAGCGACAAAATTGGCCAAAAAATTAGTTGATATTTAGTTTAAAATGTACATAGTATTGCTAGCTAATGTTTATTTAGCAAGTTTCACAGAAATATGCATACAAATAGAGGCTAACTGCCTGACCGATGAACGCCATAATTATTTCAGAAAAAAAACTAGTGTTACTCCTACAAATAAATATTTTGAATTTCAATAGACAATATTGACAATGTCTAGGTTACGTATGTAACCTCTGTTCCCTGATGGAGGGAACGAGACGTTGTGTCGAAGAAGCGACACTAGGGTTCCAATTTAAATCACGCCATGCGCTGAGCCATGTACATGTTCTGCTGACACCAGCTGTGTCAGACTGCACGTACCCTTCCCCAATGCCCCCAAAAAGTCGTCAGAATTCTTCTGGTTACCCTAGACAGGGGAAACAAGGCGAAGCCAACCTGGCAACGGGCCGAGCCTGGCTGGGCATCTTCTCTATCTATGTTTCTCTGCATAGAGCAAAAAACGGCCGGGGCCCTTACATGCATCGAGGGAAGGGGGTCTTACCCAGTTTCCTATTCTTTCATGAGGAAAAGACCCTGCGGAGACCACACCTGCCCGGAAGGGGAGGTAAGAGTGGCGAATACATCACATGGGATTTTAGGCGGCATGTGGAAAGTGGTGCAGTGGTAGATCCAGCCTCGCTAGCAGGGGGAGTTGCTACAACACGGCGACCGGAGGGCAGCTGGGACTGCCTAAGGGAGACACGGGTCCACTCGTAAGGGGACCATACCATGGACAATACACACAGGGGGAGTCCACGTAGGAGTCCTGACCTGTGGAGCACCTATTCCAGTACAGGGTAGATTAAGTACCCGCAGTGGATTGGGTCGGCGAGTTCCTCCACTGAACTGCGGACCCAAAGGGCTAGGGAGGAATCATCCAGGGATCCGAATGATTGGGATCACCTGGGAGAGAAAGCGTACAATTTTACCTTTAAAGGGTGCCAGGTGCAAGCGATCCACCCGGTCAGTCCGTCAGCGTATTACCGAGTTCTACCGGCTCGGACCTGAGAAAACATGGGAAGATACTGACTCAACCTGGAGATTATAGAATCTCGCAAAGGTATTAGGTGTTGCCCAACCCGCTGCTCTACATATGTCTGCCAGGGCCAGTGCCCACGAGGACGCAACACTCCTTGTTGAGTGTGCTCGGACCTGCAAGGGGGGGGCACAGACTGGGTGTGATAGGCCAATGAAATGGCGTCCACGAACCCAGTGGGAAAGCCTCTGTTTGGAGACAGTGTTCCCTTTCCGCTGACTGCCAAAGAAGACAAAGAGCTGCTCAGAACATCTAAAGCTCAGCGTGCGGTCCAAGTAGGTATGCAAAGCACATACCGGACACAGCAACGAAGGGGCTGGGTGCTTGCAGTTTCACTACCTGGTCTCTAAAGGGCGTGGTAGGAACCTTGGGCACGTAGCCTGGTTGTGGTCTTAGGATCACATATGTGTCTGCCGGACCGAACTCCAGGCAAGTGTCGCTAACAGAGAACGCTTGCAGGTCCCCGACCTTCT
Source organism: Moxostoma hubbsi (assembly GCA_032164185.1). Lineage (NCBI taxonomy): Eukaryota > Metazoa > Chordata > Actinopteri > Cypriniformes > Catostomidae > Moxostoma > Moxostoma hubbsi. Next base: position 39,556,997 of record JAVLUX010000019.1, read on the forward strand.
TGATGGAGGCAAGCGCGATCAGCAGGGCAGTCTTAAGAGAGAGTGCCCTGAGTCCAACTGATTCTAGCGGCTCGAAGAGAGGTCTCTGGAGGCCTGCGTGGACCACTGAGAGATCCCAGGAGGGGAACAGGCTTGGCCGGGATGGATTCAACCTCCGGGCGCCTCTTAGGATCCTGATGATTAAGTCGTGCTTACCCAAAGACTTGCCATCTACTGCATCGTGGTGTGCCGCGACAGCATCGACATACACCTTTAGGGTGGAAGGGGACAGCCTCCCCTCCAGCCTCTCCTGCAGAAATAAGAGCACTGACCTAACTGCGCACCACTGTGGCTCTTCAGCCCGGGAAGAACACCAATTTGCGGACAAGCGCCACTTCAGGGCGTAAAGTTGCCTGGTAGAGGGGGCTCTGGCTTGGTTGATCGTGTCTACGATGGCAGGTGGTAGACCAGCTAGATCTTCCACGTCCGTTCCAGGGGCCAGACGTGGAGGTTCTAAAGGTCTGGGTGCGGATGCCAGAGCGTGCCCCGTCCCTGAGAAAAAAGGTCTTTCCTCAGGGGAATACGCTAGGGAGGGGCTGTCGCGATGGGTACGAGGTCCGAGAACCAGGCCTGGGTGGGCCAATAGGGAGCCACTAGGGTGACTTGTTCCTCGTCCTCCCTGACCTTGCACAGCACCTGTGCAAGAAGGCTCACTGGGGGAAATGCGTACTTGCGCAGCCCCGCAGTCCAGCTGTGTGCCAGTGCGTCTGCCCCGAGGGGAGCCTCCGTTCGGGCATACCAGAGTGGGCAGTGGAAGGTCTCTCGGGAGGCAAACAGGTCTACCTGGGCCTTGCCAAACCGTTCCCAAATCAGCTGGAACGACTGGGGGTGAAGCCTCCACTCTCCACTGGGCAAGCGTTGTCGTGCCAGCACGTCCGTTAACACATTGAGGTTGCTGGGGATGTGATTAGCATGCAGCGACTAGAGTCCAAAGTCCGATTTATGTATGCTACAGCGGTGGTGCTGTCTGACCTGACTAGGACATGTTTGTCTCGAACTAATGGGAGAAACTTCCGCAGGGCAAAGAAAACAGTCAGAAACTCTAGGCAACCGATAATCCAGCAGGGCCCCTTCCCAACGGCCCGCAGCTGCGTGCCTATTGCACACGGCGCCCCAACCCAATCTGGAGGCGTCGGTCATGACCAGGACACGTCGGGACATGTGCTGCAAGGGTACTCCTGCCCGCAGAAAGCAGAGGTCTGTCCAGGGTTTGAATGTTTGGCGGCAGGTGGGGGTGATCATTACACGTGTGCCACAGCGCAATGCTCGTCTCAGGACTCGGGTCTGAAGCCAGTGCTGAAGTGGTCTCATTTGCATCAACCCCAGCGGCGCAACCGTCGCGGAGGATGCCAAATGCCACAGGAGCCTCTTAAAGGGACTGTTGTGCCTGACCATGCTGAGATGTGCTGACATTGAGACTGAGTCTAACTCCATGCCGAGAAAAGAGATACTCTCGGGAGTGGGCCAGAATGAGCCAGTCGTCGAGGTAATTGAGTATGCGAATGCCAGCTTCTCGGAGCAGGGCAAGGGCTGCCTCTGTGACTTTCGTGAAGACGCGAGGGGACAGAGACATGCTGAAGGGGAGGACTTTGTACTGATATGCCTGGCCTTCGAACGCGAACCGTAGAAAGGGTCGGTGTCAAGGCAGAATTGAAACGTGACAGTACGCCTCCTTCAGGTCTACCGCTGCGAACCAATCTAGATGCCGGAAGCAAGTTAAGATGTGTTTTTGCGTGAGCATTATGAACGGGAGTTTGAGCAGAGCCCGGCTGAAAACTTGCAAGTCCAAGATCGGTCGAAAGCTGCCGCCTTTCTTGGGTACAATGAAGTAAGGGCTGTAGAAACCCTTCTTCATTTTTGTTGGAAGGACAGGCTCCATCGTGTCTTTGAGTAAAAGAGTAGTGATTTCCGTGTGCAGGGATTTGGCATGCTCACCGTGTACTGCGGTAAAGCGGACGCCCGCGAAGGGGGGTGGGGGCCTGGCAAACTGAATTGTGCGTGACGGTTTGGGAAGTGAAAGCCACGCATCCAAGCTCCATGCTAGGGGCACTAAGGGGATGAGTATTTTTGACATACCCGGCGGTGCTTCGCAGCGGGGCGGAGCAGGTAGTACGTCACAGTGCGTCAGGAGGCGAGGGTGTGTCCCGAGGCTCTAGTGCTGAGAAAAGACTCAAAGCACTTACCTTGCTCTGCACACCCGGCAGGGGGAACAGTCGTGGGGCTGAAGGCAGGGGGTCCACGTCCAGCATGCCGGGACTGTTGAGATCTGGCGGCAGAGTGCCGTGAGAATGGCATTTGCAGGCCAGGTGACCCAGAGACAAAGGAAATAGCTCTGTTATTGAGAATGTGGGTACGGCAAATTAAATAACTTCAACAAAAGATTCTCCTCCTGGCCCTCCACTGGGCGACGGAGTGGTCTTCTTTCCAGCTCCGAAGCTAACGTCTCGGTCTCTGGGTTGGACGTCTCAGGAGCGCCTGGGAGCCTTCCGGGTCCTCAAGGGGGTCCATGAGATGGGCATCGTCTGCTTCCTGCGGGGTGCTCCACGCTGGGGCTGAGAGCTGGGCCTGGGTTGAGGCGGAGCAGGGTGTTTCTTAGCCACAGGAGGACACCCTCTGCAAGCAGACGGGGCATGGCCCATGGTGGCAGGCTTGCGGCGGGGCAGGATGTGAGAGATGGCCTCCATCTGTTTCACCAGCCAACAGCCATGTTCACCTAGGGAATCACTGTGTACCGGTGGGCCGCTCAGCCATCGAGGGTAGCGAGTGGAGAGCTCCTCTCCATGAAGACGTCAGCTCATCATGCACTTCCGGGAAAAACGGGACTGAGGGGGCGAGGCTGTGAGCGGCGCCCAGACCCCAGGAACCAGTCATCCAACCGTGATGGCTGTGGGGAGAACAGAGGTTCTAGTCCAACCCCACGCTGGCGGAGGCCCGGGAAAGCATGTCGGTCATCTGAGTGTCAGCCTCTGCCTGGGTGTGCTGGCCCGAAGGCAGCAGCCCAGGGGAGTCATCCGCATCAGACGCCGTGCTCTCCGATGCAGCGGCGAACTCATCCACCTCGAGCTCTAGAGGATAAGCAGGCTGGCTGTGAGGCTGTTGCCTCGAGCAAGGACAGGAGTCAACGAGCGTGCTGGGGGGCGGGTGGTCCGATGGGGCTTACCCGGAGGAGCTGCACCCACTGCCATCCCCAGATCGCCTCCATCGCCAGCCACATCATCCTCAATTGCATGGGAAGAAGGAGCAAGAGAGGGTGCGGCTGGTGTGGCGTGCTTTCTATTAAAAGCAAGCCGCAACCGCAACGTTGCCATCGTCATGCTCTCGCAGTGAGAGCATGAACCATCCACAAATGCTGCCTTGGTGTGATTGCTACCCAGACACGCGAGACAATGCCTGTGGCTGTCTGAAGCGGAGAGCACTCTACCGCATCCAGGAACTACACAGGGGCGGAATGGCATCTTTAAAAAGATGCGTCCTGAAAAGGACATTCAATGCCGCTCCTATAGAGGAAAAAACTCTTTTAGAGAATATCACTCTTTTACAACACTTTTAAGCTCTTGCGCTGTCGTAGCGCCCAGGGGAAAACTGCACTGCCATGCAGGGAAGGAGAAAGCCGCTGTAGTGTGTCGTAGATCCAACAGCAGAGTGTGTCAGAGGAACAGGAACAGGTGTGTGACTTGCAGCTTACTGCAGACACAACCATCAGCTCAGAAGAAAATTTCTGAATGAATTTGACGTATTTCTTCGCCTTTATACCCATATATACGGGGGCGGGGTATGCAAATATTGTCTGCCAACTTATCATCAGCCTTTTTTCATAGATCAGAGGCATATTCAGCGCTCAAGAGAGACCCCTAGTGTCGCTACTTCGACACAACGTCGAAGTGAGCGACAGACGGGGAACACATGTTAAATACCTTGAAATATTGCCTCAATTTTCAATTTGAAGCAGTAATCCAACACTGGAGGTAATCTCCTCTGATGTCCTCTCTGGCTCTGCTCAGGCAAATGGAGGATGACACAGATGATGATACATTTATTATTCATGCCCAGTAACCCCTTAACCAATCATATGTACCTTTAGCTTATATTGTCATGAGTATCTGGCAGTTTTCAAAATTAAAATCAGTGATTGGATGGCAAAGATATTGAGACAGGAACCATGGGAATAATTGTTCCCAAATTTTAATGCTCCGGCTGGAAAAAGTTAAAGGAGTTGTATGCAATTTTCATTAATGGAATGGAATGCAGAAAATGTATTTCTCCCTGAAACATATAACTGAAATAAATGTCCTGGGATGTCTGCCCAGTCTCTGTGACAGCCAGACTGTGTAAACAGCAAGAAAAATGTGATTGTGGGTCACGGACACATTCTTTGATCAGCCAATAAGACTGATGTGCTTTTTATGTGTCAATCATTTTGCTCACAGTGTAGTAGTTGAAGCAGTACATTCAGGTTTAATATCATATTCAGATTCAAAACAATAGTAAGAAGAGGTTGCTATTTTGCTACTGTTTTATTTGGCAACTGTGCGAAGACGCAGTGCTGCTCTGATATTCGGTCTTAATGTTATCTTTGGAGGGCCGAGTTTTGCAAGGGGCTGTGTCCAATTCAATGGCTAAGTTTCGTGGAAGTTTCAGAACAGCTAAAATCGCTTACAGCATCTTTAATACTGGATGTGACAGATCAGAGGGAGGGGCCGGGTCGTGATATTCTGACCTAAGTGTGTGAAGAGTAGGGCACACACCAGGACTTTGTGAGCTCCGTGTGGACCTCCGGCTGTGGCCTGTTGATATATATATATATATACAGTATGTAAAGTATACAGTAACTCCAGCTGAAGCACTGTGTGAAGCAGGTAGGAGTTTCACTTGCTGAGAAGTTCCGTCTGCTGTAAGTGTATCTTGGCAGTGAAGAAGAGAGGGTACCAAGAAGAAGACTTGGAAGAAAATTCCAAAGAAATGGTGACTGAGTGCCCACTTATATATGCCAACTGCATGCCTGAAGGGGCAGGGCTTAAACACCATTGCCAATCAGAGGACTGACATGTTTTTATAAGGGTTTCAGCAAGGTTGTGTAGAAGGACACCCCCAGTGTGTAAAGCAATATCGAGCAAAATTGAAAATGGAACTATTTTGAACCAGACAGCAAACTTGCAGCCTCTGAGTGAGCAGTGTTGCTCATTTTATACTTAAAGTTAATAGCATTCATAATCAGAGGTAATTTACATAAAAAATCTTAATGGTAAAGTATCAAAACCAAGCTGTTTAACTGGTCAAAAAAAGGGTGAAATATGGCCATGGTGAATGTGGTAAAACCTGTTTGTAGTTTTTAATATCTGATGATATCAGACTACTGAAAACATGAAGCCATATTTGACAACAAATAGTTGGTATGTATTGTACCAATGTTTATAGCATTGGCTCCCCAAGGAGAGCCCAGAGTTGTTCTAGGTTTCTCCATACTGTATTTAAGATATCACGCTTATTCTGTCTCCTCTGCTGAGGGCCTAATCACCAATGATGAATCCATTAGCCAGAGCTGGCAGCTCTTTTGCTCTGGAGGCAGCTAGTGTGACCTGATACGCTGGACCTTTTACTCTCCAACATTCTGCTTTGCTTCCTGTATCTCCACATAGACATTATCAGCACTTTTGTAGTTGAAGAGAAGGAGGCTTACTTAAGAAATTAAGATTTTCGAGAATGAATTGTACATCAGTTATTGACTTGCCATCCCCATTACAGCGAAAGGAGCGTGTTATCTGAAAATGTATCAGTGGGCTATATCAAAACTGCCTATTAACCTAATTCAGAAATAAGACCAAAATAAAAATGATTATTTGAGGGACTTGAATTCCAATCTGTTCATCTCACAAAGTGACTGTATGGTTTTAATAGACTTGGAATATAGTGTATGATTCATGTTGATTAATTTTACTGATTTTCTTTTCTTTTTTTTTCAAAATTATTATTATTATTATTTTTACCCGAGTCTGAAGTCACTATCACCTAGCATCAAATAGCAAATAAACCCTGTGTGGACTTTACTTTCTGTTACTGGGGAGTAACAGAATACTTTGTAACATTGTTACGTAATAATATAGCAATAGGTAATAGGAAACAAAAAATTCATACAGTTACCAACCCATTTAATTAATATGGCTGTCATGCCTCTACAGCATGATTTGAGGGGGGTTCTGGGCAGAGATAGTACCTTTGTTTTCCTGACAGCTGCATCCCTTGAGGATGGACAGACGCACTGGTCTTCACTCATCCCCTAAATCTCTCTCGTCTGGCTCCAAGTGCCAACCCCCGAAAAACGGCTTCAGCTGGCCAGCTAAACGACTTTGAGGGGACACTGCTGACATGGCACCGCTGGGTCGAGGACTTCCCCAAATGAAGTCAACGGCCAGGGCGGATGTCTCCCCATATGGATTTAATGGCCACATGTCCAGGACCAAGGTGAGCTTCCGAGTAGAAGGATATTGGCTGTGTTCCGGCCTGGAGAGGATTGGGCACTGCCAGGCAACTTCTGCCCAAGACACACTACATGATAATGAACAACACATTTTCTTTCATACTGGATCGGCCGCCACACGGGTCAACAAGGGATGTGCCATTCATCTTCCAAGTCAGCTACTGGCGGAACAATTTGTGGCAGGGAGAACATTGCCATTGCTACATGGAATGTAAGAACACTCACCCAAGCAGAAAAAATTCAGGAACACACACGAGTTGAAAAGATACACCTGGAATATTGTACGGTCCCTGGCCATTGACTTCATTCGGGGAAGTCCTCCACCCAGCGGTGCCATGTCAGCAGTGTCCCCTCAAAGTCGTTTAGCTGGCCAGCTGAAGCCGTTTTTCAGGGTTTGGCACTTGGAGCCAGATGTGAGAGATTTAGGGGATGAGTGAAGACCAGTTCATCTGTCCATCCTCAAGGGATGCAGCTGTCAGGACAACAAAGGTAGTACCTCTGCCCAGAGCCCCCCTCAACTCATGATGTAGAGGCATGACAGCCATATTAATTGAAGAACTTCGGTGAACAAATAACAGAAGAAGGCCATGCGTTCCGCTATAGCGGAGAAATCGACAAACGTGTCAACAGAGTAGGTTTCCTGGTTCATAAGAATATAAAGAAGGCAGTCCTTAGCTGCTGCCTAGTTTCCAGCAGGGTGATATCCATCTGCCTACAAGCATTACCATTCAACATCACCATCATCCAAGCATTTGCACAAACATCAGACTACGATGATGAGTTTGTAGAAGAGTTTTACACCCAACTTCAAAATAGCGTTGACAATGTGAAAAAGAAGGAAATCTTGATCATCCAGGGAGATTGGAATGCCAAAGTAGGAACCAACTTCCTAAAGTACTGGAGAAACACATGTGACCTGTCTTGCAATGCAGAAACCAATGAGCAGGGTCTACACTTTCTGGAGTTTCCAAGATATAATGACATGGTCTTTGCCAACACACTGGGTGAGCACAAGGCTTATCGACGCGGGATAGGGCATGCACCTGGTGGAACCCATCACAACCAGATTTATTACATCCTGGTCCAGAATCGGTTTTGATCCGGCATCAGCAGAGATAAAACAAGGACTTTTCCCAGTGCCGATATCGGAAGTGACCATGACTTGGTGAAGTCTGAAGAAGGTCAGAAAGCCAAAAAACACCCAGCTGAAATTCAACCTAGAAAAGTTAAGAGACCCTAGAATTGCAGTAGATTTCCATGCCATCACTGAAGGAAAGTTTGCTCCACCGCTTGCTCTGAATGAAGACCCTGAAGAAATGATAAGCAACTTTAACAATGTCAACAGCCACTAATATACTTGGGAAACTGCATCAAATGTTACAACCCTGGGTCACAGACAAGATCCTAGAACAATGTGATGGCATAAGGAAACTGAAGAATGTTAGACACACCACAAGGACAAAAGAGTACAATAAAATCAGCAAAGAAATAAGAAGACAGAAGAAATAGGCTAAGAAAGACTGAATAGAAAATAAGTGCACACAAATAGAAGACTGCTTAAACAAGAACAACAGCAGACAACCATTCCACTAGTAAAGGACTTGATGCAAGTGAAGCAGGCATGAGTGAGTACCATTAAGGACAAAGAGGGGAAATGCATGACAGAAGAGCAAGACATAATAAATAGGAGGACAGAGCTCTGACCTCTACAATTACCAGGCCTGCGGAGATCCCAACATACTAACTAGTCAAGAACCAACAATCAAGGATAATCACCTAATACTGCGAGAAGAAGTGGAGACAGCCATCAAGTCTCTGAAGAATGGAAAAGCAGTTGGTGTTGACAACGTTCCCGCAGAGCTAATTAAGTGTGGAGGTGAAATGGTAGTAGAGGTCCTCACCAGAATATGCAACAAGATCTGGGAGACTGGAATGTGGCTGACACCCTGGACACACACACTCATCATAACCCTCCCAAAAAAGGCAACCTACAGCTATGCCACAACTTCAGAACCATCAGAACCACAAGCAGAATAAATCATAGCAGAAAAACAGGCTGGATTTCGTAGTGGACTTAGCACTACAGAATACATTTTCAATTTAAGGATTCTATGCGAAAAGTACACACAACACATGCAGAAAATAGACCACATCTTTGTGGACTTCAAAAACGGCTTTGACCGAGTCTGGCATGAAGCTCTCTGGGCCACCATGAGAAATTACAACATGGGCAGGAAGAGACTATCCATCAGCTGTACGCTAAAGCTAGCAGCACCGTTCTACGCTAGGGCCAAACTGGAAAATGGTTCTGCACCACTGTTGTGTCCATCACGGATGCCTCCTATCCCATGTTTTGTTCAATATATTCCTGGAACATATTATGACCGATGCCCTCGAGGACCACCATGGGACTGTCAGCATTAGAGGGCATACCATCACCAACCTCTGTTTCACCGATGACATCGTCGGCTTGGCAGGAAGCGACGATGGGGTGGCAAATCTAGTGAACCTCCTGGATAAAACATCAACCAGATATGGCATGGAGATTAGTGAGGAGAAAACCAAGATCATGACAAACTCCACCCAACCTATCACTAAAAACATCTTAGTGAATGGACAAAAGCTGAAAGAGGTCCACCAGTTCAAGTACCTGGGTGCCATCATCGGCAAAGTGGGGTCCAGGCCTGGAATCCTTGCCAGGGCAGCACTGACAACAGCTGCACTTGCCAGACTCAAGCCCATCTGGAGAGACCGTAAAATCAGTCTCAAATACAAACTCAAACTGCTGCATGCACTGGTCCTGTCTTTCTTCCTGTATGCTTGCGAAACATGGACGCTGACAGCAGAACTAGAAAGAAAAATCAAGACCATGGGGATGAGATGATATCGTAGAATCTTGGGCATCTCATATATTGACCACATCAGCAACGAAGAGGTCCAAAGAAGAATTAAGGCACAAGGCCATTATGAAGACATGTTGGCCATCGTAAAAAGAAGAAAGATGCGGTGGTATGGACATGTCACTAGGAGCGATAGTTTGTCAAAGATAATTCTTCAAGAGATAGTACCTGGAGGCAGAAGTCAAGACAGACAGAGAAAGAAATGGATGGATAACATCACAGAGTGGACTAGCAAGAACTTTGCCACAACCCAGATGTTTGCCTACGACCAACAGAAATGGAGGAAGATGGTGTTTGACTCAATCAAACAGCGACCAGGAGCGTTAAGGGACAAATGATGAAAAATATGTCATGCCTAAAAATGTCTCCACTATATTCTCATTATTTTTAGATAAACTTTTTACTGGTAAAATTATTGTGTTGGTGTACAGAAGACATTTAAAGGAACATTCACCCAGAAATATAATTAAACCTTCATGTGTAATGACGTGATGTCTGGTTATGAAAATCTCACAAAGAATTATCATGGTCATATTGTGTACTAAAATTATGAGAAATAATAAACAATTATATTTTGCACAAAGAAAAGGAAGTTGAACCATATCTTAAAGGAACCATTAAGATATTTTTTTATAATCAACTTGCTACATAATAATTTTGTTTTGGCATTATGCATTGCTTACGTGTAAAGGACATGTATCCTAGTTTTGTTGTTAGAAATCCAACGATTTCAGAACAAGATATTTTTGCAGCTAAGTTTGAATAAATGCCATTTTTGAATTGGGGACCTGGGGAAACCTACAACATCAGAATTTTTTTTTTTACAACATTAGGAAAATCAGGTACTTTCTTAAATAAACTTGTAATTTGGACCATAATCACATTAACTTTTTTAGGGGGTTGTGGTATTTTTTTATTTTATTTTATAATTTTTTTTTAACCTTATTTACCTCTTTAAATGACTAAACTACACCTTTCATTTTCATATAAAATAAGAACATTTTATGTTACATTCACTTCAGTGAAGATCTACATTTCTCTGTTCCATTCATGGAGAAAATATGAAAAAATGTGTCATGCATTAGGGGCAAATTGCTGCCGTCTCCTGGAAAAATTAAATACAAATTACCTGAAATTACAACTATAACCAGGAGATTGAGACAGAGGTCCACTCATTGGCCTGGTTGTAGCAAACTGATTTTTTTATGCTTTTTATGCTTGAAGTTATACTTTTGGATATATATCTAGATAATATCCAAGATATTTAAAAAATCACTATTTTTGTCAGTTAATCATTTTTTTGATTTGAGGAGTTTTGAAGTGTCCGTTATTTCAATCATGCCACATTATGATTTCTGACCATGTTTTGTTACCTATAATTTATTTCAAACACCCCAAATCAATTAAATTCAAACAGAAATTAACAGGAATGAATAGTGAATGTGCAGCTCCCACCCCTAAGCGTAAAATGGAAAAGGTCAACTGTAAGAACTGTGTTCTAAATATTATTGTCTCATTAAATGTATTTAATACATTTAATGAATAGTAACATTTATACAGTTAATAATGGCTATAAAATCAAATACAACAGTATTAAATAAAAACAAAAAAGACCAGACGCCATTAAAAAAAAAAACATTTTCAGTCCAGTGGGCAGGTGTAGCCTACATCCCTAAAGATCACATTTTTATGACAAACTCTCCTTGGACTGGTATTTTTTGTTCTTGTCACATAATATTTAGTGTGGATAATATGTGATAAAGACTCAGGGCTTGTTTCTCCCCTCACCTGGGTTCATGCTCATTGTATTTTTGGACTTTTTTGCCATTGACATGCAAGTGCCAGCTTTACAGGTCACATACAGAGGTTGCGCTACAAATATTTGCTTGGTTTGTTCATGTCCAAGAAAAGTGGACGGATGGTCATCCTAGATTTTTGCATAATAATACATGCCATAAATTATTTCTTTTATCAATAATTGTATTTATTTCATATGGAAATAATAGTTAATGAAATGCTAAGAAATGGAGAAATCAAATATAGTATAATCAAATGATAGTAATTATTATAATAATATATACTGTATATTTATAAATATTATAATATTAATTCACTCACTGCTCCCAATAACGCACAGATGATGAGAAGTTAAATAAACATAATTAGAACAGAAACAAAATCGCTCAAAAGGCATAAAACATAATAAAAAAATTTTAAATCATTTTTTTTAAATAGTAAAGGTAAATATGCTGTTGTGTGATCTATTAAAAACAAAGTGTCTGAAACATTCTTTGTTACATAGAAGAATAAAATGGCATTCTTTATTAACAATCAGACAATCTCCTCTAATCCAAGTTCTCAGTAGATGTTAGTAGCGTCACTACATGTAGTTAGCTACTCTCCAACACTGTATGTCAACACAGATGACAAGCCAGAACACCTGAAGCTCCTATAATACAGGTAATGCTCTAAAATAAAGGATAATTCTGCTTGACATGTTGCGTTTGTCCTTAAATTACATTTCAGCTACATGTACATCTGGAAGAAACAGTGCGCAATGTTTTAGTGCTTTCTTTGTCTTTTCTGACTTTGTTGTGCTTTATATCATGATGCAATATCAAGCAGTAACACATTGACTTAGTGATTGATGTAGGTCATCATGAAACCGAGATCCTTCATCTAAACACAAGTATTCATATGAGATGCATTTAAGCATCCAGGTGTAAAAAGCTGTGTGTTTCACCTGACCACATGCGATCGGATCACCTCAGATACATTTTAATACCAGGTGGAAACAGGGTCTATATCTCTTCTCTCTTTGGTTATTTATTTATTTTGTATTTATTGATTTGCATTTCTTAGTTCCCTGTATTTGGTCAGTTAGAATCACAACTTTATTTAGAATATGAAATGTCAGAATAATAGTAGAGAGAATTATTTATTTCAGCTTTTATTTCTTTCATCAGATTCCCAGTGGGTCAGAAGTTTACATACACTTTGTTAGTATTTGTTATGTGGAGCACACGAGGAGTGAGGATCTATGTGCAGCTTTATTGTTGAAACAGAAAACAGTGAATGAGGTACAAACAAAACACTGGGAACAAAAGAAACATCCACGAGGGGAAAATATAAACACAAGATGAACATTAACGAAGGGAACAAGCAGGAACACGGTCGATGACCTGGAAAACATAGATGTTACACATTTAACAACTAACAAAAGACTGATAAAACAACAGGGCTTTTATACACAGAGGATAATGATGAAATTAAGCACAGGTGAAGACAATGACAGACAGATGGCAGTGATGACAGCAGGGAATTATGGGAGGTGTAGTCCAGGAGAGATGACAGGGGAGAAACACAGGCCAGACAACAGTGCAATCGTGACATAACCCCCCCTCAAAGGAGCGGATTCTAGATGCTCCTAAAAAACCACCCGAAAAAAAAACAAGAAACAAATCGTCCAAGGAGTGAAGGGGGGTTTGGGGCAGGCAGACCAAGGGGGGCACAAAGGGGCAAACAGGCAGTCCAAGAGGGACATAAAGGGCAAACAGGCAGTCCAAGGGGGGGGGGGCACAAGACAGTGACTGGGTCAGGAGGCCTGGGAGGCAGCCACAGGACGGGGACTGGGTCAGGAAGCCTGGGAGGCGGCCACAGGACTGGGACTGGGTCAGGAGGCCTGGGAGGTGGCCACAGAACGGGGACTGTGTCAGGAGGCCTGGGAGGTGGCCACAGGACCACAGCCAGGGAGAACTCCGAGGGCGGAGCCATGGAAGGCGGAGCCATGGGAGATTCAGGTAGTGGAGCCATGGAGGGCGGAGCCGTGGAAGGCTCTGGAGGCAGAGCCGTAGAGGGCGGAGCCATGGAAGGTTCTGAAGGTGGAGCCGTGGAAGGTTCAGGAGACGGAGTTTTGGAGGATGGAGCCGTGGAAGGCTCAGGAGATGGAGCCGTGGAAGGCTCAGGAGATGGAGCCTTGGCCTTGGAAGGTGGAGCCGTGAAAGGGTCTGAAGACGTGGAAGGCTCTGAAGATATGGAAGGCTCAGGTGACTGAGCCATGGAGGATGGAGCCCTGGGCGGCTCGAGAGGCGGAGCCCTGTGAGGCGGAGCTCTGGGAGGCTCTGGAGGCGGAGTCCTGGGAGGCTCGAGAGGCGGAGCCCTGGGAGGCTCGAGATGGGAGGCTCAAGAGGCGGAGCCTTGGGAGGCTCGAGAGGCTGAGATCTGGGAGACTCGAGAGGCGGAGCCCTGGGTGGTTTGAGAGGTGGAGCCCTGGGCGGCTCGAGAGGCGGAGCCCTGGGCGGCTCGAGAGGCAGAGCCCTGGGAGGCTCGGGAGGCAGAGCTCTGGAAGCCTCGGGAGGCGGAGCCCTGGAAGGCTCTGGGACGGTCGAGGCTACAAGTGCTGGCTCTGGCTCTGGGACGGTCGAGGCTACAGGCACTGGCTCTGGGATGGTCGAGGCTACAGGCACTGGCTCTGGGACGGTCGAGGCTACAGGCGCTGGCTCTGGGGCAGTCGAGGCTACAGGCGCTGGCTCTGGCTCTGGGATGGTCGAGGCTACAGGCGCTGGCTCTGGGATGGTTGAGGCTACAGGCGCTGGCTCTGGGACGGTCGAAGCTGGCAATGCTGGCTCTTGGACGGACGAGGCTGGCAACGCTGGCTCTGGGACGGACGAGGCTGGCAACGCTGTCTCTGGGACAGACAAGGCTGGCAACGCTGGCTCTGGGACGGACGAGACTTCCAGCTCGTTGGCTGTGGCAGGCGTGGCGGTTGCGGTCTACCTATGTCCCGAGAATGCCGCCACCTGGCGGGGTCACCCTCTACTCCCCTCCAAGGCTTGTAGGATAACGTCATCACTGACCGCCAAAGCCTACAGCGCCACCGGACAGGCCACTTCCACCCTGCATGCCATGGCCCTCCTGCAATTCCACCAGGCCAAAGCACTTAAAGATCTGCACGAGGGTAGTCCTGATCCCGATGTGTTGCAAGAAATGCGCTCAGCGACCAACCTCGCCCTCAGGGCCACAAAGGTTGGTTCTTGGACCTCGTACTCCTCGCGACAGCCTCTCCCTGGCAAATTCCCCTGAGGAAGGACCTTCTTTCGGGGGAAAGAAGGCACACTCTGGCATCCACACCCAGACCTCTGGAACCTCCAATACTGGCCCCTGGTTGGGACATGGAAGATCTAGCTGATCTACCACCTGCTGTCATAGACACGATCAACCAAACCAGAGCACCCTCTAGCAGGCAACTTTACGCCCTGAAGTGATGCTTGTTCGCGAATTGGTGTTATTCCCTGGCTGAAGACCCAGAGAGGTCCGCAGTTAGGTCAGTGCTCTCATTCCTGCAGGAGAGGTTGGAGGGGAGGCTGTTCCCTTCCACCTTGAAGGTGTACGTAGCTGCTATCGCGGCCCACCATAACACAGTAAGCACAACTTAATTATCAGGTTTCTAAGAGGTGCCCGGAGGTTAAATCCCTCCTGGCCAAGCCTGTTCCCCTCATGGGATCTCTCAGTGGTCCTCCCGGGCCTTCAGAGACCCCCCTTTGAGCCGCTATAATCAGTTGGACTCAGGATCCTCTCTCTAAAGATGGCCCTGCCGGTCGCGCTCGCCTCCATAAAAAGGGTCGGGGACCTTCAAACATTCTTTGTTAGTGACACTTGCCTGGAGTTCAGTCCGGCAGACAGTCATGTGATCCTAATACCGCAGCCAGGCTATGTGTCCAATGTTCCTACCATTCCCTTCAGAGACCAAGTACTGAACCTGCAAGTGCTGCCCTGGGAGGAGGCAGACCCAGCCCCTTCGTTGCTGTGTCTGGTATGTGCTTTGCTTGGACCGCATGCAGAGCTCTAGACGTTCTGAGCAGCTCTTTGTCTGCCTTTTAGACAGCGGAAACGAAACGCTGTCTCCAAACAGAGGCTTTCCCACTGGGTGGTGGATGCCATTTCATTGGCCTATCTTACCCAGGTCGTGCCCCCCCCCCCCCCCTTGCGGGTCCGAGCACACTCAACAAGGAGTATTCATGGCCATTGGCCATAGGGACCTCCCTGGCAGACATATGCAGAGCAGTGGGTTGGGCAACACCCAAGAACGAGATTCTATAATCTCAGGGTTGAGTCAGTATCGTCCCGTGTTTTCTCAGGTCCGAGCCGGTAGAACTCGGTACACGCTGACGGACTGACCGCGTTGATCACTTTCCCTCGGCCAAGTTAAAACCGTATGCTTTCTCTCCCAGGAGATCCCACTCATTCGGATTCCTGAATGACTCCTCCCTAGCCCTTTGGGTCCGCAGTTCAGCGGAGGAACTCGCCGACACAGTCCACTGCGGGTACTTAATCTACCCTGTACTGGAATAGGCGCACCACAGCTCAGGACTTCTACACGGACTCCCCCTGTGTGTATTTTCTGCGTTACGAGCAGACTCGCATCTCCCTTGGGCAGTTCCCACTGCCCCCTGGTCGCCGTGTTTGTAGCAACTCCCCCCTCCGGAGAGGTGGGATCTACCACCACGCTACTTTCCACATGTCGCCTAAAAACCCAATGTATTCGCCACTCTTACCTCCCCCTCTCTGGGCAGGTGTGGTCTCCGCAGGGTCTTTTCCCCCTGAAAAACATGAACCGGGTAAGACCGCCTTCCCACGATGCATGTAAGGGCCCCAGCCATTTGGCTCTATGCGAGAAATATAGAGAGAAAAGAGGCCCGGCTAGGCTCGGCCCATTCCCAGGTTGACTTTTTTGGGTCATTGGGGAAGGGTACATGCAGTCTGATACAGCTGGTAGCTCTTGCACGTTAAGTACCTGCCCACTCCTGTATCAGCAGTACACGACTCAGCACATGGCATGATTTAAATTGGACCCCTAGTGTCGCTTCTTCGACACAACGTCGAAGTGAGCGACAGACGGGGAACGTCTAGGTTACGGATGTAACCTCCGTTTCCTGATGGAGGGCACGAGACGTTGTGTCCTCCCGGCCACATCACTGAGCCGAGCCACTGTTGTGGCTGGACATTTCCGGCTCCTCAGAGAAATCCTGAATGATCTAGACGTATTTCCCCACCTTTATACCTGTATGTCCGGGAGCGGGGTATGCAAATACTGTCTGCCAACTTCTCATTGGCCATTTTTCATAGATCAGAGGCATATTCGGCGCTCAAGACAGACCCCTAGTGTCGCTTCTTCGATACAACATCTCATTCCCTCCAACAGGGGTGTATGTAAACTTCTGACTTCAACTGTAATGTTTAACTTATATGTTTATATAAATATGTTAATATAAATATGTTAATTAATATGTTTAACTCTGTCATGTCAAAAGATCAAGGATAATTTGACTTTAATAGTTCACTTTCTCTCACTTTCTCTAATAGTTCACCCTCATGCCATCGCAGGTGTGTATGACTTTATTTCTTCATCAGAACACATTTGAAGACAGACTGAAAAATATCCCAGATAGCAAACTGACATTGAATCAACATAGAATCGATGTCTCTCGCAGCATCGAAACCACACTGATCACATCTTTTTTCTCATCGAAGTCACGTTGAATCTACGTTGTAAAACCGATCTGTTTAGTTTGATTACCTTACACTGAAACAATGTTTATTTCAGTTGGATATAATAATGTTATACAATCAATATATTTTCTACTTTTGTTTTAAAAACCCAAATGAATCAGCCAATATACTATATGTACTCTTCATGAAACACACAGCACATTCATTTACTCATTGTTTTATTTATACAAATATTTTATTTACAAATACATAATTGATTGGAGTTATCTTTTTCTACAGTATATGTAAATCTTAATACAAATTAAATACAAACAGCAAATTGTAGAAAAATGCCTTTACACTGTATACACTCATCCATACAATTAAAATGCTGTCATATACACATCCTCATGTTGTTCTGAACCTTAGATATTTGTATTCATTGGAACACAAAAGTAGATGTAAGGCAGACATTTGGGACTGACATTCCCTTGCAATAGTTTTGCATTGCTTGCAAAAAAACTAAACAAAACATGGTTTTAATACTGTAACCATTGTTGAACAATGTTTTTTGTAGTAAAACCATAACACAAAACTTACCATGATTTTAGTAGTAACCATATTTTAACTGTGATACTTGTAGTGAAACCACTGTATAATAACATAGTACAATGAAAAGTATGGTAATAAAATTAGAATTTTGTGGTTCCTCTGGGTTTACAACCATAATTAGTTAAATTATTAAATTAATTGGTACTGCTGAAAAAGTAAAAGAAAAAACACTTGCCATTATGAAAATTAAACCTTGTTTAACTATAGAAACCACTGTTTAACCAATGTATTTAAAAAACATTACTACAAGATTTACCATGGTTACAAAAGTCATGTTTGCTAAAGTAAAACTTATTGCAAGGGAGCAAAAATTTAAATTCTAAACTCTAATAATTTTCTCACTCTCATGCCATTCCAGATATGTTTGTGTTTGAAAAATATCTTAGCTCAGTAGGTCCTTAAAATGCAAGTAGATGTTGATTAGAATTTTGAAGCTACAGAAAGAACAGACAGTCAGCATAAACGTCATCCATATGACTCCAGAGGTTAAATGTGAAAAAAAAATCTATATTTAATTACTATTTAACAATAAAGCATTGCTTCCGGTCGGCAGCAGTATGCACGTGTGACGTAATCGCATTGGCATGTTCATGCTAAAACTGACATGTACAATACGCAGAAGAGGAATGCTGTATAGAAGCTTCATTGGGTTTGGTTTAGATCTGTATTTGTATCTGTATGTTTACTCACAATGGTGCATTTTTGTGCTTATCCTGGATGGCTCAACCGAGAGAAAAATTTGAGATTATGCCTGTAACATGCCAATGTGAATTCATCACACAAGAGACACGTACAAAGCACTCTCGTAAAAGCATACGTATACTGCTGCTTCCCGGCAAGTTTGGATGGAGTCGTATGGATGAAGTTTATGCTGACTGTCTGTGATTTTTGGAGCTTCAAAAGAGAAATCTTCATTTACTTGCATTTTAAGGACCTAATGAGCAAAGATATTTGACTATTTATTTTTTCAAATGTGTTCTGCAGAAGAAAGTCATACACATCTGGGATGGCATGAGGGTAAATAATGAGATAATTAAAAATTTTGGGTGAATTATCCCTTTACGTTTAGCAAAGTGAATATATGCTTACAATTATATCTAAAGATTTTCTTGAAGGGATAGTTCACCCAATAAATTAAATCATTTAATTTTCACTTTTAGAATCACTTTTACTGAAAAAAGATTTTTATTAACTATAAATCTTCACTTTCGTTCAGCAGCAGAAATATATTCATCCACGAGAGGGTGGAGTTCACGTGGTCTCGTGTGACGTTTTCGTGTTGCATGTTATGGATGTAATCTCAAGTTTTTCTCGTTTGAGACATCCAGGCTGACCACACAAATGCACCATTGTGAGTAAACAAACAGATACAAATACAGATCTAAACCAAACCCAACAAAGCTTCTGTACAGAGTTCCTCTTTCTCAGTTGTAAACAGCCAGCTCTTCCAGGTGTGTCGCATGTGCGTCTGATCTCAGAAAGTGAAGATTTATAGTTAAAAAGTACATAAATATTGATCTTTTTCACAACAAAAGTGATAGTTTCACTTTAGAAGCATTAACCTGTGGAGTCATATGGATGACGTTTATGCTGATTGGCTGTTCTTTTTGCTTTTTGTCTGATCACCATTCACTTGCATTTTAAGGGCCTCCTGAGCTAAGATATTTTTCTATTTTTCTTTAAATGTGTTCTGCTAAAGAAAGAAAGTCATACACATCTGGGAGTAAATGATGAGAGAATTTTCATTTTTGGGTGAACTAACCCTTTAAGGCCTATTTGGTGCACTTAAACAGCAGGTGGTTGTTTAAAAAAATTTAATAAATACCAAACAGTTTCTGATTATTTCACATGCTTAGAAAAAAATCTTGAAGTTATATATTTAGTTTGGCTGTATAGAAGATGTCCTCATGTTTACATTGTTCAGGTTAATGAGTTGCCATAATTATTGGTAAATGTATTGTCAGATTTGTAGTAAAATCCCCATGAAGGTCCAGATAAATAGAGGCCCACAACCATATTCCACAAACTGGTTGTTTAAAAATATTTGACCTTGAAAGTGCTGATGGGATGTTTTGAATGGGACTTAACTTGGGGATCTCCAGACCTTGGTTTACACATGGTCAGTGAAACCAAACCCAACCGCAGGTGCAGTAGGGCAACTGTCCTACACCAGACCACAGCAAGTAACAAGTATCCATGAGGCAGCTGGACTGAACTGAAACTGGTCTAATTTTTGTTCTTCGTGACCTTTCCATAAAGAGCGACAGGCTATAATTGATGTTGATGACACTCAAAAAAAGTGTAAAATAAGATAATTCTAAATATTATAGAGAAATTCAGGAAGAAATAGAGGCGTAGCACAGCATAGAAGCCATAGAAAATAATAACAATAACATCTGAAGTTCCCTCACTCCTGTGCCCCCCCCCCCCCCTCCCCCCTCCCCCCTCCCACTCCCATTTCCTGTTAATCTGGCAGACCTTGGCTCTATGCACTTTTTCTATTTTCATTTCTTTTTCAACCTCTTTTACTTCTGCACCAAACACTGAAGGAGCCCTCCTTCAAATCCTCAGGTTAAAAAGCCCTGCAGCTGAGCAAACAGAGCAGTGTGCCATGTTGACCAGGCAGTCAAAGAAAGAAAGAGAGACAGAACAAGAGAGGAAACATGAGGATGAAGCAGGGAGGAGAGGTACCAGAGGGAGGAATTTGAGAGGCTTTCAGATTGATGTGGTTGAACAACTTGGTTCTAGACAGTCCTGGGTGACAGACATGGTTCTGGTGATAAAACAACACGCGCCAGACTAAACCATGAAGACTATCACAGATTTCCTGCAGGATCCAAAGATGACAAGTCATGGGCAGATTGGTTACATAATACTGGGCTTAACTTTGAGAATTGGCCTGCCAAGCAAAGATATATGCTGGCAAATTTTGCAAAGAGATGCACTCACCGAGCACTTTATTAGGAACACTATGGTCCTATTAAAGTTCCCGACATGGTCTTCTGCTGTTGTAGCCCATTCGCCTCAATTTTCGAAATGTTGTGCATTCTAGTATTTTGCTAACTATAACTGGCCATTCTCTGTTGACCTCTTTCATCAACAAGGTGTTTCCATCTGTAGAACTGCCACTCTCTGGATGTTTTTTTTTTGTTTTTTTTTTGCCTCCATTCAGTTTAAACTCAGTGGGAGGAGTCCTGATGTACTTGCAACAGAACATCAACTAGCATGGCTGCAGTATCAATAAAGTCTTATTGGACAGAATAAATGGAGAACAAATTAGTGGATCATTGGCAGGAACACCAGTGCCTATTTGATGTTTCCTCTGAACTGTACCACAAAGGAGAAAGAGAAGAGTTGGAGGGAAATTGCCAATTCTCTTGGACAGTCAGGTAAGCAAATAGGTAGATTTGTCTGTAGGATGTACTTTTTCATATTGTAACCAATAAAATATATGATTAAAAACATTCACATCATATTCTGAATGCATAACATATGATCATGCATTTGTTTTCATATCTCGTTTCACTTCTCGCGTGTACTCTGTTGTGAAACATAATTTGGAGTCCAGGTAGAGTCATCAGGGATTTGTCAATAGTGAAATGTTTTGTAATGTGTTCACCCTGTCACCGATTCCTCATGTAATTTGAAAATGCCTCGACTTCCATGACAAGACAGACAGTTGTGTAATATGAACGGTACCACAGTCCGACATCTTTGAAAGTCGTGTAGTGTGTAGGAGCCATATAGGCTTGTCGTCTGCACTGCAATACTTTCACAATGTGATTTAAACCTTTCGGGTCAGTTTAATGGAGCCTGCTCACGATAATGATCTGCTCTGTGCAGACCTCAAAACTGATCTGACCTATTTGAATTCTAACAAGAATTCTGTTTTAAAATGTAAAGCTCTATGGAGGAAGTCACATAAAACCTCTCAAACTGTAAATGGTTAATATAAACTAGTAGGCCCTTCAATGTTTTAAATTGGGGAGAGAAAACTTCCTGCAGCTTATGTTATTGACATCAACAAATTCAACCAACTTGTCATATTCATATTAACACCCTAAATTTATTCTGAGAATTGTCATGACTGATATAGCATCGAACAGCACATTATAAATAAATGCTCCGCACTTGTGCCAAGAAACCTGCACTAGCTATCCAACTTATAACTGCTAGTCTGGAAAAAAAATTGCCAAAGGAATAAAAGCCCAGAAAGTATGCAAATCCGACTGAAGTTACAAAACAACAAATCCAACTTGACTTGAAGCTTTGTTGATTTTTACCATGTAAACTTTTCCTATTTTGTTTTCCAGTGATCTATAATTCCTCTCCTAAAATCCTTAACTTACCTCTCTCCATATTTCACTTTTCTATCCAATCGTCCTGCTGTGTAGGACGATAAAATGAAGCCCAGCAAGTAATCCATACTGTGCCTTATTCCATGCAGTCTCCCTCAGGAGGAAGACAGTTCTTCTAACTTAGCATGGTGCCGTCTTTCAGCCCAGGACAAGTGTTAGGAAACATGTAACCATATATTCTCTCAGTCTTTGGGAGATCTGACCTTAAACCACAAAAGGAAACAGCAGTTTTTTGCATGTATGTATATAATTGCTATGTTGGTAAAGTTGACACGAGTAATAACATTAAGAGGAATATTTCCAGATATTTCAAGCCACAGCTGTATTTCCAAAAGCAGATTTCAATAAAAATGAGAACAAATTTCATATCAAATGTTAAAATATGAAATATTCCCAACTGAGTATTGAACAGACTGTACATTGTGCAAACCACCATAAGTAATGCAGATACTGTATAACATTTTAAGCTAATATCTGATCCCAGACCATTAAATAGTAAATTTCACCATTTCCCATATAGCACTGTCAATGCTGCTAGAACTTCAGCATGGAAAGTAAACCAATAAAACTACAATCATCAAGAACACCTTTGGATATTTTTTTAGCATTATTTACTTAATCTAACAATCTAAGAATTATTTGTTAATGTATGCTGCTTTTAACCATTCATTTAGCTCTAATTCTGAAATAAATGTGCACCAGCATTTGTGTGTTGCAACTATAGCATGTGGTTGTCTGGTCCCTTTTCTTATACCAGTGTAATCTCTTGGCAAAAAACAAAACAAAGGGGAGCCATGGGTAACTGCCTGGTCGATCCTCCTGTGAGATACCTCTGATTTAATCAATCTCCATTCTATCTCCATCCAAAATCAATCTCCCTCTTCTTGAGTAGCCCAGCTTGGGCTGCAAAGTTAAAGTGCTGGAATGCAGACAGGGAGCCCCTTGTGCACGACGCACTGTAACAGCCGATATTAGGGGAGGCTGCAGATCTGATGCACTTCTTAGTGAGTGATACACTAAATGGCCGAAAGCATGTGGACAGCTGAACACAAGACCATATCCCAGCTGAAAAGGACAACATAGTCCAGCATGAATTTCCAGGCTGGTTAGTTCTAGTTTGGTGATGAATAGTGGACCACCATAGCCATGCTGTTCACTAGCAAAAATGCCTTTCTTCTAAAGCTGTTGAAGTGCTACTGTCTTTCTGGTTAAGCTAGTTAAGAAGCTTGTGGTTGCCAGACTGTGACCACACTGTGGTTTTGGTTACAGTAGCTGGAAAGTTCTGCTGCTGAAATTGGTCTATACATATCTAAATTCGAACCACTGACCCCAGTATTTGAAGATGGAAGTGTTGTTGAGGTGGTGTACAGGGTGGTGCTCAAATTGAGCAGTATTTTCAGTGGTAAATCATGTAATGGTCACTTGGAGTTCATATTTTATTAATCCTACACCCTAACCCAAACCCAACCCAACCATCAATGGAGTAAAAAGTAATTTTCTAGCAAAAATGCAACCTCTGAATCATGTTCACCACTGATTATGTGAACTTCATTACTTGAGGACATGGAGACTCAAACCCATGTCTCAGTGTAAATGCTAAATACACACAACTCTACTTTTGAAATGACACATAATAATAAAAAAATGTAGACCTTTTTCGATGTGTTTTCATAACATTTCTCAATTTCTAGTTGTTTTGCTCTTCCTCTGGAAAGAGAATGAGGAAGAAGACATAAGACAGCCTGTAAAGCACAGATGGTAATTGTGGACATTGATTGTGGCATGCAGACCAATGCCATTTCTCCCTCTTCTTTTTTGTTGGGATTGAAGTCAATGTAGATCTGCTTACATTAGGCAGAACAGTTTGTGTGTCTCAGAAAGACTGTGATTACACTTCTGTGTCTTCTTTACTCTTCCACCCTGATGTCCTCTTTCTCTCTGCTCACCATAATTACACTCTTTCCTCAACGCTTTCAATGCATACCACTGAAAGAGTTAAGAGCCTTTCCCTTATCTCGTCACTTCTTCCACCTTTTTGTCTCAGTTTGAACCTCTTCTTCATCGTGTTCTTCCTATTCCTAATTTTTTGTTTGCTATGAATTTTCAGATTTGACCCCTTTTATAGATTGAAAAATCATGATAGATGTTTAAAAAAATGAGTAAATTGCATTAGAGTTACAATATGTTTAGAACAATTACTAAGTGTTAAGATGGCTGTGTTAATTATTTTGAGAGCAGTGACCAGAGTATGGAGAAATGTGTAAAAGCGATAGAGAAAAACTGTATTTCCCAGTTTCCATGGGACCAAAACTTATGTCTAAGAGTGAACATGATTACTTCCTGCCTTCCATGGGCCCTAAAACCCATGTTTCACAGTGAATGCAATTACTTCCTGGTTTCTGTGGAACGAGAACCCATGTCTCAGAGACTGCTCATGCAATGCGCTATCAATAGCGCCACAGGGAAAGGTAAACATGGTTGAAATCAATTTCTAATTGGGGATGCTGCTTGTTAGTATTTCAGCAGAATGGGATCGATTTCAGGGAACACAAACATTCATGATGAGGTCTGGCTCACATGTTGGTGTTCCAAATTCATCTTAAAGGTGTTCAATGGGGTTCAAGTCTGGGCTTTGTGCAGGCCAGTCAAGTTTCTCCACACCAGGTTCAGTAAATCATTTTTTTATGGAAAGTGTTCCCCCTATCATACTGTTCTAAAGAGTGTGTCCTCTATTTTCTTTTTTTTTCCTCACTGCTGAAATCGCTTCTTGTTATAATCATATTTAATGAGTTGCTTTCCTGTGCTTTCACTGGGTGGAGAGTCCACTTGCTTTAACCCTTAAGAGTTACAGCCACCTGTGCAAATAAATCCTTGCTTATAGTGTGGTTTAAAGTCCTGAAAAGTACCCGGGGTAACAGTCCATCTATTGCCAGCTACTGGAAAACCTGCTTTTTCCTTCTCTATTTTCTTTGTCTTTTTAGGGTACATGGTCCTGCCTTTAAGCATTTACAAAGAAAGACTTTGATAGTATAGATTTAACAAGCTTATCATTGCATTATAATTTAGATATAATTTCCTTGGGCAAACAGAGATTGCGCCGAGGATGGCAGCCATGTTGCAAGCTCCAACACAATTTAGCAGTGTTTTGTTTTTAATGTTCTTTGTTCATGTTATTTTTGTGTTAGATTTTGTGTTATTGTATATGGCAGACAAACTATTCTGAACATTTGCTTTTCATTTACACATCAAAAACCAAGCTTTGAGTTCCACAAAGCCGATGACGCTCTGTTTACGAACACAATAGTGGAGCCCATTGTTTGGAATGCGCCTCCACAAACACGAATGCGCTGCCGGAAAAGGGGAAGGACAGCCAGCATCCTCGTCAGGGTAAAACGCCATGCCAGCTGACCTCCACTACCAAGCATTCTTCTGCTGAATGTCCAATCTCTGGACAACAAACTATGCAAACTTAGGGCATGAATCTCCTACCAATGAGAGATGTGAAACTGCTGCAATATCTGCCTTACAGAAACTTTGATGTCTACTGAGGTCCCATACTCAGCAATCGAGCCTACGAGGTTCTCCCTGATGTGATCGAAGGAACGTACACTCTATCAAGTCTTTTTGCTCACCTGATCTGGAATACCTCACGCTACTGTGTCAACCATTCTGGTTACCGAGGGAATTCACAATGGTCATCATCACAGCCATATACATTCTTCCACAAGCTGACACAGAGAAAGCACTAAGGCAACTGTATGGGAGTATAACTGAGCAGGAAACTGCGCACCCTGTGGCCACATTCATTGTTACAGGGGACTTAACAAAGCCAATTTCAGGACAGTCTCACCTAAATACTATCAACACTTCACATGCAGCACATGGGGGGAATGGGTTTTAGATCACTGCTACTCTCCCTTCCGGGATGCTTACAAATTCCTCCTCAGCCCATCTTTCGGCAAATCAGACCACTCTTCCGTTCTCCTTCTGCCCGTTTGCATGCAGAAACTGAAATGGACCAATCAGATTCCATGCTACAGGACTTTTCTGATCACATGGATTGGGAGATGTTCCGGTCTGCCTTTGATGACGACATTGAGGTCTACACAGATTCTGTAACATGTTTCATCAGGAAGTGCATAGAAGACGTGGTGCTGACCAAAACAATACAGATCTACCAGAAACAGAAACCGTGGGTCAACGGCAATGTTCGTGCGGCACTTGAGGTGCGGACCTCTGCTTTTAATACCGGGAACACTGAGGAGTATAAACATGCCAGTTATACTCTCCTCAAAACAATCAAAGCAGCCAAACACCAATACAAAAACAAAGTGGAAGCACAGCTCAACCGACGCAAGAGGTATGTGGCAGGAACTTAATATAATCATAGATTTCAAAGCAACTAATCACTCCACTGTGAACACAACCGCCTCTCTTCTGGACGAGCTAAACACATTTTACACATGCTGGTGCCAGGAGCACAACCTCTCCCTCAACGTCAGCAAGACCAAGGAGCTTGTGGTGAACTTCAGGAGAAAAGACAGAGAACACAAGCCCATCACCATCAATGGAGCACTAGTGGAGAGGGTCATCAGCTTCATGTTCCTCAGTGTCCACATCACTGAGGAACTCACATGGTCTGTCCACACAGAGGCTGTTGTGAAGAATGCTCACCAGCGCCGCCTCTTCCTGAGACGGCTGAGGAAGTTTAGAATAAACCACCGCATCCTCACGCGGTTATACACGAGCACTGTAGAGAGCATCCTGACTTGTTGCATCTCTGCCTGGTATGGCAACAGCACCGCCCTCAGTCGCAAAGCCCTGCAAAGCGTGGTGCAAATAGCCAGAAACATCATTGGAAGTGAGCTTCCTTCCCTCCAGGACATCTATACCAGGCTGTGTGAAAAAAGCTCAGAGGATCATCAGAGACTCTAGCCACCAGAGCCATGGGCTGCTCTCACTGCTACCAACAGGCAGGCGGTATTGTAGCATCAGAACCCACACCAGCCAACTTCATGACAGCTTCCTTCCCCAAGCAGTTGACTTTTGAACTCTTGATCTCTCAAGATCAACATATATCAACATAGAACTTTATTAATCTCACAGTGGACTGTCATAAATTATATTTCTCTTAACAACACACTGGCAGCTGACTATCAACCGACAGACTGAATGTCAATACAACCACTATAGAACCTTACTGCATATTTATATATATTATTTTTATTGTATACTGTGTATTCTATATTGTGTGCATTGTATACTGTACATTGTATAATATTATTTGTATGTGTTGAGTAATTATGTGTATATAAGATATTTAAATTGTGATGTGAACCAGACCAAGGACCTCCCCCCCCCGGCTTTCGAGATCTCCACCCGGAACCGCTTCTCACCTCTTCGCGAGTCGGAGCGCGACGACGCCGTGATCATCGGCGATTCCACCGTCCGTCATGTCCGCGCTATCTCTGGCAAAGGTAAGGTGCGCACTCACTGCTTTCCTGGTGCTCGTGTTCTTGATGTCTCTACGCAGGTTCCCGAGATCCTGAATGGTGACGAGCGCGTCGGAGCTGTCGTTCTGCACGTGGGAACGAACGACACCAGGCTGCGGAAGACGGAGGTACTGAAGAAGGACTACAGGAGCCTGATCGAGACGGTACGCAGCACTTCGCCAGAAACAACGATCGTCGTGTCTGGACCGCTTCCCACGTACCGACTAGGACAAGAAAGGTTCAGTAGATTATTTGCTCTAAATGAATGGTTAATGTCATGGTGTAATGAACAGAGACTGCTCTTTGTTAATAATTGGAATCTGTTTTGGGAGCGACCTAGGCTCTTCCGTGCTGATGGCCTTCACCCCAGCAGAGTCGGAGCGGCTGTTCTGTCAGACAACATCTCCAAGACGCTACACACCATATGACTAGTAAGTCAAAGTCCAAATCACAGTATTTGCTGTCCCAACTTAATTGATATAAGTAACAATGTAGAACATTATATAGAAACTGTGTCTATTCCTCGTTTAGTAAAGCCAAACAATACATCTACAGTAGGATCTAGGAAAAATCTAATTGTAATTAAACCAGAAAATCTCAATATCAGTGAACAAAAACAATTTCTAAAGCTAGGTCTTCTAAACATTAGATCGCTCACACCTAAGGCAGTTATTGTAAATGAAATGGTCTCAGATAATAGTTTTGATGTATTTTGCCTTACTGAAACCTGGCTTAAACCAAATGATTATTTCGGTCTAAATGAGTCTACTCCGCCAGGATACTGTTATAAGCATGAGCCCCGTCTGATTGGTCGTGGCGGCGGTGTTGCAACAATCTATAGAGATATACTTAATGTTACTCAGAAAATAGGTCACAGGTTTAAGTCGTTTGAAGTACTTGTGCTAAATGTTACACTCTCAGATGTAAGAAAAAAACCCTATTATCTCTAGCCTTGGCTACCGTATATAGACCACCAGGGCCTTACGCTGATTTCCTAAAAGAGTTTGCAGACTTTCTATCAGATCTATTGGTCAATGTCGATAAAGCAATAATTGTTGGAGATTTTAACATACACGTAGATAACACAAATGATGCGTTAGGGGCTGCGTTTACAGATTTGTTAAACTCATTCGGGGTCACGCAAAACGTCAGTGGTCCCACTCATCGCCTAAATCATACGCTAGATTTAATTATATCATATGGAACCAATCCAACCGATATAGATATTATACCGCAAAATGATGATGTCACTGATCATTACATGGTAACTTGCATACTACGTACCACTGAAATCTGTCATATTGCGCCACGTTATCGACCAAGCAGAACAATCCTTCCAACCACAATATATAGATTCTCAAATAGCTTACCTGATCTATCTCAGCTGCTCAGTGAACCCAAACAAACAGATGAACTAGAGGAAATGACTAGCAGTTTGAGCACCATTTTCTCTGGTACATTAGAAATTGTTGCACTAATTAGATTAAAAAAGTTTAGAGAAAAAACTAGAGCACCATGGTACAACAGTGCTACGCATGCTATTAAGAGAGAAACTCGTAACTTGGAGCGTAAATGGAAACAAACTAATTTAGAGGTCTTTAGAATCGCATTTAAAGACAGTATGTCACGTTACAAAAAGGCTCTAAAAACAGCCAGGGCTGAGCACCTCCGCATACTAATAGAAAATAACCAAAATAATCCAAGGTTCTTATTTAACACCGTGGCTAGACTAACAAATAAACAGAGATCACCTGAGCAAAATATTCCGTTACAGTTTAGTAGTAATGATTTTATGAATTTCTTCACTGAGAAAATAGAAAACATCAGAAACACAATTGTAAACACAATTGTTAATGTACAATCTTTTATGGTGTCTTATGATTCAGCCTCAATTATCGCCCCTCAAGAACAACTACACCGCTTTACAACTATAGGACAGGAAGAGCTAAATAAACTTATCATTGCATCTAAAACAACAACATGTTTACTAGATCCAATACCCACTAAACTACTGAAAGAAGTGTTACCTATAGTGGAAGAGCCTCTTCTCAATATTATTAACTCGTCTTTATTTTTAGGTCATGTTCCAAGAATATTTAAGCTGGCAGTTATAAAACCTCTCATTAAGAAACCACAATTAGATCCAAATAACCTAGCAAATTACAGACCCATCTCAAATCTTCCATTTATGTCTAAAATATTAGAAAAAGTTGTGTCTGCTCAATTGTGCTCTTTCTTGCAAGAAAATGATATCTATGAAAAATTTCAGTCAGGATTCAGACCGCATCATAGCACAGAAACTGCGCTAGTTAAAATTACAAATTATTTACTTTTAGCTTCTGACCAAGGCTGCATCTCAATATTAGTTCTACTCGATCTTAGCGCTGCATTCGACACTATAGATCATAAAATACTCTTGGATCGACTACAAAATTACACTGGTGTTCAGGGACAGGCATTAAGCTGGTTTAGATCGTACTTATCAGACCGTTACCATTTTGTCTGTTTAAATGGGGAAAAATCGAAGATAACGTCAGTAGACTATGGAGTGCCACAACGATCTGTGTTAGGCCCTCTATTATTCTCAATATATATGCTGCCACTTGGTAAAATTATAAGAAAACATGGAATTAATTTCCACTGTTATGCTGATGACACTCAATTATATATCTCATCACGACCAGATGAAAACACTAACTTATCTAACTTGACAGAGTGTCTTAAAGATATAAAATGCTGGATGATGCGTAATTTCCTGTTATTAAATTCCGATAAAACGGAGGTATTACTTATTGGTCCAAAAAAACTACCCACAAAATCCCTTACAATACAACTTTAATTTAGAAGGATGTCCTGTTACATTATCCACTACAGTAAAAGACCTGGGTGTTATACTAGACCGCAACTTCATATTTCATATTTCATCTGTTACGAGAACAGCCTTTTTCCACCTTCGAAACATTGCTAAGCTACGTAACATGCTATCTGTTTCTGATGCAGAAAAGTTAGTTCATGCATTCATGACCTCGAGACTAGATTACTGTAATGCTTTATTAGCTGGTTGCCCTGCATCCTCAATAAACAAGCTACAGTTAGTCCAAAATGCAGCCGCTAGAGTTCTTACTAGGTCAAGAAAATATGATCATATAACACCGATTTTATCATCTCTACACTGGCTACCTATTAAGTTCCGTATCAATTACAAAGTATTACTACTGACCTATAAAGCCCTAAATGGTTTAGCTCCTGTGTATTTAACGGATCTTCTATCGCCATACAATCCATCGCGCTCTTTAAGATCACTAAATTCGAGGCTTCTGGTCATACCTAGGATATCTAAGTCCACTAATGGAGGGAGGGCGTTCTCACATTTAGCTCCTAAACTCTGGAATAGACTTCCTGATATTGTTCGAGGCTCAGACTCGCTGTCCCAGTTTAAAACTAGATTAAAGACGCATCTCTTTAACCAAGCATTCACATAATGCTTACTTTTTATACTACTGCTGAATCAGTTATAATGCATTAATATTATGAACATCAGCTATGCTAATTTTTTCCCATCTGCTTTTCTGCTGTTATCCCGGGACGCCAGTCCCGAGGTAAATAGCGTTCGTCAGCTACAGTTTGTATCCAGCCTCTCACGGAGACTTCAGATGCCCCATCACCATGGACTACGATCTTGAAATGGGATACATAGACTAACTATTGCCAACAAAAGCCTTCATCAGCCAAACAAGGACAATTGCATCTAAGTGAACTTCTGGAATTTAATCAAGGATGGACTTCAAAGACACTGGTCACTAATCTTGCAGTTCAAACACAATCACTGTCTAAATACTGACCCTTAACACTTAATAAGTTTAATAATTTTTTAAATCATGTTTTTTTTAACTATAAATAATTCTTATTTACATTATTCATGATGTTAGCCAGAGGGGAACTGCCCCCCCACAGTGAGTCTTGTTTCTCCCAAGGTTATTTTTCTCCATTAACCATCATCTTTTGGAGTTTTGTGTTCCTTGCCACAGTCGCCTTCGGCTTGCTCACTGGGGTTATTAATACAATTATTATTTAATTATTTTTAAACACGATAAAGAATCATATCTTATCTAATTCCACAACAAGGCTCCAAACAAAAAATCAATTAAGGAGTCATTGGCTCTTATAGGGGGAAAAACAGGCGCCAAATATTTTCATTTTTAACTCCTTCCATTCCTTTTCGTCCCGCAGCTCACATGCAAGAAAAACTGCACTTGCTAACAGTGTAGTCTGTGGAGCATTCTTCGCAATTATGTGATCACGTGCATTTTTTATGCTTGTTACTGTCACCGTGTTTTCTCACAGTCTCTTTTTTGAAATGGTTAGTTCCTGCAATGAACTCCGTTTTCCCCGCTATTTCTTTGATATAAACTTTTGTAATGTATTTCGGGAAATGTAATGCAAATTTTAAAATCAAAGGGAGTACATTTTTACTGTCGCCAATGGCGACCTTGACAGAAATTACACTCGCAAATAAATTTATTTGGTCGTAAATGCGACCATTTTTAGTCGCAGTTTGGAGCCCTGCACAAGGATGATGATTTATCGACTTTATAGACATTACATTTTTATCGTCTGTTAATGCTGAACTTCTGTAAAGCTGCTTTGAAACGATGTGTGTTGTGAAAGGCGCTATACAAATAAAATTGACTTGACTTGACATGTGTAAATCTAATGTTTATTGTAAATTGTATAAGTCTCATCATTATCATGACTGATATGTTGCTTGGAACTTCACTCACCCTTGCACTTTTGTATATGGTTGAGTGACAAAGTGATTTGATTTTGATTTAGATGTGTTGATTATAATGGTATTCTACGCTCATGTTAGTTGCATAATAATTTTGAAATAATTGGTCAGTTTCATAAAACACAATCAGAACAAAGTTGTGTAGATACTACATTCATTCTTTCATTAATTGGTGTATTGAATTGAGTGCAACAACTTAAAAATTTACATCACTTCAGTATAATGCAATGACATTCATACAGTGTGAGTGTGGACTACTTTCTGGAGTCACCGTAGGCAAGATTGGTTACAAGTGATTAACACCAACATTTGTTCTGGTTGTGTTTTGTGAATGAGGCCATTATTCTTTTATTTCTGAATAAGATAGGTCATTCAGTTTAGAATGCTCACTACTGCGGTTTATGATGAAAAGTTTTAAAAGTAGAATATCTGCCTGCAACATTTTCATTGACACACTGTTGAGCTGTTTTTCCATCATTCATCTCTTGAGGATAAAAGAGGCTGATAGTGAATGGTTTCTGGCTATTAGCCAACATAAACATGGCATTGAATAGTCATCACATAAGCGGAGGAAGAATATAGGCTTTCTTTGCAAGCAAGGCAGGGGATGAAACAAAGTAGCCCCAAAGAGAAGAGACTTGATTAAGAAATCCTAATAGGATGGTTGTGTCACATAGGTTCTGGGCCTTGGGCCAAGTCACACTACAGACTCTATCCAGAAACTAAATTAGCAGCTCTGATCATCCATGTTGAACTGTCCTGTGTGTAATCATCATTGAGCAAGATCTGAGCCCCACAGCTCTCTTTCTTGCTTAAGTGAGTTTGACAACTGACAATGTTTCAGTGAAGGACAGAGAACTGGTTTTCATAATGGATACCAAATGCACAGTCACATTTACCTTTGCATGGCAAAATTATGTGGTCGAAGTAAGTGCGTGAAACCAGCAGAAAAATAGGTCACATAGGCAACTTTATATTGGTCAAAATGGCAAATACGCCTGTCAAAGTTCATGAAACTTGAACTCCAGGCGAAATCCGCAAGGAGAAATTGTTCGTCACCAAGTCCATTGCACGTAAATCGCACGGATTCCCAAATGGCATTAATCAAGTTCAGTTGCTGTGCTTATTGTTTTAACTTTGAGGATATCATAATTGAAGAGCTGCATGGAGAGGCCGAACATTCCTGAAGGTTGTAAGCTGCTAGAATTTAATAACTTAATCTTATAATTATCTGTTAGTGTATGTTGCTTTTAACCATTCATTTAGCATGGAATCTGAGATAAATGTGCACAAAAATATATATTTGTTTAAATCTCCAAAAGGGTATATATATATATATATATATATATATATATATATATATATATATATATCAGGATTTGTTTCAGATAAATATAAATATCGCACAATATTCTTTGTCTTTTCAAGCATATTTCTCAACACAACTTTGGTAAAGTATGAACGGCAGGGTAAAATAAAGGGGATTGCACAATGGACATGTCTGCTGGATGACATGGTGCTTTCTTAAATTGGAAACAATTATTTTGTCAATTTAATCAAAATTCTGCTATGCTACGGAGTGCAACTAGCATAGTTTTCCATTATATTCAACACAAGTCTTTATTAAAGGACAAAGATTATTTACACTAGCCATCACTGGATGATATATTGTGTATACTGTATGTATCTTTCATTTAGCTTACACAATGTATTTTCAGTTACAAGTATGTCGTTTTGTGGTTTGACAGCTTGAATGAAAGACCTCTTCTTGTCTCCCAACACTATTACACCACACTATTAAACAGAGGCCAACTTAGGAAGTTGGAAAGCACACAAGTTAGGCTTCTAATTCAAATTTTGTCTAATTTTAATATATTGATGACTCAAAAATATATTGATAAAATAGCGTGCCGATCAGTAATTGATATATCAATATTTTATGACAATCCTAGTAATAATAGTACAAGAAGACGAAAATCATAAGCGAAATCTAAGTTAGAGTTTGTACAATTTGGCCTGTACAATGAACTAACGAATGATTTTATTACAATTTTTCCTAAATTTAAACCCTAACCCAAACACAAGGATGATTTTAATATGAATTTTTTATTATTTTTTTTATGTATAATTGAAGCAAACAGTGTTTGGAACGAGATGAGGGTAACACATTCTATGTTATTGACATACATCAGTAATATATATTGCATAAAAAATATGGAATGAGTAACCAAATATTATGTTTCCTTTCTTAAAATAAAGTATTGGATAGAGGCTGGTTAAAATTTGATGGCTGTATTGTATCATTTTGAAATTCTGTTTGTTGATTGGTTAGTCTCTGTGGGACTAAAAGTTGTACCTTTTCATACGAGCCAAGTCATACAATATCTTACAAATAGCTCTGGGACGCTTTACTGGTTGTCACTCCACTTTTGTTTGTGAACTTCTAAACCAGAGTAATGAGAGCAGTGCATAGAGCTAGAGGTGGAGATTTTGATTCATCCCTGTGAAATTATACATGACCGTCTTTTGTGTGTTATGTGTGAGTTTCCAGTGAGAGAGAGGGGTCTGTGTTGTATGTCAATGAGTGATTTACTCAAAGTCAGAACATCGGCATTATCCCTCATGCTGCCTTCATGTGCTATACCATAATACATGTTTTCTACTTGGAATATACACATGAACATGCCTCCAAATTGTAATTAAGACTGGGAAACCCGGGGATAATAATGACAAGTGAGTTTTTGCTTTGGGAAGAGGTATAAACAGATGAGACAAAACATTATGACCACTCACATGATAAGCAAATAATGTTGATAATCTCCTAATAAGGCCACATGTTGAGTTCTGGGTAGATTAGATGGTAAGCGAACAATCTCGTAGTCAATGTGTTGAATGCAGGAGAAATGAGCATGAGTAAAGACCTGAGTGACTTTGACAAGGGTCAAATTGTTAGGGCCAGATGACCGGATCAGAGTATCTCTGAAACTGCAAGGCTTGCAGGGTGCTCCAGGTCAGCAGTGGTGAGTACTTACTGACAGTGGTCTGAGGAGGGGCAAACTGGCAACAGGGTGTTGAATGCCCAAGGCATCGTCGATACCCAAGGTCAACGAAGGCTATCCCACCTGCTCTTAACCTACAGAAGGTCTTCTGCTGTACAAGACACAGAATATTATAATGATGGTTATGGGAGGAATTTGTCATAACACACAGTGTATTGCAACATGCTGCGTATGGGGCTGCTTAGCCACAGACTGGTCAGAGTGCCCATGATAACCCCTGCCTACCATCTAAAGTGCCTACAATGAGCATGTGAGCATTGGAACTGGACCATGGATCAGTGGAAGAAGGTTGCCTTGTCCGATGAGTCCTGTTATCTTTTACATCATGTGGACGGCCATGTACGTTTGAGCCAATGGCACCAGGATGCACTGTGGGAAAATGACAAGCCGGTGGAGAGAGTGTGATGCTCTGGGCAAAGTTATGCTGGAAAACCCTTGGTTCGGCCATTCATGTGGATGTCAATTTTACACGTGCCACCTACCTAAACATAGTTGTAGACCAGGTACACCTTTTCATGATGGCATAATGTGCCCTGCCATACTGCACACATTGTTCGGGAATAGTTTGAGGAACATGATGAAGAGTTCAAGGTGTTGCCCTGGCCTCCAAATTCCCCAGATCTCAATCCGATTGAGCATCTGTGCTATGTGTTGACCAAAAAGTGCAATCCACGGGGGCTCCACCTCACAATTTACAGGACTTGAAGGATCTGCTGCTAATGTCTTGGTGTCAGATACCACATGACACCTTCAGGGGTCTTGTATAGTCAATGTATAGTCAATGCCTCAGCGGGTTGGTGCTGTTTTGACGGCACGTGGAGGACCAACATCATATTACACAGGTGGTCATAAAGTTTTGGCTTATCAGTGTAAACTTTACTTTAGAGTACAGATTCTGTAGTGAATGATAGGTTTTATATTTTAGATGCATTGCACTTGGCATTTCGACCATAAACATTTATGTAACCATTTGATGCATATTGTAGATTTTGACACAGAGAAAATCATGTATTTGGCCAAACTTCCATTATCATCAGCAAGCTGACCAACAAATTTTACAGTGTCAAAATAAGAAATGTGAAAGAATGAACCTGGCATCCTTCATGTTTTCTCTCCAACAACCAAACATTTGAATTTGACAGACTGGTAATTGTGACTTAATAAGTGAGAAGTAATATAAATACGATGGCCGCATCCCACCACGATCTCTCAAAATGGATTACTACCACACCACAACTGAGAAATAGAGTTAAACTAACAGCTTCAGTATTGTTGTTGTGACACTCAAGTCTCTTTCACTCACATACACTCACAAACACACACACACACATCCTTGTTACTAAAAATCTTGTTAGAAACAGCCCAAGCCATTGTTATTGGTTCTAAAATGACACTTTCAAATTAGTAATAGAGGCTTAGGCACATCTTTTAAACTAGCAACATAGGCATTAGCAAAGTGATTCTACACACAAGTGTTGTTTGGGATGGTCTATGTTTTTTTCTTACCTTTTTAATTTACTTGTCTGTTGGAAGTTGTATAAAAGCAATATCACACAATATCACACTTTTTCAATAATACTGGTTTATTTTAGAAAAATGTTAACAATTCAATTAAAATGTATACATATAGATGGTAAGCAAACAATCTCATAGTCAATGTGTTGAATGTCCATCTATAGTCAACCGCTTATCCTGTGTACAGGGGGGGCTGGAGCCTATCCCAGCTAACATTGGGCAAAAGGCGGGGTACACCCTGGACAGGTCGCCAGTCCATCGCAGGGCCACACATAGACAGACACACACTCACATCCACAACTAGGACAATTTTTGGAGACATCAATTAACCTAGCCTGCATGTCTTTGGATGATGGGAGGAAGCCGGAGCACCCGGAGAGAACCCACGCAGACACGGGGAGAACATGCAACCCACGACCTTCTTGCTGTGAGGCAACAGTGCTAACCGTTGCACCACCGTGCCACCCTGTGTTGAATGTGTGCAGGAGAAATGGAGAAAATATAAAATGTATACACAAATTAAATTAATTTACATTAAGGGAACAATCCACATTTTTTTAAGCTGATATAACAAATCTTTTTAGAGTTTTTAATATAAATAGATCATTGTTGCAATTATGGAAAAAGTTTAGGCATTTAAGTTTAAGATTTTTAGAATTTATTTTAATTCCACTGAAGACATTTACTCTTTATTATTTAATACATTTACTAATAATTATAGAAAATAAAAGCCATAACAAAAATAATAAAGAAATAATAATAAAGAAAAGCCATGCTAACTTATTTTTTAAAACCACGCTTTTTACAGTGTTCTTACAATATAAACTAGTCACTTGTAAAGTAAAATGCTCAAAACATAATTAGAATGTGTAAACAATTACACAAAAATATGTGCAAACATGTGGAAAAGCATACAGGTGATTTAGCTGGCTTAATATCAAATTGGTGTTAAATGACACCCGGCAGCAAATTAGGTTGTGAGGGGCAGAGAGATCAGGGTGCAGGCATCTGGCACGGCAGGTGTGGCTGTGGAGCTGCAGAGAGATTGATGAGCTGTTTGTGAAATATTTTCTGCATGTTAATATGGCATGTGTTACTCAGTTCCTGTCTAATGTTTAAAGGATGAAGAACATCTCAGAACATCTACTGTACCTTAGAGTCCAGTCTGTGCTTTTTTTCCCCAGTTACATTGTGATTGCCAATAGTTAGCCACAGTTTGTTCAGAGCAGTGGTTCTTGACTGATGGGTCATGATTCGTGATCCAACAATATGTCGTAAGCAGTGTTGGGAGGGTTACTTTTAAAATGTATTTCACTACAGATTACAGAATAAGTGCTGTAAAATGTCATTTGTAACATATTAGATTAGATCACTCAAGGTTAGTAATGTAATCTAAATACTTTGGATTATTTACTCAGAATTGGCCATTTTTTTCACTTGTTTTGACTATAAGCATGCTAATTAACAAGCAGAAAAAATAGATAATCACAGCCGTGCTGATTTAGGGCCATACAGCACGATTGCAAGTGTGATATTGCTATTATATTATCTAGCCTGATAAAAGGTGCATGTAAAAGGGCTACTATAACACCACTATAATTGTATTAAGCATAAAGCTAAATTTTCAGGGTTGGGCAGAATACTTAAAGAAAATATTCTGGGATGAATACAAAAAACTCTTTCTTAAATGTATTCAGTAATTTATTCCATTATGTAGAGGGACAACCCCAGACAGAGCTTTAGAAGAAGCAACCCCTCTGGTAGAATGAGCCCTGATGCCTGCTGGCGAAGCTTGACCACACGCCTCATAGGCCAGGTCAATAGCATCCCTCACCCAATGTGACATTGTCTGTTTTGTGGTGGCCGCCCCACTGTTACGGCCCCCATGGCAGATTAATATTTGCCCTGACTTACGCCACTGGCTAGTGCGGTGGATGTAGGCCTGAAGAGCACGGACTGGTCACAGTCTGTGAAATTTCTCCTAGTACGGCATTATAAACGGTGGAGGACAGAAGGCTTCAAGAGTGACCAGATGTACGGTCGAGAAAGGAACCTTAGGCAGGTAGTCAGGATGAGGATGCAGTATTGCTTTCGCCATTCCTGGGGCAAAGACTAAGCAGGATGGCAAGACAGAGCCTGCAAATCCCCAATTCTTTTTAATGAAGTAATAGCCATAAGAAAAATCATCTCCAGAGTCAGAAGCTTGTTGGGTACTGACTCTAGAGGTTCAAAAGGGGTCTCAACCAGACCATCAAGGACTATAGCTAGATCCCATGATGGAATCCTGCTCCTAATGGGAGGCCTCAGTCGCATAGCTCCACGAACAAAGCGAGTGAGCAAAGGATGTTTCCCCAGTGGCACCCTGTCAATCAAGGTGTGGCAAGCCAATAGAGCAGCCACATAAACCATGAGAGTGGCGGGGCATGTGCCTCCTGATAATTTTTCCTGCAGAAAGTCCAGAACTGAAGCAATATGGCAGTTAACTGGATCTACATTACATGCAGTGCACCACCTTCCAAAGACACCCCATTTATTGGCATAACTTATTTTAGTAGAAGGAGCCCTAGCACTCAGAATGGTCTCAATAACTTCAGGTGAAAACCCAGTGGTGGTTGGTACCCTTCAGGGGCCAAACATGAAGGTTCCACATCTTGGGCCAGGGATGAAACATTGTCCCCTGTGCTTGACACAGAATGTCCCTCCGCTGTGGTATCGCCCAAGTCGAGCCGTCGCGGAGAGCTATTATCTCCGAGAACCATACTCTGTTCAGCCTACGCGGCACTATCAATAAGAGGCAAGATCCTTGTTGTCGAACACTGACTAGAACTCCCGGGAGAAGAGAAACCAAAGAGAATGCATACAGGCGCATTTTTGGCCATGTATGTGCCATCGCGTCCAGACCCAGGGGGGCTGGGTGACTTAGAAAGAAGTAGAGGGGACATTGCACTGTTTGTTGGGAGGCGAAGAGGTCCACCTCTGCTACGTAAAATCTTTTTTTTTGTTTCACTAAATCAGGGTGGATTTTCCATTCTCCGTCTGTTTTTTTTTGTCTGGAGAGTAAGTCCGCTCACACATTCAGGCATACAGGGATATATACTGCACTGATTGACAGGAGTTTTCCCTGGGCCCAAAGGAGCCTCCTTGATGGTTTATGTAAGAGACTGCCGCTGTGTTGTCCACCCGCACCAGGGCATGGCAGCCTATCAAATGCTGGTGGAAGTTTTTCAGGGCCAGAAATACAGCCATCAACTCGAGACAGTTGATGAGCCAATCGAGCTGATTGGCCTCCCATTCCCCTTGATCTGGACGACCACTTAAGACCGCTCCCCAGCCCGACAGGGAGGCGTCTGTTGTTACCAATTTAGATTTTTCCCATTGAGGGTATGTTGGATATTCCTCATCCTGGGTGACAACAGGAAGCAATGGAAGACCCAACATTTTGCTGGAAACCGCTAGCTCCCGAAAACACCAGAGGCGGTGGGAATAGAGAGGTTCAGTGGGGGTGTCGGGAAGGTGCCGGCAAATATTTTGCATGCCCCGTCCCGAGAGGGACTTACCCCACAAGGCTGGGTGCAAGACCGTCAGAACTTTCTCTTTCTATAAATAATGGTCCTGAGGTCTTGCTTTGGAGGCTGCTGAGGGCGACGAGCTGATTCCCACTCTTTGCGAGGGGGAGCACGACTTGCCACACTCTGTTTTTGGACCTCCCTTCTACAAGGACCGGGGGGAGGTGGTGGCCGGCAGCCCCTACCTCTGAGTGCGGCGAGGAAGGAATTGTACAAAGGCTTCCTCGTTTCTTTTTACCTCCCGAAACCTGGTAATGACCGTATTATCGAGTTACCGAATAGGCCAGAAGGTGAGATCGGGGCATCAAGGAGGATCACGTTTCCCTTATCCTTAATGCCTGAAAGGTTTAGCCACAGGTGCCTCTCCGTGCTGACCAAAGCAATAGCCCAAGCCGTTTGCTTGGTTGCATGGAGAGATAAATCTGTGGCTCAACGAAGCTCTGAAAATGCTTCCTCATCGATAGTACTCTACGCACTCCTTTAATAAATAAGCCTGATATGCCTGTAATACCGCCATGGTGTGTATGGCGGCACCAGCTTGACCTGCTGCCTGATAAGCCTTCCCCACAAGTTTTGAGGTAGTCCTAAGCGGGTTTGTGGGGAGAGTTGGTCCTTTTAATGATGATGCCAAACCAGGCAAGAGACAGCCCGTGAGCATCTGTTTGTTTGTTTGTTTGTTTGTTTGTTTTATTTGGATCCCCATTAGCTTCAGCATAAGCTAAAAGCTATTCTTCCTGGGGTCCTACAATCTTCCATGTGACAGTACAATTTATTACATCACATTACACACTATACGCACAGGACATTACACAACATTTAAAATACATATTGTACAATTAACACCATTGATCACCAAAATAATAAAAAATAATAACACATAATTAAAATAAAATGTCGCTACTCCGAATAGATCTATATCAAAAATAACCTAACTAAGAACCCTACAACAGTATCTCCTTAAATTAAAATAATATTAACTATCTAAGTTTCTTTGAAGGTAATTTTTCTTAAGTGAAGTTTTGAAACCATACAGAGTGTTTTGTTGTTTGATAGTATTTGGGAGCGAATTCCATTCACACATTGCTCTGTACTTAACTGACGTTGAATTGATTTGGTTTTCACTCTCGGTAAAATAAAACTACCTCCTACTGCATGCCTCGTTGGATAATGATGTGTATCAATACTAAAGGATAGTTTTGTATATAAAGTGAAAGGTGTTTTGTTCGTTGTAACATTATATAAAAATATAATGTTACAACGAGTGAATACACCAATCTATTTTTAACTTTTAACCATGAAAGGCTTTCATGCATTTTGTCAACATTTGATCTAAACCCACATGAGAGAGCCACATGTGCAGCTTTATTCTGAATCACTTGTAGTTTTTTTATATTAATTGATGAAGTATTTGACCAAACCACAGAGCAATAATCAAGGTGTGAAAAAAACAAAGCATGAAGTACTTGTTTAACGATCTGTGGTGTAAAATGTTTTGCACACCTTTTAATAACAGACAAAGTATTACCCAACAATTTCTGAACATGTCTGTCCCAACACAATCTATTATCAATCATCACTCCCAAAAGTTTAGCCTCTTCTCTTTGCTCAACAAAATTTTGCTCTATCCTGAGTTCAAGTTTCGGTTTGGAAAGTAAAGAAAAAGGAGTTCTAACCACTAAACAGGTAGTTTTAGATACATTGAGAACCAGTTTGTTACTCCTTATCCAGTCCACCACTAACTGTAGCTCTCTTTGTAGTTTTGTATTTAAATCACCAATATCAGTTGCTGCTAAATATATAGTGGAATCATCAGCAAACATTGAAATGCTTGCCTTATATAAAACAGATGGAAGATCATTGGTAAAGATTGTGTAGAGGAGCGGCCCAAGACAACTTCCTTGAGGCACGCCTTGTTCCACAACCCTTACCTTTGAAAAACTTCCATTAAAATAAACTAGTTGTCTTCTATCTGACAAATAACTTTTCATCCATAATAATGTGGTTCGTGAAAAACCATAATATTCCAGTTTTTTTAACAGTAAGTCGTGGTCAATTATATCAAATGCTGCTGTGAAATCAAGCATTACAACACCTATTATTTTCCTCTCCTCCATACCCTTGAACCAGTCATCAACCATCTGAGTCAGGGCAGTGGCTGTTGAGTGTTTTCCTCTATATGCATGCTGGAAATTTGTAATCAAATCATTATTCATAAAATAAGACTGAATCTGTTCATAAACAATTCTTTCCATTATTTTACCAATAATTGGTAATAAACTTATTGGTCTACTGTTTGACCCAGGGAAAG
The DNA here is from genome assembly GCA_032164185.1 of Moxostoma hubbsi. Lineage (NCBI taxonomy): Eukaryota > Metazoa > Chordata > Actinopteri > Cypriniformes > Catostomidae > Moxostoma > Moxostoma hubbsi. Next base: position 39,599,598 of record JAVLUX010000019.1, read on the forward strand.
GCATTTTCTTATTTTTAGGTATTGGCACAACTTTACATATTTTCCATTCTTGCAAACATATATTATCCATAAAACACAAATTAATTATATGAGCAATAATAGGAGCAATGATTGCAACTATTGGTTTAAGCAACTTATGTTCAAGGTAGTCAACACCAGGTGGTTTGTTTTTACAATTCATCAGAAGTAATTCCACTTTAGAACCACTGACACTCTTAAATTTAAAACTACATGTTTTACCTTCCATCATCTTATTTATTAGTGTATTTGATAAATCTGTCTTGTATAGCTGTGTAGTATTTTTAAGTTTATTTATTTTATTTATGAAATAATCATTAAGACAATTAGCTATATCACTCGGTTTAGTAAAAAATTCACCTTCATGTTCTAAAGAAGCTGGAGTTGATTTATTATTTCCTCTTAATATATTATTCAGTGTATTCCATAATTGTTTACTGTCATGTTTAATTTCTATAATTTTCTTAGTATAGTACAATTTCTTTTTCTTCTTATTTACCTTGGTTACAAAATTTCTAAGTTTACAATATATTTGCCAGTCCGATTTGAATTTAGATATAATTGCTGCTTGTTTAGCTAGATCTCTCTCTTTCATAAGATCTTTTAATTCTTGATCCAACCACGGGGTGTTAACATTTCGAACAGTAAACTTTTTTATTGGTGCATGGTTTTCTACAATTCTCATTAAAGTTTGATCAAAAAGCTGAAATGCCTTCTCTGGATCCTTTTGTAGAATTACCTCTGACCAGTTTGTATTTCTGACATCATCTTCATATTGTAAAGGATTAAATCTTCTAAATGACCATTTCATTATTACTTTTGGACCCGATTTAGGAACTTTTGTTTTCCTTACAATTGCAATTAGATTGTGGTCACTAAAACCAACTGGCACTGATAAGCAATTTGAGCAAACTTGTAGTCTATTTATAAACATATGGTCAATACAGGAAGCTGATCGAGTGCCATCCTTCTTTATACATATTCTAGTCGGTTTATTAATTATCTGTGATAATCCACATGCTGTTGCTGTGCTCATTAATTTGATTTTCCTAGGACAGTCAGAAGAATTCCAATCTATGTTTAAATCACCCATTAAGTAAGTTTCCAGATTCATACTACTAGCATGATCTAACATATCACATATTTTGTCCAAATATTCACTATTTGCATTTGGAGGTCTGTAACAGCACCCTATAAGTATTGGTTTTAGATGTTTCAGACTAACTTTTAACCAAACTACTTCAATACCAGAATACATTAAATCTGGCATCACATGAACAGGTATTTGATGTTGAATATAGATAGCAACTCCTCCTCCATATATATTCCTATCATTCCTAAAAATGCTGTATCCATCAATCATTAAAGTTGCATCATCGAATGTAGAGTCTACATGAGTTTCAGACACTGCCAATATATGCAAATTATTTGGTTGCAATATATCTGTTAAATCACTCAATTTATTTCTAAGACTGCATATATTAATATGGGCAATTTTAAGACCTTTCTTTGGTAATTTATGTAACATATTAAAGATCATATTTCTTTGGATTCATACTGTTAGATTCTATATCGGAGCAAAACAATTTACAAAAAACGACTAAATTAAACCACATATATACATTCATACACAGATTCAGACAGACAATTTTGTATTGCCACTCTAATTGTCAAGGTTGCAATAAGTGAGCTGAACTCCTCTTGACTTCTATTTCCATAACATAGTTCTCAGCCTAATTAATACATACAATGAGTAATTTCTTACTATAAGTTGTAGAATATTTTATCTGACACTTAATACTAGCAAATTAGGCAAAACATTAACAGTCCTTAATGAAAGGACACAACAGTATTTTAGTTTCCACTATCTTTATATTTAATAATTGTTCCTCAAATTCCTGAATTTCGTCATTCAATAATAGATAAATCAATATAATATATAATAGATAATACTATGGAATCAGTTATATCCTCAAATTTGTGTCCATATATCAAATCCCAACTCCTCGCGATGAATGTCCGACAGTTCTCAATTCAGTTCAATTCATCATACCTGCATTCAATGCACTTGTTTCTGATGCAAAGTCCAATCATTATAGTCTACTACTTAATTGCCAGACAGTGTTGGTCCAATCACTTGATTGTAGTAGATGTCTCCCGATTTCTGATCTTGGAAGTATTTTGTGTCTCCATTAAATGTTATAATCAGTGTCGCCGGATAAATCAAACCGTGTTTTATTCCTGCCTGATGTAATTTCATTCTCAGATCTTTAAACTGCGCTCTTCTCTTGGACACTTCTGCTGTTAAATCCCAAAAAAATTTGACATTCATCCCTTTGAAATGTAGGACTTTTTCTGGCTTTGCTATTTGTAAAATAGCCTCTTTCGTCGCATACCTCTGCATCCTGACAATCATCGGTCTCGAACCATGTTTTGTAACAGGCCCCACTCTGTGCGCAATTTCCACTTCAGGTTTATAAAGCAGTTTATCTTTAAATACCTCATTAAAGAGGGACTCCATGAATTCAGTGGGTTTTCCTTTTTCCATATCCTTGTCGAGTCCAAATACTCGGAGGTTAAATCTTCGGCTGTGACTCTCCAACTTTTCAGTTTTATCTCTCAGTTCTTTGTTTTCTTTCTGGAGAGCTTTACACACACGCTCCGCTTCATCCATTCTGTTGTGCATGCCGGACAAGCCCGACTCCACATCCACGAGTTTGTCTTTACAATCTTTCAGTCCGAATTTTAGTACATCAAACTGCGGTTGTAAATTATTCATTGCCTCGTTTATTTCTTCCTTTATTATTGCACAGATCAAGGCAGCTAATTCAGCTTTATTCACCTGCGCAGCGTCGCTTTCCATTTCCCTCTCAGCTGATCCTCTCCAAGCTGGAACAGGTGAGGAAACAATAGGGTAGGAGATAACCTGCGGTGCTTTTTTCCTCGGCATCCAGTGATCTTTTCCTCGTCTTTACTGGACTGGTTTTCCTTTACATCAATAGTTCTTAATCGAGAGGAAACTTTGGAATCTTTAATTATTTTAAGAGTTCAGCGTCCTTGGTGTTCCACGCGCTCACTCTCTGCAACCGGACATGGCGTGTTAAAATTCTACCCGTTGCATCACCATATACCCCCGAGCCTTAGCACCCATGATAGTTGAATATGTCGACGTCACAAAGATATGGGAAGTATAAGGTTTCCCCCATGAATGAGTCAACTCGTCATGGAGGTCATCAAAGAAGGGGAGAGACTGACTGGGGTCTCTTGTTCATGCGGCCATTCTAATTGTAATCAGGCCACCGCACGATTAACTACCTCGAGCAATTCCTCAACCACTTTGTCATCACGTGAGGAATGCTCAGACGTAGGCAACTCAGATTCCGTGGTCCCAAGTGATTCATTGTCCCTCTCATGAACTGAAGAGGCACCGAGGCACGCTTTGAGATCATGCAAGGTACCGGTTGGATCTGGAGAGAGAGTGAGGGATAGGGACGAACCCGTCTGTCGCTCCTCAGCCAGATCAATACGTGAGACCCACGACGAACTGGTGGGGGCTAGCTCTTGGAAATAAGCGAGACGAGTGCACAGTATCTTCACAGTGAGCAGCACACAATGCAGTGATTTCTGCACACTGCTTGACAAATCTAACTCCTATCAGAGGAAAATACAGAGTTTGAGAGGCTTGAGAAGCACAACACATCACAGAGTGGTCTGAAGACACACGATACACCTGTGGCACATCTATTTATAGCCCTGGTACTGGCACATTCTGATGATTTCACCAACAGATATAAATTCTACTATAAAGACTATAAATTCTAGTCAATTTTATTCACGTGTGCACACATATTCACAGCTCATCACTCATAAAAGACATTCCAAAAGCGCTGAATCAAGTGCAGCATTAAGTGCAGCATTTGATAAGGGAACTGTAAGAGAATGCTGGCTGTACCTTATGAACCCAAATCTCCCTAGCTATGTTATTGTAGCTACTAAGCAGTGTTGTTGGTGAATGTTCAGGTTCAGAACAGCATTTTTACCATTTTAACATTCTTCATAACCCGTTGTTTAATTGGACCGACAAAGATTGACACATTTTGACACTAAATTAGTTAAGAAATGCAAATTAACCATATTTATTTTCAAGATGACAACTGGATGCCACTGGCAAAAGTTTAACAAAATAGTAAGTATATGAATGATTTTAATTAGGCTTGCTTCCATATTTCCATATTAGGACACCCGTTTGATCAGCCTAGTTGTGTTTGTGTCTGTGTCGTTGTTTGTCCGGAGCACACAGCTCCGTTGTTTGTCTGCCCGCATGCTTCGGCATGTGGTGTTTGTGTTCGTTCCCCCATATGTTTCTGCACATGTTGTTCTGTTGTGTTTGCCATGCGTTCAACTGTCAGTTGTCATCCGCCTTATTGTTGCCCTGTTAGTTCAACATGACACTCACGTGTTACCCCTCTTTAGCTTCTCTTTATATTCCCTTTGTGTTTTTTGTTCTATGCCAGATAATGTTTTTGGATCTTGCAATTCATACCTTGCTTTTCATCTTGCTGTTCCTGGTAGTCTAGTCATCTAGTCAGCTTAATTCTCAACTTAATTATCTTCAGTTTGATATAGCCTTGAATTCCAAGTTCCCCGTCTGTCGCTTACTTCGACGTTGTGTCGAAGAAGCGACACTAGGGGTCTCTCTTGAGCACCGAATATGCCTCTGGTCTATGAAAAAAGGCCAATAAGAAGTTGGCAGACAGTATTTGCATACCCCGCCCCGGACATACGGGTATAAAAGCAGGGAAATACGTCGAGTTCATTTAGAAATTTTCTTCGGAGCCGATGGTCGTGTTTGCAGCCAGCTGTGAGTCACGCACCAGTTCCTGCCCTGTTCCTCTGACGCTCTGCTTGCTGTTGGATCTACGGCGCACTTCAGCGGCTTTTCTCCTTCTCTGCACGGCAGTGCAGCTTGCCCCTGGGCACTTCGACAGCGCAAGAGAGTTAAAGAGTTATATATATAAAAGAGTGATTTTCTCTATAAAAGAGTATTTTCCTCTAAAAGAGCTTTACACAGCAGGGTGAATGTCCTTTTCAGGACGCATCTTTTTAAAGATGTCATTCCGCCCCTGTGTAGTTCCTGGATGAGGTAGAGTGCTCTCCGCTTCAGACGGCCACAGGCATTGTCTATTGTGTCTGGGCAGCAGTCACACCGAGGCAGCATTTGTGGATGGTTCATGCTCTCATTGCGAGGGCATGACCATGACAACATTGCAGTCGCGGCTTGCTTTCAATAGAAAGCACGCCACTCCAGCCACCCCCTGTATCGCTCCTTCATCCCTCGGGATTGAGGATGATGCGGCTGGCGATGGAGGCAATCTAGGGATGGCAGCAGGTGCAGCTCCGCCGGGTACGCCCCTCAGACCACCCGCCCCCCAGCACGCTCATTGACTCCGTTCGTGCTCGAGGCAACAGTGGCTCGCCTCATGGCCAGCCTGCCTATCCTCTAGATCTTGAGGTGGATGAGCTCAACCGGAGAGCATGGCATCTGACACTGATGCCTCCCCTGGGCTACCGCCTTCAGGCCAGCACGCCCAGGCTGAGGCTGATGCACAGATGTCCGACATGCTTGCCTGGGCCGCCGCCAGCGTGGGGTTGGACTGGAACCCTCCGTCCTCCCCACAGCCATCGCGGTTGGATGACTGGTTCCTGTGGTCTGCGCGCAAATCACAGCCTCACCCCCCCGGTCCCATTTTCCCAGGAGGTGCACGATGAGCTGACGTCTTCGTGGAGAGCACCCCTCTCCACTCATCACAAAGCCCTCTCATCGGCTCTCGCTACCCTCGACGGCGGAGCGACCCATGGATATACGGCGATTCCCCAGGTGGATAGGGCTGTTGCGCTCCATCTATGCCCCGAAAACCCTACCACCTGGCAGGGTCGCACTGTGCTCCCTTCTAACGCCTGCAGGACTACATAATCGTTTACTGCCAAAGCCTACAGCACCAATGGACAGGCCGCTTCTGCCCTGCATGCCATGGCCATCCTGCAAGTCCACCAGGCCAAGGTGTTCAAAGATCTGCACGAGGGTAGCACTGATCCCGATGTGTTGCAGGAACTGCGCTCAGTGACCGACCTCGCCCTCAGGGCCACGAAGGTCACAGCGCAGTCATTCGGGCAGGCGATGGCCACGTTTGTGGTCCAGGAACGTCATCTGTGGCTGAACTTGGTCACTTTCTCAACACCCCCGTCTCCCAGTTCAGCCTCTACAGCGACACTGTCGAGGACTTCGCCCAGAAGTTCTCCATGGTGAAGAAGCAGACGGAGGCCATCTCACATATCCTGCCCCGCCACAAGCCTGCTGCCATGGGCCATGCTCCGTCTGCCCGCCAAGGGCATCCTCCTGCGGCAAAGAAACACCCTGCTGTGCCTCAACCTGGGCCCAGCTCTCAGCCCCAACGTCAAGCACACCGCAGGAAGCAGACGCCCCCCGTCTCACGGACCCATAAGGCTCCCAGGCGCTCCCGAGATGTCCGACCCAGGGACCAAGACGTTAGCTCCAGAGATGGTAAGACCACTCTGTCTCCCAGTGGAGGGCCGGGAGGAGAATCTTTTATTGGATTTATTTCATTTGCCGCACATTCTCAGTAAAAGAGCTATTTCCTTTGTCTCTGGGTCACCTGGCCCGCAAATGCCATTCTCACGGCACTCTGTCGCCAGATTTCAACAGTCCCAGCGCGCTGGATGTGGACCCCCCGCCCCATGACTGTTCCCTGGCCAGCCGGTTCTGATGAGTCTAGAGGACGTCTATGGTCGACCTCCTCCTCAGCTGCTAACCCGCCCCCTGCCGGGTGTGCGGAGCAAGTTAAATGCTTTGAGTGTTTTCTTAGCACCAGAGCCTCGGGGGGCGTCTTCGCCTCCCGACGCCATTTTACCTTCTCCCCTGCTGCGAAACCCCTCCGGGTACATCAAAAATACTCATCCCCTTAGTGCCCCTAGCACGGAGCTTGGATGCGTGGCTTTCACGTCCCAACCTTTCACACTGGCTGGCCCGGACCATCCGACTTACGCAATTTCAGTTTGCCAGGCCTACGCCCCCCTTCACGGAAGTCCGCTTCCCCGCAGTACACGGCAAACATGCCAAATCCCTGTGCGCGAAAATCGCTACTCTCTTACTCAAAGATGCGATAGAGCCTGTCCCTCCAACCGAGATGAAGGAGGGTCTCTACAGCCCTTACTTCATCGTACCCAAGAAAGGCGGCAGCTTACGACCGATCTTGGACTTGCGAGTTTTCAACCAAGCTTTGCACAAACTCCCGTTCAAAATGCTCACGCAGAAACACATCCTAACCTGCGTTTGGCATCTAGATTGGTTTGTAGTGGTTGACCTGAAGGACGCGTACTTCCACGTCTCAATTCTGCCTCAATACCGAACCTTCTTACGTTCCGTGTTCGATGGTCAGGTGTATCAGTACAAAGTCCTCCCCTCCGGCATGTCTCTGTCCCCTCGCGTCTTCACGAAAGTCACAGAGGCAGCCCTTGCCCCGCTCCAAGAAGCTGGAATTTGCATACTCAATTACCTTGACGACTGGCTTATTCTGGCCCACTCACAAGAGTTACTATGCACTCACAGAGACCAGGTGCTCAGGCACCTCAGCCGTTTAGGACTTCAGGTCAACTGGGAAAAGAGCAAGCTCACCCCGGTCCAGAGCATCTCTTTTCTCGGCATGGAGTTAGACTCAATGTCAGCACGTGTCACCAACGAGCGTGCGCAGTCAGTGTTGGGATGCATCGCTGCTTTCAGGCCAGGCACAACGGTCCCCTTAAAACTTTTCTAGAGGCTCCTGGGGCATATAGCATCCTCTGCGGCAGTCACGCCACTGGGGTTGATGCATATGAGATGGCTTCAGCACTGGCTTCAGACTTGAGTCCCGTGTGACGATCACCCCTGCCTGCCACCAAAAATTTAAACCCTGGACAGATCTCTGTTTTTTATGGGCATGAGTACCCTTGCAGCAGGTGTCCCGACGCGTCTTGGTCATGACTGACGCCTCCAGATTGGTTGGGGTGCCATGTGCAATGGGCGCGCAGTAGCAGGCTGTTGAAAAGGGGACCTGCTGCGCTGGCACATCAACTGCCTGGAGTTGCTGACTGTTTTCTTTGCCCTGCGGGAGTTTCTCCCGTCGGACTTAGGGTCCTCTCTCTAAAGACGACCCTGCTGATTGCACTCGCTTCCATCAAGAGGGTCGGGGACCTGCAAGTCTTCACACTTGCCTGGAGTTCGGTCTGACAGACACATATGTGATCCGAAGACCACGACCGGGCTACGTGCCCAAGGTTCCTACCACGCCCTTCAGAGACCAGGTAGTAAACATGCAAGCGCTGCCCCGGGAGGAGGCAGACCCAGCCCCTTCATTGCTGTGTCCGGTAGGTGCTCTGAGCAGCTCTTTGTCTGCTTTGGGGGACAGCGGGAAGGGAACTCTGTCTCCAAACAGAGGCTCTCCAACTGGGTGGTGGATGCCATTTCATTGGCCTATCGCACCCAGCCCCCTCCCCCCCCTTGCGGGTCTGAGCGCACTCAACAAGGAGTATTGCGTCCTTGTGTGCACTGGCCAGAGGCACCTCCCTAGCAGTCATATGTAGAGCAGCGGTTTGGGCAACACCTAATACCTTTGCAAGATCTTACAATCTCAGGGTTGAGTTAGTATCGTCCCGTGCTTTCTCAGGTCCAAGCCGGTAGAACTCGGTAACAAGCTGATGATTTGGCCGGGTGAATTGCTTGCACATAGTGCCCTTTCCCTCGGCCGATGTAAAACTGTGTGCTTTCTCTCCCATGAGATCCCACCCACCTGGGTCCCTGGTTGATTCCTCCCTAGCCCTTTTTGGGTCCACAGTTCAGTGGAGGAGCTTGCCGACCCAGTCCACTACAGGTACTCAATCTACCCTGTACTGGAATAGGTGCTCCACAGATCGGGACTCCTACATGGACTCCCCCCTGTATGTATTTTCCGCAGTATGGTTTCCTTACGAAGTGGATCTGCATCTCCCTTATGCAGTTTTAGCTGCCCTCCAGTCACTATGCTGTAGCAACTCCCCCCTCCTTGAGGCTAGATCTACCACTGCACCACGTTCCACATGTTGCCTAAAAAACCCATGTGATGTATTCGCCACCTTTACCTCCCCTTTTGGGCAGGTGTGGCCTCCACAGGGTCTTTTTCCTCTGAAAGAACAGGAAACTGAGTAAGACCGCCTTCCCTCGTGTAAGGGCCCCGGCTGTTCTTGCTCTATGCGGAGAAACATAGAGAGAAGAAAGGCTCAGCCAGGCTTGGCCCATTCCCAGGTTGGCAAGTGTTGCCTTGTTCCCCTGCCTAGGGTAACCAGAAGGATTCCTATGACTTTTTGGGGCATTGGGGAAGGCTACGCGCAGTCTGACACAGTTGGTCGCTTGTGCACGTAAAATTACATGACCACTCCTGTGTCAGCATTACACTTACACGGCTCAGCGCATGGCATGATTTAAATTGGACCCCTAGTGTCGCTTCTCCGACACAACGTCAAAGTGAGCGACAGACGGGGAATGTCTAGGTTACGTATGTAACCTCTGTTCCCTGATGGAGGGAAAAAGATGTTGTGTCCTTCCGGCCACGTTGCTGAGCCGAGCCACTGCAGTGGCCGGACCATTTCCGGCTCCTCATAAAAATCCTGAATGAACTCAACGTATTTCCCCGCTTTTATACCCGTATGTCCGGGGCGGGGTATGCAAATACTGTCTGCCAACTTCTCATTGGCCTTTTTTCATAGACCAGAGGCATATTCGGCGCTCAAGAGAGACCCCTAGTGTCACTTCTTCGACACAACGTCTCGTTCCCTCCATCAGGGAACGGAGGTTACATACATAACCTTGACGTTATTTCGATTTTGCTTTTGTTTTCCTGTGTCTAGAGCTCAGTTTGTTATTCAGCCTTGTTTCGATTTTTTTTTTTTTTTACTCTTCCCTGTTTAAATAATTTACTTGGCTAAGTTAATAGGGTTTTGTTTTTATTTTATTTGTTTTTTTTTATCTCCTTTTGCTTGCATTCAGACCAGTTTAGGGTTTTTTTATATTCTCTCCATTCTCCCCATCTCCCAGGCTACTGGACATTTCTTATTCTCCCTCTGCATCCGGCATCCCCGCTACCATCTCCCTTCTCCCTGCAACACATGCCACCACTGCCCGTTGCTCCCCCTGTCTCATTCACCATCATCCTTGACCTCCTGTGAAGACTGCTCTTGGCTGGGCGTTACCATTCCATGTACCTTGTCTACGCAATCCGAGGCCGTCCTTGACTCGGGACCTTATCCAGCCCAGCATGTGTTGCTGTTTGCTACCCCTTGAACCCCTGTTTTTCCCAATAAACTGTGTATTACCCTGCAAATTGAATCCTCTTCTTTCTGAACCCTAACAGTATGATCTATCCAGATATGGATTCAGTGGGGTCAGACAGATTACAACCACCAGCCGTGAGGTACAGATAACCAGATGCCAGACATCACCGCACAGCTTAGAGAATTGTGGAGGGACCAGGATTCCTTCAGAGCTGCTGCTGCTGCCTCTCCTCCTGTACCTGCCCATGTTGGTTTGACTCCAGAACCCAGAGTGCCCACACCTACCCCATTCGATGGTGAACCCATGTCCTGTCGTTCATTCCTGACTCAGAGTTCCATCATCTCTGCCTTACAACCTACCACCTATGCTTCAGAGATCACCAAAGTGGCATTTGTCATGCGTTCAACTGTCAGTTGTCACCCCGCCCTCTTCTTACCCTGTTAATTCAACATTACACTCACGTGTTACCCCTCAATAGCTTCTCTTTATATTCCTTTTGTGTTTTTTGTTACGTGCCAGATCTTGTTTTTGCGTCTTGTTATTCACATCTTGCTATTCATCTCACCATTCCTGGTAGTCTAGTCATCTAGTCAAGCTTAATTTTCATCGGTTTGAGTTAGCCTTGATTTCCTAGTTATTTTGCATTTACTTGTCTTTTCCTGTGTCTAGAGCTCAGCTTGTTATTCAGCCTTGTTTTGATTTTTTGTTTTTTACTCATCTCTGTTTCAATAATTTACTTGGCTAAGTTAATAGGGTTTTGTTTTTTTATTTATCCTAATTTTCTCTCCTTCTTTACAGGTACAGATTCAGCACGCACGCCAGGTGCCGCAACGTCTTCTGGAGAACCCGCTGGTTATCACTAGATTGGCAAGACTTTTTTTCTTTCACATCTGCCTTATTTTATGGAACTGTATTCTGAATACAAGTGCTTAACCTTAAAGAGGGCTTCTTTAACTTTTAAACTTTAACTTCCCATATCTTTTGTTTTTGACAGCATCAAACTCTACAGTATTTCAGGGCACTTAACTTTGCAGACCTTTACAATACCTTGCATTCAATTGTTTGTGTTGTTGTGCAAGAAAATAAGCAAGTTGTCTGTTTTCTATAAGACGTCTGGACAGTTTTCATTGAGTGACTCACAGCCACATATTGTGTTTGGCAGCTGAGGTGATTCCCTCTTGAGGCAAACTCAGAAATATAAGATTTAAGATTTAAATTAAATCAAAAGAAAACCAGTAAAGTGTAATTGCTTATTTGTAACCTGACTTAGTGTAGTGTGCCTGTGGACACTCTGTGGCCAGTGGTACAATGCCAAGACTCAACTTCCAAGATTCCTTGGCTTAGTTTCCAAGATCAACCATGTAATTTGCAGAGGTGACCTTGAGTCGGCCATTTTCACTTTTCTCTCCTGTGTATTGCTGTGAATTAATGCCAAACCATTATCAACACACATTCTTCACCGAGACCAATGTTTACGTCAGACTGACATTCATCATAGTCATGGCCGTAACTACCATTGAGGACACCGAGGTCATATCCTCGGCATTTTTTTCTTGAAGTGTTGTTTCATTGTGAGGTGAAAATAGCCGACGAGATAATTATCCTTGCGTCAACGGACCATCACGTGACACATACTTGCAGATACCGCTGTCATGTCAAAACTAAATTAGTCGGCTGTAGTGGAGTGTTTCTTAAACCAATTAAAGAAGGACACAACGCAGTGTCTCACAGCCACAACTACCTATATAGTTCAACAGTTCACACCCAGATACAGGAAAACACACACAAACACACACACACGGTGCACAGTTTACACATGTTGTTTTTGAAAATAAATATGTTGTCAGGCAAACTTATTTCTCAAGTGTTTTTCTTTTTCTTTTTTGGGGAGGGGGTGGGGGGTGGGGGTATTTTTGACCTTGGTATTTGAAAAATCCTGGTTACGGCCTTGATCATAGTCTGTCTTATGCTCTTATAATGCTCACAGTACAATAAGGCTTTGTCTTCTACTGTATACACAATAGCATAGTCAAAAAAAAAGGGGGGGGGGGGGGGGGGGAGTATTACCAATTTTTTTTTACTTTTAGGTGTCCTTTCAAAATTCGGTTAAACAATACAGAATTTAAGATGTGCTGGAAATAACACTGGTGGAAATGTTAATGACCTTCATAAAAAAAGACAGTTCCCTTGTGATACATGTACATTTAAATTAAATAAACTAGTGAGAGTGTGAAAAATGTTTTAACAAAACTTTACTTTCTAGATATCGACAGTGCTAAATGTGTCCAAAGTTGAAGAAACACCTATATATGTATATACACCACTAAAGTTCAGATGTTCTTGCAAGGTTTGGATACACAGTGCCTGCCTTAGTGAAGGTCATCAGGGACTGCTTGCTTCAAGGAACTGGGGAGCTGGCATCGAATCATGGGATAGCTTGTGTGGGCTGAGCTCTACACTTTGGAGCTTGGCCAGATACATATGTGTTTGAAGGCAAAAGAGAGCGTAATGATATTTGGAGTACACCAACATTGAGTATATGTGTGTTTCTTTAACTTCGGGTACTTTTAGCACTGTGGATTTCAAGAAATTAAAGTCTAGTTAAAGCTTTTTTCACATTCTCTCACAGGAGATTTTTGTCATTTTGTCTTTCAAATTCCAACAGTGTCATTTTCAGCACATCTCAAATTCTGTATTGTGTTTAATAGAATTCAGTGGTGGAAATTATGCTGATGGAAATTACATTTTTAATGTTTTTGTCTTGCTAAAGCAGGCTAATTCCATAGATAACATTTTATGTTTCTTTACACAAAATGAAGTAATATTCACATTTTTTGGATAATTTAAAAGCTTTTCTTTGTTTTCTTCATATATCACTTATATTTCATCTGAAGCATGTTCTTTACTGACACTTTGTAGACTCTATAAACAAATAGGCTACACTAACTTTTAGAAAAACTTAATTTGATGCCACAACTTTGGAACAGTTGTAATTTCAGAAACATGTATATAAATCATTTTCATACCATAGTTTTAAACTTGAAATATTTATTTATTTATTTATTTATTTATTTTATTTATTTTTTTTAATGTATTTTCGTAGTTTAGTAATGAAAGAATTGGTCTGGGACAAGGCTAAAACAGTAAAATCTACAGTATACATTAAAGGCATTTGAAAAGTACCAAAAAGAAATGAAGGCCTGGTAAAAAAAATCCAATTCAATTTCAATGAGACCATCATATAAGAAAAATAAAACAGAAAAAATATGTTGGTGTTAATGAAAAAAAAAAAACCCTGGGACATAAGTGTGCAAAAGTTGAAGAACTTAAACTGTTAAAAGAACTTAAAGTTTAAAATTAAAAAAAATAAACTATTACAATTTTATTACAGATTACAATCATGATGTAATTTTTTTGTTGTGTTTATATTTACTACTAAAACTGAACTATACATTGTAATACTGTACTGGAGCTTAGCTCAGATGGACCACTTGTATTAAAATGAAGATTAAGGTAGATGGTAGAAATTAGAAAATCCAATATGACAGGTGTAGAAAAGGAAGTCCTGCATTACAGGTAAAAGAGCAAATCACCCTTTAGAAACAGACATTGCCTGTCAGAAAGTGCATGCATAGGAACTGGATCATCCTGAAAAATTATCTGTAATCTGAGCTACAGAAGCAGAATGTATGATGCCACTCTTGTCAAATTTTACTGCTGATTTGAAAAGTTACTTGATTGTAAACTTGACCAACCATTCTGGAGATTTCAGACTTTCCCCATTCAAATAGATAGGAGCTGTACTTCTACGCCAATTATGTCCACAGAACAGGGGTCGGCAACCTATGACATGCAACAGCGAGGAGTATGTATTTGATTTATATGAAGCCCCTTGCAACAACATGCTAATCTAACTCTTGATGTAATCCTTCCTCATAATCATACAGCGTGTTTTCAGTAGTTATGAGCTAAAGGGAAGCTAAGCACTGTTAAAGTGTGACAAGAATGCGTTAGTCAACAGATGAGTGCAGTGAATGCAAAACGTCTCGGTTACGTATGTAACCTCCGTTCCCTGATGGAGGGAACGAGACGTTGTGTCGAAGAAGCGACACTAGGGGTCTCTCTTGAGCGCCGAAAGATGCCTCTGATCTATGAAAAAAGGCCAATAAGTGTTGGCGAACAGTATTTGCATACCCCGCCCCCGGACATACAGGTATAAAGGCGAGGGAAATACGCTCGTTCATTCAGGATTTTTCTACGTAACCGAGGCGTTCCCCGTCTGTCGCTCACTTCGACGTCGTGTCGAAGAAGCGACACTAGGGGTTCACTTCAAAACTTGCCATGCGCTGAGCCGTGTACGTGTACTGCTGACACAGAAGCAGGCAGGTATCCTACGTGCACAAGCGACCAACTGTGTTCAGGCTGCACGTACTCTTCCCCAATGCCCCCAAAAAGTCGTCAGACTCCTTTTGGTTACCCTAGGGGGGGAACAAGGTGACGCTCCCAACTAGGGAACGGGCCAAGCCTGTCTGGGCCTCTTTTCTCTCTATGTTTTCTCGGCATAGAGCAAGAGCAGCCAGGGTCCTTACCGCATAGAGGGAAGGGGTCTTACCTGAATTCCTATTCTTTCAGGGGGAAAAGACCCTGCGGAGGCCACACCCACCCGAAAGGGGAGGTAAAGGTGGCAAAATACATCACAGGGCCTCTTGGGTTACATGTGGGAAGAATGGCGCGGTGGTAGATCCAACCTCGAAGAGGGGGGAGTTGCTACAACACGGCGACCGGAGGGCAGCGAGGGACTGCCTACAGTCCTCGTAAAGTGACTGTACCACGGAAGTACACACAGGAGGAGTCCGCGTAGGAGGCCTAACCTGTGGAGCACCTATTCCAGTAGGGGTAGCCTGGGGTACCCATAGTGGACTGGGCCGGCAAGTTCCTCCGCTGAACTGTTGCGGACCCAAAAGGGCTAGGGAGGAGTCGACCAGGAACCTAAAAGGGGTCTCCTGGGAAGAAGGCGCACTGTTTTACCTTGACAGAGGAAAGGGCGCTGGACGCAAGCGATTCACCTGGGTCAGAGCGTCGACGTGTACCGAGTTCTACGGGTTCGGACCTGAGAAAACACGGGGACGAGACTGACTCAACCCTGAGATTGTAAGATCTCGCAAAGATGTTAGGTGTTGCCCAGCCCGCAGCTCTGCAAATGTCTGCTAGGGAGGTGCCCCTAGCCAGTGCCCAGAGGACGCCACACTCTTGGTGGAGTGGGCTCGGACCCGCTTTTAGGGGGGGGGGGCACGGCCTGGGTGTGATAGGCCAACTGAATGGCGTCCACTATCCAGTGGGACAGCCTCTGTTTGGAGACAGCGTTCCCTTTCTGCTGTCGCCCAAAGCAGGCAAAGAGCTGCTCAGAGCGTCTGAAGCTCTGGGTGCGTTCTAGGTAGGCACGCAAGGCACGTACCGGACACAGCAGTGAGGGGGCTGGGTCTGCCTCCTCCCGGGGCAGCGCTTGCAGGTTCACTACCTGATCTTCTGAAGGGCGTGGTAGGAACCTTGGGCACATAGCCCGGTCGAGGTCTTAGGATCACATGTGTGTCTGCCGGACCGAACTCAAGGCAAGTGTCGTTAGTAGAGAACGCTTGCAGGTCCCCGACCCTGTTGATGGAAGCGAGCGCAATCAGCAGGGCCGTCTTTTGAAGAGAGGGCCCTGAGCCAACTGATTCTAACAGCTCGGAGGGGGATCTCTGAAGACCGGTGAGGGCCACCGAGAGACCCCAGGAGGGGAACAGGTTTGGCCGGGAGGGATTTAGCCTCCGGGCACCTCTTAGGAACCTGACGATTAAGTCGTGCTTACCCAGGGACTTGCCATCTACTGGGTTGTGGTGAGCTGCGCCAGCGGCGACCTTGAAGGTGGACGGGGACAGCCTCCCCTCCAACCCCTCCTGTAGGAACAGGAGCACTGACCTAACTGCGCACCTCTGTGGGTCTTCTGCCCAAGAAGAACACCAATTCACGAACAGGCGCCGTTTCAGGGTGTAGAGTTGCCTGGTAGAAGGGGCTCTGGCTTTTTTGATCGTGGCTACGACCGTAGGTGGTAGACCAGCTAGATCTTCCGCGTCCCGTCCAGGGACCAGACGTGAAGGTTCCAGAGGTCTGGATGCGGATGCCAGAGCATGCCCCGTCCCCGAGAAAGAAGGTCTTTCCTCAGGGGAATTCGCCAGGGAAGGGCTGTAGCGAGGAGTACACGGTATGAGAACCGGGCCTGGGTGGGCCAGTAGGGAGCCACAAGAGTGACTTGATCCTCGTCCTCCCTGACCTTGCACAGCACCTGTGCAAGAAGGCTCACTGGGGGAAATGCGCAGCCCCACTGGTCAGCTGTGCGCCTGTGCATCTGCCTGAGGGGAGCCTCTGAGCGGGCGTACCAGAGCAGGCAGTGGGAGGTCTTTCGGGAGGCAAAGGGGTCTACCTGGGCCTTGCCGAACCGTCCCCAGATCAGCTGAACCGAGTGGGGGTGAAACCTCCACTCTCCATCAGGCAAGCGTTGTCGTGACAGCGCGTCCATTATCACATTGAGGTTGCCGGGGATGTGAGTGGCACGCAGCGACTTGAGTCGCTGCTGACTCCAATGGAGGAGACGATGGGCGAGTTGTGACACATGGCGGGAGCGTACGCCGCCTTGGCGATTTATGTACACCCCCGCAGTGGTGCTGTCCTTTACCTGAACAGGATATGTTCGTCTCGAACTAACGGGAGATACCTCTGCAGGGCCAGAAGGACAGTCAACAACTCGAGGCCGTTGATGTGCCAACGCAGCTGGGCCCTCCAATGGCCTGCAGCTGCGTGCCCGTTACATACGGCGCCCCAACCCGATCTGGAAGCGTCAGTCGTGACCAGGACGCGTCGGGACACCTGCTGTAAGGGTACTCCAGCCCGTAAGACAGGAGGTCTGTCCAGGGTTTGGATGTTTGGCGGCAGGCAGGGGTGATTGTCACACGGTGCGTGCCGTGGCGCCATGCTCGTCTCGAGACTCGAGTCTGAAGCCAGTGCTGAAGCGGTCTCATATGCATCAACCCCAGCGGCGCGTCCGCCGCGGAGGATGCCATATGCCCCAGGAGCCTCTGGGAAAGTTTTAAGGGACCGCTGTGCCCGGCCTGAAAGCGGCGAGGCACCTCAACACTGACTGTGCATGCTCATTGAGGAGAAACTCCATGCTGAGAAAAGAGATGCTCTGAACTGGAGTAAGCTTACTCTTTTCCCAGTTGACCTGAAGCCCCAAACGGCCGAGGTGCTTGAGCACCAGGTCTCTGTGAGTGCATAGGTAATTGAGTATGCGGATGCCGGCTTCTCGGAGCAGGGCAAGAGCTGCCTCTGCGACTTCCGTGAAGACGCGAGGGGACAGAGACACGCCGAAGGGGAGTATTTGTACTGATACGCCTGGCCAATGAACACAAGCCGCAGAAAGGGGCGGTGTCGAGGCAAAATTGAGACGAGAAAGTACGCGTCCTTCAGGTCTACCGCTGCAGACCAGTCTAGATGCCGGACGCAGGTTAAGCGTGAGCATTTTGGATGGGAGTTTGTGCAACGCTTGGTTGAGAACTCGCAAGTCCAAGACTGGTCGTAAGCTGCCGCCTTTCTTGGGTATGATGAAGTGAGGGCTGTAAAGACCCTTCTTCATCTCGGTTGGAGGGACAGGCTCTATCGCGCCTTTGAGTAAGAGTGTAGCGATTTCTGCGTGCAGGGACCTGGTATGTACGCTGTGTACTGCGGGGTGGGCAGAAGGCTGGCAAACTGAATTGTGTAACTGAGTCGGATGGTCCGTGCCAGCTAGCGAGATGGGAAGTGAGAGCCACGCGTCCAACTCCGTGCTAGGGGCACCAAGGGGATGACTATTTTGACATACCCGGCGGGGCTTCGCAGCGGGGCAGAGCAGGTAAGGCAGCATTGGGCGGCGACAGGGCGACCCGCAGCTGGGGTGCTGAGAAAAGACTCAAAGCACTTACCTTGCTCCGCACACCCGGCAGGGGGCGGGTTAGCAACTGAGCAGGAGGAGGTCCAGATTTGAGGCGTCCTCTAGACTCGTCGGAACCGGCCGGCCGGGGAACAGTCGTGGGGGCTGGAGGCAGGTGGTCCACGTCCAGGATGCCAGGACTGTTGAGATCTGGCTGTGAGCGGCGCACCTGCCAGCGGGACCGATCAAGTAGCCCGGGAAAGCATAGCGTCTCCGTGCGTCAGGCTCAGGCTGGGCGGCAGACCCGAAGGTGGCGGCCCAGGCAAGTGATCAGCATCCGACGCTGTTGTAATGCTCTCCGATGCAGCGGTTATTTCATCCAATTCTGAAGCAAGCAAGCGTGCCGGGGAGGCGGGCGGTTCGAGGGGGTTTACCCGGCGAACAGAGCCCGTCATTGTCCCCAAATCGCCTTCATCGTCAGCGGCGCCTATGTCAATCCCGTAGGAAGGAGGCGAGGCGCGGGGGGGGGGCGGCTGAAGTGGCTTTCTCTCATTACAAAAGAAAGCCGCACGACCGCAAAGTTGCCATGGCTATGTTCTCGCACTGAGAACATGAACCATTTATAAAACGCTGCCTACGTGTGATCGCAGCCCAGGCATGCAAGACAGCTTTTTATGACCGAGAGAGGTGGGGAGAAATCACCGCATCCAGAAACTACACAGGGGCGGAAATTACATCTTTATAAAGACGCGTCCTTAAAAGGACGTTCAACGCCGCTGTGTAATGCTCTTTCAGAGAAATAAACTCTTTTACAGAGAAAATCACTCTTTCAACTCTTTTAACTCTGCGCTGTCGAAGCGCCCAGGGGCAAACTGCACGCCGGCAGTGAAGAGAAAAGCCGCTGAAGTGCGCCGTAAATCCAACAGCAAAGCAGAGTGTCAGAGGATAGAAGCAGGATCAGTTGTGTCATTCGCAGCTGACTGCATACACACGACCATCGGCTCCGAAGAAAATTACTGAATGAACGAGCTTATTTCCCTCGCCTTTATACCCGTATGTCCGGGGGCGGGGTATGCAAATACTGTTTGCCAACTCTCATTGGCCTTTTTTCATAGATCAGAGGCATCTTTCAGCACTCAAGAGAGACCCCTAGTGTCGCTTCTTCGACACGACATCGAAGTGAGCGACAGACGGGGAACTACATTATTAAGGGAAAATAGCAAATGTGGTGGGTTCTAAATCTTAATTAAACACGAAAACACATTATGTTTAAGGATTTCCAAATTTTTATGACAAAATGAATGAGAAACATTACATACAATTTCTAGATCACTACTGAAACAAGCTAATTAACAGTGACACACATTTTGTTAAAGGTCAGGTTTTCTTCTGTTCACGTATTCACGTATCATGCTGGATCATCAGGTTTGCACACATTTTTCACTCAAACTTGCTGATAATGTAATTTTAAATGGGTAAAAATTATTAACTGTATTATAAAAATGTAAAACTATAATTTTTTTTGAGTTGACAAACCTTTGAACATATATATATATATAGGTATATTCGCAACTTAATTTGGAACAATATGGTCCTAATAAAGTGCCTGATGTGGTCTTCTGCTGTTGTAGCCCATCTGCCTCGAGGTTCAATGTGTTTTGTATTCTGAGATGCTATTCTGTATACTACAAAAGTACAGTGTTTATATGAGTTACCATTGCCTTTCTGTCAGCTCCTGTCAGTAACCTTTCTGGCTATTCTCCATTGAACTCGCTAATCAAAAAGGTATTTCCATCGGCAGAACTGCCACTCACTGGATGTTTTTTGTTTTTGGCACCATTCTGAGTAAATTCTAGAGACTGTTGTTTGTGAAAATCCCAGGAGATCAACAGTTACAGAAATATTCAAATCAGCCCATCTGGCACCAACAATCATGCCATGCTCCAAATCACTGAAATATTTTTTTTTTCACATTCTGATGGTTGATGTGAACATTAACTGAAGCTTCTGACCCATATCTGAATGATTTTATCTATTGCACTACTGCCACAGGATTGGCTGATTAGATAATCACATGAATAAGTAGGTGAACAGGTGTTCCTAATAAAGTCTCAGTGAGTGTACATATATAAATATATATATATATATATATATAGAATGTACAGATTTTGCTCTTATGAAAATAAATTGGTACTTTTATTCACCAAATTGGCATTCAACTGATCTCAATGTATAGTCAGGACACTAACAACATGAACAATTACTATTACAATTTGAAAAAAAAGGGCCTTCACCCCTGAGTCTTCTCTTTACTGTTGTACATGAAACTGGTGTTGAGCGAGTAGAATACAATGAAGCTGTCAGCTGAGGACATGTGAGGCATCTATTTCTCAAATTAGAGACTCTGATGTACTTATCCTCTTGTTTAGTTGTACATCTGGTCTTCCACATTTCTTTCTGACAGGGTCGGCGCCACGAGGGGGCCCGGCCACCTAGGTCACTGTGCCCCCTCACCTCTGGTCAGCACACCACCCTGCCTCGGAACGCAATTTCAGCCGCTGAGACTCAGCAACAGGCACACTACCACTGTGCCCTCTTATTCCTGACATATTATAATTAACTACATACATATATTTAAAAAAAAAAAAAACTATTTTGTAAATTAATTTAGTTTTACCATGATTAAATCAGCTTTGCAACTTTGCATTTGCACTCGCGACAGGCGATTAACTAAATTACGTCACTAGCAGCTTGTATGTAATTGGTTGATTATGACTATACGTCATGACGTTAAGTATTTTTTTCAGTCAACTTCTACGCTTTATTCATAATCTGTATTCGTCTAAAACACTTAACGTGCTTGATCATTCAAGCAATAATGGATTTAAGGAAATGGTTTACCACCACCTCGACAACAGTGAAAACTGTCATGGCTAGCACTAGCAGCACCAGTGATGTCGACACGCCAGTGACAGAGCCCCAGCCCAGCGACGGCAGACGAGCTACTGCTTCCAGTCATGATGATGACACTTGCCCAGATGATTTGGGAAAGGATGGGCCTTT
Organism: Moxostoma hubbsi; assembly: GCA_032164185.1. Lineage (NCBI taxonomy): Eukaryota > Metazoa > Chordata > Actinopteri > Cypriniformes > Catostomidae > Moxostoma > Moxostoma hubbsi. Next base: position 39,620,981 of record JAVLUX010000019.1, read on the forward strand.
GCAAGTCAGATTATGTTCGAATCCCACACGCTTATTTGGCACCAGAAAGAGATAATTTTTACACTCATGGTTTCAGAAAAGAGATTGGCTCGAGTATTCAGAAAAGCAGATGCGGCCTTCTGCTAACCTTGCAGAAAATTTAGCGCAAGATGTGCTTCGCAGATCTCGATCGGGCAGCCGCAGAGAGGGACTAGATTTGACACAGCATTTACAACCAAAGGCTTCCATGACTGGAAACAAATAAAGGATTCAACAGACATGAAATGTCCAAAGAACATTTGACTTGTTATAGTATGTGGAAGGAAAAAGTAAGCCGAATTGATAAAGGTAAAGAAATCTCAATGCTATTGTATGCAGAACAAATACAGAGAAATCGATACTACATGTCTTCTCTTATTGATGTTGTGGAGTTTCTGGTGTCCAATCAATTGCCCCTGAGGGGTAAAATTGAGGCCTTTGATCATATGGATGAAGGTGGGAGTGGACTGTTCATGTCATTACTGTAATTCAGCATCAGGAAGGACCCCCAGTTGGCTGAAATTGTGAAAACAACTCCAAAAAATGCCACTTACACAAGCCATGAAATAGTGAAAGAAATTGGCGATTCATGGTTTACTGTGAAAGTAGACAGAACCAGGGACCCTACTGGAATGGAAAACATTTCCATTGTAATTCGCTACTTCAGTGAAAAAACACTGGAAATTACAGAACGACTGCTTGTGCTGACCATCGCAAATTCGGGTATTGCACAAACCATCACAAACATGATACTTTCAGAGCTGTCCAAGGCAGGCTTGAATGCATCTAAGATTCTGAGTCAAGTGTACGATGGAGCCGCGGTGATGTGGGGGGAAATATGGTGGAGTGCAGCGACTTCTGCAGGAAAAAGTTGGCCAGGAGATACCTTACATACACTGCCTAAATCACCAGCTGCACTTAGTTGTTGTACATACATTATCTGCTGAGCAAGCCATTCAAGATTTTTTCAGCATATGCAATGCGCTTTATAACTTTTGCCGTAAACCCACGGTTGCCATGCAATATAGAGGTGACAGACTCAAACGTTTCCTTGACCAGAGGTGGACAGGCCATCTGGCTACTTTTGCAAAAGACTGTCAGCATGTCAGCTATGAAATTTTACTATTAATTGACATCTTGAATCTTGAAAAAAAGGCTTTTAAAAGGCTGTTATAGTTGTAATATGAATTCTGACATGGGTTTGAATAGCCTGATTTTATTTAGGCCTATTATTATTTATTTAAATGTTAAAATGACAAACAGCATTCATTTTGAGAAAATCCTTCAATGTTCGGAAATAACGGAAACATTTAATTTCAGTTAACGCAACCTCTAATTAAATCGTCGCCCTACCCTAGGTTCTTTTGTTGCTCAATCCTGCCAACATCATTCTGCAAGGAGAGGATACAGACCTTATAACTGGGATGAAACTTGTATCTTCAGCTGCCGAAAGTGTGCACAATCTCTGCAGCGAAGATGAATTCTGCATTCTCTGTGACAGTCACAGTGAGCACGAAAGATACACCTGTCCCAACAAAACGGAGTCGACAGGTAAACAAGAACCTGAGTGAGTATGTAGTCAACTGGAGCCAAAATGATATAGTTGAGCTACACAGGCTGTACTTCAGTGCTTTGGATCATGTTATTGGTGAAATGGAAGTGCGTTTCAGTGAACGTAATTCAAAGTTTGCCGCAGCACTTGCCGCTCTTGACCCAGAAAATTAGACCTTTTTGGATGTAAAGTCCATAAAGCCCATCATGGATTTAACTAATTCTACCATTGTGGAAACGGAGTGCATTGTTGCAAAGCAATATATCTCCATAATCAAAATGGAGGAAAGCCAACAGATGATGACTACTAGGAGACTTCTCTCTGAACATCACAAAGCACTTGAAGCTATGCCTAGTGTTTTGTCCGCACTTAAACTCACTGTCACATTCGGGGCCTCTACCGCTATGTGTGAGAACTCATTTTCTGTGCTCAAGAACGTTTTCACAGACAGCAGACAAGCAATGAACCACACCAGTAAGGCTCAGCTCGTGCAACTTGCATTTGAGAGGGACCTTACAAAGAAAATACGCAACGAATGGAAAGACCTCGTTCTGTGAAAGTTTAACATTTCCACTCGTCGACTGCAGCTTTTCTAAAGGTAGGATGTGTTTTTGCTTTTGTGTCTTTGTTACATAATCAGTATGATTGATTATGTAACAAAGACACAAAAGCAAAAACACATCCTACCTAACTTGTATCTTCAGCTGCCGAATGTGTGCGCAATCTCTGCAGCGAAGATGAATTCTGCATTCTCTGGGACAATCAGTATGATTGATTATGTAGCCAGTGCTGGTCCTTATTATTTATGAGAACGCTGTAGGCAGCGTTGCTCTGTATCGTCACGTCGGTTATATGGTGGCATGATGGTTGTTGTTTTTTTTAATTAAAAGTGGGTGTATTATTATTATTATTATTATTGAGGGTGGGAGAGGTAGGCCCCCCCCACTGACACATCGAGGCCCCCTTGTTCCGTATGTCCTGGCGCCGACCCTGCTTCTGTCCTTGTTAGAGACAGTTGTCCTTTGTCTTTGAAGAATGTAGTGTACACCTTTGTATGTAATATTCAGGGTTTTTTGCATTTTCAAGTATTGTATAGCCTTCATTCCTCAAAACAATGATTGACTGATGAGTTTCTAGAGAAAGCAGTTTCTCTTTTGACATTTTGACCTAATATTGACCGTAAGACATGCCAGTCTTTTGCATACTGTGGCAACTGAAAAACAAACACAAAGACAAGGTTAAGCTTAATTTAATGAACCAAATAGCTTTCGACTGTTTTTGATATAAGGACAAGTGATTTTCTAGTACCAAATGATCAATTTAGCATGATTACTCAAGGATAAGGTGTTGGAGGGATGACTGCTGGAAATGGGGCCTTTCTAGATTTGATAAAAAATACTTTTTTTCAAATTATGATGATGCTGTTTTTTACATCAGCAATGACCTGACTATACTTTGTGATCAGTTGAATGCCACTTTGGTGAATTAAAGTATAAAAATTCCTTCCGAAACAGCAAAATCTGTACATTATTCCAAACTTTTGTCCACCACTGTGTGTGTGTGTGTGTGTATATAAATAAATATATAAATATAATTTTAATTCTTGCTGATTTAGGGCCATATAGCATGATTGCGAGTGTGATATTGCTTATATACAACAGTTCAATGAACAAGTAAATTAAAAAAAAATAGGAAAAACTGAGAATGGTCAAAAAAACGCATTTGTGCATGGAACTACTTTCTTACGCGATGGATCAGAATCTGCTGTTGCAGGTTCAAAACAAATGATGCGTCCAAGCCTTCGTTAGTAATTCAAAAATGTCACTTCAGCAATAGTATCACGGCTTGTGCTGTTTCTAACAAGTTATTGGATAAACAAGGATGGATGTGTGTGTGTGTGTGTGTGTGCGCGCGCGCGAGAGAGAGAGAGAGAGAGAGAGAGAGAGTGAGAGTGAGAGAGAGAAAGAGAGAGACAGAGCGTGTGTCATCACCTGTTGCCACATCCAAACAGAGATGCTGTCAGCTTTCTGATGATCAGCTTTCTCAGTGGAAAAATAGCGGGGGTAATTCTCCCTATTTTGCGGTAGCTGGTGCGCAAGAGTCTTTCACTATAGAAACCATTATCATTCAGTTTGTTTAATTAATCAGTCTGTTGTGTATCTCAGCTGTGATGAACCGTAATGCTGAAGTTGTTCATTTAAAGCAGTTTAAAGCTATTTCCAACTTTAGTAGTGTAGTAGTAATACGAGCAATCATGGAGCGCTGTTGTTTGTAAACACTGGCTGATGCTGATTCACTTCATGTCACCTAACCGGCTCATATTACACACACAAATTATTTTTTGCCAACACCTGCTGGCTAACATATGTAATGTACTTTTTTTTTTTTTTTAAAAAGACAGACATACAGTAGCTCTTAACACATATGCACTGCTATTACACTTTAGTTTAGAATGGCACAAACACAAGTGGAGTGATAAACACAGTAAAGCTGGTGTCAGACCATCAGTGCTCATTGAACGTCTCTTGTTCAGTCAGATTCGATAAAACATGCTGACAAATGTGTTATCAGAATTATCCTACAAGTATTTTACTCACGTTCAAGTGTTTTGTTGTAGGGGAAAAAAATGGAGGATGAAAGTTTAATTCTTGTATATTTCTTGAGGAGCTCTTATTTTGACACAGAAACCACTCTCTTCTCCACCATGTTGAAAGTTTACGTCTTCTCCAAACTTGGAAATTTTCATCAGGTAGGTGCCCTAAGCATGTTTGACTCCATCTGTCGCAACTCAACTGTGATTGAAAGTTATGCTGAAACAGTTTTTTGTTTTTTCATCGGCACAGTGATTAATAAGGAAAATTAAAAATGCCACTCATGATGAAAAGGTTGCCAACACTTGCCATAAAAATAGCTTCCCGGGAGCGTTCCCAATATGGCCACCAAGTAAGATCTAACTGTAAGGTGCAAGAAAGTTATGTGTGAATAGAACTTTTCCAACGTCACATCCCAATTCCAGAAGTTTCAGTTGCATTGTCCCAAATACTTTACCTAAATACTTGTTTGACATTCAGTTGTAATTCTCAATAAACTGCTGGTTGTAATGAGGATGTCAACAGAGCCGAGTCTTAAGCCAGAGGCCATTATTGTTTCTCCAGACTTGAACTGAGGCACTATATCCATGTAAAAAAAAGCAGCAGAGAAATAGACAGCAAGACAGTTGGAAAACAGCAGGATGACAAAATTACAAGCAGAATCTCTCTGAAAGACTTAGAGGACTATACTTCTGGCAGCATGAATTTGTTTGTGTCATGGCTTGTAAAAAGCTATTTTTCAGAGTACGGAGATAGGGCTTAGTTTATATTGCCTCGGACAGGAAGTCAGCAGTAAACAGGGAATTCTGGCTTGGTGGTGGGGCCTGTGATCAAATGGGGACTTCTATGGAACAAAATTGTGTTCATTAACAGAATGTCTTTATAGTGAACTTTCTGGCAGGCCTACGGGGCTGAGTGAAAAGCCTGATGAATGGTTTTAATAGCCAAATCAAAGCCCACATTATCTTGAGCTTCCCTCTGGTCTTCTGGGAGCGTTCAGCATTCGTACCACTGTGCAGATACAAGCAATTTGTATATGTCCATGTCAAGAGCTGTAACAACCACACTGGGAGAAATTACTTCATAAAATGTATGTATATATATATAAAATGACAAAATGGGGAGAGTCATTCTGGATAAACTTAAAGGTTGGGACTGATTTACCCATCCCTTAGCAAATATTTTTGATATGTAATGTACTGTATGTGATAGTTGTCAATTTTCTCTGTAAAATATGGGTGAAGCACAAAAAAAACTTGCAGTCAAGAAGTCCCATTTGGTTTGATGCTATCATATAAAGGATGTGCATTTGAAAAGCAGTTCTAATCTCCTCTCTGTGACAAGACTGTATAATTGTGTATGATGATGTAAGAACTTCAGGTTGAGAGAGCTCTGTCAACAGCTGCCGTCTGCCATTTACACCTGAGAGAGTCTGTGTTGAGACGGGAATGTTCTCTGACATTCACATATACAACCTTCATAAACCCCTCCAATCTTATGTGAGTTCCATTCTGTAAATAAACACAATCGAACAGGCAGGGTGGATTGAAATATTTTGCCTTAAAAAATATATCAAACTCATTGCAGGAGGAATTTAATGAGCTGTAGATGAAGAGCATGTCTTATATTTGAACACAATATACCTCAATCATGACAAAAAAGTAGAAAGAATTTATGTGAATATTTTTCATAATTTTTTCATGCCTTTCTTTTATACATTTTTGCATTGATTTAATTGCTCAATTTTATATATCAATGCTTTGACTAAAACATTTACATAGAAATTTGGGTAACACTTCCTATGAAGCCCATATTCATAATGCATTATAAAGGCATTCATAAAGGCATTATAACTGAATTCTAAATAATTTAGAATGTCTCATAGTACACCTTATAAAATGTTTAACTTCTCATAATTATTAAACATAATTACTTCTCAACAATTATAATACATTATTTCTAACCCCTTTATAGTTATACGTACCATAACGTATAATGTATTATAACAAAAACAACATAACATTTTATTTGAAGAAATTATAATATATTAAACATATTTGTATTATATTATGGTTTAAGTAAAGGTTTGCTTTAAGTAAACTGACAAAAGCAATGTCTTCTTATAAACATCCGTTAGATATTTTTAAGAGGTTATAAGACATAAGAAGTCAAGCTTGTAAAATGCTTTTAACTGTATATACTTTCATATATTTGCAAGCTTTTATATATTTTCATTAGTTCTATGGCCCACTTAAATTACTGATGTCCCACTTAAATTACGCCCTGTTTGGAAACATGGACATTTCTTTCAATATGTATTGTATTCTGTGCATTTGTTGTATAACTTTTAAAAAGCCTTGTATATTACAACTTCATGTTATGGCTGTTTATAAGACATTGCTTTCAGTGGTGTACCTACCAACAGTGGTCCAAGGAAGGACAAACCACAAACTGGCGACAGGGTGTTGGGCACCCAAGGCTCAGTTATGCAATGAAGGCTATCCTGTCTGGTTCGAAACAACAGAAGGTCAAATTTTAATGATTGTGTGGCAGCTGGGGCAGGTTCGAGCGTCCATCCGGAGAGAAAGAGATAAGGGTGCATACACCTGAGCCAGATTATGATTAACGGTTGGGAAGAGCGGATATAAGAAACCATGCCACCGACAGAGAGTCAGAGAGAGTCTGGGTCAAGATATTGTGGAACTAATGTGACATCTATGAAGCTGAAAGATTACCAGTTTATTGTAAAGCTATTGATTAATGTGAAGTTGTTAGCGCTGGTGTGCTCTGAAGTAAAAGTCCTACCTTTGAGTTCAAGTTCCAAGTTTCCTGTGTCCTCCATCCCTCCCTGTGTGAAGTTCGTTACAGATGGTTAAGGGGACGACTGTATTACAACACACAGTGCATCGCATGCTGTTGCATATGCAGCTGCTTAGCTGCAGACTGGTCAGAGTGCCCATGAAGACCCCTGTCTACTGTTAAAAGCACATACTGGAACTGGATCTAGAAGTAGTGGAAGAAGGTCGCCTGGTCTGATGAGTCCCGTTTTCTTTTCTTTTACATTCTGTGGATAACTGTGTACATGTTTACCTGGGGAAGTGATGGCATCAGGTTTCACTGTGGGAAGACTACAAATTGGTGAAGGGAGTGTCCTCTGGTCAATGTTCTGATGGGAAAACATGGGTCAGGCCATTCATGTGGATGTCAGGTTGACACGTGCTTTTGACAAAGGGAAAGCGGGGCTCTCCAGCGGGGCATGTTCTTTGGGTGCCATCAGCCAATGAGCATTATCAGGATGTCATTTCCCTGATGCCAGCACATTGGTCACATACTTCTGGGGATGTATGCAACTGCCATTGAGATGAATGGGAATGCCAACAGATAGCTCTTTGCAAGATTCCATTGCTTTGAATGCTGGGAAAGAGGAAGAGAAGAGAAAACAAGGAGCACAAATTCTGACTGAATATTTGGCTGTAGAAAACAAACAATTATTGTCAAAGTTGTCACTCTACTTGGTCACAGTCAATGGCCTCTAAAACCCTAAAGCATACAAAAGGATGTTCAAGGACCAGGGCAGAGTAGAAGGTCAGACGGTGGGAGTCCTGCCAGGCGACAGAGCCATGGAACTGGCCTCATTGCCAACTGCTGGCCAAGCCCCACAATCCACTGGGAAAAGTTGACCTACAGAATTCCGGTGACTAGGCTGTGTGAGAGTGACATCAGTGTTGCCCACTAACTATTATTAGGAGATTCAGTTGGTGTGTGGTCATGGACCTAAAGGCCTGTGGATGAATCTACAGCTTGAAATAAAAGCCACAACCTCCCATCCAAGTGGCTTTGAAAACCCTGGCCAGTGGTGGCCAGCCACTTGACTGTTTCATTCACCTCATCCTCAATTTGATGTTCATTTCACCACTTGCTTTATTTTGAAAGGCAAATGGCCTATGCATGACCACATAACACTCAGAATAAGCAGTGCCAAAACTAAACTTTGCTCTTAATCCTAGAAAATTATACTATAATTTTGGACAGATATAATTGCAGCTGATAGGGAATCGACTTCCATTCTTCCCGAAGAACTTTAGAACATGGCCTGAAGATGATGCTTACTTGCAAATTGTGCAGACACTCACTGTTTGAAAAAGACCTATCTTAGTCATATCACGAGGAATCAGAGAATCATTGGTCTATTGAGATTTATTTTGAGAACTATTACTTTCATAACTCAACACTACAAAATATTGAGAACTCAAAATGATAAAAACATACTGCAGCATTCAGAATTCAAAACTATGAAAACAAACTGCAACATACTGAACTCAACACTATTAAAACAAACTGCAACATACTGAATTCAACACTATGAAAACACTGCAGCATTCAGAACTCAGCACTATGAAAACACACTGCAGCATTCAGAACTCAACACTAGGAAAACATACTGCAACATTCAGAACTCAATACTATGAAAACATACTCCATCATTCAGAACTCAACACTTTGAAAACATACTCCATCATTCAGAACACAACACTATGAAAACATACTGCAACATTCAGGACTCAACACTTTGAAAACACACCACAGCATACAGGACTCAACACTATTAAAACATACTCCAGCATTCAGAACTCAACACTTTGAAAACATACTCCATCATTCAGAACACAACACTATGAAAACATACTGCAACATTCAGGACTCAACACTTTGAAAACACACCACAGCATTCAGGACTCAACACTATGAAAACATACTCCAGCATTCAGAACTCAACACTTTGAGAACATACTGCAACATTCAGGACTCAACACTTTGAAAACACACCACAGCATTCAGGACTCAACACTATGAAAACATACTCCAGCATTCAAAACTCAACACTTTGAAAACACACCACAGCATACAGGACTCAACACTATTAAAACATACTCCAGCATTCAGAACTCAACACTTTGAAAACATACTCCATCATTCAGAACACAACACTATGAAAACATACTGCAACATTCAGGACTCAACACTTTGAAAACACACCACAGCATTCAGGACTCAACACTATGAAAACATACTCCAGCATTCAGAACTCAACACTTTGAGAACATACTGCAACATTCAGGACTCAACACTTTGAAAACACACCACAGCATTCAGGACTCAACACTATGAAAACATACTCCAGCATTCAGAACTCAACACTTTGAAAACATACTGCAACATTCAGGACTCAACACTTTGTAAACACACCACAGCATTCATAACTCAACACTTTGAAAACACACTGCAACATTCAGAACTCAGCACTTTGAAAACACACCACAGCATTCAGGACTCAACACTATGAAAACATACTGCAGCATTCAGAACACAACACTATAAATCATACTGCAGCATTCAGGACTCAACACTTTGAAAACATACCGCAACATTCAGGACTCAACACTTTGAAAACACAACACAGCATTCAGGACTCAACACTTTGAAAACACACCACAGCATTCAGAAATCAACACTTTGAAAACACGCTGCAACATTCAGAACTCAACATTTTGAAAACACACTGCAGTATTCAGAACTGAACACTTTGAAAACACACTGCAGCATTCAGAACTCAACACTTTGAAAACATACTCCAGCATTCAGAACTCAACACTTTGAAAACATACTGCAACATTCAGGACTCAACACTTTGAAAACACACAGCATCATTCAGAACTCAACAATATGAAAACACACTGCAACATTCAGAACACAACACTATGAAAACATTCTGCAACTTTCAGGAATCAACACTATGAAAACACTGCTGCATTCAGAACACAGAACTACAAAACATACTGCATAATTTGTGTGGAACATTTACATTGTTTTACATTTAGCCATTTAGCAGATGCTAAATTGTCCAAAGCAACTTACAAATGAGGAACATAGCAAGCAATCTGTCATACAAGTTCAACAGCATCTACAGTGTTGTACTGCCAAGTTCTCAAGGTGGCTGGAGTAGTATAGATGTATAGCGCAGAAGACAGAGACAGAATAATTTGTTTTATTATTATTATTTTGTGTATAATAAGTTTGAGTTAAGTTCAATAATAATTGCAATTAGTGTGGATTGGTTTAGTGCTCTCAAAACAGATGTGTTTTCAGCTGTTTCTTGAATGTTGAGATGGTTTCAGCAGATTGTGTGGATGTTGGAAGCTCATCCCACCACAGTTGAACAGATAAAGTGAAATAGACTTTGAGCCTATTTCTGATGGGTCCACCAGGAGCTGCTTGTATATAGATTGCAAAAAACGAGTTGGAGCATAGACCTGGAGATGTTAATTGTAGTGAGAGGGTGCGGTTCCATTGGCTGTCCTGAAGGCCAGAGTCAAAGCCTTAAATTTGATGTGGGTAGCTACAGGTAGTCAGAAGTGAAATCAAGAGTGGGGTGACATGAGCCCTTTTTGGCTGATTGAAGACCAGACGCACTGCTGAATTCTGGTCCATCTGCAGTGGCTTAATTGTGTTAGCTGAGAGGCCAGCCAACAAACCATTACAGTAAACTATGAAACTGCAGTGGAAGTTTGTAAAACCTGTGTGTCGCACCTGCAACTCTGCATACCCTTCCAAAAGAGGTGTTAAAAAGGAGAGGCTGAATTGTGTTTTTAACAGGGTCTATTGTTTCAGTTCAATCTTAATAGCTTGAGTTTCATAAGGTGACCTGATTTCCAGATGTAGTCCCCGTTTTTGTTGGCCTGTGACTGTGTATAACTGTCCCTGGAAATGTCCCTGTTTTTATTTTGACTCTGCATTCAAAACAGCCTGCAAAGTGAATATAGAAAGTTATTTGGCAAGGCAGGGCAGACAGCAGAGCCAACAGGTAACTGCCTCAATCATGTTGTGTTTGTTTTGACCAACAGAAGGGGCTGCAACCTAAAACCAGAGTGAAGGGCCTTTAGGAACTGTTGCAAGGTAATCATCAATTTTGTCATCGTTATTTAGATGATACACATTATTATACATTTCATTTAGTTGCATTAGCTAGTATTTAATTGTATTACAGTTCCCTTTACAAAAAGCTTCACTATGAAGTGAAGTAAATCCCACGCATAATAATAAATCGGCTGTGGAATTAAGAGACAAATGCGAGCATTGCGATCTGCTTTCGGGCAAAATGCTTTGCGCTCGCCTCACTTACTTCTGGGAGTCAGTGCCTACATTTAATTCGTGGGGCTCTCGCATGGATCTGGCTGAGGAGCGAGAGACGGGTTCGTCCCTTTCCCTCGCTCTCTCCCCAGACCCCGCTGGTCCTTCCTGTGATCTCGAAGCACGCTTTGGCACCTCTTCGCTTCACGAGGGGGGCGGGGTGCTGAACCTCTGTACATTTCACTCACAATAATAAAGCGGCTGAGAAATTACTCAAGGTGATTACGCGGGCTGTGACCAGACTACAGCTAGACTGGCCACGTGAACAAGAGACCCTCCCCCAAACGCTCCAAACTAGAAGACAAATTTCTGTCTGGTGGCCAAAATAATTAAATAAATAAAAGAGGAATGGAACTCTATATCAGTCCCTTCCTTTCTTCTATGACCTCCATAACAAGTATTTTCTTTATGGAGAAAATTTATACTTCCCGTGTCTTCGTGCCCTTAACGTTGGTGTATTCAACTATCGTGGGTGCTGAAGCTCGGGGGTATTCAGTGATGTTGCCAGTAGAAGAGACACCTGTGGGTTTTCTCTCACCTGGCTCGGCATCATCGCTAAAGAGACCTACTCTCCCCACAAAGCTGTGCAGGACACCTCCACGCTTGTGGGGAAAGCTTATCAGGCAGCAGGTCAGGCTGGTGTTGCCCTGCACACTACGGCAGCAGGGTTCTAAATTAACTTTTTTGATCGGCTGGTGACTTTCTAAAGTTACCAGCCAATCAGAACTACCACTAGCCAATTTTTGTCCGGTGAAAATAAGAGAAATTATGAGTGCCACTGAATGCATTTTTTCATTTTATTAACATTGTTGGCATCAAAAATACATATAAAGTATAATACAAACAAAAAAATATACACAGATTGTGCAAAGATTTCTTTAAAAGTTTGGGTTCTATCAATCATTTGAATCATCTTCAGAGCTCTTCTTCTTCAGAGGTGGTGCCATCTGAATCTGAGCCACCCTCTGTTTCTTTTGTTCCATGTTTGCGCACAAAGTCAGGCCTGCGTGAGCGCAAACTGTCAGCGTGCCAGATCTCAATGGCTTTGGTTGGATCAAAGTCTTTGATGTCAGGTGAGAACAACTGGGTTTTAAGGAGGTCAGAGAGGGTTTCACCTTTTAGGCGTGAGCGCCAGTCACTCTTTACCTGCTTCATAACACTGAACCCTCTTTCACAGTCAGCTGTAGTTGCAGGGATGGTCAGGAGAGCATCGAAAAGATCAAGGACATCAGGACACCGATGACGCAGCATTCTGTTCACAGTAGGCCAGGTCTTCTCAAAGTTTCCTGTAGCAGTGTGAGACAGACAATATGCATTATGCACTTGCAAACAATTATACATTTTCAAATGCAACTTTAGTTATTAAAATATGGCATCAAATTTGGATTGTGTCTTTAACGAAATACATTTACTCTGATTCCTGATAAACAAAATAAAACTGTCTCACAATATTAGACATTTCTATAGAGCTTGGAAACTTTTCAAACACTTGTTTAAAATGTTTACTGATAAGGTGAGGTCACAGTATGAGATTTTTTTCTCAAACATTCTCCAAGTACCTTGGCTAAATCCTGCTGTGTACAGTTCAGTCTTAAGAATTATCCATTGATCAGGGATCAACTCCACATCCACTCCAGCAGACAGTAAAAGAGGTCGGAAGTGACTGATGAGTTTGTTTACCTCTTCATCACCAAAATCTGAGAACAAAAGGGAAAACATTCATATAAAGTTAAGCAGTTGTCTTAAAACATAAAATGCGTAAAGATGTGTTCATTACTTTTGAATTGCTAACCTGAACTTGTGTCTGCCTCTGGCCAGTACTGGAAACTGGTCAGCCGCATAGCCTGCAGGACACCACTGTTCACATCACTAAATCTAGCAGTGATGCACCAGGACAGAGAATCGATCAGCTCATTCTTTGCCTTATCATGCCGGTCGGGATCAGTAGGCTTCAGGAGGACTCCTTCATAGGTGTCTGTGTCCAGCACTGCTCTCAGCTTAGGCCCAGGTCTACAGTTGTGCAGAGATAGATGGATGGGTGTCTTTATTTTTACTGAGGTGAAAACACACCAACACAGCCTAAAATCAAATAATTAATTGTAGGATATATGATACATACCTTGACTTGTACTTTTCTATGACAGCCTGAGTGGAGGAAAGGCAGCTCTGTGCTTCAGCCATGGTTGACACTGACCTCTGCAGTGACTTGGAGAGGTTGCTCAGTTGATAGATGGTGTCATGGAGAAGGCAGCAAAACCTGAGCACTCCACCATCCTTTCCTATGTTGAGGAACCCCTTGGTTTTTGCCCTCAGAACAGCATTGATGTTCGTGGCCTCCTGGGACTACAAGCAAAACAACGGCATTATATCAGACAGCATTTAAAATTGATTAACAGAAAAATAAAGCAAACATTAAATAATCCATCTACACTGCTGGTTTTAGTAAGGTATAAATTAACATACATTCTCCAAGTGGCGTACAATGCCAGCATATCCCCTGAGGAAATGGTCAAGTGCTTTTAAGAGATGTGGTAGCCACCGAGTTCCACCTATTCTGGTTGGCATCAAAGCCTTCATGTTGAGCTCCCTGAAATGTTGCTTTAGGCTGGCCCTGTTCACTCCACTCTTATGATATAAGGTGTAGAGTCCACTCAACAGGTCCTCAACTTTCCTGGCCATCACATTTTTCCTTATTCCGTCTGAGAAGGCAAGCTCTAGCTTATGGGCCATGCAGTGGATCCCCAGCACATTTGTTCTGTCTGCACGCAGTTTTGTAACAACACCATTGTTTACTCCTGTCATTACAGATGCTCCATCTGTGGTGATTGCTACTAGCTTGTTCTTCCAATCAGTGCTGACTTCACTTTCCATTATACTGCACACTGCTTCAGCTATATTTGTAGAATCTGGCTTTGAGACAGCTTTTACCCCTACAAAATCAACTTTGACCTTCCCCTCACTGGCACTCCTGACATAGACCATTTCTTCTTCCATCACTGCACTGTCGAGGGATCCATCTGACATGACCGATATGAACTTGCTATCTGATAATCTTGCCCTCATCTTTCTTCTCTCATCCTCTGCTATGTAGTGTATGAACTCTTTTGCCTGGTAGTCGTTTGTGTATGTCTCTCCTATCTTCAAGCCTTTTTTCCTGTCCACACTGAAATACATTTTCATGTAAATGAAGCAACTGTTAGCGCCTACACAGTTTAACATTTAAAGTACATTTTAGTGAGTTTTTTTTTCTTCTTTTTGAAACCATCAAACATAAAGTTTCATCTGTGTCTATGGAAGCACTCTGAATGGTATTAAATACACTGTTTCTGAAACATGTCAATAGTAACGTTAATTCACTTACTCACACATCCATGCGAAGTCGGTGAAAGGCCTGCCTTTTTTTCCGATGGCGTGGGCATTTCGAAAAAGTAGCTGCATCTTCTCCAACTCAGACGTCTTCATTAAATTAAGGCTTCTCCCAGCAAGGCTCTCTTCAATACGACCTGTCTTGGCCGTTTTAATCCTCAGGCTCTCCTGATGACTTCGAGCACTCTCATGGTCCTTTACTGCCTCGACTTTAAAATTATTCGTTCCTACCACAAAATTGTTCGTTTTGTTTTTTTCTTTGGCGTACATGCGGCAATCCTGACAGAACATGACAACATTTTTGTGATCAAACACAAGCCATTCACGACCCGTCAACCATTTGGAATTAAATTTTCTTTTCTTTGTTTCTCTCCCGATTTCATCATCCCTTTCCTCCTTCCTCTTCTCGCCCCCAGAAGTCTGTCCCAACCACCGCCGCATTTAGTTTAGCTAATCTTTTAATCTTTAACTCCTTCCTCATTCAATCTATGCTCCCTGCTTTGGCTCCATTCGTTTCCATGGTTTCTCGCGCTGGTTTCACCGCAAACTGCGCGCAGCCAATGAGCGTATGAAATGTCATCACGCAGTATTACAGCACAGTGTTCTTGGTAAATGTAGGAAGTACTGTCAGGGAATAGCCGAGCCGAGAACAGAGCCGTGTGTATCATGATGCATGTAATGACCTTGCATCACCGGCCAAACTGGCTAGTAAGTTTTTAGTAACACCCGCCAAAATGAATTTCAACCCGCATTTGGCGGGTTGGCGGGTGTTAATTTAGAACCCTGTATGGCAGTGTTATAAGCGCACTAGGCTAAATCTGTTGAAGGACCTGAGTGTGGGGACCTCACTCAGGGGGAGGGGCCGTCGGTCACCCAGCCCCGCCCTGGTCCTTCTAGACGGGAGGCTCTAAAACAAAACGTGGCAAATCGTGCTCCCCCTCGTAAAGACTGGGGTCCAGTTCGTCACCCTCAGCAGCCCCCAATGCAAGACCTCAGGGGCGTGATTTCTAAGAAAAAGAAACCCTGACAAGTCTTGTACCCAGCCTTGTGAGATACCCTCACGAAACCTCTTCTTTGGTGTTTCGGGTGGTAGAGGCTTCCAACAAAGAGTTGGGTGTACCTTTGCTTCCTGCCTTGATCCAGGACGCGGAACACAAGACATCCCCTCAACAGGAAGTGTCAGAAATAATAACCATCTCAGAGAACCTGGCAGCGTGGAAACGTCTGCCAGGTATTTCTATCTGGGTTCTAGAAACAGTAGAAAGAGGCTACAGAATTCAATTTGCTCGTCGTCCTCCCCATTTCAACGGCGTGGTTCCCACTACTGTGAAACCGGGACATGCATGTCTACTGTGGAAAGAACTGCGAAATCTCTTGGTCAAAGGGGCCATAGAACATATTCCCCTTCCAGAGAAAGAGTCAGGCTATTACAGCAGATACTTCCTGGTTCCCAAGAAGGGTGGGGTTGCGTCCGATTCTAGATCTTCGAGGCTTGAACCGCTCGGTCAGGGTCTTCAAGTCCTAGATGTTGACTATCAAGACGATCGTGTCACAAGCCCAACATCACGTTTGGCTGGTCACCATTGATCTCATGGACGCATATCTTCATATAGAGCCCCAGCACAGGAAGTTCCTAAGGTTCGCTTTCGGGGGCGAAGCCTTCCAGTATCGGGTTCTTCCATTTGGCCTAGCCCTATTAACCCGCACATTCAGGAAATGTATGGATGCAGCACTGGCTCCTCTGCGACTCCAGGGCATCCGCATTCTGAATTATATAGACAACTGGCTGGTCCTAGCGCAGTTCCAAGAACTGGCAGTCCAGCACGGGGATATCGTCTTGATGCATCTGGGGGTTATATGGAATTCGGTCACGATGCAGGCACAATTGTCTCCCGCAGGAACCGTTTCCATTCAGAACACCCTGAGCAAGGTCAGGCTAGGTCGAGGTTACACTGCTCATCTGTATCATTGAATACTAGGTCTCATGGCGTTGGTGTCCGCGGTGATCCCTTCGGACATTCTGCACATGAGACCGCTTCAGCTGTGGCTAGAAGCCAGGGGGTTTTATCCGAGGGCCGGTCCCCTAAGGCAAATAAGGGTTATGCGCCATGTGCTTCATTCCCTTTCTATGTGGCTCAGACCCCGGTGCTTACCTTGTGTCCCACTCTAGGTGCGTCTTGTCGTCGCAGGCTGCTAACTACAGACGCCTCCCTGACGGGCTGGGTAGCGGCCTTAAGTGGTCGTCCAGCTTAAAGGGATAGGAGGGTTGTCAGTTCGGTTTTCACAGTAACTGTCTCGAGCTGATGGCCATATTTCTGGCCCTGAAATACTTCATTCAGCGGCTGCCATGTCTTGGTGCGGGTGGGAAATACAGCGGTAGCCTCTTACGTAAACTAGCGGGGGGATCCACGTTCATATCAGCTGAATTTCTGGCACGTTGGATCCTCCTTGGGGCCCAGGGCAGCTCCTGTCACTCAGGACAGTTTCGTCCCTGAATGCCCGTGTGTGTGGGAGCAGATTTACTCTGAGGTAGTGAACAAATCTGGGAGAGATTTCACAGGGCAGAAGAGGACCTCTTCGCCTCTATGATAGCGCAATGTCTCCTCTACATCTCCCTAAGTCACCCAGCCCCTTGGGTCTGGACTTAAAGGCACATACATGACCCTGAATGCGTCTGTATGCATTTTTTTCCCCCGGTTTTTCTGCTCCCGTGAGTCTTGGCAAGGTTCGCCAGCAAGGGTCTTGCTTCCTTCTGATAGCGCCATGCTGGCTGAACAGAGTATGGTTCTCGGAGTTAAATTCTCCCCTCGACTGCTCGCCTCGGCGGTTTCGAACAGAAAGGACCTTCTTTCTCAGGCACAGGGGACTGTATTTCATCCCCGGCCCGAATTGTGGAACCTTTCATGCTTGGCCCCTAAGGGTACCAACTGAGGTTCACAAGGCTTTCTCTTGAGGTTATCGAGACCATTTCAAGTGCTAGGGCTCCCTCCACTTGGAACTGATCTGGGTAGATTTTTCAGGGCAGAAGAGGACCTCTTCGACCTCTGTTGATAGCGCAATGTCTCCTCTACTTCTCCCCCAGTCGCCCCCGGGGGGGTGGGGGGTGCTGATCATGGTGACGCATACATGGCACAAATGTGCTTGCATGCGTTTCCTTCTACTAAGTTCAAATTACAGAACCAGCTAGCTGCCAGTTTGCTTCAGTTCTGGATTTTCTGTAGAAAGAACTGTCAGTGGGCACTTGCCTCGCCACTGCCAGGTGTTCTATGTGGCCTCCACTGTGTTTTGCCACGCCTTAGTGGGCGGGGTGCCCCCTAAGAGGCATCCTTGCTAGGACCTCTTCATAGGGTAAGACCCCCTTTTTAGACCTCTAGAGTCAGTGTTTGGTAGACTTCTGACTCTCAAGATGTTTTTTTCTTATGGCAATTACGTCTCTAAGGAGACTTGGGTACCTACAGGCTCTGTCTCTTTTGCCGGCCTGTTTAGAGTTTGCCCCAGCTATGATCAAAAGCATTCTTTGCACCCTCACCCTAACTACCTGCCCAAGGTGCCTTTTGCGACTCTTGGCCGGTTATTTTCTAAGCCTTCTGCTCCCTGCCATTTGTAACGCCGGAGCAGCTAAGACTTCTCAGACTTTGTCCAGTCTGTACCCTTCAGACTTATGTCCACCACATTTGCTAGTGGCGTAAAGTCAGGGCAGCAATTCTTCACTTGGAAGCCATGACCGGGGGGCTGTCACCTTCTGGCAGACTATGTCACTTTGGGTGAGGGACATTATTGCCTGGGCCTACGAGGCGTGCGGTCAAGCTTCGCCAGTAGGTTTTAGGGCGCACTCTACCAGAGGGCTCTCCTCCTCTAAAGCCTTGGCTAGAGGTCTCCCTCTGCAGCAAGTTTGTGATGCGGCAGGCTGGTCCTCCCTGCACACATTCATCTGGTTTTATGGTCATGTTACTAGATGTTCATGCTACCCCGGGCTCTTATGCCCTTGGGTCGACATCTACGCTCACGTCTAAGCAAGTTTGTGACGCGGCAGGCTGGTCCTCTCCGCACAAATACTTCAGGCTCTATGGTTTGGATGTTCATGCTACTCCGGGCTCTTACGCCCCTGAGTTGACATCTGAAGCTCATGTATAAGCAAGTCTGTGATGCGGCAGGTTGGTCCTCTACTCACACATTCATTAGACTTTTATAGTTTGGATGTTCTTGCCACTCAGGGCTCTTACGCCCATGAGTCGACGTCTCAAGCTCATGTCTGGTCAAGTTTGTGATGGGGGGGGCTGGTCCTCTCCGCGCACATTCATCAGTTTTTATAACAAGTTTGTGTTGCAATAGGGTCTTTTTGCACACATTCATCAAACTTTATGGGTTAGATGTTTTGCTACTCCGGGCTCTTATGCCCTTGAGTCGACATCTCAAGCTCATGCCTGAACAAGTTTGTGATGCGGCAGGCTGGTCGTCTCCAAACACATTCATAAAATTTTATGGTTTAGATCTTTGTTACTCCGGGCTCTTATGCCCTTGAGTCGACATCTCAAGCTCATGTCTGAGACCTCTCGCGTTCTTGTGAGCACACTTTACAACCGTAGGGGTCCGGATAGCCCCTGTGCGGTGGCGTAGGTATTGTGTTCCCATAGCGCTTAGCAAAGCACTGCATCATAGTGAAGCTTTTTGTAAAGGGAACGTCTCGGGTTACAGGTGTAACCCTTGTTCCCTGAAAAAAAGCGGAATGAGATGCTGCGCTTCTTTGCCGCACTGGGACATCCCAGGACTGCTCTTCCAAAAGAAGTATCTGACGACACCTGGTGACACATCCATTTATACCCTGGCCACAGGTGCGTCTAATGACTACATCAGCCAAGGCTGTAAATTCCGGTCAATGTTCATTGACGTGTTACACACATATTCACAGCTCGGTCACAACTAGGATCGTTCCCATAGCGCTTAGCAAAGCGCAGCATCTCGTTCTGCATTTTTCAGGGAACAAGGGTTACACATGTAACCCGAGACGTTTTTTACAACTTTCTCAAAACTGTAAACACAATCTCAAAACCACACAACCATTTGTACAAATCCCAAATGCCCACGTCAAAATATTTAACTTAAAAACATATCTGCTGTCAAAATCAAACAGTGGCTTCAACTGGCACACAAACACCAAGACACCATCTATTCACCAGGCCTATCTATTCACCAGGCCTGAACACATTAGTGGGATAAATTCAAAACACTGCTACAGATACCTCAATCAACCAGGGAAAATGCTGCAGTTCTCTATATGTTTTGCAGTTTTAGCACATCATACTGCATACAATATGTAAGTGTGCTGATAAACACTGTAGTGCAATGTTCAAAGAGCTTATCTGAGAGTAGCATACATTACAGTTCTGAAAGTGATGCTGGGAGAAAAGCACTGTCAAAAAGAAAAGTCAGTTACTCTACAATAACAAATGGTTTCAAAGTACAGAGAAATCATCAAGGAAATATAGTATAATGTTAAAGAACTATTAGAGTTCTGTAGTACTGTAAGACAAAATCTTACAGTACTACTCTGAAATTTCAAATGCCCATTGGTTCTTGCAGAAATACAGGACTTGTTACAACAAAACATTCATGCAGAAGGAAAGTTGGGCTAGACAAAGTAGACATATGTTTTCACAAATTATCAGTACAAGTGTGTAGAACTTGTGGTGTGCATTTCATAGTCTGTAAAGTACATGGTACAGTACTTTGCCTCTAACCTGCAGTAATGTAGCATAGAAGCCCTGTATATGTTAGGGTTCCAAATTTCAATCGGACTTGTTTGTCCAGCACATCCCACAGATTCTAAATCGAATTGAGATCTGGGGAATTTGGAGGCCAGGGCAACACCTTGAACTCTTCATTATGTTCCTCAAACCATTCCCGAATAATGTGTGCAGTGTGGCAGGGCGCATTATCATGCTGAAAGAGGCCACTGCCATCAGGGAATACCATTGCCATGAAGGGGTGTACCTGGACTGCAATGGTGTTTAGGTAGACAATGTGTAAAATTTAACATTCATCCACATCAATGACCGGTCCCAGGGTTTCCCATCAGAACATTGCCCAGAGCACCACACTCCCTCCATTGCCATTACTTCCCCAGGTAAACAGTGCACACGTCCACAGCCGTCCACATAATGTAAAAGAAAACGGGACTCATCCACAGGACAGGCAACCTTCTTCCACTGCTCCAAGATCCAGTTCCAACACTCGCGGAGTGGCATTGTGGCCACTTTCGATGGAGGACATGGG
This sequence comes from Moxostoma hubbsi, assembly GCA_032164185.1. NCBI lineage: Eukaryota > Metazoa > Chordata > Actinopteri > Cypriniformes > Catostomidae > Moxostoma > Moxostoma hubbsi. Next base: position 39,641,969 of record JAVLUX010000019.1, read on the forward strand.
TCATCATGGTCACTCTTACTGGTCTGTGGCTACACAGCCCCATACGCAGTACTGTGTGTTGTGATACATTCCTACTGCAACATCATTAACATTTTCTGTGACTTTCTCTGTGAAATTTTCTGCCACAGCACACCTTCTGTCGGTTCGGACCAGATTGGATAGCCTTTGTTGCCTTTGTGCATCAATGAGCCTTGGGTGCCCAACATCCTGTCTCCGGTTTGAGGTTTGTCCCTCCTCGGACCACAGTCAGTAGGTACTCACCCCTGCTGACCGGGACCACCCCTCAAGGCTTGCCGTTTCAGAGATGCTCTGAGCCAGTCATCTGGCCATTACAATCTGGCCCTTGTCAAAGTTGCTCAGGTCTTTCCTTCTGCCCATTTCTCCTGCAATCAACATGTTGACTACGAGAACTGATTGTTCGCTTACCATCTAGTCTACCCAGAGAGGAGATGATAAACATTATTCATTTCAACCTTGAGTGGTCATAATGTTCTGGATTATCGGTGTGTATACGTTTGCGTTGATGACCAAATCTGATTTATAGTTCAAGTAAAATTTTACCCCTTTTTTATTCATAAATACCATAAAACATTGCAAGCTGAGCACATAAAAAGATGTGCGCACACTGCCCAGTGATCTTGTGGGACCATGAGTGGGCCTCTGATTTTCTCTCCCCTTTATTTTCTGTTTTTAACTTTTGCATTTCACTTGTCAACGAAAGATATATGTTGGGTTTGGCAATAAAACAAGAGACGTTAAAAGCCTTGGCATGCTTGTAGAACTGGAATGTTAATTTTTTTTCTCTATATCCGCCATGAAAATTTCCCTAACATTTCTGGCAAAACAGTCCTTTTAAAGTCTATGTCAGACATATACAGTATGTAAATCAGAAACTCGCTTACAGTAAACCAACAGGTAAATGTTTCACCCAGCTGCGCAAACATAGCCAGGCAGAGTGTTACACACATCACACAAGCCCTATTTTCTTATGTGAAGCTGGCCGTATCTTTGGTCATATCATTTCATATACATTCATACATGCATACCATCATAAATGCATACCATCAGTGCAATTCCCTTTCCCCCACCTTCTCCAGTTAATTTGACTCTTAGCTATTAAAAAATAAATAAATAAATAAATAAATAATATATATATATATATATATATATATATATATATATATATATATATATATATAATATTTTTGTCCTCTAATGAAAATCAGTATTTCCTCTGGAGGATGTTGAAAAGAGATATGATTTGAATATAAAACACAACAAATGTTATTTTGTCTCATCAAAATATTTAAGAATAGATGTTTATTGTGAACATGCACTCAAAAGAATTAATAGTAAAATTGAGTCGTGCAAGCCCTACCACATATATGCAACATGTCTGAGCATGCACACTACCCGCCAGGCCATGTTAGTGATCTGACAATTTTTTTTTTATCATGGTCGTCTGGTCACCCTTGTTGAGAGTGAAAAAAATTATCATCTGTGGTCTTTCTTTGATTAGCTCACACAATTGCTGTTTCCACAACCATGAAATCCGTACACCTTCCAAAAATAAAATTACTTCATCAGCTCTTGAACATAATGGGTCTAACTGTGCTGTTATGTGATGTCCCTGGGTTCTGGTTTGGTATAATAATTTGGTGGGTTTGGGTCAAGTGTTCTTTGACCTTGGTGGGTTATGATGGTAATTATGAGACTGGCCTCCTGCCCTGCATATCATTAAACTGCATTCTAATACATAGATATCATCCCTCCCGAAGCACAACATAGGGTGCAAAAGTAATCAGTGCATTGGCCTGACAATTGTGTTATGAGTTTAATGATTGATTTCAGCCATTGCCGCTGCTTTTTATAGAAATTGTAGGAGAAGCAGAGGAAAAAGTGCAAGCAATCACCGGATGGGGCAATTACTAGTTATGTCAACGACAGCCAGAAGCCCACACCACTTTATTGTACTTTTCCCCCTTGGATATGAAAATTAGGCTACGCTACAGTGAAAGCGCTCAAGCACTGGAGTAAATTTTGTCGTTCAGCTTTTATGAGGCTAAGATGGAGAGATGAAGCACATTGTGGGATCATATTCAGGTACACTTGACAAATACCCAAACATGTTGTCTAGTAATTACTGCTGATGTTGAAATAGCCCTTAGCCCTAACATCCTGTAAACTTTCAAATGTGCTGATGTGAGTGTCTATCTATCTATCTATCTATCTATCCATCCATCCATCCATCCATCAGTTTAACCAAGTAATTTACTAATTTCACAATAGGGCTGTCAATTTAACGTTTTAAGAATTTTCTGTTAATGTTAAAAATGTTAATTTCAAATGAGATTTTGATTAGGAAGAATGTATTTCTATGGATAAATGTATAAATAGTATAATAGTATAAATGTGTATAAACATAAAGATGCCAGAGTGTGTTCCTGTGCACTTTTACTTGTCTCATGCACAAAAGCTCTGAATTGTATGCAAATTTGCTGTAAATAAATATCATATAATCTTTAAACACATTCTTTTTAGTATTTTATGTAATGTGCTGATACCTCATTATAATGAGATATCAGTCAGGGGAAGTGATCTATCTAAAGGAGTCTGCAGTTGCATGTGAGTTTATTTCATAGTTTCACTTTGTTTTGGAGTAGTATTCATCAACAGACTTGTTCTGTTTGTTTACTGTGTTGTACTATGTTGAACTTGTGTCGCTTAAGCATGTGTGTGTGTGTGTTCTACACTGATGACTTTTCCAAGGATATTCACTGCTAGATTTAGAGTTGTTTGTCTAGTGTATGTGTGAAACTAGCATTGTTTTTATTGTGTCTCTAAACAGTGCTTCACTTGTTTTAGAGTATTATTTATTGCTAAAGTTTAGCATTGTTTGTTGACTATGTACTGAAGTTGCATTTGTTACCATGTTTGTCATCTCATGCGACCCTTAGTTTTGGTTACCCATGTGACTTTGTTGTGCTTGCCCTTATAAAAAATAAAACTAGTTGCAAATTCTTAGCTTATTATTTAATATTTTTGCATGTAAATTAGCATTTGATTCACTGCAAATGTTTGCCAGAAGTTTGCAGCTCTTCGCCGGTAGTGGTGAACCTCCGGCAAACATTTGGCAACAATTGACAATGTGCCTCAAGTTTGCTGCAAAGCTTATTTGCATGTGACTTTCTCTGTTTTTGCATTTGCATGTGAGTCCACCGAGCATGGACACCAATGACTTGCCACACGCCACAGCACTTAAGTACCTATTTGTACTTTTTTTTTATGTTAACGCATAACATGTGCCCTCAAGCACATCCCTCTTATCTGTTACAGACAGTTTACACTAGACGCAGGCACAACACAACCCACACAACCTATGGCAACTTTGCACATCAGCAGCTGCTCTGCTCTCATTTTTGGTTAGACTCTGGAACTGCCAGTCAGCTGTGAACAAAGCTGACTTAATTCCAGCTTTCATCACACAGCCCACCCTCAGCATCCTCACACTGACAGAAACATGGATACATCCAGAGGATACAGCAACACTCTCTGCTCTTTCCAACAACTTCTATTTCTCTCACACCCTTCGACATACCGGTAGGTGTGGGTGAACAGGTTTGCTCATTCCAAACAACTGGACATTTTCACCACACTCATCTCTATGTAACAATACTTCTTTTGAATTCTATGCTATTACTACAATGCAACCCACAAAAATCCAATCGATTGTCATCTATCACCCTTCAGGTCTGCTGTCCTCCTTCCCAGAAGGTGGTAGGCCACTTGTGGTTCTTGGAGATTTCAGCATACACCAAGACAAGCCCCAGGCCACTGAACATCATGCTCTGGCCTTGTTTAAATTGGAAAGACTAAGCACTACAGCAACCAGCTGGACCTCATTTTTACACATAACTGTATCAACACAAATATTCTTGTTACTCCTTTACATATCTCTGATCACTATGTTCAATTCAACATGACTCTCCCATCTATATTAAAACACACTCCGCCTTTGGTTTCCTTTCACCATAACCTCCGTTCTCTTTCACCCACTGCTGTCTCTACCTCTCTTCCCACACAAAACTTATTTCCTCCCTGGATGTAAACTGCTACAGACACACAAGGCTCTGCTTTAACCATTTCTCTGGACAGCATCTATCCTCCCTCCTCTAGGCCAGTACGTGTGACACCGCCCAGCCCTTGGATCTCTGACATTCTTCGTGAACATAGGACTGTGTAACGGGGTTCAGAAGACTGACGAGGAGGGTGGACACAGAGGCGGGGGTGTAAGTCAAAAAGGTAAGCTTTTAATTAATATTTAGAGGACAGTGAACATGAAACAATATATACAGAGCTCTCTCTCAAGGCCAACACTGGACTGGCATTTCTCTCCTTAACTGGCGGTGCTGTGGCTCTTTTATGCCGCTCTCCCCGTGCTCACTGAAATTAGAGACAGGTGTTAGACATAATTTAGCTCAGGTGCAAGCGCCCTTACCACTTTCCCTCTCCGGACGGGCGCTTGACCACGCCCCCGCTGCCACATACCCCCACCGCCCGACTCAGGCCGGGGCGTCATCCGGCCTGCCTACCACTCCCCCCCCCCATTCCTGGGAAGTCGGCGACAGCCATCTGCACCCCTGGTCTGTGGACCACCTCGAACTTAAAAGGCTGGAGAGCCAGATACCAACAGGTGATCCGGGCGTTAGTATCCTTCATGCGGTGGAGCCACTGCAGTGGGGCGTGATCCGAGCAGAGAGTGAAGGCCCGCCCCAGCAGGTAGTAGCGGAGCGTGAGGACCGCCCACTTGATGGCCAGACACTCCTTCTCTACAGTGCTGTACTTAGTTTCCCTCAAGGAGAGCTTTCTGCTGATGTACAGCACGGGACGCTCCTCCCCCTCCACCACCTGCGAGAGCACGGCCCCCAGCCCCCTGTCTGAAGCGTCCGTCTGCAATAAGAAAGGGAGAGAGAAGTTGGGTGAATATAAGAGCGGCCCTCCACAGAGTGCGGCTTTAATTTGTGTAAATGCCTGTTGGCACTGCTCCGACCATTGGACCGGATCTGGAGCCCCCTTTTTAGTGAGGTCAGTCAGCGGGCTGGTGACATCCGAATAATTAGGCACAAATCTCCTATAATAGCCAGCCAGCCCCAGGAACTGCCTCACCCCCTTTTTGGTCTTAGGTCTAGGGCAAGTCGCAATCGCCGCGGTCTTGTCAGTTTGGGGACACACCTGGCCATGACCCAAGTGGAACCCCAGATACCGTACCTCCACACGCCCAATCGCACACTTCTTGGGGTTTGCCATGAGCCCCGCCCGCCGCAGCAACTTCAGGACGGCCCTCAAGTGTTGTATATGCCGCTGCCAGTCATTACTATAGATAATAATATCATCTAAATAGGCAGCGGCGTAAGCGGAGTGCGGGCGGAGGACACGGTCCATTAGACGCTGGAACATGGCTGGAGCCCCGAACAAACCGAACGGAAGTGTCACAAATTGGTGTAATCCGAACGGCGTGGTGAAGGCTGTTTTCTCACGGGAAATTGGTGTCAAGGGGATCTGCCAATAACCCTTTGTTAAATCCAGGGTCGAATAAAAGCGAGCAGTACCTAACCGATCGAGCAGTTCATCAACCCGAGGCATTGGGTACGCGTCAAATTTAGACACCGCGTTGACTTTTCTATAGTCCACACAGAACCGGACAGACCCGTCACTCTTGGGAACAAGAACGACTGGGCTAGACCAGTCGCTGTGGGACTCTTCTATTACGCCCATATCGAGCATGGCATCCAATTCGTTCCGAACAATTTTCTTTTTATGCTCGGGGAGGCGATAAGGGCGGCTACGAACCACTACCCCCGGCTCGGTCTCGACGTGGTGTTCGATGATGTTCGTGCGACCCAGTAGGGGAGAAAACACGTCAGGAAACTCCTTTTGCAACTTGGCAACCTCTGAACGTTGGCACGGGGAGAGGTGGTCTCCACAAATGACCGGGGCATTGAGATCAGGTTTTGGGTTCACCTCCGGTCCGAGCTCCGCCCTCTCAGGGACCACCGTAGCCAATGACACAGGGACCGCCTCCCTCCATAATTTAAGGAGATTGAGGTGGTATATTTGGCGCGCGTCCCCCCTATCGGTTCGCTTAACCTCATAATCGAGATCCCCCACTCGTCGTGTGACCTCAAAGGGCCCTTGCCACTTGGTGAGTAATTTGGAGCTCGATGTGGGGAGCAATACAAGAACTTTGTCTCCCGGTGCAAATTCCCTTAGCTGAGTACCCCTGTCATACATCCGGCGTTGGCGTGCTTGAGCCCGGAGCAAATTCTCCTGTGTTAGTTTCCCCAGTGTGTGGAGTTTTGCTCGAAGATCAAGAACGTACTGAATTTCATTTTTACTACTCGAAGGTCCTTCCTCCCAGGCTTCACGGATGACGTCCAGCACTCCGCGTGGGCGCCGCCCATACAGCAGCTCAAACGGGGAAAATCCCGTAGAGGCTTGCGGGACCTCTCATACTGCAAATAACAGGGGGTCGAGCCATTTATCCCAATTCCTAGCGTCTTCGTGTACGAACTTACGAATCATATTCTTGAGCGTTTTATTAAATCGTTCCACTAGGCCATCTGTCTGCGGATGGTACACACTAGTGCGAATCGATTTAATGCCCAATAGTCCATAAAATTCGCGGAGTGTTCGTGACATAAAGGACGTGCCTTGATCGGTGAGGATTTCTTTCGGAATCCCCACCCGGGAGATTATTTTGAAGAGTGCCCCTGCAACACTACGTGCAGAGATATTGCTTAGAGGCACTGCTTCCGGATATCGTGTTGCGTAATCCACCAGGACTAATACAAAACGATGTCCGCATGCTGTCCGATCTAAAGGCCCGACGAGGTCCATTCCAATTCTTTCAAAGGGAACCTCGATTAATGGAAGGGGGCGCAATGGCGCTTTTGGGGTGGCCGGCGGATTTACCAGCTGACATTCGCGGCATGCCGCACACCACCTGCGGACGTCGCCACTAATGCCCGGCCAATAAAAACGGGCTGTTAGACGGAGCAGTGTTTTCCTTTCACCTAGGTGACCCGCCATGGGATTATAATGAGCCGCCTGGAACAGCATTTCCCGACGGCTCCGTGGAATTAACAATTGAGTTATATTTTCCTTTGTCTGAGTGTCCTGCGTCACTCTATACAACCGCTCATTTATAATCGCGAAATAGGGGTATGCGAGAGCGATGTCCGGCTGGAGACGCTGACCATCAATTGTTTTCACCTGATCAAACGCGTGCTTAAGGGTTTCATCCCGCGACTGCTCCAAAGGGAAATCTACGTCAGGGAATTCCCTGCGAAGGGGAGGGGCGGAAGGCCCGCCCCTTCCCTCGTCATCCCCATTCGGAGCAGCCGAGGATGGTCCCGGCTCCGCCTCCCCTGCCAAAGCATCGCACAACGCACATCTCCCCATTTTAATGCAGGACCCATCCTTCCCAGTTCCCCCCAAAACATCCTTAAATGCAGGCCAATCGGTCCCCAAAATCAGAGGATGGGTGAGGCGGGAACTAACCGCTGCCTCCACTTTATGTTTTTCCCCTCGAAATTTAAGCAGCAAGGTCACCATCGGATAGCTGTGAACATCCCCGTGCACGCACCTCACCCTTACCCGCTTAGCCGTGCCCAAAGCCTCGGGTTGAACCAAGCGTTGATGGATGGTGGTCTGATTACAACCGGTATCCAGCAAAGCTTGGTGTGTACCCCCCTGGATTCTTACCGAAACCCGGTACGCTCCAGCCCGATCGGGGGCAGCATGTGGGAGATCGGCGACCCGGACCACCGCCCCCACCTTCATCAACGGACACCGCTCGCGGAAGTGGCTCGGGTCCCCGGACCTCCGACAGGCTGGCCCAGACATCACACCCGTACCTGCTTCGACGGACGCCCCCACCTGAGGGGGAGAGCGGCTGTAGGTTATGGATTGGGAATGTGATGAGGCTGTCTTCTGGGATTTTGAACTCTGCCAGGCTCCTCGCCTGCGTGGGGCAGCAACGGGACCTGGAGAGAGGACAGAGGAAGAGGGTTGGGGGGAGTGGGGAAGAGCGGAAGTAAACACAGGGGAAGGGGGAAGAGAGGGAGAGAGAGAGAGAGAGAAAGTGAGCTCGTCCGCCCTCGGGATCACTGCGATATGGTCCTCCGCCAACTGGACGGCAGCTTCCAGCGATGCCGGGCGGTGGCACTGGACCCACTCCGCCGTTTTCTGGGGCAAGCGTTGGATGAACTGCTCCAGCACCACCTGATCGACAAGACCCTCAACGTCGCGGTCCCCCACTAACAGCCACCTCCGGCAGGCATCACAGAGCCGCTGGGCAAAAGCAAACGGGCGGTCGGACTTCTCTATCTTCATGCCCCGGAAGCGTTGTCGGTTTACCTCGGGGCTCCGACCTACCCGCTGCAAGATGGCTTTCTTTAAATCGGCGTAGGCCAGGAGGCTTGTTGTCGGCAGTTGTTGCGCCGCGAGTTGGGCTTCCCCGGACAAGAGAGGAATGAGGCGGGCTGCCCATTGGTCTTGCGGCCAGCCCCAGATTTCCGCCGTTCTCTCGAACAAATCTATAAAGGCTTCTACATCGTCGGCCGCCCCCATCTTCTGTAACGTGGGCGGCGGCAGCATGGCACGGGCGTCCGGGGTCGCGGCTGTGACTGGTGAAGCCTCCTGGCTGAGCAGGCTCCGGATGACGCGGCGATCCTCTGCTTGAGCCCGCATGATCTCGAAGAACCGCCGATCTTGGTCCTGCCTGAGCTCAAGCAGGGACAGTTGGTGGCTCTGATGGAGGGTAGCAAGGGACTGGAGGACTTCGGCCAGCTGGGAGGACTCTACGGGGTGACCCTTCTCCATCGTTGGAAGTGTTCCCGGGTTTCGGCACCAGTGTAACGGGGTTCAGAAGACTGACGAGGAGGGTGGACACAGAGGCGGGTGTGTAAGTCAAAAAGGTAAGCTTTTAATTAATATTTAGAGGACAGTGAACATGAAACAATCTATACAGAGCTCTCTCTCAAGGCCAACACTGGACTGGCATTTCTCTCCTTAACTGGCGGTGCTGTGGCTCTTTTATGCCGCTCTCCCCGTGCTCACTGAAATTAGAGACAGGTGTTAGACATAATTTAGCTCAGGTGCAAGCGCCCTTACGCTTTCCCTCTCCGGACGGGCGCTTGACCACGCCCCCGCTGCCACAGACTGCCTTCAGGGTGTCTGAGAGGAGATGGCAGAAATCTAAAAATCCAGCTGATCTGGGTAAGTATGAGTCTCTGCTTGCATCTTTTTCAGATAACATTAAATCTGCAAAGACTTCCTATTACCAGGACAAGATCAACAACACCACAGACACTTGCAGCATGTTTAGAACATTCAACACACTACTCTGTCCTCCCCCTCCACCACCTGACACCTCAATGAGAGCAGATGTCTTCACCAATTTTTTTACTAATAAGGTTACAGCCAGCAATACATTTTCAGCACCACACCCTCTCAAACACCCACCTCCTGTATGAAGCTCTTCTATCTCTATGTTCTCTCCTCTGACTGACACTAAGGTCTCTAAACTCCTCCTCTCCAACCACCCCACCACCTGTCCCCTTGACCCCATTCCTTCCCACCTTCTCCAAGCCATCTCTCCATCCAACCTACCTGCACTCACACACATAATTAACACATCTCTACTTTCAGGCATTTTTTCCACTACATTTAATTAGGCTTGAGTAACTTCACTACTTAAAATACCCACACTTAACCCCACACTAGTAGAACACTACAGACCAGTCTCTCTAATACCAGGGCAGTTATCAGTCAGATCTCTGTCATCAAGCATCCATCTTCTGTGAGAGATGGACAATAGGTCAGGCTCCAAAAATGGACATTCCACCTAGACTGCCCTGCTGTCTGTCACTGAGACGCTGAGACAGGTGAGAGCTGGATCCAGATCATCTGTCCTGTTTCTACTGGGCCTCTCTGCAGCCTTTGACACAGACAACCATCAGATCCTACAATTCAGCCTCTCTACTCTGGGCATAACAAGAACTGTACTTGACTGGTTTAAGTCCTATCTCTCAGGTAGGTCCTTCAATGTAGCTTGGAGAGGTGAGGTATCCAGGTCACATAAGTTACTTACTAGGGTACCTCAGGGATCAGAGCTTGGGCCTCTTCTCTATATACACATCATCAATTGGACCCAAAATTCAAGCACATGGGTTTTCTTACCACTGCTAAGCCGATGACACAGCTCACTTGTCTTTCCAGCCTAATGACACCAAGGTGACTGCTCAGACTTCTTGGTAGACATTTCAGCCTGGATGAAGGAACATGCAGCTTAACCCAGTGAAGACTGAGCTCCTCGTCTTTCCAGCCAACCCTGCTGTTGAACACAACATCACCATTCAGCTGTGTTCAACAACAATAACACCTTCAAAAACAGTCAGAAACCAAGGGGTACCCATCAATAACTTAATTTCACAGACCAATGTAGATTTACACTACAATATCAGGAAAATAGACCATTACTCTCTGAACATGCCAGACAACTTCTTGTTTAGTCACTTGTCATAACTAGACTGGACTACTGTAACTCTCTAATTGCAGGCCTCCCTGCATGCGCAATTGGGCCCCTGCAAATGATCCAGAATGCAGCAGCTCGTCTGGTCTTTAATGAACCAAAGAGAACACATGTTACACCACTCTGTCTCTATTCTCTGGCTGCCGGTTGATGCACGTATCAAATTCAAGACTCTGATGCTGGGTCTGTCCCTAAAATACCTAAAATAATTTCTGCAGAGCTACGTTCCCACTAGAAGCCTTCGGTCGGCTAATGAGCGGCGCCTTGTTGTAGCAACACAAAGAGGCACCAAAACACTTTCCTGGACTTTTGGTTTCACGGTACCATGTTAGTGAAATGACCTTCCCAACTCCATCCCTGAATCTTCAAAAAATGGATAAAAAAATCTGTCTTGGATACTACTATTCTGATGCTAGTGAAACTTTGTAATGCAGCAATTTTTTTACCACTGTCTCTTTAATATGAAACGCTTATGATTTAATATTCCTCTTTTGCAAGTCGCTTTGGAAGAAAGTGAATAAATGTAAATATACCTGGTGTTAACACTTTTTTTCTTTTATATCATATTTTATACTATACCTGTTTTACTTAATGTACTGTACATTATTCCACCTGAATTTAAATCACTGTACATTGTGTTATATTATGCAGACATTAAGAAGAAGATTAGAGAATCTTGGTTTGAGATTTGCTAAAAAATCCATGCAGTAAATCAAAATAAATATGTTTGTTGAACAGTGCCACCTACTGTACAGGGGTGTATTTTTTCCCGTTTTATTTGTTTTGGTCTTTGTTTGAATATACCTGTCAGTAGCAGTTCGTCTCACAAATTTGTCACAAATTTGGTGTGAACATGCCTTTAAATCAGTGTGATCAATTATATAAAAAAATGAACGCAAATGATTATGTCCCCAGACTGTAATAAGTATATGTCTTACCTACAGAGCAATTTAAGATTGAATTGCTCTAACTTCATGTTTTTGCTAGTCCAAGTCAACAGGGGCAGTAAACGCAACTCCAGCTGTATAGGCAACAAACCACATTTACAGACACCAGAATATGAGGACGCGTGGTACTCTTGATCAAACACAGATGGACGTAGCACAGTTCAGAATGCAGAGGTCTTAAGATAAGATTTCTAAGTTTCAAAATACACTGAGGAGCCAAAACATTATGACCAACTGCCCAATATGTTGTTGGTCCTCTGCATGCTGCCAAAACAGCCACGACCCACCTAACCATGGACTACAAGATCCCTGAAGGTGTCTTGTGGTATCTGGCACCAAGACATTAGCAGCAGATCCTTCAAGTCCTGTAAGTTGCGAGGTGGAGCCACCATGGATCAGACTTGTTAGTCCAACACATCCCACAGATGCTAAATTGGATTGAGATCTGGGCAATTTGGAAACCAGGGCAACACCTTGAACTCTTCATCATGTTCCTCAAACCATCCATCCATCCATCCATCCATCCATCCATCTAAAGCTGCTTGTCCTATATATGGTCATGGATAGTGCTGGAGCCTAGCTCAGCTGTCTCAGGCCAAAGTTCCGCCCTTCCTCAAACCATTCCCGAACAATGTGTGCAGTGTGGCATTGGCCTACTGAAAGAGGCCACAGCCATCATGTAATGCCATTGCCATGAAAGGGTGTACCTGGTACTAGGTAGGTGGCATATGTCAAATTGACGTCCACATGGATGACCGGACGCAGGATTTCCCAGCAGAACATTGCCCAGAGCATCACACTCCACCCACCGGCTTGTCATCTTCCCACAGTGTATCCTGGTTTCACTGACCGGTCTGCTACTACGTAGCCCCATTCGAAGCAGGATGTGATGCACTGTGTGTTGTGTTATTTTCCTCCCATAACCCTCATTAAAATTTTCTGTGACTTGTGCCACAGTAGACCTTCTGTTAAGATTAGACGGGATAGCCTTCGTTGTCCTCGTGCATCAGTGAGCCTTGGGCACCCAACAACCTGTTGCTGGTTTGTGGTTTGTCCCTCCTCGGACTACTGTCAGTAGGTTATTAATACTGCTGACCAGGAGCACCCCACAAGCCTTGCCGTTTCAGAGATGCTCTGACCCAGTCGTCTTGCCATAACAATTTATCCCTTGTCAAATTCGCTCAATTCTTTACTTCTGCCAATTTCTCCTGTAGTCAACACTTTGACTACGAGAACTGATTGTTCGCTTACCATCTAATCTACTCAGACCTTGACATGCGGCCTTATAAGGAGATGATCAACGTTATTCACTTCACATGTGAGTGGTCATAATGTTTTGGCCAATCAGTATATTTGTTTTGACACAGCATCCTAAAACTTTGCTTTCATCCTAAACCAAATTGAAGTGCTCCAAAACCATTTGTCTCACTGATGTGTATATAGATGTATCGATAATTAAATTGCAAAAAATTTATTTCTTTGGACAGTAGGTCAATGATAGGCTTATGTTCATTGATGTGGAAATAAACAATCTATAGTATCTTTAAAGCCCTTTTTTATTATTTAATCAATGCTTTACTTGTCTACCTAAATAACGTAATGTATTTTAATATTCTGTATATATATATATATATATATATATATATATATATATATATATATATATATATATATATATATATATATATATATATATATGGGCGCTTCAGCAGCGGTTCCCAAACTTCAACAAACAATCTTGGACCTGCGAGTCCTGAACCGGGCATTTCACAGACTCCCATTCAAGATGCTGATGCAGAGGCGCATTTGGTTCAAGATTGGTTCTTGGCGGTAGACCTGAAGGACACATAATTTCATGTTTCGATTCTACCTCGACACAGACCCTTCCTGTGATTTGCGCTCGAAGGTCGGGCATACCAGTACAAAGTCCTCCCTTTCGGCCTGTCCCTGTCCCCTCGTGTCTTCATGAAGGTCGCAGAGGCAGCTCTTGTACCGCTAAGGGAAGTGTAGTTTTATTCATAATAGCTAAGCAGTGCAGTCACATTTTGTGTCGTCTTGAAAGGCGCAGCCTTAATTTTACTCTGTACACCCGCCAGTGATTTTACAGAAAAAAAGCTTGCAGGAACCTAATTTTTTGTTAGATCATCTTCAAATTTGAAACATAACTTCTTAAGGGCTGGGCAACACCCAACACATTTGCGAGGTTCTACAATCTCCGGGTTGAGCCGGTTTCATCCTGTGTATTAGCAGGAAGGAACAGGTAAGTCCGGGACAGTTGGCCAGGTGTATCATTTGCGCATAGCGCCTTTCACCTCCACTGAGCTGAAGACATGCACTGTTGACTCCCAGTAGTTTTCACAAGATGCGTTCCCTGATGACTTCCTCCTATCCCTGTGGCAGACGAGTTTGCGGAGAAACTCGCTGCCAGCTCAGTACACATGTGCTGGTTCCCCCTAGGTAACCCCTTGCAACGTATATCTTCTGCAAAATCGTTTCCCTGTTGGTACAGCGGGGCACTCGCCCCCAGTCACCATGTTTGTAGAAACACCTCCCCTATTGGGTAGGATATACCTTGGGACTTCTCCACATGACTCACTTCTGAAAAAAAAGAGTCGGCAAAACTATGTGACGTATTTCCACTCAAAAAAAAAATTGTGGACACTGGCGGTTCCAGTCGGTTTAAAAATTTTCACTCTTTTCAGGGACGCTCTTGGTGACACTAAGAATATAGTTATCACCAGGTTCCAGGAGGCAAAAAATCAAGAGGAAGCCTTCGGGCAATTCCTTCCTCGCTGCACTCAGGGGGAGGGGCCACCCAGCCTTCTAGAAGGGAGGCTCAGAAACAAAGCATGGCGAGTCGTGCTCCCGTAGAGAATGGGGACCGACTCGTCGCCCATAGCAGCCCCCAAAGCAAGACCTCAAGGAAGTCATTTCTAAGAGGAAAAAACCCTGACGGACTTGCTCCCAGCCTTGTGGGGGTAGCCCCTCTCAGGACGGGGTGCATGTATCATCCACTTCGACCCTCCCGATACCCCCACGAAACCTCTCCATTCCCGCCGTCACTGGTGTTTCGGGAGTTAGAGGCTTCCAGCTAAATGTTGGGTGTACCGTTGCTTCCTGCCTTAGTCCAGGACACGGAACACTCGACATTCCCTCAACAGTAAGTGTCAAAATGAATACCCATCTCAGAGAAACTGGCAGCGTGGAAACTTCTGCCAGGTATTTCTTTGTGGGTCCTAAGAACAGTAGAAAAAGGCTACAGGATTCAATTAGTTTGCCGTCCTCCGCAATTCAACGGCGCGGTTTCCACTACCGTGAAACCGGAGCAAACATGTCTACTGTGGAAAGAACTGCAAAATCTCTTGGTCAAAGCAGCCATACAACACGTTCCCCTTCCAGAGAAAGAGTCAGTTTATTACAGCAGATACTTCCTGGTTCCCAAGAAGGGTGGGGGGTTGCGTCCGATCTTAGATCTTCGAGGCTTGAATCACTCAGTCAGGGCGTTCAAGTTCAAGATGCTTACTATCAAGACGGTCATGTACCAAATCCAACATCATGATTGGTTGGTCACGATCAATCTCATGGACACATACTTTCATATAGAAATTCTGCCACAGCACAGGAAGTTCTTGAGATTCGCTTTTGGGGGCAAAGCCTTCCAATATTGGGTTCTTCCATTCATTCCTAGGCCTATCACCCCACACATTCACAAAATGCATGGATGTAGCACTGGCTCCTTTGCAACTCCAGGGCATCCGCATTCTGAATTACATAGACGACTGGCTGATACTAGCACAGTCTCAAGGACTGGCAGTTCAGCAAAGGGATATTGTCTTAGCTCATCTGGTTTCCCTGGGTCTGAGACTCAACGTCAAAAAGTGCGTTCTATCTCCCACTCAGGGAATTACCTATCTGGGTGTTGAATAGAATTCGATCAAGATGCAGGCACAATTGTATCCAATTGGCTCAAATCATGACCATTCAGAACACCCTGAGCAAAGTCAGGCTAAGCCAAGAACCCCATGAGCCTTCATGACTGTCCTCAGCTGTAGGTAGTCCTCTGCGTCCTCGTGATCCCTTTGGGCCTTCTGCACAGGGGATTTCATCCAAGGGCCAGTCCCCTAAGGCTAATAAGGGTTACGTGCCGTGCGCTTTGTTCCCTTTCTATGTGGTTCCTTACTTTGGGTCCCACTCTAGCTGTGTCTTGCCGTCGCAAGTTGCTAATGACAGACGCCTCCCTGATGGGCTGGGGAGCGGAATTAAGTGGTCGTCCAGCCCAAGGGGAATGGGAGGGTCATTAGCTCAATTGGCACATCAACTGCTTCAAGTTGATGGCTGTATTTCTGGCCCTGAAATACTTCCTCCAGCACTTAAGAGGCTGCCATGTCCTGGTGTGGGTGGACAACACAGCAGCAGTCTCTTACATAAATCATCAAGGAGGTCTACGTTCTAGCCAGCTGAACACTCTGGCATGTCAGATTCTCCTTTGGGCTCAGGGCAAGCTCCTGTCAGTCAGGACAGTTTATATCCCTGGATGCCTGAATGTGGGAGCAGATTTACTGTTCAGACAGAAAATACCCTGAGGTAGTGGAACAAATCTGGGTGTGATTTTACAGGGCAGAAGTGGACCTCTTCGCCTCTCAACAGACAGCGCAATGTCCCCTCTACTTCTCCCTGAGTCAACCAGCCTTTGGGGAGACATACTCTGCTCGCTCGCTTCGTTCGTGGAGCCATGCGACTGAGACCTCCTGCTAGGACCAGGATCCCTTCGTGGGATCTGGTTGAGACCCCCTTCGAACCTCTAGAGTCAACATCTGATAAACTTCTGACTCTCAAGATGGTTTTTCTTATGGCAATTACTTCTCTAAAAAGAACTGGGGATCTACAGGCTCTGTCTGTCTTGCCAGCCTGCTCCAGGAATGGCTAAAGCAATTTTGCACCCTCATCCTGACTACATGCCTAAGGTTCCTTTCTCAACTGTACATCCGGTCACTCTTGAAGACTTCTGCTCCCCACCATTTACAACACCAGAGCAGGAAAGACTTCACAGACTTGGTCCAGTCCGTGCCCTTCAGACTTATGTCCACCGCACTAGCACAAAACTATTTGTTTGCCATGGGGGCCGCAACAGGGGGGCGGCCGCCACCAAGCAGACTATGTCGCATTGCCCTGGCCTACGAGGCACGCGGTCAAGCTTCACCAGTAGGCGTCAGGGCTCACTCTACCAGAGGGGTCGCCTCCTCTAAAGCCTTGGCTAGAGGTGTCCCTCTGCAGCATGTTTGTGATGCGGCAGGCTGGTCCTCTCCGCACACATTCATAAGATTTTATAGTTTGGATGTTCATGCCAATCCGGGCTCTTATGTTCTTGAGTCAACATGTCTGAGACCTCTCGTGCTCTTGTGAGCACAATTACACAACCGTAAGGGGTCCTGATTTCCACAGTGCGGCGGCGTGGGTATTCTCGTTCCCAAAGTGCTAAGTCAGCGCAGCATCAAAGTGTATTGACAGGGAACATCTCATGTTAGTTAACTGTAACACCTGTACACTGATAAAAGCCCGAGGACTGCTCTTCAGACAAAATACCTGACGATGCACCTGTGACACATGTATTTACAGCCCTGATACAGGTGCATCCAATGATGTCACTAGCAGAGGCTATAAATTCTGGTCAATTTCATTGATGTGTTGCACAAATATGCACAGCTGGTCACACCTAAAGTTGTTCCCAAAATGCTAAGTCAGCACAGCATCTCGTTCCGCTTATATCAGGGAACAGGGGTTACAGTTAAGTAACCTGAGACATTACAGAAGTAACCAGGACATTTAAACTACTTGATTTATGATTTTTGTACTCAATTTCTTAGTATAACTGTCATAAACAATCCAAGAACATAAAACACTCACTCCATCCTGCCATATTGTCTGCAAGATCATCATAAACTGAAATAATAAATCAAGTGTTGTGGACAGCTTTTAGATCTTTCAGAAGCAATGTCATAATCATGATCTATTTATCAATCGGCCCATGTACCTTGAAAAGTACAGTTTAGTGCTTTTTATCCTTACTTCATGAATGAGACATTTTTGGTTAAAAGCAGGGATACATTTTTGACACAGTCAATGCTATTTGTTTGTTAGTTCATAGTGGCATGCACGTTGTTTTGCATCTTGTCTATTGGGAACCACAATGCTCTTTATCAGTGATTTAATGCCTGGGTCTGTGAGGGGCACTACTCTAGAAAAGTACCACACTAAATAAGTATTTCTCAACGACAAAGAGCAGCTTGTGACCAGACCATTAAAGATGTAAATACATATTCCTTCTGAATGGCTTCTTGTTATTATATTTGCCTCTTTCTTTTCATTCTCATTTAATTTCCATTGAATAGCAGCATGGGATTCCAGCTACAGTTCATGGTAAGTTCAAAAAAAGCTAGGGGGTGTTTAGTTAGTCAGTATATTCACCAGTGTGCGACCAGAGAGGATTGCCCACTCTCATGTTCAATTAGAGTGATTTCTACATTATTTCAATTGTATTAGGAACACAAATATGTGCAGATGGGCATTAATATCTGGGTTGTGCTGTGGTGGCAAGTTTGTATGAATCGGGGATAACGCAGAGTTTTTTCTCTCCTAATATCATATGTATTTATATACAAGATTTATTAATCATTTAAATATTTATTTATATCTAATTTTGGTCCTCTAATCTGATTGGAAAAGCAATGGTCCAAGAATGCAGATATTTTGACTACTCTTTGACTTCGGACATTTGATATATTCACACTCTTGAATAGAGCTTGATTCATCTCTTTGTGTCAGTGCAGTTGGCTTAAATCAGTGCTGTGATGTGCTCCTGGAAACTTGTTTAATTTTTTCCCATGTTTTCTAGATGCAAGGAAAATTAAACTATAACATAACCTGGTATCAGGATTACTAGTCAATCCAGAGATTTGAAATTACTTACCTCTTTTGGGGAAGAATATATAAGGCCAGGAAAAAACGGTATTGTCGACATTTATTCTTGCTGAAATAAATATACAAGTCATAAATGACAAGGAGTTATGTCAAAATAAATAAAAATAACATAAAATTAGTCAACAAATTGCTCTATCTCTGGAATCTCTGGCACAGACAATTCACATGGATAATGCTATCACACATCATATATCCCTATATGCAGATGATGTCCTCCTTTATGTAGGGAATGCACTGCAGACTATACCTAACATTTTATATATTTTCAGCAGTTTTGGTGATATATCGGGGTAAAGAATAAATTGGGCAAAGTCAGCCTTTCTACCGCTGAATGACCCAATGAGAAACACAGCACTACCCGCAGATATACCAGTGGTAAAACAATTTAAATATCTGGGTATTGAGATTTGTGCTTCATTGCAGTCCATTATCAAAACCAATTACAAGGGCATCCTGTCTAAAATCACTTTTGATCTTGTTAAATGGTCAGCACTGCCAAACTCTATTTGATCTTGTGTATTTATTATTAAAATGAACATGCTTGCCTGAATCAACTTTGTGAGTTCTATGTTACCATTGTCTCGTCCGTCTCATTTCTGGGACAGACTATAGCATGTGATTACAAAAATAGTTTGGAATGGCAAATGCCCTCACCTCAAATTATCCACAATGCAGCAAAATAGATCTGCTGGGGGACTTTCACTTCCCAACTTTAGGTTGTACCATTGGGCTTATACACTGCATCCTCTGGTCATCTGGTATGATAATAAAAGTAATGTTGCATAGCCAGCACTGGAGGAGAATATGGTTCTTCCATTGAAGTTGGATGAAGTCTCATTTTCTAATACCCCTCTAAATAAGTGTAAACTCTGCTTTGGTCTCATTGTATCTCACCTTATAACAGTCTGGAGAGTGACAAAAAAGGCATGTGGTATTCTATCTAATTGGAACCTGTATTCTCCTATCTTTAATAATGATGGTTTGTTAATTGGCAAGCGCCCAATTAAGTTTGGTAAGTGTCGGCAGTGGTACGACAAGGGGATTCACTCCTTGGTTAATATATTTGGGGACAGGGGCCCAACGTTCCACTTTTTACTTCTACCTACAGCTGAGGACAGTCATGAAGGCTCATGGGGTTCTTTGGCAGGCTCCACTCAAAGAGCATTCTTTGCTCAAAGTACTCTGTGAGACTCTGGGAACAAGAGGAATTGTCTCCAAATTGTATGGCAACATTCTGGAGAGAACACATCTCCCATTGCCAGCAGACTCGACCTGGTGGACTGATATCCCTGACCTTACCCCTGGTTTTGATTGGGATGGCGTCTGGGACATGGTAAAGTGGTCGTCCAAAAACTCTGACCATCAACAAATCCATTTAAATTTCATTCACAGGAATTATGTGACTACAGGTAAACTATACAGTACAAAGCTTAAAGCTGACCCTAATTGTACACTATGCCGTATTGGTGCAGTTGGTACCTTTTATCACATTGTAAAGAAGTTCAAGGTCACGGGCAAGGAAGAGGCGAGAAACCGGCTTAACATATAAACTAAAGGTTTAATGGAGAACTCAAAAGACAAACACATAAGATAACGGACATCCGTAATTGAGCTCTCTCTTTCGATCGCCGTCTGCGAGTGGCCTTTATCCCTCTTGACGGCTTAATTAGCCTAATACGGGACCGGGCGTGCGTAATCACGCGCCGGTCCCGCCCTCCACCGTGCCACATTCCTCCCCCGTTCTTTCAGGCTGGGGATCCCCGGCCTGACGTACATCCCCTGGGGGGGGGGGTGGGGGGGGGTGGGGGGGGCACCTCCCGCGCGGTCTGCCGGCGGGTCATCCCCATCAACCTGGACAAGGGAGGGGGCAAGGGGAGGGAAACAAAAAAAACAACAATTAAAAATGGGGGGGAGGGTTCCTGCACTGGGCAGTACCTGCCCTCCCACAAACACCATAATTTAAAAAAGAGGGAGGGGCAAGGGGAGGGAAACAAAAAAACAATTAAAAATGGGGGGGGGAGGTTCCTGCACTGGGCGGTACCTCCCCTCCCACGAACACCAGAATTTAAAAAAGAGGGAAAAGGCCAACGCAGAGCGGTAGCGAGAGAGAGAGGAGAGAGAGATTAAAGGAAAAAAAAAAAAAAAACTTACTCGCCGGTTCTCTGATACGCCATAGCTCGTTCCTCAGCCACTCCTCCACCCTCTACCAAACGGCAGCCGCGCCTCTCCAGGCGGATTCGAGGCAGTCCTCAGCCACTGGCGGACGGAACGCCCCGCCGCGTTCTCGGGGAGCCGAAGGGGACTCCCCCGCCCCTGGCAGCGGTTCTCCCACTCCAGGCGGTCGGTCGCGATCCCCTCCCCGCTCGCGGACGGCGGTCTTCCCTCGACCCCTCCGCGTTTCAGCGGCTGGTAGGGGCATCCTCCGCCCCTGGCAGCGGCCTTGACCGCTCCAGGCGGTCGGCTATAGGAGCCCCTTCTCCCCTCGCAGTCGGCGGCCATTCCTCCGCGTCCAGGCGGCTGGGCTCCTCGTCCCCCGGCAGATGGTCGCGGCTGCTTCTTTGGGGTAGTGGCGAGAACTCCGCTACGGCGTATCCCTCTTCCTTCCCGGGTTTCGGCACCAATGTAAAGAAGTTCAAGGTCATGGGCAAGGAAGAGGCGAGAAACCGGCTTAACATATAAACTAAAGGTTTAATGGAGAACTCAAAAGACAAACACATAAGATAACGGACATCCATAATTGAGCTCTCTCTCTCGATCGCCGTCTGCGAGTGGCCTTTATCCCTCTTGACGGCTTAATTAGCCTAATACGTGACCGGGGTGCGTAATCACGCGCCGGTCCCGCCCTCCACCGTGCCACACACATGATCTAGGAATGCTGTGGGCATTGCAAATTTTTGGAAAGTTTAAAAAGAAAATTTGTCCAATGATCTATCCAATATTTTAAATGATCTCTCTCACATCAAATTACACAAAGCCCAGGAGCCATGTATGCCAGTCTGACAGCTGCCAAAAATATGGCCGCAATGAGATGGAAACCTCCACATACACTAACTATGCAGCAATGTGTGCTTACTTTTATAGATGTTTATTTTGAATTGTCCACAGCATGCATCCATGGGGCAAAAGAGGAAACCATAAGACTTTGGGCCCAAACATTGGAGAACCTTAAAAGTTTTTTGATTTGATTTAAGATAACTCCCCATCCCCCTTTTTATTTTTTAATATTTTTACATTTATTTATTTATTTTTAATCTATTTATTCACTCTAAAATTGAGCTCATCTTAATTTTCTTGTAGATTCCCCCTCTGTTCCTGTTTCTGTCTGAGGTTTGTTATTCCCTCATTCATTGTTAACTGTTTGGGCTTTATAATCTGTTGTTTTCTAACTGGTGTAGAAATCTTTCAATGCTACTCTACAGGTTTAATTTATAAGGGTTGCAGCAAGCTGATCAGGGCTATACCACTTATATTGCTGGTCATCACTTTATGTTCTTTTCTGCAGATATGCATGCAGGTGTGTATGTATTTTTATAAACATCTAAGAGTATATGTTAACCTTTTTAATGGTAGGTTGGGGGTAAGTTGAGCGAAGGTATATATAGGCATGCATATATGCTCAGATGTTTGTTTTGGATTATTAGTAAGCTTTATGTCTGTCATTTTTTTGTTATTAAACTTTAATGACCAGTCCTTATAAATATAGTGTTTTGTTTTGTATTATTCCTACTCACCGCCATGTGGCAGATTATCTCTTTTGTTTAAATGATAATAAAAAAATAAATAAAAAAAAAATATTTTATCCCCTATTTTAATCATAATTTTTTCCCTCCCCCTGTCCCCTCCCAGATTCATGAAGGCGGGAATGACTTGCTGCCAGACGGGGTATAAGGCATGCCCTCCCCCAGGGAAAGGGGGGGTGTACATCATGCTGGGGTCTCCCCGGAGAGAAAGAGGGAGGAATGTGACAGGGCGGAGGGCGGGGCCGGGTCATGGTTCTACACACCTGGTCCCTTATCAGGCTAATCAAGCCTCCAAGAGGGATAAAGGCCGTCTGTCGACTATTGTTAGCAGACAAATTTTCTTGACATTACTTTCTAGAAATTGACAGTGTTAAAAGAGCTGAGTTAAAGTAGCATGTGTAAATAAAATAGGATGAAAAGGAATAACAAAATCACAGCCTCCCCACACACACAGAGAGAGAGAGCGAGAGAGAGAGAGAGAGAGAGAGAGAGAGAGAGAAGCATGCATTAGGATGCATTTTGTCACTGAAATCTCTCTATAAAAGGTGGTCATGATTGGGCAATGTTTACAAGGATTTGTGAGGTTAGAAATCATGAAATGAACAGACCACTAAGATGTATGAATTATTATTATTTTTTTAATAACTTTGATAAAAGTTTAAATAAGATTTTAATGGCTCAGTTCCATAGAAATACCCATAAAAAGTAACCTTTAAGGCTAATAATAAATGTATCTATTTTGTAATTCTCAGCAGTGATTACAAATAACAAAAATATTGCACAGAAAATTGGTTACAATGACTTAAGATTTTGATGAAACTGGAAAGCTTCTGATTTTCAGCATATCAAACCTAACTTTTGTGCGAGCACATTCTCAATACAGGTACAGTATATTATGACTTTAATCATACATGCTGTGTTGTTTAGCCGCAGGGCCCAGCTGCTTTACGTGATAGGCCACAATACATCCATCTCCACATATTTAAATCGCATCGTCGTCTGGCTAAGGACTCAGTGCAACAGTGTAATTCATCTGCTGCTCACTGAACCCCGAAACTGGGTCAGAGGCCAACAAATTAGATGGGGGTCACAACTGTTACGGTAGCTCATTCGAGTTACTTGTTTTCCATGCGCAATAATCTCATCCCTGTGTGCACATCAAAATAAGTGTCAAGTGATTATCTGTGGGATCTTTTTGAAATCTAGCAAGGGAATTGGTTTGGTAAAATTGGTTCTTTAACAAGATCTAAGGAAATCCAATTCTATTATTGAATAATATCTAACATCTAAATGTTACACCACAGATCAACTAATTTTCCTCATTAACTTCTAGGTATAAATGCGTCAAAGCATGAAATTACCACAATGAGAACATCTAGAAAAAAGGTAGTTTGCAAGGGTATGACCCCTGTAGGCATGTAAAAATGCTGATGAGGAGATAATCACTAGATTTCTCTCTTGAGTAAATTTACAAACCAACAGTAGCACTTTAGCACACAACTCCCTCGTAATACAAAAAAGAAAGCCATGATCCCATGAAACCCATGATCTCATGGAAACTACTTGGCTGTGGTGACATTTTTGCAAAATTACATTATGTGGTTCATTACATGTATTGCCGCATTTGCAAAGTGAAATGTCCAGGATGTGGTGCTATAAGTCAGTCCCCACTTGAATTTCACGGCACTTTTTCCTG
Organism: Moxostoma hubbsi; assembly: GCA_032164185.1. Lineage (NCBI taxonomy): Eukaryota > Metazoa > Chordata > Actinopteri > Cypriniformes > Catostomidae > Moxostoma > Moxostoma hubbsi. The sequence continues at coordinate 39,665,924 of JAVLUX010000019.1, forward strand.
ATTTTTGCAGAAAAAGTTATGAATTTGCTGTGGCTTTTCTCAATTTTGCAAAGCAATTTGTGGCATTTTTTGGGGTTGTGTTGCAGTGAAAACTCACATATCATCATAATATACCTCTGTAATTGTGTTAATTACATTGTAACTGCAATTGCATGTAAATATTTTAGTGCACAATAACTGAATAAGCAGTTACACAACACAAAAATAGGCAACATTTAGGTGAAACGTGGGTGTGGGAAGACTTTTGATTATTTTTGTTTTAAAAATGTCATTTATTTAATTTCATTTATGTACAAATGTAGTTGTTTCAAGTGTTTAAAACAAATATTATATGAAAATTGCCATTTTTGTCATATTTTGAAATAAACTGTATGTATAAGAGATGTTTAATATCAGTAAAAAACATTTATTTTCATCATATACTCTGTGTTCAGCATATATTGCCATTTTCAGATTTGTAGCCTACTGTATTAATACCACTTCAAATTCTAATCACATTTTACTACACAACTAATGGGGTTTTTAAGTGAATGTTAGGGATTCTGTGTATAAACAGGTTTTGTGTCTCATTCGCAGCAATGTCAAACTCAGGGTGAAGATTAAACACTAGCTGTGATGTATGTGGCATGTGTGCTGTCTGCAGTCCCTTGAAAGTTTAGACAAGTATTTTGATGGTGAATGCAAAACGTGGAGGAGATGAGGCAGAGACACTTATACTTAACATGGAGATGATACAAACGGCTGCTGTACATTTGGAAATTATGCGCCTGCTTCAAGCTTTTCAAGCATTTGTTTTGCCTCTGTAAAACAAGAAGGAATGCGATGGGATTTCCTCAGATTAAAATTTTTTGCTGTAAATTTGTGGAAATTATAGAAAAAAAAACATATTTTGCAAACCTGTGTATGTGTGTGTGTGTGTCAGAAAGTATATCAGATTGCTGATACATCTGAAAACATCAGATGACTTTGGTAATGCCAGCAATGACCAAAAGATGACTGTAGAGCTTCACTTATTGATGCCTAGGTTCTCTCTCTCTCTCTCTGTGTGTGTGTGTGTGTGTGTTATTGTCTTACATCTTCATTTGAGAGTGTGTGTTTAGCATTGTGACTAATTCATTGCTTTTTTTGACAAACGTAACAAATAAAAAATAACAAGAAAAGCGTTATTATCTCACCAGTTAATTTGTGTGTATGTTTTTAACTGAGGATGTTTTAGAGTCTCACCCTGTAATTTCTGAACTGTGGCAGATTTATTGATTGTATTTGACAGACTGATTATATTTTGATCTTACCCATTAATTTTCAATTGTCAGTCAATTTTGACAGCGAGTATCAAAGCTGTTTTTGTTTTTTTAGGCTTATCAAATCAAGCCCATTTATTTATTTTTTTATTTATTTTTTTGTTTTTGTATGTTCAGATGGCAAATGGAGGAATATTCACAAAGTCTTGTACTGCTCAGATAAAGGAAAATAGAGGAGTTTGTCTTTGAGAAAAATACCAACAAAACTACATCTGGTAAGAAACCTAATTAAGTTTTAACATTGAAACCTGTTTGAGTAAAAACATTAAAATCTCTTTTTTTTTTTTTTTTAACGTTTTATCACGAAACGCCACACAGCTAAACACAATGTACACAAATGTGTACCTTAGCGCATCTTTTCATTAGAAATCCTATATGTACTGTGCATTATCACATTGAAAATAAATGGTTCATCCAAAAGCTAAAAACATGTTTTCAGAGGCTTTATATGGAGTTAGGATGAAAATAAGGGGCATTTCAAACTGTTCTGAGACCAGTCCAGACAGAGAGCACACTGGAGGTTAAGTCGTTCACTAAATAGGGAGCAAGAGATCATGCTATAGCCTTGTGTAAAGACTGCTAATGCAGTATGTCAAACAGGTTTGTGGCAAAATTTCGAAGCTTTAGGCTGTACATTTTCTTAATTCTGAAAAAAGTGCTACAATTATCGAAATACTATAAATACATAAACACAAATAAATAAAAAACCTTGAATTGTTCACAGTTTCTTTCCTCAACAAACATAATCTGAGCATCTTCATGATAGCCTCCAGTGATGGTTTGTCCATTCCAGTATGAATGTTGAAATAACAGTGATGTGCTCTCTAAACCCTTCTCTCTCTTTTTCTCTCTCCATCTTACCTTTCATCTCAGTCTTCCCATAATAAGGGAGGCGACACATGGGAGACAAAAACAATAAGAGCACCTCCTCCTCATTCTTGCCCCAATGCGACCAAATGCAGAAAAATGACAGGGCATGACGTAAACTTTCGCATTACTTTTGAGTTAGTTGTGCTTTTTTGCAATTCAAAGCAAGCACAAAGACTGCTGACCACACCAAGTGCGTTTCTATAGCTACTGGCCCACAGTGGGCAATAACATGAGCAGGCACTTTACGGCCCTCTAACCTCAAAATTGAGCTTTTTGGACAACGTCATGTAAAATATGATAAATAAGGAAAATAATGAGGGTAAAATTGGTGTCTCCTCACTAAAATAGAAACATAAGCACAAATGGAAAATAAATATTGGCATGGAGGCCTTTTGAAACTTTTATCTAAACCCCCCCCCCCCCCCCCCCCCTTCTCTGGGAAATTCTTCTGGTGTAATCAGAATAATCATGATTTTAATGTCATAATATCTGCTGTATGCAGTGCATGTATTGTACTGCAGACATTAATCAAAGTGGAGTAGTGTGCACCCATATGGAAAGAGAGCATGTGTGTTGCAGTCAAACTTGCTGATGTTAAGTAATAGAAGCCCAGAACAGCTGTACCACAAACCATCTCAAACAAAAAAGACAAAAAAATCCAGTCTCACCCAATTAGAGACAAAAAAAGAAATAAATGATCATTAGTATTTCGGTTATATTTGGCCAATGTGCATACATTATATTGCAGATTATGGTAGCATTTGTGTCATCTTTATCAAAATAAATTTGAGCCACTTCACTTTTTCATTCCAAACCCGCTGTTCCTACAGATGCCGTTGTATAAATCACAGGGTAAGAGGACTTCAGGCTGACAGTGTTGACTATGTTATCTGTTTCAATTAGTTTGAAAAATATATATAAATATATTTGTGATTATGATGTTTTAATTAATAACATAGTCACATGTAACGCATTATTTTTTTCACGCATTAGTTCATCTTGGCCTGAATCAAACCTTAATTAGGGTTGTCACCCCCAAACCCTCTAATATCCGCCCCCTGTAATACAGAGTTATGTACTATTTAACCTATATGTGCCATTGATTTACATGTGTTTGTATAAATTGTCGTCTCTAGAGAGCACAGGTAGGAGGAGCCAAACATCCAATGAATATCAAACTTTATCGCACTACCCAATTACAGCCCCCACTTGGTGAGAGGCAGATGAGAGTCTATGTCTGTGTGCTGTGAGAGTTTACCTGAGCAGCCAATGCATTGATGTTTGATTGACCGCTGCAATGTGAGAAGCCAGAAGCTACTTTCTCATGCTAAAGGATCAATGTCCAACACAAGGCCAATCTATAACAACAGATCATCAAATAGCATGGCTAAAGATGAGATGCACTAAAGTCTGACCATGACCCCAGACTAGATTCTACGTTAGATATAGAAGTGATATTTACTCTGAAAATAAAGTACAACATAAAGTTTTGTACAATTGTGGTCCTTCAACCAGTGTTCGTTTTTAAACACTTTTTTTGTTTCAGTCATAGTTTTAGTCACTTTTAATAAACACTAGTTTTTGCCTAAAGAAGAAAGCTGCAATCAATTGAGAAAGTTACAATTGTCCATACTGTAAAGATATGCTATGGCAAGCATTTGTATAAGGACCTCTGTAGGGACAGACACACACGGTCACAAAACATACAAACACAATCTTTAAATTTAAAGAGACAGTAAAATAAAGTACAGGGTGCTCATAGAATCTAATAGGCTGCACACAGTGAGCACACAAACCATAGCTGTGTAATTATCTCTTATCAATATTCTTAACATTTACTTAAGCATTTAATTAGGTGTGTATTTTGTTAAAGTCACTTTGATTGTGTTTGACATGCTGTTGATCCGCTATCTCTCTACACTCGCCTGTAACTCAAACCAACTCTTGAAACATATCAAGCTTTCTAAAAAGAATCCAAGATGTGTTGGAATTAAATTCAAACTTGCCACCCTGCCGTGGCCATCTGGAGCTTTTCCAAAAGTGTGAATCACATGCTACAAACATTTTTTCAGACACATGGAGTCAAAATGTAGCTCAAGATTTTAACTAGCTGCTTTGCATGTGAAAGAGGAAACTCACAATTTCAAAGGATATTTTCTTTAAAAATATTACACTACAATATTTTCTAGGGCTGTCAAGTTCATGCATGATAGGCCTATTTTATAAAAGCACTTTTTTAATGGCTATTCAATGTTTTAATCATCTCCAACAGTAAATTATTTTCACTTAGTCTTTCGCAGGAGTCTAGACTTAGCCAAGATGTCCTTTGATGAAATATGCAAATATAATGCACTTTATATAAGTTTAAATGTTAAAGTGAGATGTCATTTTTATAAACTAAATCTTTAAATATTACTGAAACTAAAACTAAGAGGTCCCAGTAACTTTTGTCTCAGCCTTTATAATCCAGATAAATTTGAAAACGCTGTTTTCGCAACGATATTACATCCACACTGCCATTTTCAAACATTTTCCAAAAGTTGCTCGTCCACACTGAATTATCTGAAAACACTTAAATCATTTTACTGTACGTGTGAGAAAAAAACAAAACAAAACAAAACATCTGACTAAATTCGCTACCTGTGTGCTGTTTGCTTTCAAACGCTCACATGCACGTGTTTGCCGTACGCTTGTGTCTTGTGATGAATGCAGCGCTCCTGCACGAGACTCCATGCTGTTTTTAATGAAAATACTCCTCTTTTGGTGATATTAATGTAAACAGCTGTTAATGAATTACCAGTGTAAACAGACAGGATTATATCTGCACTGTTTTGATGAGATATTAAAGCTAACACAGATGTTAGTGAATAAGCAGACGGGACAAATTCTTCAAAATGTTACTTAAATGTGCGATGTCTAATTGTATATAAGCTGTATGATGTCTGTTATAGGCATGCAGGCATTCTTACTGCATCAAATCAGTATTAATTTAGATCTAATAATCATACAGTAAAGAGTGTCAAATATTTAAGTACTTTCATTTGCATTAAATTACCTTTTTTAATGTTTTATATGAAAATGTTTATATATTTTAAATGTTTAATTGCTATTGTTGCCTAAAAACTTAAAGCACTTAAAGCTCTGTTCTATACTTAATTACTGGCTCTTGAAAAATTCCTTTACAAGCATGAAGCTTTACAACAGAAACACTGAAGGCCTCAATGTTTTATTTGAAATTGTTAATATTTATATAAAAAAGAAAAAGTAAAATAACAGTGTTTTATTTCATATTTTCTTACAAGTGCAATACCAAGTTAACATAGAACTGTTAAGCTTTTTTCTGCTCGTTTTGCTTTATACTTAGCATGTGAGAAACAGGATACATTTTTTTATTATTATTATTATTATTATTCTGCTTATTATGCAAATTTTTTAACAGGATTTTTTTATTTTTTTTGCAATAAACACAAGGTGCTGTTTGGTTTATAATGTATTCTTTTCACCTTCTTGTGGACTTAGGACATTGTAAATGTATATATTTGATTAACAACTTTTTTGCATTATGCATTTTTGCATAAATTGAAGCAGAGAACATTTTGTCAGAAGCTCTAGTAAATTATATGTTACTTTAATACTCTTATGTCCAGGTTTTGTAAATCACTGCGGTTAGCACTGTCGCCTCACAGCAAGAAGGTCGTGGGTTCAAACCCCGGTTGCCCTGGCCTTTCTGTGTGGAGTTTGCATGTTCTCCCCGTGTCTGCGTGGGTTCTCTCCAGGTGCTCCGGCTTCCTCCCACCATCCAAAGACATGCAGGCTAGGTTAATTGGTGTCTCCAAAAATTGCCCTAGGTGTGGATGTGAGTGTGTGTCTGTCTATGTGTGGCCCTGCGATGAACTGGCGACCTGTCCAGGGTGTACCCCGCCTTTCGCCCAATGTTAGCTGGGATAGGCTCCAGCCCCCCGCGACCCTGTACACAGGATAAGCGGTTGACGATGGATGGATGGATGGAGTCTGTATTTGTAAGAATTTTGTATTGTTTTAAGTATGAACATGATATTACTATGATATTAATTATATAACATGATATAAACATGATGTATTGGTATAAAACAGAGTTTTGATAGATTAGCGGAACAGAAGGTGTCAGAATAAAAAGCCTTGGTAATAGCATACTACTCTTATTATCGCAAACAAGCTGCGTCATCGTCATTGCATTGGCAGGTTTCAAATTGCTCTCATGGTACATTGATGACATATGTCACGGTGAAGCAGCAGTGCTTACATGCACTATCGCTGCCTCTCGTGTTGGGCACTGCCCACGCAGGGACAGCGCTTGTGGATGGATCATGCTCTCACTGCGAGGGCATGATTCTGGCAACGTTGCGGTTGCGGCTTTCTCTAGTTAGAGGGAAAGCCACTCCAGCGGCTCCCCGACTCGGTCCTTCTACCCACAGTTATGACGCAGGGTTGGATAGCACTGGGGGCGATTTGGGGATTTCAATGGGAGCTTCTCTGCCGGGAAACCCCCCATGGATCTCCCATTCCCCAGTATGCTCGTTTGCCCCAGTGAGTTTGCGATGTGACCGCCGGCTCATCTCCCCCGTGAACCCTCACGGCCTGGTGATCGATCCTGGTGCTCTGAGTGCCGCTTATGGCTGTACCCCGCCCACGTACCTTTCCTCCCGGAAGTGCATGAGGAGCTCACGCGATCGCGGCGGGCACCTTGTACTGCCCGGATCACAGGCTCGTCCTCTCTCACTACCCTCGATGGTGGGGCTGCCAGGGGTTGCTCGGCGACTCCCCAGGTTGCCCGCAGAATGCCGCCACCTGGCGGAGCTGTCCAAGTCTCCGATCCAGGGCCCGTGGGTTTACGACGTCACTCACGACTGAGCCTACAGTGCCGCTGGACAGGCTGCCTCTGCCCTGCACGCCACGGCTCTCCTGCAAGTGCACCAAGCCGTGGCGCTCAACAGCAGTAACACTGGCTCTGCCACAGCCCTCCCCAGTAGGCTGGCCCCGGCATCGAGCCACCCATCTCATGGCCGGTCGCCAAGAACCCAAGAAAGGCTTCGAAGCATTCCCCGAGATGGGCAGTCCAGGAAGTAGGATACCTGCTGCACAGGAGCTGGTTAGAGCACCACTCCCTAGACTCAGCACCTCGAGCTCCGCCCCATCGCGAGGCCCCGCCCGCTGGTATGTCCGACGCTGTAGTTCCCTTGGTCCCTCTCGTGCGGAGCTGATCCATCGCGTTGGTTGATCAGGATCGTCCAACTTGACTACGCGATTAAGTTCGCCAGGCCCCCGCCCAGGTTCAACGCCGTCCGCTCCACTGAGTTGAGAGGTGAGAACGCCGCTGCCATGCGCACAGAGATCACCTCCCTTCTATGAAAGGACGCAATAAAGCCTGTCCCTCCAGCCGAGGTGAAGAAAGGGTTTTACAGCCCCTACTTCATCATACTCAAAAAAGGCGGCGGGTTGCGGCCAATCCTAGATCTGCGAGTTCTGAACCGGGCTCTACACAGACTCCCACTGAGATAATCACGCAGAAATGCATTTTAGCGAGCGTTTGGCATCAGGAGTTTGTTTGTGGTGATAGACCTGAAGGACGCGTACTTCCACACAGACCCAGCATATCAGTAAAAATTCCCCCCTTTCGGCCTGTCCTTGTCCCCTCGCGCCTTTCTTTATGAAAGTCGCAGAGGCAGCCCTTGCCGCTTGGGTTGATGCATATGAGACCACTTCAGCACTGGCTACAGACCCAAGTCAAGAGATGAGCATGGTGCCACGACACACACCGCATCGTTGTCATGCATGCTTGCTGCCATTTTCTCAGCCCCTGGTCAGACCCAGTGTTCCTAAGGGCAGGAGTTCCCCTAGGCCAGATCCCTTGGCACGTCTTGGTTACGACAGATGCCTCCCAACGGGGTTGGGGCACCGTATGCAATGGGCACTCAGTCATCGGCCCTTGGACCGCCCGTGACTGTGTTGGCACGTCAACTGCCTCGAGTTCCTGGCAGTACTACTTGCCCTGAGGAGGCTATTGCCATTGATCTAGGGCAAGCATGTGTTGATCCGAACGGACAACACAGCAACTATTGTGTACATCAGCTATATGCGTTCCCCCCGGTGAGCCTACTTGCACAGAGCAGCAGATCCTTTTAGTGGCCCCTTATTGGCCCTCCCGGATTTGGATCTCTGACCTTATTCTCCTCACGACAGCCCCCCTGGCGAATTCCCCTGAGGCAGGACCTTCTTCCTCAGGGACAGTCCACCATCTGGCACTCGTGACCGGACCTCTGGAATCTCCATGTCTAGCCCTTGGAAGGGACGTGGAAGACTTAATTGGCCTACCACCCATACTACAATCCTGAGACTCCGACCGGGCTACGTGCCAAAGGATCCCACGACCCCTTTCAGGGATCAGGTGGTGAACCTGCAAGCGCTGCCCCAGGAGGAGGCAGACCCAGCCTTGGCATTACACCGCAGAAGTGACCCCTAGTGTCAACTCATTGACACATTATCTCGTTACCTCCATCAGGGAAAGGAGGTTATGTCAGTAACCGAGACGTTTTGTATCATTGATTCATCTGTTGTTGTTAAGTTACTTTATAATTTGTAAATATGTTAAATACCTGTATGTGCTATTGAGGAAAACATTTGTTGCTGGATTTGCCCAAGTTTGCGAGGTTCCTGACATTGTGTCTCCCAAAGAGTTTTCCCCAAAAAAATCTCCTGGCTTAATTAATTGATCACAACGGCATATGACTGTTTTTCATCATTACAGTATAATTAAATTACTTAGTGTTTGAATATATCCACATGTTCCCAAAGTAATGGTACTTTTAACATTGCTACAAAAAACATTTGGGGCTAAAGCCCCTGTAGCCCAGCAAAAACAGCAATGTAGGGTTTTGTCATACCACTACTCACTGGATAAAATAGCTAGTTACGGACAAGTGTTCTGTTTTAAAACAGCTGTCATGCTACTGAAAAATGTATTCATGTTAGTAGTGTTGCTAATTTAATTATTTATTCCAATATTTATTGCAATTACCATACAGACATAGAAAGCAACAGAAAATGCAGCCATTAGTGAATTATATAATGCTTCATACAGTTTATTTTGCAGGTTATGAAAAACATAAACATGAACTTCCAGGAATAGGAATTTCACACTAAATACTATAGATTAGGGATATTTTGATGTATTGCAGTATGTGCCCAAATCTCTGCCTAATAGCAAAAAAAAAAATCAAACACCGTTATCAAATCTAACCATTGCGGGTCAAAAATTCTCTGAAATACATAATCATTTAATACCTAAAGTCCATGTCAAATAATTTGTCCCAGTTGTCCTTGAGGTGGTTTCAAAACCAACCTCACTACGGCCATGCTATTGTAGACATGACTGCACACATTGTGTTTAATGGATTTATTGTTTAATATTATAACAATAACACATACCAGTGCATTTGACACAGAGAGCTTTCAGTGCCGTGGCCTTGTCTTGTTATTCCTCCCTGTAGTTAACCCTGTTCGACAATAAACAACATGACTGAATCTAAAAGGTTTATGTGCTGAATAAATGTGTCTCGGAGCAGAGGGGAGGAAACTGTGCTTTTAAATGCTTAACACAAAATACCTGAGCGCAAAGAACCACCAAAACCTGATATATGTGTAAAGAAAAAAAAGAACTATGTCTATGTATGGGAATTATAAGAAATAATTATGTTAACAGGATTTATACATAATGGACTGCCTGGATGAATGTGATTTGCAAAAACTCATTCAGAGAAGAAACATTCCTGTTTGTGCACTACTCTACTTTCTCTTTTGGAAAACAAATTTTACTAGCATTTCACCTTCAACCGGAACTAATACCAGAAAGAAGTATTTGACTGCAGTAAGGCACATCTGATCAAATGAGATCAAATGCAACCTGTTCTAGCCTCTGGAAATCGGCAGTGTTTACTGCAGTTGGCATGTTTTAGCAGATTTTTGGGTCATAACAGGACTCCTGACCTTTAAAATTACTAATTCTACTACTGATGGATCCCTTCCGAAGTTCCAGTATTTGCCTTGGCTGGAACCGTCTACCTCCATGAGTGGTTACAGGTCTCCACTGAGTGGCCGGGAACCACAGACAGCCAAGAATGCTCTGTTCCTACTGAGATATTACCAGTATTTGGCTCAAAGGGGACACTCTGAGCAGTAAAGAGAGTGGAGATGGGAGTGAGCGAGAGAGAGTGACTATAATTCTGAATGTCACTTCATTTTACAAGGAATATTATTTCATACACAGAGCTATACACACACAAGCACACATAGAGCACTCCTCCTATTAAAGTACAGACCATGACAGACCCAAACCACTGATATTATACACAGTTGAGTGGCACCACAAGACCACCAAGTCAGTTTTATGCTAAAGATTCGTCAGAGATGGACTGTCGTGTTTCTGTATGTGTGGTCCAGTCGATGAGTAACGCAGTAACAAAGGAAGCAACACAAATCTACTTGTACAGTTGCAGCCAGTGATGTTCAGTGAAATATTTTGCTGTTGGAATGTTTTACAGTTTTATCACAACAATGTCATCAACAATTTTGGTTATTTTGCATATCTATCATTAAGCATTCAAATGCGAGTTCCCCGTCTTTCACTCACTTCAATGTTGTGTCGAAGAAGCGACACTAGGGGTCTCTCTTGAGAGACTGAACTTTGAGAAAAAGCCAATGAGAAATTGGCAGACAGAATTTGCATGTCCCGCCTCCGGACATATGGGTATAAAGGGAGGGAAATGGGTCTGGTCATTCAGAAATTTTCTTTGGATGTGTGAGCAGCGTGCTGCGAGTCACAGTCTGTTTTCCTCTCATCACTGAGCATATGCTGTTGGAACTATGGCACATATCAGCAGCTCTCTCCTTCTCTGCACGGCAGTGCAACTTTGCCCCTGGGCACTTCGACAGCGCTAGTAAAAGAGAAATTTTTCCTAAAAGAGTATTTTTCTCTAAAAGAGCAATGCACAGCGCCGTTGAACATCCTTTTCAGGACGCGTCTTTATAAAGATGATTTCTGCCCCTGTGTAGTTCCTGGATGCGGTCAAGTTCTCTCCGCTCCTGACGGTCACAGGGGCTGCCTCGTGTGTCTGGGCCGCGATCACACTGAGGCAGCGTTTGTGGATGGTTCGTGTTCTCACTGTTAGAACCTTACCATGGCAACGTTGCGGTCGTGGCTTTCCTTCCTAAAAAAGAACAACACTCCAGCTGCCACCCCGTGTCGCTCCTTCTTCCCACGGGATTAAGGATGACCTGGCTGGTGACGGAAGCAGGCTCGGTTTCGCCGGGTACGTCCCCACGTACCACCTGCCCCCCGACACGCTCATTGACTTCCGCATGGGCTCAGGGTGACAGCGGCTCGCCTCAAGGCCAGTCTGCCTATCCTCTTGAGCCCCCTGAGCTGGAAGATGAGGTCGCCTCTGCATTGGAGAGAGTTCCGGCTTCTTCGGGTCGGCACACCCAGTCAGTGACTGACGCCCAGATGGCCAACATGCTTGCCCGGGATGCCGCCAGCGTGGGGTTGGACTGGAATCCTCAGTCCTCCCCACCACCTTCGTGGCTGGATGATTGATTCCTCAGGTCTGCGCACCGCGCCGCTCCCGGTTAGTTTCTTCCCAGAAGTGCATGATGAGCTGACAAGCTCTTGGAGGGCACCTTTCACTGCCACCATGGATCAACTCGAAACAAGCATGCACTGAGAAGTGAAAAATATTAATTTATTCATCAGACTTATTCCTTGAACATATTAAGATGGCATTCCGCACTGAATTTTATCTTGACTTGTATGAAGAACATCTTAAGTTGACCCTCGACATTGTTGATGGGCACAGGACATGATGACATATATGATGCAGGTTCAAGTGTTGGACTTTGCTGCTTTAGGTAAGACAGTGATTATTCTTCATTATTCATATTGGCTGCCATGTTGATGGAAAAACAAATCATGCATATTTATGTTATTGATTCTTTATTATAAATATAACAAAGACCTACTTTCTAAATAATATGTTTGTTTACTATGATGTTTTGACATTATTGTTGTACAGTAGTTAGCATGACCTGAATTGTATCTTGAATAGAATGCATGGCTTATTTGTATGGAATGCATAGCATAGCAGACAGAGAGGATAAGCATCTATAAATGGAGTTGTTTTCTTGTGTTTGTGTAATTGATTAAAAGTAGGGTTTTCAAAAATAAAAGTGCTAGTACGTTTTTTTGTTTTGTTTTTTGGAAATGGAAATCCAAATGGCCATGTGATTTGGGTACACTGAAGGATTCAGAGGAAATACAAATTTTTATTTTAGTCTGTACAGTTTGAGAGTTATTAGCAAAAAATAAAATAACTTATTATAGTGCCACCTTGTGTTGATTATCACAAAATTTACACAAGGTGTATATTTTACAAAGTATACAGCTTCTTGTAGACACCCTGCTTGTGTATATAACATTTCATATTTATGGGCAATTCAAAAATTAATTTACATGGGGCTGAAATTTGATTGGATGTAGGTGGACATTTTTGTTAATTTGTTGAATTGACATTTTAAGGATATTTTAGCACTTAAACCAAAGAAGTTGCATATTTTAAACTTTGTTGATCGAGTCTTGACAATGTTTTAGTTGTAGCGCCTCAAATTGACAGAATAATAAAAAAATTGGTGTGCGTCCTTAACATGTCCAGTTGTCTATGTGTTCCAGGTTTCGTTACATTTAGTCTTTGCGTTAAGTAGATATTGGTCAATTAATCAAATTGCATACCATTGGAAAAATGATATCTTTTAAACTATTTGACATACTGAAATTCTTTTGATAACTTTTTGTCATGCAGGTTGGTAAAGAAAATGTACCAAATCCTGTTCAAATCGGACAAATGGCATATGAGTTCGAACAAGTAGGTTATTCAGAAATGGAATGAAAACAATATACCTTAATTAAATATTTTTTATTCTAGCCCATACGGTTATGGAGATAATAGCGAAAACACAATAGATCTTACTATAGCGCCACCTAGTGTTAGACAAGTGTGTATATGTACACCTGAGTAGCAGTTGAGATTTGGGACCACCCTGTCAAGTTTGGGGCTTCTACGACTTGAGGTTTCTGACACCCAGACACTTGGGTAAGAAGAAGAAAAAGAAAAAAAAAAAAAACAGTAAAAACTTACCGTACAACTTCAGTGCTTGGACCCCTAATATGTGTTAGGTGTACACATTATTTGTGTGTTCTTTTATGTGCTTGTGCTACTGATATATATATATATATATATATATATATATATATATATATATATATATATATATATATATATATATATATATACACACACACACATACATACAGAACTGAATTGCTCATTACATCATAACAGTGAAGCAACTGTGCTGCCATATTGCTATGCCTAAACATTCCAATGTCCCTATTGACTTAATAGGAAATCATCTCATTTCAGAGCATAAACTTTATAGTCATTTAATCGCTGATTTTATATCTGAAATCTGCATGTAAATCCCTACAACGCAAATGTCCTACACATGTAATTATTTATTTATTTAAAGTTGGGAATATTTCCCGTTAATTGAAAGCCAGAGCAAGTTATGTGGATCTGTATCAAACATTATACCTCTATCAAACTTCATAGCGAACAGATCAGCTGAATGTAAACAAGTTCACTGAAACTGAGGTAGAATACAAACAGACATTTTCAGACTTATTTATTGTGAACATTGAAGTGTTTGTTCAGGGTTACTTGTTTTATGTTTTCATTGTGCCTTGTTCTCAATATGAAAACAAGCAATTTAGAAATCCCTGTCTGACTTTTTTAAAGTCCCTTCCAGGGGTAAGGATGTATTGTCAACCTATACAAGCAGATATTACAGCTTTTCCTACTTACATTACAACTTGTGGACAGTTTTCTCACTTCCTGATTGTGATTGTTGTGCTACACTGGCAGGTAAATTCTCTGTTGTCGTGATCCGCGTATATTTTCTCCCTCATAATGAAGATTATCAGTAACAAGCAAATAAAACATAAAACATGATTTTCACTAGAGGGCGAAATGCAACTGTCATATCCACAGGTCGGGGACGGTTAAACGTGGGGGTTTTCACCTGTCAGTCATTTATGTTCTACGAGAGATGGCCACTCGAACACTTCCAGTGGCTAGACTAAACTTTAACGTTGCGTCATCGATCCAATTTATACTGTATATCAGTGGCTTATACAAACGTATACATTTATGACAAGTAACAGTAATGTTCCCTTATCATTTGCTGTTTCTCTTTAATATTTAATCTATTAACTTCTTCTCAGTATTTAATGTCTTTAGTTAAGTGTAATTTCCACTTTTTACTATTTTAGACAGCAGTCAAGTGTTTTGATGGCCCTTAAGTTCCCCTTAGTGTTCAACAGTACCATTCAGAAGGTCTAGAATTGCTGTCCCTCCCCTGTGTTAAATTAATTATGAGTTCCTGTATCCAATCTATCCCAGGCCATGAATATGTAATTCTTTTTAATGAGTCATAACAAACACATACCCAATGCCCAAAAGTGTACAAATCCATAATCTCAAAGGACTGGCCTGTGAAAAGCTAATGAGAGACGACATTCTTTCTGGATAAAGGGGTAGAAGGGAAACTCAGGCTGCATTCACACAGCAGCACATTACAGTAGTCAGTTCTGTTTTAAAGAGATAAATATGGTTATGTTCATACAGAATTTGGTTATAAACGAGTGATAATCGCATTCTAGCAATAATGAGAACTGAAGTGGGGCTTGATTTTGGAAATTCATTAATTCAAACAGTATTTGATCCATTTCTGTGAGCTGTTTAATGAACGTCTCGTTTACGTATGTAACCTCCGTTTCCTGATGGAGGGAACGAGACGTCGTGTCGAAGAAGCGATACTAGGGTTTTCTCTTGAGCGCCGAATATGCCTCTGATCTATGAAAAAAGGCCAATGAGAGTTGGCGAACAGTATTTGCATACCCCGCCCCCGGACATACGGGTATAAAGGCGAGGGAAATACGCTCATTCATTCAGGATTTTTCTGAGGAGCCGGGAGTGTCCGGCCACCTCAGCGGCTCGGCTCAGCGACGTGGCCGGGAAGACACGACGTCTCGTTCCCCACGACGTCTCGTCTCGTAAATGTCTACTAGGGAGGTGCCCCTAGCCAGTGCCCATGAGGATGCCACACTCCTGGTAGAGTGGGCTCGAACCCGTAGGGTGGGTGGCACGGCCTGGGTGTGATAGACCAAGAGAATTGCGTCCACCACCCAGTGGACAGCCTCTGTTTGGAGACAGCTTTCCCTCTCTGCTCTCCCCCAAAGCAGACAAAGAGCTGCTCAGAGCGCCTGAAGCTCTGAGTGCGTTCCAGGTAGGCACGCAAGGCACGTACCGGACACACCAGTGAGGGGACTGGGTCTGCCTCCTCCCGGGGCAGCGCTTGCAGGTTCACTACCTGATCTCTGAAGGGCGTGATAGGAACCTTGGGCACATAGCCCGGTCGGGGTGTTAGAATCTCATATGTGTCTGCCGGACCGAACTCCAAGCAGGTGCTTGCAGGTCCCCAACCCTCTTGATGGAGGCGAGCGCGATCAGCAGGGCCGTCTTTAGGGAGAGGGCCCTGAGTCCAGCTGATTCTAGCGGCTCGAAGGGGGATCTCTGAAGACCGGCGAGGATCACCGAGATATCCCAGGAGGCGAACAGGTTTGGCCGGGAGGGATTTAACCTCTGGGCACCTCTTAGGAACCTGATGATTAAGTCGTGCTTACCCAGAGACTTGCCGTCTACAGGGTCGTGGTGAGCTGCGATAGCGGCAACATACACCTTCAAGGTGGAAGGGGACAGCCTCCCCTCCAACCTCTCCTGTAGGAACAGACCTAACTGCGCACCTCTGTGGGTCTTCTGCCTGCGAAGAACACCAATTCACGAACAAACGCCATTTCAGGGCGTAGAGTTGCCTGGTAGAAGGGGCTCTGGCTTGGTTGATCGTGGCTATGACCGTGGGTGGTAGACCAGCTAGATCTTCCGTGTCCCGTCCAGGGACAACACTTGGAGGTTCCAAAGGTCTGGGTGCGGATGCCAGAGTGTGCCCGGTCCCTGAGAAAGAAGGTCCTTCCTCAGGGGAATTTGCCAGGGAGGGGCTGTCGTGAGGAGTACAAGGTCCGAGAACCAGGCCCGGGTGGGCCAGTAAGGAGCCACAAGAGTGACTTGTTCCTCGTCCTCCCTGACCTTGCACAGCTCCTGTGCAAGAAGGCTCACTGGGGGAAATGTGTACTTGCGCAGCCAGCTGTGTGCCAGTGCATCTGCCCCGAGGGGAGCCTCTGAGCGGACGTACCAGAGCGGGCAGTGGGAGGTTTCTTGGGAGGCAAACAGGTCTACCTGGGCCTTGCCGAACCGTTCCCAGATCAGCTGAACCGAGTGGGGGGTGAAGCCTTCACTCTCCGCCAGGCAAGCTTTGTCGTAACAGCACGTCTGCTATCACATTGAGGTTGCTGGGGATATGAGTGGTTTGAGTCGCTGCTGGCTCCAAAGGTGGAGACGACGGGCGAGTCGTGACATGTGGCGGGAGCATACGCCGCCTTGGCGATTTATGTACGCCACCGCAGTGGTGCTGTCTGACCTGATCAGGATATGTTTGTCTCGAACTAATGGGAGAAACTTCCGCAGGGCCAAAAAGACAGTCAACAACTCGAGGCAGTTCATGTGCCAACGCAGCTGGGCCCCTTTCCAACGGCCTGCTACTGCATGCCAGTTGCATACGGCGCCCCAACTAGATCTGGAGGCGTTGGTCGTGACCAGGATGCGTCGGAACACCTGCTGTAAGGATACTCCTGCCCGTAAGAAACAGAGGTCTGTCCAGTGTTTGAATGTTTGGCGGCAGAAGGGGTTGATTGTCACACGTGCGTGCCGTGGCGCCATACTCAAAGCCAGTGCTGAAGCGGTCTCATATGCATCAACCCCAGTGGCGCGACCGCCGCGGAGGACGCCATATGCCCCAGGAGCCTCTGGAAATGTTTTAAGGGGACCGTTGTGCCTGGCCTGAAGGCGGCGAGGCACCTCAACACTGACTGGTCATGCTCGTTGGTGAGGCGTGCTGACATTGAGACCGAGTCTAACTCCATACTGAGAAAAGAGATGCTCTGGACTGGAGTAAGCTTGCTCTTTTTCCAGTTGACCTGAAGCCCCAAACGGCTGAGGTGCCTGAGCACGTGGTCTCTTTGAGCGCATAGTAACTCTCGCGAGTGGGCCAGGATAAGCCAGTCGTCGAGGTAATTGAGTATGTGGATGCCGGCTTCTCGGAGCTGGGCAAGAGCTGCCTCTGCGACTTTCGTGAAGACGCGAGGGGACAGAGACAGGCCGAAGGGGAGGACTTTGTACTGATATGCCTGGCCATCGAACGCAAACCGCAGGAAGGGGCGGTGTCGAGGCAGAATGGAGATGTGGAAGTACGCGTCCTTCAGGTCTACCGCTGCGAACCAATCTAGATGCCGGACACAGGTTAAGATGTGTCTCTGCGTGAGCATTTTGAATGGGAGTTTGTGCAACGCTTGGTTGAGAACTTGCAGGTCCAAGATTGGTCGTAAGCCACCGCCTTTCTTGGGTACGATGAAGTAAGGGCTGTAGAAACCCTTCTTCATCTCGGTTGGAGGGACAGGCTCTATCGCGTCTTTGAGCAAAAGAGTATAGATTTCCGCGCGCAGGGACTGGACATGTTCGCAGTGTACTGTGGAAAAGCGGAGGCCCATGAAGGGGGGCGGGGGCCTGGCAAACTGAATTGTGTAACCGAGTCGAATGGTCTGGGCCAGCCAGCGAGATGGGTTGGGAAGTGAAAGCCAAGCTTCCATCCTCTGCGCTAGGGGCACCAAAGGAACGATTAATTTTGACGTACCCGGCAGAGCTTCACAGCGGGGCGGAGCAGGTAGGGCAGCATCGGGAGGCGACAGGGCGGCCCGAGGCTGGGGTGCTGAGAAAAGACTCAAAACTTACCTTGCTCCACACACCTGGCAGGGGACAGGTTGGCGACTGAGGAGGAGGTCCAGGGTGGGCGTCCTCTAAACTCGTCGGAACCGGCCAGCCGGGGGACAGTTGTGGGGCTGGAGATGGGTGGTCCATGTCCAAGGAGCCAGGACTGTTGAGATCTGGCGGCAGAGTGCCGTGAGAACGGAATTTGCAGGCCAGGTGACCCAGAGACAAAGGAAATAGCTATTTTATTGAGAATGTGGGTACCGCAGCCCCATCTCAGGGGGGCGGCAAATGAAAATTGTTTAAGAACACAAGATTCTCCTCCCGGCCCTCCACCAGGGGACGGAGTGGTCTTTCTACCTCCGGAGCTAACATCTCGGTCACTAGGTCGTCCATCTCAGGAGCACCTGGGAGCCTGATGGGTCCTCGAGGGGGTCTGAGAGAAGGGGGCATCTGCTTCCACGCAGGGGATGAGAGCTGGGCCCGGGTTGAGGCGGAGCAGATTTCTTAGCCGCAGGGGGATGCCCTCGGCGAGCAGATGAGGCAGTGCCCGTGGCGGCGGGTTTGCGGTGGGACAGGATGTGTGAGATGGCCTCCGTCTGCTTTTTCACCGCGGAGAACTGCTGGGCGAAGTCCTCAACGGTGTCGCCAAAGAGGCCACACTGGGAGACAGGGGCATCAAGGAAGCGAACTTTGTCGGCCTCACGCATCTTGACCAGCCTGGACCACAAGGGTGGCCATCGCCTGCCTGAGTGCCTAAGCAGTGACCTTCGTGGCTCTGAGGGCGAGGTCGGTCACTGAGCGCAGTTCCTGCAGCACATCGGGGTCAGGGTTACCCTCATGCAGATCCCTGAGCACCTTGGCCTGTTGGACCTATCCACCTGGGGAATCGCCGAATACCCGTGGGCCACTCCGCCATCAAGGGTAGCGAGAGCGGACGAGCAGGGTTTTTGATGAATGGAAAGCGGGGCTCTCCACGAATACGTCAGCTCGTCATGCACCTCCAGGAAAAACGGGACCGGGGGGGGGGGGTGGGTGAGGCTGTGAGCGGCGCCCAGATCCCAGGAACCAGTCATCCAACTGTGACGGTTGTGGGGAGGAAGGAGGGTTCCAATCCAACCCCACAGTGACGGCGGCCCGGGCAAGCATGTCGGACATCTGCGCATCAGCCTCAACCTGGATGTGCTGGCCCGAAGGCGGCAGCCCAGGGGAGGCGTCAGATGCCGCGCTCTCTAATAGAGCGGCGAGCTCATCCACCTCGAGCTCCAGAGGATAGGCAGACCGGCCAGGAGGCGAGTCGTTGTTGCCTCGAGCACGGACGGGGGTCAACGAGCGTGTCGGGGGGCGGGTGGTCCGAGGGGGCGTACCCGGCAGAGCTGCACCCGCTGCCCTCCCCAAATCGCCTCCATCGCTAGCCGCATCGTCCTCAATCCCGTGGGAAGAAGGAGCGCCACGGGGGGCAGCTGGAGTGCTCTATTGAAAGCAAGCTGGGACCGCAACGTTGCCATGGTCATGCTCTCGCAGTGAGATCATGAACCATCCACAAACGCTGCCTCGGTGTTATCAGTGTCCAGACACACGAGACAACACCTGTGGCCGTTTGAAGCGGAGAGCACTCTACCACATCCAGGAACTACACAGGGGCGGAATGGCATCTTTAAAAAGACGCGTCCTGAAAACGACGTTCAACGCCGCTGTGTATTGCTCTTTTAGAGAATTAAACTCTTTACAGAGAAAATTGCTCTTTTTAAGGGAAAATCTTTCAAACTCCGCACTGTCGAAGCGCCCAGGGGCAAACTGCACGCCGTGAAGAGAAGAGAAAAGCTGCTTAAGTGCGTCGTAGATCCAACAGCAAAGCAGAGCGTCAGAGGATAGAAGCAGGATATCTGGTGTGTCACTCGCAGCTGGCTGCATACACGACCATCGGCTCCGAAGAAAATTACTGAATGAACAAGCGTATTTCCCTCACCTTTATACCCGTATGTCCGGGGGCGGGGTATGCAAATACTGTTCGTCAACTCTAATTGGCCTTTTTTCATAGATCAGAGGCATATTCGGCGCTCAAGAGAGACCCCTAGTGTCGCTTCTTCGACATGACGTCGAAGTGAGCGACAGACGGGAACAGGGAAATTTGAAAGTCCCCTATTATTAAATGTGGTTGTCAATCAATGTATATGGTAAAAATTGTCACTTTGCCCATAATTATATATTAAATACAATACAAAAAATTACATAAAAACAAACTATAAGCAGTGGTTTGTTTGAGTTTAGCAGAGATGTTGGGATGTAATTCACCTAGATAAGGCATCATAAAAGTGTGATGAGTTATTCTCTCAACTCATTTACAGCACTCTAGAGACAAATTCTGAACAACGCATATAATAGAAGGAGCCATTTGTCATTTTTGGCACTGCACACTATTTGCAAAAACCATCAGAGATGGCGATTATGAAATATGATGTTCCATAAAGGCTTGGATATTTATAAACATCCCAATATGAAATACACAAACTGCACTCAAGTTGCAGTTTTGTCATATACAGGGCTGAAAATAAAGCCATAGCATTTGAAGAAATTACCTATACTAGTACATAAGACAAACCAGCAGAGCTGAGACTGCATTTTACTGAGGCATTTTGGGCTATGTTGCCTTCTTTACTCTTTTCTAACAAGAGATTTGCAAACCATTGATTTTAGAGCTGGAACAAGAGTTGGCCTAATATTGAGAAATATGTCATTCACACTCTGAACACTGGGGGACAAATTAATTAAACAGTTGCATCACTTTAACTGCCATGTGTTTTTTCATTGCAATCCTGCGTCTCATTACAACATGATCACAATATGTTCATTTTCTGTTGGTAATGGCAGCAGTAATTAATTAACTAAGTATCTAATGATGGAGAAGCATGTTATTACCTGGCATATAACCACATGCATGGTATAGTCAAGCGCACTTTTCGCATGTTAAAGAGATGATTCAGGGGTGCAACAACAATATATGCAATGCAAGGGGGGGCAGTACATTCTGTTGGGTTTCCAATAAAGGTCCCATCTGCTTCTCAAGTCTGTTAACAGGGCTATTATATTATGTTATGTTAATACAAACAGAAGAAGCCTCAAGTGCAAGTTGTTGATGTGATTGCATATATTGAGCAACCTTGTGAACAGTGCTTTTGCAAGAGCTGATCATACGGCTGCAGAGTCATGACAGTTTTGTAGTTGTAGCGCGCCTAAGTGACAAAATTGTACTATATTTAATATGCGTCCTTAACATGTCCAGTTGTCTATGTGTTCAGGTTTCATTAGGTTTGGACTTTGCGTTAAGTTGATATTGGTCAATTAATCACATTTTATACCATTAAAAAATGTTTGTCTTTGAAACGATTTGACATATAGAAATTATTTGGATACATTTTTGTCATGAGGATTGATAAATAAAACATGACAGTTTTTCAGAAATGGTGGGAAAAATATGTATAAATTGAAATGGAAAATAATTTTGATGAACAAAAATTTAAATGATCTGACTATAGTGCCGCCTAGTGTTGGAGAGGTGTGTATGTGTACGCCTGAGTAGCGGTTGAGTTTTCAGTAATAGTAGTATCATCCACTTCCTCTGTACGTAAACCCATTTCTCATGGATTGATGTGAGATCCACTTAAATCAGTCTATGCTTTCCAATTACTGCTGAGGGTAACACCTTGTCCTAATCCTAAAGTTTTAGTATTCCAGCTGTGCAACTGGTAGAGCATAGTGCTGATAACAACATGAGTCAGATTAGATTAGAACTGAAAAATATACAAAGATATTAATAAAATAATATAAAAAAGGATAAAAGTGTATGCAAAATGCATAATGGAAATTTAACCAGACATGATGTGATAAGATTTCAGCGACACTCACTGTCCTCATTGAATGCAATAATCAGAAAACATTTGATGTTATATTTACAGTTATGAACATCTGGATTTGGGACTGGTGCAACACCACAAAATAGAAATCAACCAATAAACAGAATGTCCTGAGAGAGATACATTTTATTGTGTCTCTATCGCATCACGTCTGGTTGGGACACCAGACAACAGTGTTATTGTTGGTGAGAAAAACAAGCCTGGAAAAGGAACGTTTATAAGATTGACAACTCTGGACATTTTAGATCCTCTTCAGGAGAACAACTTTGCTGCAGCCTTAAAGGATTGATTTGAAAAGATATGATTTGCTATCATATTTGTTTCTATCTGAACGACAAGCGATGCCTTGACCTTGTAATATAGTCTACAGGGCTCCTGGAACTAACACTTGTGTATTCAGTAGTGTGAAGGCAGAGTTTATGCTTGTTTCAACTGGAACACAGTACTTTTCAAATGATGACAGAATTCAATAAAAAATTATAATAATTAAAAAAGGTCGCTGCCTTCAAATAAAGGCATTTTCACACACCTCTCATTTTGAGCATTTGCTTCAGAAACGAGTGTGTTTTCTCCCTAAGTTAGGTTCGTTTTGGCACATATTAACACGACAAATCTGTAGGTCAGTAAGTCACTGTAGTAAAACGTAGATATAGCTTTTGATGACTATTTTAAATATCACTGCACATTTAAAATAGGATTGGTGAAATAATTCCTGAGGTCATTTTAGTATGATCACTTCTATATTTCGGATTGGGGCAGAACAGACACAGGTAGTTTGGCGTCAGCAACTTTTTGACAGATGAAAAACATCTTTACATGGCTTCACTCTTTCTAACTAATCATGGATAAAAGAACAATGACATAAATTTTACAGCTCATATCCATCTGAATGAAGGGTAATGTTTATACTTCTAACCAGGGACTGATTACCGACCGGGCCAATGGGGCCAGTTCCCAGGGGCCCTTGACTACCAGGGCTTTAAGGCTGCGTGATCTAGTTTGGTGATCCCCCCGCTTGAAAACCCTTTTGGGCATGAACCCCTCAACAACAAATATTTCTTGGAGGTAATTGGCCCCAGGGCCTTTGCAAGTCATAATGCTGTGGTGTATTGGCACGGCTACCGCGTCATTTGACCCCCCCCAGCTGGTGGCGCCCTAAGTGACCGCCTAATTCGCCTACGCCTAAAAACGGCCCTGCCTCTGACTGGAATGCACATTCCGTACAATGCAGCAATGTTTTGCATATCTGTGAAATAAAAAATACAAAAAAAAAAATTAACACATTTTTTTGTACAGGTATATAATTTTAACCGGTATATTGATATATAAGCTAACTTCCAGAGCAGTTCTGACCAATGAGAGGACAGTCTGCTCACATTTTGAAATTGCTACATTGTAACAATTTTCGCCCCTGTTTCGTTACAAATTAAATTGGCTACAGCTCTGAAAACATCCTTAGACATGAGCTCCAGATAAACCTCCAAACAGTGTTACATATTGAGTCCCAAAGGGAAAAGGTCTGTCCGTCTCAAACCAGAGCTCCTCTAACTCACAATCAGTCCTCTGTTCAAGGCCCAAGCCACAGAGAGGGTCTCACTGTGTCTAGTTCCACTCACGCTGGCTCTGTAAAAACACTGGCACCCCTACAAACCTTCCTTCACACCGCTCTCCTCATCTTCCCCGTACACCTAACCCCACCTCTAAAACCACCAGCTCAATGATTTCGCAATAGGAAAAACCCTACAGGAAGCCTAAAAACCTGCTGCTGTGTATGGAAGTGTATGTGTGAATGCATGTGTTAGTTACCTGATGTGAGTTTGTGCAATGTGAAGCTGGACTTGCCAGACCATCAAAGCTGGGTTTCAAAAAGGTCTGGATCAAAAAGACCTCTCTGGAACTGACCTGTTTGTGTGCACAGACGGTTTAGGCCCTGCATAGGCCCAAAAATATGCACAATTGTTAACATGACATAGGCTAAATAGAAGAAATTGACAATATTGGTTACTGAATGACTCTTGGATTAAGATTGTTTCATGTTTTCAAAAGCCAATTATTAATCACACAAGATTCATCATAGTCAGCAAAAACTGTGTTTATCCTTGCTGCAGGTGAACCTGTATTTAACCTCTTCAGATCTGCTGCATAGATTGTGTGCCACCTGCATTTTTCAATTGCACATTTAAAAGCTCACTTTACACACAGTGGGCTGCATTCAAAAAACACGAGCATAACTATTTGTGTAAATAGTTCGTAAAGCTGTTCTGATGTAAATTCTGGTATTAATGAAAATGTTCATATTTTCAAAATGTTAGTTGGTACGAAAAAAACTTACACATGCTCTTGACCAGGTGTAAATCATGAAGACATCCAAATGTTTTGTGTTCTTTTAGGTAAACTGCCATGACTATATTTTGATGGAAGTTAAATAAAATAAGAATGAAAAAACAATTAATATATTGTAACACTCCACAATATTAAAATGTAGAGTGTAAACAAAATAATGGGAACAAAAGTCCCGTTTCTATTTAAACTAAGGAGTAAGAAAAATTAGACTCAACACTGTTAAATAAACAATCAACCCAAGTGTATTTACAAGAAAAAAGAAAATTTACAATAATACCAGAACATCACATGTAAGTGATGTGTATGTATGTGTGTGTAAAGTATATTCCCGCGTGCAGAGTTAATGGCAGAGTTCAGATCAGCCTCACCAGTAACTTCGTGTAGTCCGTGAGCAAGATCAATATGAAGATGATGACTGTCTTTAGTCCTCCGATAAAGGTAATCCAGGCTGCGTGCCTACGGAAATACTCCTCTGAGGAACGGCGACCCTGCGCTTCCAAGTCAGTTCAGCAATAATCCATTAATACAGGGAAAAATCTGTGAATGAGAGTACGCTCTCCCGAATACCGCATACGCGTTCCTTATATATGGTGAACTCGTATTCATTTCCTGTTTACATGTCAGGTCATCACGTGACGCGAAGTCACGAGAAGTTATCGCGCAAACAGAAATCGGGGTCAAATACACAACAGCTTTGGTGAATACAGCATACAGGGGAAAGCAATAAAACTAATTGCATATAATGACTAAACATAATTAGTTTTTTGTCATTAACCTTATTTAAAAACTTCCCCTTATGTGGCCACGCTACATAGATCCCCCCCCCCCCCCCCCAGCCATCGGCACAGGAGGAGATCGTCCGTACCAGCGTTTCAGGTTAACCACATTTAAAATGTCTGTTTTATATGGGTCACCCCAACGAACTGTGTAATTTATTGGCCCCATTTTTTTAATTATTTCCGCTGGTCCCTCCCACTTGGGCGCTAGCTTAGCAGAGTATTTATTCGAGGAAGACGAGAGAGGGTGAGTTTTAATCCAGACTAGATCACCCGGCTGAAACTGCGCATCTTTCCGTCGGGCATTGTAATATCTAGCTTGTCTGGCTTGTTGCACCCCTACTCGGAGCTTTACCTCCTCTGCCATGATGTTCTGTCTTTCAACTAGATTATACGAGGTTTGGTCAGGAGTGGGGGGTTTGAGGATTAACCTCTCTAGTGGACCATGAAGCTGTCTGCCCAGCATTAATTCAGCCGGAGCTCTACCTGTGGTTTCTTGGTGTGCTGTGTTGATAGCAAACCTTAGCTCAGGTAAACACTGGTCCCATGTTTGATGATATTGTCCCACATATGACGCAATCATAGTTTTCACTGTCCTGTTTATTCTTTCTGTCAGGTTTGTTTGAGGGTGATAACTGGTAGTAAGTTTTTGGATGCTTCCCCAGGACTTGCATAGCTCTGACAATACGTTGGAAGTGAATTGTGCTCCCCGGTCAGATATGATGTATTTAGGGACCCCCCATCGGGTAAAGATTTCTTCCCTGAGAATTTTGACGATCTTCGGTGTTTTACTATCTCTAAGGGGGAACATCTCTACCCATTTGGTGTAATAGTCGACTATCACCAGAAGGTAAGTGTTCTGTTTCTTACTGAGAGGAAAAGGTCCCATAAAATCCATCCCCAAAGTGTGACCCGGTTCTGTCACTTGCGTATGCTGTAGGAAGCCACTGGGTTTTGTATTGTCGTGTTTATATTTTTGACAGGTATCGCATCCTTTGACGTATTGCCAGACGTCTTTTCGGACAGTGGGCCACCATGCCACCTCCAAGAGCCTCAGCAGTGTTTTTAGTCGTCCCAGATGTCCTCCCAGCGGGTTATCATGAAAGTAATGTAAAAATCCAGGTATTAATGCCTGAGGAACAACCAATTGAAATTTATCTCCATTATTTTTTACAGGTACCCGGCGATAGGACACCCCCTGGTGGACTTCGATGGTAATCTGTTGATCCTGTACCTTTCTGTTTTTTTGGGCCAATTGTAGGAGAGAAACAGTATTGTCACTACTTTGTGCTTGAGATTTCTGCTAACGTGTGAGGTATGTCTGATGCACATTTCGATGTTGTTAAGGCCATACAGCGCACACTTTCTCTTTCCTTAGATTCACAGGCTCGTGACAAAGCATCTGGTCCCAGGTTCAGACATCCTCTCCTGTGATGTACTTGGAAGACGAATTGCTGCAGCCTAAGGAGTCCACCGGGTCAGCCGAGAGGAGGTTTTAGGGCTATTGAAGGCCCAAGTTAAGGCAGCATGATCGCTGTAAATGTCAAACTGTCTTCCTTCAAGATAATGTCTCCATTTTTCCACCGCCCAGACCACCGCCAGACACTCTTTTTCAGCCGTTGAATAGTTCACCTCAGGTCCACGCAATGTTCGTGATGCATAAGCAATTACCCGTTCCCCCTCAGGAGTTTGCTGGGTAATAATGGCTCCTAAGCCCACATCACTGGCATCTGTATGTACCTGGAAAGGTTGATTGAGGTCAGGCTGCATCAATACAGGTGGGTCTTGCAATATTTGTTTGATGTTCTCAAGGCTGGTTTGGCACTCAGGAGTCCAATCCCATTTTACTCCTTTCTTTTTCAGGTTATTTAACGGAGCTGTGATGTCTGCAAAATGGGGAATGAACTTGTGGTACCACCCTGCTAATCCCAAGAAGCGTTGGAGGGCTTTAAGGTCTTTGGGAGGAGGATAGTCAGCAACTGCCCGAGTCTTTTCAGGATCGACCTCCACTCCTTTCACTGAGACGATGTGGCCAAGGAATTTTAACTGTTTTTTAAAGAAGTGACATTTCTTCATGTTCAGGGTAAGGGATGCTTGGTTTAGTCTTTGCAGAATGGTGTTCAGATGTTGTACATGTTCTATTAAAGTCTGTGAATAGATTATAATGTCATCAATGTAAACAAAACAAAACTTCCCTCTCAATTCTGCTAGGACCTTCTCCATCAGCCTTTGGAAGGTGGCTGCGGCATTCCGAAGCCCATATGGCATGGAGCGGAATTGGAACAGTCCCTGAGAGGTGATGAACGCTGTTTTATCTTTACTTCTTTCCTCCATTTCTACCTGCCAGTATCCTGACTGCAAGTCCAATGTACTGAACCAGGAGGCGCCTTCCATTGATTCCAAGATGTCATGAATGATTGGCATTGGATAAGCGTCAGGTATGGTCTTACTATTCAGCCTCCTATAATCCACACAGAACCTGTAGGTACCATCAGGTTTGGGGACAAGGACTACAGGTGATGACCAAGGCGAGAAAGAAGGCTCGATGATGTGGTCTCTTAGCATACGTTCTACTTGCTCATCAATAATTTTTTTCTTGAAAGGTGAGACCCTATAAGCTCTGGATTTAATGGGCATTTCCTCAGATAGGATGATTTTGTGCTGTTCCACAGATGTTTTGCCCAGCGCCTTGGAGGTGGTATGAGGCCAAGTGTTCATCAGCTTCCGTAATTCCTCCTGATCGTCGGAATCCCAGCTGGGAGCAACTTCTGGGTGCAGAGAATCGAGTGGAGGTTTCCTGGTTGGTGGTAAGGCGTAATAGAGACTCACAGCAGTAGTAGAGCATACTCTTTCACCTCCCGGATTCGTAGACAGCCCCGGATTGATAAGGGTGCTTAGGAAGGGATGATAAATATATCCTTTGCCCATTTTCAGGCCATATCTCCCTTGTCCTACATCCACTATGGCTTCAGCGGCTCTTAGGAAGTCCAAGCCAGCTATAATGGGAAAGGCCAGGTGAGCATCCTTCATTAAAGTCTCCACTATGCATACCTTATCATGCCACTTATAACATATGGTTTTCTGGCTAATAGCCTGATGCACTTTTCCATCAGCCATAATGAATCGTTGAAGGGGAACTGGAGGGTCAGGATTTGCTTCCCCTCCTAATTGTCTCCACAGGTTTTCCTGAATAAGGGTGTACGTGCTCCCTGTATCCAGCACCGCCTTCACCTCTTGTCCTTTTATTGTTACAGGCACTACCAGAAGGGAAGTTATAGGGTGTGGTTGTGCAATGGACAATCCTGCTGGACCTTTGGAGGTATTCCGTTCAGGTGGTTTTTTATTCACCTTGTCTTTACCATTCAAATTACCCACTTTCTGCCAGTAATCTTTTGCACCCATCCAGTCCTTCTCCACCATAGATCCCACCTTCACCAGCTGTTCCACAGATTTCACCGTCCCTCTCAGACAGCCCGCAACCCTTGGATTGATGTTGTTCAGAATTCTGCTCAACGTCTCATCTTCTGTGATATCAGGCTTCCATTTGAGGCACAGAGCTCGGTAGTCATAGGCGAAATCTCTCAATCGCTGACGTGGTTGCTGCACCAGAGACCTCAACTTGTCTTCCACTTCCGTGAGGTAATCCTCTGGGAGAAAAGCAGACATAAAAGCATCTTTGAAAGATTGCCAATATGTTACCTTGGCTTTTTCTGCTTTCCACCAGCTCAAAGCGGGTCCTTTGAGCACTGTACTCAGCGTGCCAACAAGCTCCACACTAGGAAGGGGCCTGATGTCCAGATAATTTTCACACTGTTCAATGAAATGGAGTACGTCCGATGTCTCACATGATTCCCCGAAGGAAGGGAATTCCAGCCATATTGGGGGTCTCCCACAGAAGGACGAGATACTGGGAACGACAGTAGAGTGAGGCATATTCGTTAGTGGAGCTTCATAAGCGACATCAAAGGTAGCGTTGACCCTATGGGCAGGGGGGACTTTAACTCTCGATGCTGGTATAGGAGTTCTCAAATCATTCACAGTAGATATGGAAGGGGCTGGGTTAAAAGTCTGTATTTGAGAGCGAGATGGGGTACTGGTGAATCTTAACTTTTTCATTTATTCTCCCATCTGGCATCTCTCCGCAGAAAACAGTCAACCACCGCTCTCTCCAACTTCTCTATAGACCTCTGGAAATGATCTTCTAAATCTGCTAAGTCAGCGTCCACTGCCTCCCGGAAACTAGTTTCTCTATTAAGGGAACTATCTACAGACTGTTTTAACTCCTGTTCATTATGTTGTATTTTAGCACTAAGAGCCAATAAATCCACCTTCAGTTTATCAACCTCTGTTTGCATTGTTTGTACAATATTTATATTCACTACATCTCTTTCATCAGAATCATCATCATCACCATCATCATCATCATCAATATACATTGAACTCAGCATAGATGTTATTTCAGCTGCCGGATTACGTCTGGTAACAAATGGTCCTGCAGTGAAATCAGCCTCATCAAAGCTACACCTTAACTCATTTACATCATTTTCATCAGTATTTAGTTTCTGATTAATTACTCCTTCATTTACGTGTTTCTCTTCCTCCATATTTATGGACACACAAAAAACACTATAACAAAAAGAAACAGCACGTAGTCCCCGTACGGGCCACCACTATGTAACACTCCACAATATTAAAATGTAGAGTGTAAACAAAATAATGGGAACAAAAGTCCCGTTTCTATTTAAACTAAGGAGTAAGAAAAATTAGACTCAACACTGTTAAATAAACAATCAACCCAAGTGTATTTACAACAAAAAAGAAAATTTACAATAATACCAGAACATCACATGTAAGTGATGTGTATGTAAAGTATATTCCCGCGTGCAGAGTTAATGGCAGAGTTCAGATCAGCCTCACCGGTAACTTCGTGTAGTCCGTGAGCAAGATCAATATGAAGATGATGACTGTCTTTAGTCCTCCGATAAAGGTAATCCAGGCTGCGTGCCTACGGAAATACTCCTCTGAGGAACGGCGACCCTGCGCTTCCAAGTCAGTTCAGCAATAATCCATTAATACAGGGAAAAATCTGTGAATGAGAGTACGCTCTCCCGAATACCGCATACGCGTTCCTTATATATGGTGAACTCGTAGTCATTTCCTGTTTACATGTCAGGTCATCACGTGACGCGAAGTCACGAGAAGTTATCGCGCAAACAGAAATCGGGGTCAAATACACAACAGCTTTGGTGAATACAGCATACAGGGGAAAGCAATAAAACTAATTGCATATAATGACTAAACATAATTAGTTTTTTGTCATTAACCTTATTTAAAAACTTCCCCTTATGTGGCCACGCTACAAAATTAACCTTGCGTGACCCCAAGTCCACATGCGTGAATGTCGTATTTTGGCTTCGTTATATGCAACGCATAATTTCATTTAATTTAAATTGAATGATCTCAGTTTAGGAGACTCTGAGCTATAAGAAAAGGGTTAAACTTTTGACTACAGAGTGATGTGACCAAACAACATGGCATTGATCACAGCAGAGTTTGTCTTTGGGAGAAAAATATGGAAGTAAATTAAAGACTAAAGTCTTTGAAACATAAAAGCATGTTAAATTGCTCTAATCGAAAAAAATAAATGCATTAGCCTATATCATCAGTGCTTGCATTTAAATGTGTTCAATTTACGGTGCTTGCATTTTGGAGGCTTTTATGGTTGTATTTTTAAGCATTGAATATTTCATTTGGAAACATTTCACAACTGATTTCATTATTAAAAATTCAACCATAAATATTCACCTTCCAAAGTTCATGTCCAAAATATTCAGTTCATTTGAAAATGCAATCTAGATTTTTCGACATGTAAAATTCAGCCTGTTCTCATTAGCTTAACAAAAATTCTGTTGAAAATTCAACCTTATTCATTCTGGAACTGCAGAAAAAGCAGCAGAGTACTGATGCACAATCTCCAACTGATGCCATTAGTTCTCACCTGTAGGTGATGAAAAGCAATCAGTTGCTGACTGCTGAAGAACAAAGCTACAGGTAGATAGAACAGCCGTGTATCTTTTGAGTTTGTTTTTTTTTTCAAAATTGTTTATGGGTAGAGAATAGATCAATATTTGATTTGCACATGTGGGTGGAAATGCATGTTGAATTGAAAATTTAATTTCCAACAGAATTTGAACCACTAAATTTGAGGAAGTGAATTTTGTTAAGCGAAGTAGAACGCGTTGAATTTTACCTGTCAAAAAAATCTAGATCGTATTTTCAAATGAACTGAATATTTTGGACATGAACTTTGGAAGGTGAATATTTATGGTTGAATTTTTAATAATGAAATCAGTTGTGAAATGTTTCCAAATGAAATATTCAATGCTTAAAAATAAAACAATGTTACATTTTAGCCTCCCAAAATGCAAGCACTGTAAATTCAACACCTTTATTTTTTTCGATTAGAGCAATTCAACAT
Source organism: Moxostoma hubbsi (assembly GCA_032164185.1). Lineage (NCBI taxonomy): Eukaryota > Metazoa > Chordata > Actinopteri > Cypriniformes > Catostomidae > Moxostoma > Moxostoma hubbsi. Next base: position 39,697,628 of record JAVLUX010000019.1, read on the forward strand.
GCTTTTATGCTTCAAAGACTTTAGTCATTAATTTACTTCCATAGAAATGCCAACAAAATTACATCTGGTAAAAACCTAATTAAGTTTTTACATTGAAACTGTTTAAATCAAAAGATTAGGGTCTCTAGTTACATCTGACACTATGACCACATACGTGGTCTGTATGCTCATTGTCATTTAAAATATCATACTGTATATGTACTGTGCATTATCACATTGAGAATAAATGTTTTCATCCAAAAGCTGAAAAAATGTTGCTTTCAGAGACTTTATATGGAGTTAGGATGAAAATAGGGTGCATTGCAAACTGTTCTGAGACCAGTGCAGACAGAGCACACTGAAGGTTAATTTATTCACTGAATAGGTAGCAAGGAATCATCCTATATCTCTCTATGCAGCCAAGTCCATTCAATACAAACTTTATCAAAAGTTCAGTTTCAGGCTGCAGATGATGTTTAAATCACTAAACATGGTTTAGTAGACATGGACAACGGTAATCAGTACATAGATTCAGAGATTTATTTTAACATGGTTGGCAGTGATTGGAATTTACATAAAATTAGTATAAATAATTCTGATTCAAATGTCTTAAACTTCTCAAAAACATGAATAACCAATTCTACTGGAAACAATTTGATTAAAAAAAAAAAAAACATTGGTATTATTTAAAATGTTAGAAATATGTGGACATCAATTTTTATTAGCATGTTTTTAGGGACTACTAGTTACAAATCAAAAAGAGAAAATGGACAATGCACACAGCAGTCATGCTTGGTCTCAGAAGGTTAATTAATAACCTGATTAAGCAAACTAAAAAAAAAAAAGTGGTTTGTTGAATTGTTTGTTTTGCTTTTTTTTTTTTTACATGTACTTAATTGAAAATGTTTCTTTGATACTTGCTTTTATTTCTTCAGAGTACAGTTTGTTCCCAACACTGCTTCATAATTTTTTATATTATTTTTTCCCAGTATAAGTGCTTGGCATGAGGCGAAAAGTTTGTGGAAAAATGCAGTTTGTTTTTGACTTTCTTGAAAAAATTAACACTTTGTTACTGATTTGAGAATTTCTTCATTTCAGCTCTAAAGGTTTAATACTATAGGCATCAATAAATTGGGTTCAGGTGATAACGCATTGTCTGTTAATGCAGGCAAGGATCTAAATGCAGCTTTATTAACTGAAATAAACTTAACTCAGAATATAAAGAAAACCAAGTCAGGAGGTCTGGGAGATTAGGGAATGGGCAGAGCCGCAGGAGGACTAGTCTCTGGGGAAGCGGGCAGAGCCGTGGGAGGCTCTGAGGGCAGAGCCGCCATGGAGGGCGGAGCTGTGGGAGAGAGTACAGGCAGAAACCGGGGAACAGAAGCGTTTCTTTTCCTCCTCCGGATGGCCGAGGCTGTCAACACTGGCTCTGGGACAGACGAGGCTTCTGCTCATTGGCCGTGGCAGGCGTGGGCGTTGGCTCGTTGGGTGTGGGCATTGGCTCTATGAGGTTTCTCTGAAGCGAACATCTTTAAAATTAACTCCACATATTCTTCCCACGTGTAGTCACCGGTCTCTGGCAATTCCTTCCACTCGTGAGCTAAGAGGCCGATCTGGTACAAGGACTTAAAGTGAGAATCGGCAAATTCCGTGAACCTGGCAACAGTGCTGAACAGTCGAGAGTATTCTCTAATAGGGAGGTTCACTTGGCTCAACCGGATGAAGATCGCTGCTAGATCCATTTCTGTCATCGGTCTTTACTAACTCAGAATATCAAGAAACCCAAAACACAGGGAACCAAGCACAGAGTATTAAACTAAACATGCAAAGACTGACAAAGATAAAGGAAAACCAGGGCTTAAATACACAGGGGGCAAACAAGGGAACGAGGAACACCTGTGGAAACAATCAGGGGACAACCAATCATTACATGAAACTACAAAAGGACTTCAAAACTAACAGGCAGTATGAACTAAACAAGAATTTCAACATAAGTCAACACAAAAAACAGGGAATATGTGACAATGCATTTTAGTCAAAGAACTTCATCAGGCATTCTATTCATTCATTCTGAAGATTCTTCCAGTTGCAGATATGTCTTAGACTTTTACCATCATGATTTACCCAAGAAGTTTCACCAATGATGCGGAGTATATGTTCATCTGAGCCAAATATAGTTAATGGTGGGAGATCTCCTGAAATGTTAATTTTTTTTGTTAAGTAATTTTTCGTGATGTATTGGACACTTTGATTCACGGAAGAACCGGACAGTAAAATTATGCGATGACCATAAGTTCCTCACCGTTTGCTACATAAGTATTTTACGATTTGAATGCACTTAATTTAAAACCCCATTTTATTACTGATCCACATAGATGTTTAAATCTTATTCTTATTTACTAGCGAGTCAGGTCCCTTCCTGCGATGGCATTTTCATGGGCGTGGATTATGATAATTGTGAATGAGCATAGATGTGTGCCCTATTTACAGATGTTTGGAATTAACTAACATACATGTTTAACTAAGAAATCTGGAGTGTATGCAGCATTTGTGAATCTGGAGGAAAGAGAAGGTCCAAATTACTCCCAATTTACTCATACATTATATTTACAAATGTTTTTGATCTTATATTGGTTTTTGTTTTTAAACTTTTTTAAAAAAAAAAAAAAAAAAAAAAAAAAAAAAAAAAAAAAGTCTCTGATTTTGAGTGGACTAAAGCTTAAAATGTGCACTCAGTAATTTTTTTTTTCTTCAAAAAGTTGAACTTCAAGACATGAATTTTGCAATACATGTAGGAAATCATGATCAAAGACAGGTAGGAAATTGCTAATTTAGAAGAAAACAGCTAAGGCAAGAGCTGTTATAGTGTTTGTGTCTACTTGGAGGCTTACAGAAACTGATCAGAGCAGAAGTCTATGAAATGACAGAATTGATACAAGTATTAAAGCTTGCATGTTAGCAACAAGCACTATATGCATTAGTGGATCATGCATAATATTTATAACACAAAGCATGAACAATTCCCAAATGAAAGAGATGAAGAAAAACTGCTTAAACCATAGATCATCAGATACACTTTTTTCCATCAAGGCATGTAGAAAGTTTGTCAATGTGGCCTACACTTTTCCTCTCCATAGAGACAAGACCAATCTTAATGGGAGAAACTCAGGGTGGGCCTAATAGGCTTGTAAATTCTCACACACACACACACACACACACACACACACACACACACACACACACACACACATGTTAAGTGATACAATAATCACAATGCATGTTTAGCATTTGCTGCCATGTCAAATGCAGACGCAAAGCCCCTCCCTTGGAGCGCTGTCCAAATAAACAGATCCTGTTTCAAGGGCAGATGCATAATAAGTGAAGCCAAAGCACCCCTCCCCATCCTTACACTAAAGTGGACTTCCTGTTAACATTTCTGGCTCAAAGTGTATCGTTGCATTTGAGGTTTACTCAGGAGCAGACGCAGGGCCGTAGCTGTGCTCCGAGCACACAGTGAAGTGCTAGGTCACTGTAAACGCTCCAAACCAGCTGAACACTACTTGGATCAAGCTAACCACTAATGTTTCATAGCCACCCTCACACAATCGCAGACCGTCACCTAAACTAACAGGATGTGGAAATCAGTTTCTACACATACCAGGTACACAGCTTTGACAGGGGCCTGAGCCAAGTCCTACAAGGGTCTCTACAGATTCACCGGTTCCCAGACGATGAACACTAAAAATACAGAGCTTTTTATTTAGCGTATATACACGGTATAATCTACCGGTCAAAATTTAGCAGATAGTGAAGGACAATATTTCGACATTTATGTCTTTGGATTTTCTGCTTTGAGTTTCGACGTGTTTATTTTTCTAGTTAACTCTTGCAGGCAACCACAATAGTTATAATCACTTAAATTTTAATTTTATGAAATAAATGCTGTGAAAGACACTAGCATTGGCTTAGGTTTGATGACTGTATTCTTAACAGCGTTTAGCAGTATGTATAACTTGAAAATGCCTGACATGATGTTGCTTCTGTGAAAGGCCATTATGAAAGAGGACATTCTACTTTTGAAAGGTTGAGTGTCATGCTGAAAACCATAACACTAAAAATGAAATGACATGAAGCTTGTGCTTTCATGAAAAATCAACCCAAAATATAATGCTGAAATGAAAATGGATATAAACTGTCACAATTCCACTGTTGTCTGGCCTGTGTTTCTAAGATGAGGTCTACATACTCCTGCCAGGTGTAATCCCCGGTCTCCGGTAAATTCCACCATCGGTGGATGGGTAAACCGATCCTATACGCATTTTTCAGCGTGTTGTCATCCCAACTGGTGTAGCTGGCCACGCTAGAGAAGAAATGAGGGAACTCACGGATAGTTGTCCGCCTGGGTAAGTTCCACGAAGAACGCTGCTAGATCCATTGTCGGTCAGTTGTTCTGTTACGAAGGAGCAGACGAAGAGTGGGGATCTACTTACAGCTTTATTGAAAACAACACAAACGATGAACAGAGTAACAAAAAACACATGGAACAAAAGAAACATCCACGATGGGAAAACAAAAGATATAAACACTAGAAACATCCACAAAAGGGCACAGACAGAAACAAAGTCAACGGTAGATATAAGATGAACATTAAGACTGATGAAACAACAGGGCTTTATACACAAAGGAAAACGATCAAATTAAGCACAGGTGAAGACAATGACAGACAGATGGCAGTGATGAGAGCAGGGAATTATGGGAGTTGTAGTCCGGGAGAGATGACAGGGGAGAAACACAGGCCAGACAACAGTGGAATCGTGACATAAACAATATTTTATTTATTTAGTGATTTAATGATTACTTATGTAAATGATTTTATCGTTTTTAACTATTCCATTATGATGCTCTATTTAAATATAAAATTTATTTTATGACTTAATTTTGAATAATTTGGCCCTTCAAAATAACTGAATCAACACACTTTGAAAAATTACAACAATAACAACAACAAAAAACTAAACTGAAATACATTTTCATGATTCCAAAACTAAATAAAATAAGCTATAAACAACCTCAAATTAATCTGAGTGTGTCGATTAAATATTTATTCACATTATTTTGTATAGCTAATTGTGATTAATCACCTATTTTATTTTTTTTTAATATACTATATAGTAAATATAGTAAAATTAATTTAGTTCATCCTTATGAAAGAAAAACAAGCAATAAGTAACAATAATGTTTATTAACATTTTCCTTCTATAAACCTTCTATATAGTGAAGATAAACTGCATGTAAATAGCACCAATTCAAGTAACACTAAATGTTTCCAAGCAAAGCCTTCTTTAGTATGAAGATAAAATAGCAGAAACTGGGGCACATGTACCTCTAGGTCCATGGGCTGACCGTTATGCTAGGCACCCTTGCTAGTCGTCCAACTGAGGGGGAGGGAGGGGGGGGGAGGGGGTGTTGACAGATACTCTACGAAGATGGACTGTTGAAGGTAGAAACGTTGTAGGAAAAGCGGAACTAAACATGTTCAGCAGGAGACGCTAATATAAACATGGAGATGGTGCCCAAGTGAATGCTGTCTTCATAGAATAACTGTCAACAACCACACTGTTGGACGACTAGCATGGGTTCCTAGCGTAACGGTCCCAGAATTACATTAATGCGCACCTGTTGGTGCTATTTTAGTGCATTTCTATATTCATACTGTAACGGAGTTTAAATAATGCTGTTAAATTCATGCATTAATTGGGAAAACTCGACATTGGCTGTTGCGTCACTCGCAATTGTGTGCGCGATATTGTAGGCGGAGCTACGTCACCACCAGCAGAGTCTCATATCTTTCACTGCTGGTAAGTCGCATCAATAAGCGCTGCTTCAAAAAAAAACTGAATTTACATTGTTTTCAAGTGCAAGGTTGGACTTTTATATTACACCCAGATTTCAGTCATCCCTTTATTCTCTCTGTTGATGCTTCATTTGATGGGATAGGAGCTGTGTTATCTCAGGTGCCCCCTGGAGGAAAAATTGCACGTCCAGTTGCTTTTGCCAGCAAAACACTCTCCAAGTCTCAGATGAACTATCCAGCACATAGACTTGAATTTCTGGCTTTAAAGTGGGCTGTTTGTGACAAGTTTAGCCACTGGCTAAAAGGGAGACATTTCACTGCATGGTCTGATAATAATCCTTTGACCTATATTCTTACCAAACCCAGATTGGATGCGTGTGAACAGCGATGGGTGGCAAAGCTTGCTGCATACGACTTTGACCTGAAGTATGTGCCAGGCATGAAAAACGTTGTTGCAGATGCTTTGAGCAGAGAGCCCTTTGTCAAGTCTTGTGTCAGCCATCGTCTGTTGAAAGAACCATACATTTCTCTCTTGGATGAGGTAAATGGCGTTGTTACTGGAACTGTGCAAGATGTCTTTCGTGTCACTAACAACTGTCAGAATATGCAGGGTACCAGTGACTGTAAAACTGAGAACGAGCTGCAGGATGACGTGAATGACTCATGTTCTGGATCCATTGATGCTGCTGAAGTTTCTGCTTTTCTGGGTGCTCACTGCGATGGTGGAGTTAGTCCATTGCTCGTGACAAGTCCAACGTCACTCCAGCTTCCTGATGAAGATCCATCTGTTGCAATCCCGTTTTCCAGACTTGCAAATCTCCAAGAGCTGGACAATGTAGTCGGTAGAGTTATCAACTATGTTTTGAGACATAAACGTCCTTCAAAGAGCGAGAAAGCAAAGGAACCTAGCTTGGTGAGAAACCTTTTGAAGCACTGGAAAAAGCTGAAGATTCGTGATCATGTGCTGTACAGAGTAAAGAAGGATCGTCTGATGAATAAGAAACTCTTTCAGTACGTTGTACCAGATACCCTAAAGCATGATGTTCTCCGTGGTGTTCATGATGCAGCTGGACATCAGGGTGGTGCAAGAACTCTCTCCCTTGCAGCTGAAAGGTTCTTTTGGCCAGGGATGAGTAAAGACATCAAACTTTATGTGAAGAACTGCCAGAGGTGTGTTGTCGGAAAAACTCCAGAGCCAAATGCCCGTGCGCCCCTTGAGCATATTCACACGTCTGAGCCTATGGAACTAGTATGCATAGACTTTTGGAGTGCTGAACAGACTTCAGGGAAGGTCGTTGATGTCCTAGTAGTGACGGATCATTTTTCTAAAATGGCACATGCCTTCTCCTGTCACAGCCAGTCAGCTAAGCAAGTTGCCCATCGCCTTTGGAATGACCTCTTCTGCATTTACGGATTTCCAAAGAGAATACATTCGGACCAGGGTGCAAATTTTGAAAGCAAAATCATTAAGAACTTGCTTGAGATGGCTGGTGTTCAAAAATCGCACACTACACCATATCACCCTATGGGTAACGGTCTGGCAGAACGTTTCAATAGGACTTTGGGCAATATGATAAGAGCTCTCCCAGTGAAATCCAAGGCGAGGTGGCCACAGCTTCTAAGAACATTAACCTTCAGTTACAATTGTACAGTGCATGAAACAACCGGGTTCGCCCCTTTTTATCTTATGTTTGGGCGTATCCCGAGGCTGCCGGTCGACATCATGTTTCAGCATGTCCTTAGTGATGAGAAGGTGGTCAGCCACCATGAGTTTGTCACTGCACTGAGAAGAGATCTGAGTGCAGCTGGAGAAATTGCCCGGAAACACAGTCTCAAAGAGCAGAACCGCCATGCCATTCTTTACAATCGGAAGGTCAGAGGTTTACCCTTAGCAGTGGGAGATAGAGTTTTGCTGGCTAATCGTGGAGAGAAAGGCAAAAGGAAAGTCGCGGACAAGTGGGACTCTGTTTTGTATGAGGTTCAATCAGTGAGACCAGAGATTAATGTGTACGGGATCAAGGATGTTCAGACTGGCAAGGAAAAAGTGGTGCACAGAAATCTGTTGCTTCCAGTTAATTTCTTATCCTGGGATGATGGTGAAGAAGAATCAGTTCGATCAGATTCTACTGATGCTACCCGTGGCAGTGCTGTTGACTCCGTTCTGATGGATGATCCTGATCCTGTGTCAAAGACATCAGAATGGTTATTGCAGATGGATGGAACACATGCCAGTGACGGTATGCAGGATGCCACGTGTGGTGGAGTTTCGGACATTCCTCAAGAGATGAATCCTGAATGCCCTGATAATGAACAATACAGTCCAGAACCTGAGCATGTCCCTCAACCTGCTGAGAGTACAGAGAGTTTACCTGCAACCAAGCCAAATGAGTACCCCAGTTGTTTGCCAGAGCCAGCTAACAGACTTACCCCTGTCATTTGCGAACAACCCACAAGCACACATAGGGCCCACATCACTACACGATTAGGGAGATCAGTTAAGCCTCCTAACAGACTTATTTGTGAAATTGATAGTCAGAAAATTGTGGAAAGAGATTCACACAGTGATGCACAAGTTATTTTTCAAGGGACTAACTTTGTAGTAGAGTTGTTGAGGAACATTTTTGTTTGAAATGCCTGAGTATAAATGATGATTCATATCTAAGAGTTAACTGTGATGTTAAGAGAATGACTTTGAAGTGAGTTTTTCTTCTTTGAAAAGAGTTTGTTGTTTGCATCGAAAGTTATTTGAAGAGCAGAGATACATTTATAACTACTAGAAGCGTGTAGACTGCACCTTCTAAAGTCTGTGTTAAGTGTGGAACCTGGTACCATTCCATTTTTACACACTTCCTGGGGAAGAGATAGATTATCTGACATGCTGTATTGTAAAGCTCTTTACTTGCACCTGAGTTTTATTTCCCCACTATTTTCTGTATTTAGTTTGTTACATATGTTGGTTCTTACCCAATTTAGCGGAATTTAAGGGGGGTGTATGTAACGGAGTTTAAATAATGCTGTTAAATTCATGCATTAATTGGGAAAACTCGACATTGGCTGTTGCGTCACTCGCAATTGTGTGCGCGATATTGTAGGCGGAGCTACGTCACCACCAGCAGAGTCTCATATCTTTCACTGCTGGTAAGTCGCATCAATAAGCGCTGCTTCAAAAAAAAACTGAATTTACATTGTTTTCAAGTGCAAGGTTGGACTTTTATATTACACACAAGTTTCATTTGTCTGTCAGTTACTAGTTCTGTCAGTCGGGTCAAATATGTGTTATTTGCGACGATAAAATGGAGAGTGTGTGTTAACCTGCTTGTGAACTCCGTATCTCTGTTTATTTCATTTAAGACATCAAAGCAACATGTTGATGCACTGTACACTAACCAGCTTTTGGTCGTGTTCTTCCCAGGTATGTGTTTTATTCAGATTTTTCATGTTTTGGGTAAAATATATTAGCTGAATTGAGTTTTGGCATTAACCCACACGTGCTCGCACGTGCTGAACTGTGTAACTGCGCCATTTTAGGTCTGCGTTCTTCACTTTCTGTATTTCATGTATACAAAAATATGTAAAATGATGGTTACTTAAGTTTCTCTGTATTTATGTGAAGTAATGAGAAATGAGAACAGAGACAGTGATTTATATTTTCTTTAATGTATGTTTTTTTTTATTTTGAGTTTTATTCCACTATATGTTCACGATCACTTTGTAGAAATGTATATTGAGCAGAGTCTCATATCTTTCACTGCTGACATCAAAGCAACATGTTGATGCACTGTACACTAACCAGCTTTTGGTCGTGTTCTTCCCAGTTTGTCTGTCCCAGGCTCAGTAAAGAAACATCTTGAGTGACCATCCACCTACTCTCAGTGTGATTCCTTCCACACAAACACTAACTGTCACAATACTATAGAAGGCTTTGTTTGGAAAATGTTAATAAACATTATTGTTACGTATTGTTTGGTTTTCTTTTCTAAGGAGGAACTAAATTAATTTAACTTTATTTTTATATATTGTTTATACAACATTTTCAGCACTTTCAAAATCGGCGATTAATCGCTATTAACTATTAACCACAATTAACTATACAAAATAATGTTTCAATATGCTTTTCCTGTGAACATTGATGGGGGAGTTGTGGGCCCCTGGGATTCAGCCTCTGTAAACCTGTGGATTAATGAGCACCTGATCACCAATTCAACTTTTAAGTGAGAGGTTGACTTAATGAAAGAACTAGTCCCCACAGGTTGATTATTCATTGCAATGGGCATTAAATCTCTAAAACCCTCATCCTCTTCAATATTAATCAGATGGCAAAATGTGTCTATCCACTTAAAATCCAGGGTTAAGTGCAGCATTGAACTTCACATGAAAAGCGCTGCAGAGAATGGGTGAGTTTGGAATTTCATAATACCCATATTACTCTTCTATCATATCTATGTAGAACTAAGGTATACTACCTTGTTCTACTTTTAGCTCTGCCACTGACCATGTAAAGATACTTAATCTGAATTTTCCGGTAATCTTTAGCTGATGCTTCAAAAATAACCCTTGCAGCTATACACTACTCATTATTTTCACATGGAAATGCCTTGCAGCAATCTCTTCATTGTTGCCAAAGTTTAGCAACTGGCCCTATTTTGTCTGGAACTTAATTTACTCAGTATTAATGTTGGGCCTCATGTATTCAAACACAAGACAAGTCTTAAAGCCTGACTGAGGCCCACAAAAACAAAGTCATAAATCTTACTGATAAAAACCGCACCAAAATCAAACAAAGGGAGTACAAAACTGACTACAAATCCTAAGAAGCCTTGCTCACTTTACAACTGTGTGAAATTCCAAAGGATCAAACCCTCAACTCCTAATGGATGAGGCACTCAACAGAACGCCCCTCAACCAGGATGTCATTGGGAGTAGAAATACCTTTGAATTCCTTCAGAGCATTGCTTCCAGTGACTTTGCGTGCCATACGTAGACGCAGTCATCACTGCACTCAGGTGTTGCCTCATTGCACAAGGAAGTAACGTACGACTTGAAACTGCGGCCATTGCTGGATGAGTTGAGATTACACTGTGTTCCACTGAACACTTTAACGGATCCTAAGGAGACTGCCGAGCAATCCACATCTTCATCTGTTTGCCTGCAGAAGTGAAGAAAGAAGAATTCTCTTCCATCTTCAATCAAGTTGACGTCACCGATTTCTCCGCCAGCCCGCCGAGAATCAGCAGTCGTACCGCCTGCCGACAGAGCGAGGAAACAGCCTCCCATCATCACCCGAGCCTTGAGGAAATGAGTCGGAGTCAAACGACGGATGAGACATTCGCGGCCATACTCTCTGGCCAGAAATCTCGTGTGGCGTACTCTCCACTAGAGTCACGTCCGCCATTTTGTGCACGTCACTCCTCACACCACGCCCACGCCCACGCCTGTCACGGCCAACGAGCTGGAAGCCTCGTCCGTCCCAGAGCCAGCGTTGCCAGCCTCGTCCGTCCCAGTGCCAGATCCAGCGCCCGTAGCCTCGACCGTCCCAAAGCAAGCGCCCGTAGCCTCGACCGTCCCAGAACCAGAGCCAGCGCCCGTAGCCTCGACCGTCCCAGAGCCAGAGCCAGCGCCCGTAGCCTCAACCGTCCCAGAGCCAGAGCCAGCGCCCGTAGCCTCACCCGTCCCAGAGCCAGAGCCAGCACCCGTAGCCTCGACCGTCCCAGAGCCAGATCCAGCGCCTGTAGCCTCGACCGTCCCAGAGCCAGCGCCTGTAGCCTCGACCATCCCAGAGCCAGAGCCAGCGCCTGTAGCCTCGGTCGTCCCAGAGCCAGCGCCGGTAGCCTCGATCGTCCTAGAGCCAGCACCTCCCAAGCCTTCCAGGGTTCCGCCTCCCGAGCATTCCAGGGCTCCATCTCCCGAGCCAGCCAGGGCTCCGTCTCCCGAACCTTCAAGGGCTCCGTCTCCCGAACTTTCAAGGGCTCCGTCTCCCGAGCCTTCAAGGGCTCCGTCTCCCGAACCTTCAAGGGCTCTGCCTCCCGAGCCGGCCAGGGCTCCACCTCCCGAGCCTGCCATGGCTCCGCCTCTCGAGCCTTCCACGTCTCCTGAGACTTCCACGTCTCCTGAGCCTTCCACGGCTCCATCATCCACGGCTCTGTCTCCTGAGCCTTCCACGGCTCCACCTTCCAAAACTCCGTCTCCTGAGCCTTCCACGACTCCACCTTCCAAAACTCCGTCTCCTGAGCCTTCCATGGCACCACCTTCCAAAACTACGTCTCCTGAGCCTTCTATGGCTCCGCCTTCCACGCTTCTGTCTCTGGAACCTTCTACGGCTCTGCCTCCTGGGCCTTCCATGGCTCCACCTACCACTGCTCTGCCACCTGAGTCTTCCACGGCTCCACCTTCCATGGCTCCGCCACCTGAATCTCCCATGGCTCCACCTTCCTCGGCTCTGCCCTTGGAGTTCTCCCTGGCTGTGGTCCTGTGGCCACCTTCCAGACCTCCTGACCCAGTCCCTGTCCTGTGGCCACCTCCCAGGCCTCCTGACCAGGTTCCCGTCCTGTGGCCACCTCCCAGGCCTCCAGACCTGGTCCCCACCTTGAGGTCATCCCCTTGGTCTTCTAGCCGTCTGCCTGACCTGCTCTGGTCTCCCTGGTCCCCGGCTCCATCTTGGCCCTGCCTCCCTGTCTTTGCCCCTTGTGCCCCCCTTGGACTGCCTGTTTGCCCCTTGTGCCCCCCTTGGACTGCCTCCCCTTCACTCTATGTACGATTTGTTTTTGTTTTTGTGGGTTTTTTTCTTTTTTAAGGAGCGTCTAGAATCCGCTCCTTAGAGGGGGGGCTATGTCACGATTCACTGTTGTCTGCCCTGTGTTTTACCTCTGCTATCTGTTCCCCATGGACCACACTTCCCATCATCCCCTGCTCTGATCACCTCCAGCTGTTCCTTATTGTCTTCACCTGTGCTTAATTTTATTGTTATCCTTTGTGTATAAAAGGCTTGTTGTTTTATCAGTCGTTTGTCAGTTGTTAAATGTGAATGTTAAATGTTATGTGTGTTCCTGCCTGAGCCCGTCGTGGATGTTTCTCATGTTTATATCTTTTGTTTTCCCATCGTGGATGTTTCTTTTGTTCCCTGTGTTTTTAGTTACTCTGTTCACCGTTTGTGTTTTCAATTTCAATAAAAACTGCACGTAGATCCTCACTCCTCGTCTGCCCGTTTCGTAACAATACACAAATAAAGTTGATGTTGAGTGTATGATATTCTCATCTTCTTCAGCTCATAAATAACTAAATATATAAAAGCTGCACCTTAAGCCCTTCGTGTTTAGATTTATGTTTTATTTAGTGGTTTGCATTATCATAATCAAAATAGCAATAAAAAAATAACAAAGTGGAATAAAATATACATATCAAGTGACAGACTGGTTTGGTAACCTGTCCCGTGTGGAATCTTGATGTTATGTTAACAAACAAATTAGCATTTAAATGAGCCGGGCATTTTATTCTTCAAGGTTATGTTGTTATGAATATTAAATTATGCTGGGAGTGTGTATATGTGTGTGAATGCTAATATTGGTATTGGGTAATGGGTGGTATTGGGTAATACATTGCTGATTAATGGTTTTCATGAGTTTGAAAGGTCTATAAGCATGCACAGGGTAATTTAGTTCCCAACACTATGGCTGCAATGATGAATCTCCAACTGAACAGCAGTTCTTTTCTCTGCCACATGAATAATACACGAAGAGGGCAAAGAGTACTTTCAACAAGATATCCACTTTACAAGTGGTCAGTTGTTTCTAAAGGAGAAAGAGTTGAGGTAATTTTGTGGTCAATTAGTCATGGTTCGGGGTACAACATTGTGCACTTGATTTAGTCCTGTACTATCAAAAACATGTCTACCTGCTCAAGACTATTGGTGCTCCATAGAGGAACCAAGATTGAAAAATAAACCACACTTTTCCAGTTACCTTTTACCATTTGTAATAAAACTATTTCATTTAATGGCTTGATAATAATTTCTGTTCGTTTTGTTTGTGTTTGTGTTTTTATTTTTGCTAACCCATAAATGAATGGATGTTTCGACAAACATTACTGGTGTGGATTTTGATTCATCCCAGTGACTTTTGAACTTATTCACCAAAAAGATTTGTTCAGATTGGTTCATTGTTTAGTTTATTGACAATTTCTGCAAATTATGTTTTTCCTCAAGTAAATGGAAGCAAATAACCATCTTTTTTGTTTTGAACTAGTACTTGCATTAAGCACAGAGTCAACCACGACCAATACATGTCTAAGTATCTTTTATTATCATTTGTGTCTAAATTCTACTGAGACTTTTCTTGTTGAACGAGATTGCCGAACTGAACGAACGACTTGCCTCCTCTCATTCAGCCAGTTAGCAGATCCTCATTAATGAACGAGATGGCTGATTAATTAATTTTGTTCAGAAATGAGTGCACCAGTACATTTAGTTCATTCAGACTAGTGATGAAGTCTGATTCTTTTCTGCTAACAGTTTTTTTCGGACGGTTCGTTTCAATGAGCTGGTTCAAAAAACTATTCACCAGTTTTTTTGTAATGACGTCACAATACATAATGATAATACCCAGCATCATGGAATACACACTCAAACACATTCAATAAAGCCATATCTCGACTGTTTTGAACTTTTCTCCCCCTCATTCATGTCCTCTGCTCACACATGCCCATCAGCAGCTCACTTATCAGTTGTCAGTATTTCGAATCGTAAGAGGCGATTCTCCATTCAGTGGACTTTTAACTTGAGAACTGCTGTGATCAAACTGACTGTACTGTTATCTCGAGAGCTGCTTTTCCCAGATCAGTCTACTGGTGACTTCAGAACTGTTGTGACCGGATAATCATCATATGTTGATAAAATGGCAATACAAGTCATAAACTATTTCCAGTATATTTTATATGTAATACTTACCACTGTTCAGCAAAATACATCAGAAACATACATTGCCCCCCTTAAAACATAAATTGCTCCCTTAATCACATGGCAGATGCTTAGTATGTCGGACAACTCCGAAAGAGGCAATTCTCAGTTCAGTGTACTGTTCACTCGAGAACTGCTGCAAGCGACTCATTGAACTAGTGATGCAAGAACTGTTGCAACTGAAGCATTCATTCCGATTTGTAAACTAGTTGGAGTGGTTCATTGCAAAGAAGAGATATCACCAGTTCTAGGACAGGTTACTTCCAAGTGATAGGTTAAGATAGAGTAACTTGTGGATCAATGCTGACTCGAGACGCAAACTGTTTCAAACGATTCAGTTTGATATGTTAAACTGGTTCAACTCGTTTACTGAAAAGAACTGGTTCAAAAGAATGATTTATTCATGAACTGGACATCATTAGTTCAGACTCAAATAACCGACTATTAGTTCAGTGAAGGGTGTTTTCAGTCAGTGGATCAGACCAATGATATGCTCCTTCACAGCACACACTCGAATAATATTGGCTCATGCCAGTTTTAAAAGCAGGACAAAGCAACACAAATGGAATTTGTATGTAAACAAATGTACAAAGACGCTTACCATAACCGTTTTCACCACAAATGACAAGATTTTTCTTATATTTTTCAAATGCTGGGCTTCACTTTTATCAAGTTCAACAAAAGCCTAAATATCTTATACAGTGTACCAAAGCACATTTCCAGTCGTAATTCATGTCATTTTAACTGTACAGTTTTCAGGTATTTTTACACATTCATAAACTGGGGATTATTCGCAGACCTATAAACTAGTCTTGGTGCATGTTGAATGCAAATGACTCCAATATCGAACTGAATGAATGACATGCCTCCTCTCGTTCAGTCTGCAGATCCTCGATCACGAATAATGCAGTATGAGAAATCAATGCGAAATTGGGATTACATCATAGAATAAAAAAGTGTGTAGCCAATGCATTATCATGTACAATTGTTCAAATTCCAGATTCTCTTTTTGAGAAACAAATATATCTATTTAAATATTAAAAAATATCCTTCTCAAATGTCTTTCTCATAAAAACAAAATTTAGATTTTTTTTAAGGTGGGAACACAACTCCAGGTGATCAACAGGGAATTTAAAATGACTGAATACAAATCAGCAACTCTTGTTTGAATCAGTCTTATTTAATAGACTTAAGTAATTGCTAATCTAACTCGAGATCAGTTACAGCCTGCAGTTAACACTGATTCAGGGGTTCACTGTGGGATCAGCACCCCTTAACATCCAACTGTGAAACATTTCAAAACGTCTCGGGTTACGTAGTATAACCCTTGTTCACTGAAAAATGCGGAACGAGATGCTGCACTGAAGAGCACTTTGGGAACATGTCTTAGTTGTGACCAGCTGTGAATAAGTGTGCAACACATCAATGAACATTGACCAGAATTTATAGCCTCTGCCGGTGTAATCATTGGACGCACCTGGTGCAGGGCTATAAATAGATGCGTCACCGGAGCATTGTCAGGTATTTTGTCTGAAGAGCAGTCCCGGGGCATCCCAGTGCGGCAGAAAAGCGTCGTTCCGCTTTTTTCAGGTTACACTACATAACTCGAGACGTTCCCTTTACAAAAAGCTTCACTATGGTGCTGTGCTGAAGAGCGCTTTGGGAATGAGAATACCCTTGCCGCCACACTGTGGCTGTCCGTATCCCCTACGGTTGTGCAGTGTGCTAACAAAAGCATGAGAGGGCTCAGACATGAGCTTGAAATGTCGACTCAAGGACATAAGAGCCCGGAGTGGTATGAACATCCAAGCTGTAGAATCTAATGAATGTGTGCGGAGAGGACCAGCCTGCCGCATCACAGACATGCTGCAGAGGGACTCCTCTGGCCAAGGCTTAGAGGAGGCGACCCCTCTGTTAGAGTGAGCCCTGATGCCTACAGGCTAAGCTTGACCGCACGCCTCGTAGGTCAGGGCAGCAGCGTCCCTCACCCAATGTGACATAGTCTGCTTGGTGGCAGCCGCCCCCATGTTGCGGCCCCCATGGCAAACGAATACTTGCCCTGACTTATGCCACTGGCTACATAAGTCTGAAGGGCACGGACTGGACAAAGTCTGTGAAGGCTTTCCTGCTCCGGCATTGTAAATGGCGGGGAGCAGAGCCTCAAGTGTGATGGGTAGTCAGGATGAGGGTGCAAAATTGCTTTGGACCTTCCCGGGGAAAACTCTAAAACAGGCTGGCAAGAAGACCAGTAGGTCTCCAATTCTCTTTAGAGAGGTAATCGCCATAAGAAAAACCATCTTGAGAGTCAGAAGTCTGACAGACGCTGACTCTAGAGGTTCAAAGGGGGTCTCAACCAGACCCTCCAGGGCCATTGCTAAGTCCCATGAAGGGGTCCTGGTCCGAGCAGGAGGCCTAGGTCACCTAGCTCCATGAATGAAGTGAGCGAGTAGAGGATGTCTCCCCAACGGCACCCCGTCCAACAAGGCATGGTGAGCCGAAATGGCGGCCACATAGACCCTTAGAGTGGTGGGGCATGTGCCTGCTGACAGTTCCCCTGCAGAAAGTCCAGAACTGAAGTAATCTGGCAGTTGACTGGATCTGCATTATGTGTACTGCACCATCTTTCAAGATACCCCATTTATTGGTGTAACTTCTAGTGGAGGGAAACGCACACAGGCGCATTCTGAGCCATGTATGCACCACCGTGTCCAGCCCCGGGGGGCTGGGTGACTCAGGGAGAAGTAGAGGAGACATTGCGCTGTTCATAGAGGCGAAGAGGTCCTCTTCTGCCCTGTAAAATCTCACCCAGATTTGTTCCAAGTGGAAGGAGCCCTAGCACTTAAAATGGTCTCGATAACCTCAGGAGAAAGCCCTGTATACCTCAGTTGGTACCCTTCAGTGGCCAAGCGTGAAAGGTTCCACAATTCGGGTCGGGATGAAATATTGTCCCCTGTGCCTAAGAAAGAAGGTCCTTCCTGTTCGGAATCACCCAAGGCAAGCCGTTGAGGAGAGATATTAACTCTGAGAACCATACCCAGTTAGGCCAGTGCTGCCTTATCAGTAAGAGGCAAGAACCTTGTTGGAGAACTCTGGCCAGACACCCGGGAGCAGAGAAACCGGGGGAAAAAACGCATACAGACGCATTCTGGGCCATGTATGCACCATCGCGTCCAGACCCAGGGGGGCTGGTTGACTTAGGGAGAAGTAAAGGAGACATTGTGCTGTTCATAGTGGCAAAGAGGTCCTCTTCTGCCCTGTAAAATCTAACCCAGATTTGTTCCACTATCTCGGGGTGGAGTTTCCATTCCCCCGTCGGTATTTTCTGTCTGGACAGTAAATCTGCTCCCACATATGGGCATCCAGGAATATAAACTGCCCTGAGTGACAGGAGTTTGCCCTGGGCCCCAAGGATAATCCAACGTGCCAGAAATTCAGCTGACGTGAACGTGGATCTCCTTGATTGTTTATGTAAGAGACTACCGCTGTATTGCCCACCTGCACCAAGACATGGCAGCCGCTGAAGGAAGTATTTTAGGGCCAGAAATACAGCCATCAACTCAAGACAGTTACTGTGACAACCGAGCTGATGACCCTCCCATTCACCTTGAGCTGGACGACCACTTAAGACCATTACCCAGCCTGTCAGGGAGGCGTCAGTCGTTAGCAGCCTGCGACGACAAGACGCACCTAGAGTGGGACCCAAGGTAGGAAACTGGGGTCTGAACCACATAGAAAGGGAACGAAGCCTGTGGTGTGTAACCCTTATTAGCTTTAGGGGACAGGCCCTTGGATGAAACCCCTTGGCTTTTAGCCACAGCTGGAACGGTCTCATGTGCAGAAGGCCTGAAGGGATCACCGTGGACACAGACACCATGAGACCTAGTATTTGTTGATACTGACGAGCAGTGCAACCTTGACCTAGCCTGACCTTGCTCAGGGTGTTCTGAATGGAAATGATTCGTGCGGGAGACATTTGTGCCTGCATCATGATCGAATTCCATATAACCCAAGATAAGTGATTCCCTGTGAGGGAGAACACTCTTTTGACGTTGAGTCTCAGACCCGGAGAAACCAGATGAGCTAAGACGATATCCCTGTGCTGAACTGCCAGTTCTTGGAACTGCGCTAGGGTCAGCCAGTCATCTATGTAATTCAGAATGCGGATGCCCCGGAGTCGCAAATGAGCCAGTGCTGCATCCATGCATTTCGTGAATGTGCGGGTTAATAGGACTAGGCCGAATGGAATAACCTGATACTGGAAGGCTTTGCCCCCGAAAGCGAACCTCATGAACTTCCTGTGCTGTGGTGGAATCTCTATATGAGGATATGCGTCCATGAGATCAATGGTGACCAGCCAAACATGATGTTGGGCTTGTGACATGATCGTCTTGATAGTTAGCATCTTGGACTTGAACACCCTGACTGGGCAGTTCAAGCCTTGAAGATCTAAGGTCGGACACAACACCCCACCCTTCTTGGGAACCAGGAAGTATTCGCTGTAATAATTATTTAAAAAAAAATAAACATTCTGTTGCACAACTGTCCAATAGGCTTAATTGTAAAAGCTAACTTTGGTGATTGTTGTTGGCACTTGGGTGCTAAATGGCATCTTTTAAAGCAAGAAAACTGGTTCAGGTGGAAAATCTTTAGTGGGAAATCAAGAGCTGATTAAAAGGTGTGGCAAATCGCTCATAAGGGACTGTAGCACAAAGTGGAACAGCTCATTTGACAAGATGCAGAGGCTGCTTGAAATCAGATCTGAATTGAATGAATTACTCGAACACTCTGTTGTCAAGTGAATGATTGAGGTTGGAGCAACTTATGAAGCTACTGAAACCATATGCGGTTTATACAGATCAACTGCAAACAGACAGTTTGTCACTTTATGATGTGGTTCCATGTTTGCTCAACATTGAAGAATGTCTGCAGTCAACTGGAGCAGGAAAGCTACTTGCACAAACTCTGTTGTATTACTTGCGTGACAGATTTGTTCTAAATCCCATGTCCACAAAATGTATTCCAACACCAGTGGCAGCATGCCTTTATGATCTGCGTGTTTCCCTTATTCTTCATCCTCCAGAATTAGAGCCACTTAGGAGGGCAGTAGAATTACTTGTAATTGACTCATCAAACAAGGATACCCAGGCAACGAGTCATTATCAGGAAAATTCAGTTGATTTTGGGCCTTACTCTGCCGATGTTCTACAGAAGTACCAATTCCTTGCAACTCGCTTGGAGTCAAACTTCTCACGCCCACCAAACTAAGATAAGAGTTCAGCAGGAGAACTGAGAAAATACCAGGAAGATGTCATGCAAGGGGTATCTGTACAGTCACCACTGCAGTTCGGGAGACAGAGAGAAGCTCTCTATCCAAAGCTTGTCAATATGGAACAGGATCTAGTGTGTGCTCATCACAAGTTTTTGTGGAGCGTATCTTTTCTGTATGTGGACAGTTAACATTGTTGCAGGGCGGAGGGCAGGGCTGGGTCAAGATTCTGCACACCTGGCCCCTAATCAGGCTAATCAAGTCTCTGAGAGGGATAAGGGCCGACTGGAGACTGCAATGAGAGAGAGAGTGTTACAGGCAGCTGTCCGACACCTGTGTGTGTGTTTGTCTTTTTGGTTCAGTTTTATATGAAACTATTATTTATATTTTCAAGCCCGTTCTCGCCTCCTCCTTTCCATCAATCCCTTTACACTGGTGCAGAAATCCGGGAAGGAGGAGGGATACACCGTAGTAGAGTCCTCGCCACTAACATCCACCCACACCATGGCCATTCACCGGGGTACGGAGGAGCCCGGCCTCCTGAGAGTGGCGGTATGGCCGCCGACTGCGAGGGGAGGAGGTCCGCCGACCACCTGGAGTGGTCAGGGCCACTGCGAGGGACGGGGGAGACCCCTACTTATCTCAAGTTCAATAGACAATTGCTGCTTGAACTTGAAGATTGAAGAAAAAAATTATCATTTTCACATGCAAACAAGCATTGCGGCAAACTTGCAGCAAATTGTCAATTGTTGCCAAAGGTTTGCCTGAGGTTCACCACTACCAGCAAAGGGATGCAAACTTCTAGCAAACATTTGAGGTGAATCACAAGCTCATTTGCGTGTGAAAATAACAAGCGACAAGTTTGTGACAATAGTTTAGTTTTATTTTTTAGAGCAGAGTTGTGACAAAACTTACTTTCTCATGTCAAATGTACTAAAGAGGACTTTGTGTTAAAGTTCAATAAAAAAGTTATTTAAAAATAGTATGCACAGCAACATCCCTACAACATGGGCCGCCATCTTAATTGTTTTGGGTTGAATAGATCGCATTACTGTTGATTTCACATCACTGGCTCCCTGTAGCTGCCCACATCAAATTCAAGGCTTTAACTCAGGTCTTCGGGACAGCTAATGGATCTGCACCCATTTACTTAAATTCACTTCATGTCTTAACTCGCTCTCTGCAGTCAATGAACGTACGGCACCTGATGGTCCCATCACAAAGATGCTCAAAAACTATTTCACAATCTTTCACTTTCTCTGTTCCTCGTGGTGGAATAAGCTTTCAACATCCACACGATCTGCTGATACCATCTCAACATTCATGAACCACTTGAAAACACATCTGTTCCACAAGCACTTTACCAGTTCACACTAATTGGAAAGAGCGTTTTTACGTGGCCTATGTGTGATAGAACATAAGCTGATTTGTTGTATGAGTCTTACAATATGCTTGAAGAACAAGTCATGACGTGATAAAGATTGCTTTGATTATATTATAATCAACACTTTCTACACTGCATGTATGTGACAGCACCGTTGTGACGTGTCACTCATTTCCAGACTGGAACCATTAAGGAATTCATGCCCATAGCATCCCAATGTCTTAATCCATCCCTGAGTACACCCAAATGGCAAAAGTCATATCATACTGTTCATGTGTTGTGGTTCTTATAGTTTACTTTCAAGTTGCTTCTTTGTCAAACAGCAATGTCAAATATAAATCACTTAAAATCACTGAAACAACAGCAACACCTTGAATTATAAATAGCATAAAAAATATTTTTATATGTAACTGTACATGCATAATGGGTACTGGTAACTCACCATCGTTGCACAGAAAATCGACATGATATAGTTTTAATTTGTATTAATATATCACTCATTTGTCTTGTAATTAGAAAAAAGTTATCCTGTGATTCAAGCAATTAGGTTTTATGTGTTTGTGTGTGTGTGTATTTATCACTCTGTGGGGACCAAATGTCCCCATAAGGATAGTAAAACTCAAAATGTATGACGTTGTGGGGACAATTTGTCAGTCCCCATGAGGAAAACCATACTAAATTATGTTTTTTGAAAATGTAAAAATGCTTTTTTTCTGTGAGGGTTAGGGTTAGGGGATAGAATACAAAGTTTGTAGAGTATAAAAACCATTATGTCTATGGAAAGTCCCCAAAAAACATGGAAACCCAATGTGTGTGTGTGTGTGTGTGTGTGTGTGTGTGTGTGTGCGCGCGCGCGCATGCGTGCGTGTGTGAAATGTTGGCATTTTTTAAATAATTCATAAGGTTGAGAAATACTCGCATAACTAAAAAAAAAATGTATGAGGTAAATGGGTCGAATGAGGTCCCAGATCACTAAAGAACCAATGTATACATTTAAGGGTTAATGGTTGTTGTTTTTGTGGTTGTTGTTACTGTTTCTTTTTGTTTCGATAGTTGATCTTAAATTCAAACTAATCACCTTCCACTACCATACCATACTTGATTGAGGAATATTTTTATAAAGTATAGAAAGAAAAACATGTTGCTTTTAATATTCCCCTTGCCAGCTGTTCAGAGGTAATAAATAGAGTAAGTAGCTGAGAGAGATGGTTTCTGCAGCACATATTCCTCCCACCCATTGTGCTACACCCATATGCCAATAATGTACTACTTAAAGTCTTTCAAATGAGTCTGTAAATTATTGAGGTAAAACAAGTCCCACCTCCTCACAAGTGAGAATGTCTGTCACAGGTGCATAGTATTTTGAGGTACATTTTTTTTTTAATTAGATATAAACAAACCCTTATCCCCATATACAGTATTAAGATTATTTTAAGCCAAGGACATAAATTATTCCAATTGTAAGGCTTGTTGAGGAGAGGAGTGTTAAGTCTAAGTGGGAGGTTAAGTAACTGAAAAAACGTTATCTCTTAAACGCTCATCTTAAATAATTTTAATAGTGGCTATCTACTTTACTACGGAAATCATGAAATCACATTCACATGATTCTTGCTGTTTTAAGCTCCCCATGAAATGTTTAAACAGAGAATGACTTGTTTTGCTTTTAGCACTGGCACCACGCACATAGACACAAATGCTTCACTCCAGGGAGTCGTGTGAATGCAGCTTTTCACAGGTCCCATCTGGGTTTGTTTTGTACAAAAAATATGGGTTGGTGGGCTTTCTTCATCAGTGACACGGAAACTCTTTTGCATGTGTTTGTTGTGTGTGCATCAGTGTAATAACCACGGCCGGACACATCGCAAAGGTTCTGTCCTATTCCAAGCTGTGTTTAGAACTTAATCTATAATTAAGAAAAAATGACACGCTAAACATTTATTAATTAATTGCATGCCCAAACAAGTTAATTTTAACAGCTCTATAATATATATATATAGATGAGCCAAAGCATTAAAGACCTGAGCACCTTTGACAAAGGCCAAATTGTTATGGCCAGATGAGCATCTATGAAACGGCAAGTCTTGTGGGGTGATCCCAGTCAGCAGTGGTGAGTATCTACCGACAGTGGTCAGAGAAACTGCAGACCGTTCAGAGTGCCCATGCTGACCCCTGTCCACTGTCAAAGGTGCCTACAATGGGCATGCAAGCATTGGAACTGGACCTTGGAGCAGTGGAAGAAGGTTGCCTGGTCCGATGAGTCCTGTTTTCTTTTACATCATGTGGATGACCTTGTACATGTGCACAGTTTACCTGAGGAAGTGATGGCACCAGGATGCACTGTGGGAAGACGGTTTAGGAAGTGTGATGCTCTAAGCAATGTTCTGCAGGGAAATCCTGGGTCCAGCCATGCATGTGGACGTCAATTTGACAAATGTCACCTACCCAAACATCGTTTCAGACCAGGTACACCCCTTCATGGCAATTGTATTCCATGATGGCAGTGGTCTCTTTCAGCAGGATAATGCGCACTGCCACACTACACACATTGTCCGGGAATGGTTTGAGGAACATGATGAAGAATTCAAGGTGTTGATTTGGCCTCCAAATTCCCCAGATCTCAATCCGATTAAGCATCTGTGGGATGTGCTTGACTAATAAGTCCGATCCATGGTAGCACCACCTCAAAACTTACAGGGCATAAAGGATCTGCTGCTAAAGTCTTGGTGCCAGATACCACAGGAAAACTTCGCCATTGGACCCCACTCATGCCATCCTTCAGACACTTCCCCACCCTACATGCAGCCCTGTCTCACCACGAGAACGTCAGATTCCACATTAATTTTGAACACCATTCCCCCTGGAAACTTTATTTTATCTTTGTATGGACATTTTATGTCTATTATTGTTTCAAATAATCCTTCTCCGAGGCTTGATTCCACACCCACCGTGACTGTTCCTTGCTCACCCCGCCACAGTGTATATCCTTGGGATTTGCTTGGGAGGCCTAGTTGAACAAACTTGTCCCGGACTTATGCTTGGAACTTCATTAAATGTGACTCACTCAAGTGTTTCAATCCATCTCTTCTGAAGTGATATGATTATTTTGGGTAAGTAACAGACCAAAAGAGGAAACCTTTTTGGCAATTTAAAAGTGCTTTCCTGTCCTTTTTGGAAATTGTCAGTATGAAACACCATCAAATTGCATTGCATGAAAAGAGCAAGATCTCTATTTTTTTATGACAAATTGCTTGCTATTTTCCACTCTTGTTCCTTTGAATAAAAGTGCATGATAAATGACTAAATTTAAATGTTGATCTTTTATGTTAAAGAAACCAAAACAAAAAAAAAAACAATATTTGAGGTTGTCATGAGGGTTAACAAGTTAATAAATTTTTTATATATTCTTTCAGGTCAGGTCATATTTCAGACTTTAATAATGGCTATGCTCTCAAACAAAGAGAGACTATACACTGTAAGAGTTTGAAGATGATATTTAACAATAAATGCCCGGGCAGAACGTTTTAATTTCCCTGATTACCTCTATGCATTTTGCTTATCTTTTCATTCAGTGCCTCAAGAGAGGAGGCAGAGAGACAGTGAGAGAGTATGAGATGGGAGAGGAACCCCTGAAGAGTTTAATTACCGATTGGAGCTTCCGCCGTGGATCCTGGATGATCATCAGAGAGTCTGGCGTGTCTTTTAATGCCCCCCCTGCTGCTGTTTTATATGTGTAAAGAATGCAAATTAGCCACTTAGTAACCACATCAATTACCCACCTGGTTGCTGATTAAGGCAATTGTGTAGTTTGCTAAATTATTGTTACAAGCATGCAGAGACCAACAGGACTTTGGCCATGCTGGAGTTTATGCTGTGAAACCAGTGTGGGCAAAAAGCTGACATGTTTTGTGACTCTTTTGGTTCTCTCCCATGCAGCTTCCCATGTCTCTCTTGAGCGCAGCTAACTTTACCATGTCAAGATATTTGCAGTTTAAAATTTTGATTTCGTTTTTGTATACATTAGTGGTGTGATGTCTCTAAGTGTACATAATATTGTGTTTCATTTTTTGTGAAATGAATTGGGGCGATTTCATCCTCTGCTTCGCCATTTCAAGAGAAGTGTCATATATGGGTATTCTAATAAACTACAATTACACTTGTTAAATAGCAGGGGTTATATAATGATGTAGTATAATCCTATACATAAATATACACTCACTGAGAACTTTATTAGGAACAGTAATGTCCTGATGTGATTTTCTGCTGTTATAGTCCATCCGCCTCAAGGTTTGACATGTTGTGCATTCTGAGATGATATTCTGCTCACTACAATTGTACAGACTTTCTATCAGCTCAAACCAGTCTGGCCATAATCGCATGAATAAGTAAGTGTACAGGTGCTCCTAATAAAGTGCTCAGTGAGTGTATTTATGAAAATAAATGGCATATTGTATTGAGTGAATAAAAAATTATATTATTTTTTGGGAGCGACGTACTTTAAGTAAATGTGTATTTGGTGCAATTACGACATGAAAAAGCCTCCTTTTGGAGGGTGTGCCAAACATATTTGTACTTGTAGATTTATTTATTTTTATAGATTGTACAATCAAATTAGTTATTTGAAAGTTATTTGGGATCTTAGTAAATTAGGGTCTTAATCTGCTTTGAAAAATACACAAATGCTCTTTTAAAAATGAAAAATGATGACTAAAAGTTCAAGCCAAGCTGCATGCTCAAGCCCCTAATGATCGAGCCCCTCTTTAATGGACAGCAAATTTGTTTACCCTTAACAGCCTGCTAACTATTTTCACTTCAGGGGTTAAGTGGACATGCGATCTCATGAATCCTGTTTTGAAACCCAGATTTAAAGTATGGTGGGGCAAGCTTCTATTGCGGTGAATGGAAGACAACAACAAATATTAGTTTTGCATTCCATTTGCTCCAAAAGCATGAGAAAAAATATCAGCTATAACGTTTTCAAGACTTTCTGTAAGAGGAAAAAAATAGAGAAGGGTGGATTACAGCAGTCAGAAGAGAGAAAGGTGCCAAATTTACTGTCAATCCCTCATCAGCTGTACAATAAACCTCATTGTGGAAGTGGTAACAAGTTTTTTAAATTAATGTCAGGGTGATATAACACAAAGCATAATTTTTTAATTTTACAGTAGACAATAGCAAAAATTAAAACACATATACACACACACACACACACACACACACACACATACACACTTATATATATATATATATATAAGTGTGTATGTGTGTGTGTGTGTGTGTGTGTGTGTGTGTATATGTGTTTATATATATATATATATATATATATATATATATATATATATTTATTTATAAAAAAAAATTGGCTTGATTCACACTATTAAATAATGCCGAAATGCATCATCAAACTCTGTGAAAAGGGTCCATGAGTGAAATTTGTCAAAATAAACACTGACCTATATTGTAAAAGTTTTAGAAATTTTAATACGGAAGGAATGTACCATAAACTAGAATTATTATTATATGTAATTTTACTTCAGAATACTGTACAAAAACTATTATTATTATTCATTTAAAAAATTGTACGAGCTTATAATTTACGGTGATTTTTTTATAGATAACACATACAGTAAATAACCGTAATTGTTTACTTTTGTACACAAATTGTCAGCTTTATAAACACACTGAATACTTTCAGCCCATGTTATAATGCTTTGTTCAAGTCTGAGCTTGGAGGCAGATCCAGAAATCTTTTAATTCACACAGATGGCCAATTCCACCTCAGTCCTGACACATAATCCAACAGTGACCCCCTAAATGTCTTGTTAACCAGGTGGGCAGCAAAAGCCATAATTCATGTTTAGTTTTAGTGGTTGTTAATATGCTCTCTTCCTCTTTCTAATTCTGTTTGTCTGTCTGTCTGTCCGACATCCCCTATTTTCAAGTGGGTGATGCAGGCAGACGGGTTTCTGTATCCGGCTCCTTGCTATTTCAAAAGGAGTGACATGCTTCATATGATCTGAACGCCATGCCAAATGACTGCGCTAGATATCATGACCTCTGTGTGGAGATGCTGGAAAGGAGGTATGAAAGTGGAAATGAGGGTGAAAGCGATCTGCCATTACACTCACAATCTCCCTCATGATGGACCAGTATTCATCTCGCACACATCCTCTTTCTTCCATTTATGGCATTAGTTACATAGATGACCTATCTGACATGCTCTTGCCATGAAACTAAATATTTACAGCAGGTAAGTGGATGTGTGGTGAGACACTATGTGTGTGGCTAAGTGTCCTTGTTGTCCTAGAAGGTTACATATGTGTTAGATGCAATTATGTTTGGAGGTTTCTTTAACTATGGGCACATTTATGCCCCAGCAAGTGATTTTAATTCAAACGATTTTAAGTTTCTCTTTATTATATATATATATATATATATATATATATATATATATATATATTTATTTTTCCGTTATTAAAGAGCTTTCCATTTTGGTTTTCTTTTCACCACATCTTCTACCATTTATTTTGGCTACTTTTCAAATGCATCTTATGTATATATTTAATTGTTTTACACTTGTCTTAGACTCAGACTTTTAATCTTAGAAAAAATATTATTAGTAAAAATAATAATAATTTAAAAAAAATTGTGTTTTAAGGGAGTTTAATAGATTTTAAGCTCCACTGAGCCCAAACTGGCCATAATTAAAGAAAAAGCTTTTTATCTTGTAAAACGCAATGCCAAGGATCAAACTGCATTATTTAAATAGCCCCCCAAATAATGCAGTTTGATCCTTGGCATTGCATTTTACAAGATAAAAAGCTTTTTCCTTAATTATGGCCAGTTTGGTCTCAGTGGAGCTAAAAATCTACCAAACTCCCTTAAAAAACACTCAATTTTAAATTTAATTTGTCTAATATTTTTTTCTAAGATAATTCAGTGATATATTAATTATATAAAAAATAACATATTCCAAAAATTTGCGCAATTAATCATGTCCCCAGATCGTAATAAGGAATATTCCTTCCATCTAAGCAATTCAAGCATGGAGTACCACCTGTTTTCTCCAGGGAGCAGTAAACGCAACTCACTTGCAACAGACAACAGTCTGCGTGTCGCAGACAACACGCAGCTTACACAGACAGACAAACCACACTTACTGAGAACAGAGAGCACAAGGGGCGATTTCCAATCAGAAGTGAGCACCCCTATGCCCTACTCACTCCGAAGGGTATAGCCATTGAAGTGCGAACTCTGGAGAGAGCAGGGCACTCGTGTCACATTATATGGTCATTTGTTAAATGGATTGCTGTGAAGTGTATGCCAATGATTGGCTTATGTTCAATAATATGAAAATACACAAAATATATATATATATTTTTTTTTTTTTATTTATTTTTTTTTATAATAATACAGACAATTTAAATACATTACAATACATAAAAATATAACAGCACATCTGAATTATATAGTATATATTTTTATACAATATATTCTATGACATTTTTATTACATGTTATCAATGAATCATACATTTGGTCCTTCATCCGTATTTTATTAGGATCACTTTGTCAGTCTGTGTTTTTGCTTTGTTGTCATTGCCATGCATTCTCTTGTCTTGTCTGTCAGTTAGCATGAGCGCATATTGCCTTATTGTCCTGGTGATATGCACTGGTACCATTCGGGTGTTTGTGTTTTGTGAGAGCATGTGGCTTTGTTTTGTTTCTGTTTTGCCTCATGTCTCTCAGTCCTGCATCATACCCCGCCTCCTTGTTTGCCCATTACACTGTGTAACAATTTTATTTTTTTGTTTTTTTGGTTCCTGGGTAGTAAGTGTTATTTCCTTATGCCTCAAAAGTATAGAAAATGGCTATTATTGCCCATAAACTTTGCTTTTGTGACCAGGACAGTGATCTTTTGAAATGTACCTATTTTCCAGAACATTCCAGATAGATTCGGTGCTGAGTAAACTTGGAGTAACTTCTACAACATTCTAGAACTTTACAGTAATATAAATAGTAGCATAAATACAGGGGCCTTAAGCCAACCAGTTCAGTTTAGTTCCAGCTGCCTAATTGGATACATATCTGCATTTTTCTGAGATGGCATCAAGAGGCTGCAAGCATCCGCCAGACGCATTTTGCTATGACTGCTGACAGTTTATCAAGACAAGAGCGAAAAAGTACTGTGGCGAAGCATCTGCTAAGATGTGTGAGGCCTACAAGGCATATTTCCTGTCAGGGATCAAGACAAACCCTGGGCACCTCATTTCACCTGAGACCATTGCAAAATAACTCTGAAAGGTTAGATAGACAACTGTTGATCTGAACTTTATGTTATAAGATTAGTTAATTTTCAAGAATGGAAAAGTTTTACATTTTAAAATGTTGTATAATTTTCAATGTAATTGAAAAAAATATATAATAAATGAAAAATGTTACACATTAGTCAAGGGTTAAATAAATGTATTTTTGTAGGATGGTACAGAGGGGAAAAGAGAGTCATGAAGTTCGCTATCCCAAGAATTTTGTGGGAACCCACTGACCACTCAAGCAACTGCTACTTCTGCATGGTGGACCATTCCAAACTTTGGACTGGCAAGAATGCACCTGCTATTTTGCCAGCTTCTTCACCCATTAAGATGGGCTCTGCTTCTGCCACAATGTGACCAGTCTGTTTGAGGCAACTGGAATCACCTGAAACCAGAATGAGTGGTGCCTCATCACTGACAACTCATCCAGGAGACTCAAAGCTGTGCTGCTCCATAATGGTAACAAGTACCCATCTCTTCCCCTGGCTCACTCAGTGCACCTCAAAGAGGATTACAACAGCATCAAGGCCTTGCTGGATGCCTTGAAGTATGAGTACATTTGGGGGCTGCTTCGTGATTTACAATAAAATCGTAAATCTCAAAAAACTACTCACTTCTAAATCTTTTGTTGTCATTTTTGTATTACTTTAGTATAAATATATGTTAATTTAGATTCATATGTTGTTTTTTCTGACTTTGTGTGTAAGAAAAGACACAAATTTGCCCGTTATCTCATTGGAAATAGGTACATTTCAAAATATCACTGTCCTAGTCACAAAAGCAGTTTGTGGGGAATAATAGCCATTTTCTATACTTTTGAGGCATAAGCAATTAGGAAATAACACTTACTACCCAGGAACAACAATTGTGTTACACAATGTTATCAGTTCATTTGTCTCACCTGTCTTGCATATTAACCTGCTGATTTCTCTCCCATTTTAGTCACCTTATGTGCACTGTCCTGTGCCAGTTTGTCTTGTTCTCTCTTCCTGTCGGTCTTGTGTTGTGCTCGTTTTTGCTCCACCCTAGCGGCTTAAAATTACTTTATGTCCTAGTGAGATTATTTTACCTCATAAGTATAATAACCGTATACTACCAAAAAAATACTGCTACTTATTCTCTGTCTCAAAAAAATGGAAAAATAAAATTATTCAGTGTATAGGTTTTGGAATGGAGCCACATTTCTGTAAATGCTGTTGAAGGCTTTTGAAAATTTCTATGCATGGTATGTGACATTCACATTTGAGAATCTCAAACTAGTGAGACTGAGGATTGGTTGGCATCCAGTGTCTCCACTGGGAGCACATCTGCTGTGCAGGTTCTTCAGTGGTTTGTGGAGACATGAGCCATGAGATCTGCACCTGCAGAACTATCCAGATGAGAGTAACAGTGCCCTTACTGTAAAATCCTCTATTCATAAGAATAATATTATTATTTTCCTCATTCCAAATGTTCATAATGAAAGTGACATATCCTGACCACATGTGTCTGTGGTGCTGTGCGCAGAGAACAGGTTTCAATAAGTACATGCAGTAAAGAGAAACAGTCGCAGGCAGGTAGATCAGCAGGAGGTTCATACCAATGTCAAAGTGTAGAGTTTCCCTCAGAAACCCAGATTAAATCAGATATTTTCTCACATCCCTTTGTCATCAGTGTTGGGTAAGTTACTTAAAAATTGTAAACCACTAAAAATAACAAATTATTTCCTCTAAAATTGTAATCAGATAACTTTAGCAATGACATAATTGAAAAAGTAATCACGTTTCTAATTACTCTTAGATAAAGGAAAACGTCTCGGGTTACTTGACTGTAACCCTTGTTCCCTGATAAAAGCGGTTTTATCGATTTTATAGATAGCGCTTTGGGAACAACTTTAGGTGTGACCAGCTGTGAATATGTGTGCAACACGTCAATGAACATTGACCAGAATTTATAGCCTCTGCCGGTGTCATCATTGGATGCACCTGTGGCAGGGCTATAAATAGATGCGTCACAGGTGCATCATCAGGTATTTTGTCTGAAGACCAGTTCTGGGGCATACCATTGCGGCAATGAAGCACAGCATCTCGTTCCACTTTTATCAGGGAACAAGGGTTACAGTCAAGTAACCCGAGACGTTCCCTTTCAAAAAGCTACACTTATGATGCTGTGCTGAGATTGCGCTTTGGGAACGAGAATACCCACGCCGGCGCACTGTGGATATCCGGACGCCCTACGGTTGTGTAGTGTGCTCACAAGAACGCGAGAGGTCTCAGACATGAGATTGTGATGTGTGGCATGAACATCCAAACTATAAAATCTAATGAAGGTGTGCGGAGAAGACCAGTCTGCCGCATCACAAACTTACTGCAGAGGGACACCTCTAGCCAAGGCTTTAGAGGAGGTGACCCCTCTTGTAGAGTGAGCCCTGATACCTACTGGGGAAGCTTGACCATGCGCCTCGTAGGCCAGGGCAATAGCATCCCTCACCCAATGCAACATAGTCTGCTTGGTGGCGGCCGCCCCCCTGTTGCGGCCCCCATGGCAAACAAATAGTTGCCCTGACATATGCCACTGTCTAGTGCGGTGGACATAAGTCTGAAGGGCACGGACTGGAAAAGGCTGTGAAGTCTTTCCTGCTCCGGCGTTGTAAACGGCAAAACTCTCAGCATGTAGATCCCAATTCTCTTTAGAGAGGCAATTGCCATAAGAAAAACCATCTTGAGAGTCAGAAGTCTATCAGATGCTGACTCTATAGATTCAAAGGGGGTCTCAACCAGACCCTCAAGGACTATTGCTAAATCCCATGAAGGGGTCCTGGTCCTAGCAGGAGTCCTCAGTCGCATAGCTCCACGAATGAAGCGAACGAGTAGAGGATGTCTCCCCAACAGCACCCCGGCGTAGATTCTTCTGGTAGAGGGAGCCCTAGCACTTAAAAAGGTCTCGATAACCTCAGGTGAAAGCCCAGTGTCCCTCAGTTGGTACCCTTTAGGGGCCAAACATGAAGGTTCCACAGCTTGGGCTGAGGATGAAATATTGTCCCCTGCGCCTGAGATAGAAGGCCTCTCTTTTCCGGAATCGCCCAAGGCGAGCCATCCAGTATCTCCGAGAAACATGGCAAACAAATACGGAGAAAGATGGCGGCACGTGTGTCAGGCAGGACAGGTGCAGCAGTAGCGCTTTTCAGATATGGATTGATTTTAAATGTATTAAAGCCCACTGATATTAACATATCAACAAACATTAAACAAACAACCCAAGCCACAACAAACTTTGGCTATGGGAAACATGCGCTGGCAGTAACGTTCATGTATCCACAACTGTACCATTCAACAAAGAAACACAAGCCTTCAACCAAAATTCAACAAAGCAATGCTTTGCTAATCACAATCTGCTTACTACTATCTGGAGATATTCATCCGTGTCCTGGCCCGCGAGGGGAAGCAAATACTGCCGATAGAAAACGCAACACATCTGTTTCACAGGTACGCACTCTTTTTTGTAACAAATCATCGATTGAACAGACTCATCAAACTAACCTTGGTTGCCGTCTCTGCTCCGTGGGTGCCGCTGGATGCAGGTTGCCTGTTCGGGTTCCTGCGGCCTGCATGGTGGGAGCAGCCTTCGCACCAGGGATTCCAGTGGCTGCATCGCATCTAGCTGTTCATCGATTTCAGCGGATGGAGGTGACAAACACTACAGTTTAAGAATGAGTTACTCATATGGAAACTCCCTGTACAAACTATTGACTAATCTATCCACACCTACAGCAGAACTATCAACAAATCCATCCACACCATTTACATTTATGCATTTGGCAGACGCTTTTATCCAAAGCGACTTACAGAGCCCTTACTACAGAGACAATCCCCCCAGAGCAACCTGGAGTTAAGTGCCTTGCTCAAGGACACAATGGTGGTGGCTATGGGATTCAAACCAGTGACCTTCTGATTAGCAGCCCTGTGCTCTAGCCACTACGTCACCACCACCTAATACCAACCACTGCACCGACAGCGGAACTATCAACACATCCATTTAATAAGTCGTCACTCGATCAGACGGCGTGTATTGTAAAAAAGAAGGCTGTAAGATATGCAATAACTACACCTAATCAAACAACATGCAGTGTACGCTCACTAAAAACAGGAAACTATATATATTCCAGACTGTCAATCACTCAAGAGTAATCTGGGACCCCAAATTAAAGCCGAGGGGTAT
Source organism: Moxostoma hubbsi (assembly GCA_032164185.1). Lineage (NCBI taxonomy): Eukaryota > Metazoa > Chordata > Actinopteri > Cypriniformes > Catostomidae > Moxostoma > Moxostoma hubbsi. The sequence continues at coordinate 39,731,563 of JAVLUX010000019.1, forward strand.
TTTAGGAGGGCACTTAAATATAAGAAGTTTTAAATCTAAAGGTGATCAAATCCATCAGCTTTTATTAGACTCTAACCTGGATTTCTTGTGTTTAACAGAGACCTGGCTTAATGAAAATTCACCTTCATCAGCTTTATATGTTCCTGGTTATAAGGAGCATAGAAAAGATAGAGTGGGCTCAAAAGGAGGAGGAGTTTTAATCTATGTAAAAGATTGCTTTCAATGCCATGAGGTACAGTGGTCATGTAATGAATTGGAGTGTATTGGACTTAACATAACTTTATCTCCATCTATGTCCTTCTCACTTATTACACTATATCGCCCTCCATCTTCTAAGAATATATTTTATGAACATTTCGAAAATATGTTAAAGGAATGTAATTTTAATAAGGAGGTGATTATTATGGGAGACTTCAACATCAATTGGGAAGACAAGTCATCAAGGAAAACACTAAAACAGATCACTGACGACTGTGATCTTACACAGTTGATAAATGGGCCTACCAGAGTAACAAATTCTACAAAAACACAAATAGACCTAATATTTAGCAATAGGCCAAAGCGAATTGTTAAATCCTTTAATATGCTGACTGGACTATCAGACCATAATATGATCTTAATAGCCAGGAAGCTAACTAACAAGCGTTTCACTCCATTTGTCCAAGAACAAGAATCTTTAAATATCCCCAAAAATATGCAGGGTCAGTTTATAAGTGCCGTCCAGAGCATCAGCTGGGATAACATACTTTTAGGAAGATCGTTGGAAGAAGACAGTCAAAGATTTACACAACAACTGCAGAGATCAATTGATGCATTTACATGCAGACAACGGCATTGGAAAAAAAAGAACACCATTCCTTGGATAACCACAAATATTTTAAATTTAATGAAAAAACGGGATATGGCTTTAAAATCTGCCATTAAATCTAAAGCGAGCAGTGATCGACATATTTTCACTATGTTACGGAATAGAGTAGTCAAAGAGATAAGGATAGCCAAAGCAAACTTCTTTTTGACCATAATTGAAAAAGCAGGAGGTAATACTAAAACTATTTGGAGCCAGTTAAGAAAATTAATGGGACATGATGTTAATAATGCCAAAACAGTTGAACTTGTTGTTGGTGGAAAATTAAGAGATAAGCCAGCTGAAGTAGCTGATGTTCTCAATAATTATTTCATTGATTCAGTAGAAAATATCATCAAGTGTTTTTTTTCTGAATATAAGAACACTCCTCGTCAAGTCGAACAAAACAGAGCCAGCTTTCAACATAGAAAATATTACTGAGGCAGATGTTGTGAGAGTGATTAGATCTCTGAGGCCATCTCGAGCGAAAGATGTCATTGGAATGAACACTGTTATGTTGAAAGAGCTCTCTGAATCATTAGTATACACAATTACGAAAATTGTTAACCTTTCAATTGCTCAGGGATTGTTCCCAAATGTGTGGAAGTTGGCTGCAGTCTTTCCTGTGTTTAAAGGAGGTGATCGTTTGTCCATCTGCAACTACAGACCTATTAGTATCCTGCCGGTGGTTTCCAAGGTGGCCGAAAAACTTGTCTCAGAACAAATGATAAATCATTTAAATACCAGTTCCTACTCTCTGCATCCATATCAATTTGGCTTCTGTATGAATCATTCAACAGAAACAGCCAATTGCTATTTCGTTGACAAAGTCAAGTCACAGTTGGATCGAGGAGGGGTTGTTGGTGCTGTTTTTCTAGATTTAAAAAAAAGCATTTGACACCATTAATCATGGAGTTCTTTTATCTAAGTTACAAACTTTTAATTTCGATACAGGCACTATTAAATGGATTGAATCTTATTTAACACATCAGACTCAGTTCGTTAGAGTTAGGAATCATCAATCAGGTGTAATTTCCTTATCTGCAGGTGTCCCACAGGGCTCTATATTGGGTCCACTTTTATTTTCTTTGTATGTAAATGACTTGCCAAATGTTTGTCCTAATGCCAACACCCAAATGTATGCAGATGACACAGTAATCTTTGTACATGCTAACAGTGCAGCTCAAGCTGCTGATCTGCTATCAAACTCAATGCAAAAGATCACAGAATGGTTAAATCACAATTGCCTTCAACTGAATGTATCCAAGCCGCTGTGTAGAACCTGATGTAGTCGTAGCAGGGTAGAGACTACAAGTCGTCTCAGATTTTAAATACCTTGGAGTATACATAGATAATAATCTTACTTTTAAATTACACATTAAGAAGGTTTGTAATCACATTAAGTACAACCTGGCAAATTTTAGATATGTCCGTAGCTGCATGTCAAAAAGGGCCGCTATGATGTTCATGCACTCAATGATTTTATCTCATATCACCTATTGTTTGACAACCTGGTCACAAGCTAGCAACACTTCTCTCAAACCACTACTATCCCTATATAAGAAAACTCTTAAAGTACTTGATAGGAAATCCATATATTATCATCATTGTCATGTTTTAAAAAAATATAATCTATTGAATTTCAAAAATTTGATTATATATGTAGATCTCTGTCTTGTGTACAAAATTCTGCATGGACTGGCTCCTCCTGTATTGCACCAGTTTGTGAGTACAGGACCAAATGCTCGCAGATCTACAAGGAGTGCAGCAAGAGGTGACTACATTGTCCCACTGAGGAAGAGTGCACTTGGTCAAACAGCTTTTTCAGTAAGGGCTGCTTGTGAATGGAACCTCATTCCAATTCACATTAGGAATTTTAAAACGTACGCTTCTTTTAAACTTAACCTAAAGAAATGGTTAATAGGTAGTCAGGACTGTTTACATTACACTTGACATGAAATCTTACTGCTGCCCTGTCTTCCTTGTCCTGCCTTTTTGTTTGCCTTTTTGTTTGTTTGTTTGTTTGCTTGTTTGTGCCTCTTGTGCTATGCCAATGAGGTTGGCTGGCTCATTGTGTTCTCTTGTGTTTAGATAGGTGAAACCTCTGTTGTTGGTTATTGTCCCAGCTATATTGTTTGTTTTTTGTTTGTTTTTTTTTTGTTGTTGTTGTTGTTTTTTTGTTTTTTTTTTTAGGTGTGACATATCAAGATCTGTCTAGGGACAGCAGATGTAAAATAGCCTATTGGCTAATTCTGGCACACTGTACATTTAATTATGTATTATTAGTGTGCATTAGTGTCCCTGTTAAATAAACCTGAAATAAATAAATAAAATGAAATAAACCATATCCTTTTCGCCAGCGTGGCAGTATCAGTAAGAGGTAGGACCCTTGCTGGAGAACTCTGGCCAAGACTTCCAGGAGCAGAGAACGCAGGGGTGGAGTTTCCTCTTCCCTGTCCGTATTTTCTGTCTAGACAGTAAATCTGCTCCCATTCAGGCATCCAGGGATATAAGCTGCTCTGATCAAACTCTTGATGGTTTATGTAAGAGAGTACCGCTGTGTTGTCCACACCAAGACATGGCAGCCTCTGGAGGAAGTATTTCAGGGCCAGAAATACAGCCATCAACTCGAGACAGTTAATGTGACAATTGAGCCGACGACTGTCCCATTCCCCTTGAGCTGGACGACCACTTGTCTACCAGCCTACCAGGGGGCATCTGTCATTAGCAAACTGCGATGGCAAAACGCACCAAGAGTGGGACCCAAAGTGAGGAACCGGGGTCTGAACCACATAGAAAGGGTACGTAGCATGCGGCGCGTAACCCTTATCAGCCCAGGGGATTGGCCCTTGGATGAAATCCCCTGGCTTTGAGCCACAACTGAAACGGTCTCATGTGCAAAAAGGCCCATAGGGATCACCGAGGACGTAGTTACCATGAGACTTAGTAGTCGTTGATACTGACGAACAGTGCAACCTTGACCTAGCCTGATTTTGCTCAGGGTGTTCTGAATGGACTCGATTCGAGTGGGAGACAATTGTGCCAGAATTGTGATCAAATTCCATACGATCCCCAGGTAGATTTCTGAGTGGGAGAGAGGATGCTTTTCTTGGCATTGAGCCTCAACCCCAGAGAAACCAGATGAGCAAAGACGATATCCCTGTGCTGTAATGCCAGTTCTTGTGACTGTGCTAGCATCAGCCAGTCGTCAATATAATTCAGAATGCAGATGCCCCGGAGTCGCAAAGGAGCCAGTGTTGCATCCATGCATTCTGTGAATGTGCGGGGTGATAAGGCTAGACCGAACGGAAGAACCCGATATTGGAAAGCTTCGCCCCCGAAAGCAAACCTCAGGAAATTCCTGTATTGTGGCAGACTTTCTACATGAAAGTACACATCCATGAGATCGATCGTGACCAACCAATCGCTGTTGGATTTGAGACACGACCGTCTTGACGGTTAGCATCTTGAACTTGAATGCCCTTGGAGCAATTCAAGCCTCGAAGGTCTAAAATCGGACGCAACCCCCCCATCCTTCTTGGGAACCAGGAAGTATCTGCTGTTGTAACCTTACTCTCTCTCTCTGGAAGGGGAACATGTTCTGTGGCCCCTTTGACCAAGAGATTTGCAGTTCTTTCCACAGTAAACATGCTTGCTCCGGTTTCACGGTAGTGGGAACCATGCCGTTGATTTGCGGAGGGCGGCAAGCGAATTGAATTCTGTAGCCTTTTTCTACTGTTCTTAGGACCCACATAGAAATACCTGGCAGAAGTTTCCACGCTGGCAGGTTCTATGAGATGGTTATTAATTTTGACACTTCCTGTTGAGGGGATGTTGAGTGTTCTGCATCCTGGACTAAGGCAGGAAGCAATGGTACACCCAACATTTCGCTGGAAGCCTCTAACTCCCGAAACACCAGAGGCAGCGGGAATGGAGAGGTTTCGTGGGGGTACCGGGAGGGCCGAAGTGGATGATACACGCGCCCCTTCCCGAGGGGGGCTACCCCCACAAGGCTGGGCACTCCACTTTTGGGCACTCCACTCAATTACTCCACTGAGGTCTTGCTTTGGGGGCTGCTGAGGGGGACGAGCCTGTCCCCAGTCTTTACGAGGGGGAGCACGACTTGCCATGCTTTGTTTCTGAGCCTCCCTTCTAGCAGAACCGGGGTGGGTCTGGGTGGCTGACGGCCCCACCCCCTGAGTGCGGCGAGGAAGAAAGCTTCCTCATCGAGCATGGTACCCGCACCCAGGTCCTTCAGCAGATCAGTCTGGTATGCCTGTAACACTGCCAAAGTGTGCAGGGCAGCACCAGCCTGACCCGCTGCCTAATAAGCCTTCTCTACTAGCGTGGAGGTAGTCCTGCACGGCTTTGTGGGGAGAGAGGGTCTTTTTACCGATGATGCCGAACCCGGCAAGAGATAACCCGCAAGTGTCTCTTCAGTTGGCGGCATCATCAAATACCCCCGTGTCTCAGCACCCACGATAGGCGAATATATCGACGTCGAGGGCACGTGGACATGGGAAGTATAAGGTTTCCTCCATGAACGAGAGAGTTCGTCATGGAGGTAATCAAAGAAGGGAAGGGACTGATGAGGCGTTCCCTTCCCCTGGCAACCAGACAGAAATCTGTCCTCCAACTTGGAGCGTTTGGGGGTCTCTTGTTTGCGTGTCCAGTCTAATTGAAGCCTTCATCACACTTTAATATTGTTAAGCTTGGCATTCAGCTCATAGCTAAATAAACACACCACGTAATTATGATGAAGGATTACATCAAGCGATATATTGTCATGCCAGATGCAGATGTGAGGGACATTATATAAATAAAATTCATACTTCTCTCTCTTGCTGTTGATCAGGTGCCAGTAGTTAACTTAAATGAATGTTCCTTTATTTAAGAGTTTAAGGGGTTCATCAATGTCTAATAATTATTTTCCAAATACATTATATATCATTGATATGCAATTCCTGCCAAACAGTGAGCCATTTTACCTGGAATGTAATGCTTAACAACAGTTATTCAACATTAGTAACTTATGAAAGTGTACCTTAATGTAAAGTGGACAGATGTGAAGCATTTATGTGTATAGAAGCCACATCACTGTTCCTAAACAAGTGTTGTAATGGAGTGAAAAACAGAGAATATATAGAATAGATCATACAAAATCATAGAGTAAAATGTGTGATCAAAGCTTACATAGCAGACAATGTAAAGACAATGTGATTGTCTAGTCTAGTAGCATCTAGCCCTTTTAATTATTACAGCCATGTGGTATGTAACACCTTTTCTTCATATTTTTCTTCAAAAATATTTGGACACACCTAGTCTTGAGGGCTCCACAAGTGTGGTTTCTGAGGAACCCTAAATAGTGCCTTGAACATCTTATTTTTTACAGGGCTGTTGGCACACACACTGTTTCCTGCTACTTAACACGTCTGCATGAAATCACACACACATAAACATGCTTTCTCTTAATCTTGGGAGAAACAAATTAGAAGAGAAAGATTGGATGCAATCATGTCTTACAGACTGATCCGGAAAAAAACATCTGCAATCAGTCAGCCATCACAGACAAATTTTTCTAGGGAATGTTGTTTTATTGCATGTAGAGGTTTCATATGCAAATTCAGAAGAGTGTGTAATGTGTGAATAAGTTTGTTTGTGTCTGATGCTGAAGGCTGTGCATTAGAAACTGCATATTCACTCATTTAAAATACGGTTTTCTCATTTTATGTCCATAAATGATGGTTTAATGGTCCATTGAGGGTTGGAAGATTATTCTGCCTTGAGGGTTTTCTTCTATGGATACATGTTATTGTCATATTTCCTCAGTTTAACACACAGTGTGTGTTAAACAGACTGACTTGCACACAGACACGTCAATAGCTGTAATCTCCTTCTGCAACCAACCAATCTAAAACTAACAAATTGGGTTTACAGCCAGGATGAGATGAAATGTAAAAACTCTCATTGCCTTGTATAGTCTAGGCCTGTTTGAGTTGGAGCTACAACTGTGAAACTAAAAAACGAATTGTAAAAATAAAAAACATCCAGTTATATAATCTCAGTTAATAACAGTGTGAGGTCCTGTCTCCATCACCACTGTTGATTCTCCAAACATTTACCTTTGAAAGGTCTTAAATAACAGAATCAGAAATGTGATGTGTATGTTTAAGTTCTCATCTTGCCCTCCATCTTTTCATGGTCTAACTGCTGGAGGATTTCGATTGAACACAACCACACCTAAACAAACCCAACCAACCCATGGCTACCACGGATGTGTCACTGAGTGTTCTGTATCTCTAACTTTCTATATTTACAGCACTCAAAGATTTTTGCTCTTTCAACTACTTAAAGGAATAATTCACCCAAAAATTTACATTTGCTGATAATTTACTCACTCTCAGGCCATCCTGATGAGTTTCTTTCTTCATCAAAACAGAATTTAAGATATTTAGGATTTAATTTCAGGCCTCCTCCTTTAAACAATGCAAGTGAATGTACTCACTTGAGTGTATTTTTTTGACGGTCCAAAATGCATATTTAGGGTGCATCAAAATAATTTACACAGCTCCAGTCAATAAATAAAGTTCTTCTGAACCCAAACAATTGATTATTTTTAGAAAGCTGGTAAGGTCACGCGTCAATTGAAGGAGGAGGCAGGAAGATTGTCATTGTTTACAAGAGAAGGAGCGCTGTACAAATGTTTAATTGTCTTTGCTGTAGATTTGTATTTGTATAAGTATTATTCAAAATGGTCATTTGGTGTGTGTATCCTTGATGCTTCAACCTTCAGAAACCCCAAAGGAAATGCACGTTGGGAAAAATATGAACTTTTCATCGATTGCCTATACATGATCATGATCGATTGAAGCTCTAGCCTATCACGCTGAACCTGGATATCAGTACACTCCTACATTCACTCAAATATTGGAGGGTGTGCAGTGAACACTGTACCCCTGAGGATTTCAGACCATCGAAAGAAACAAAGGGTCGATATCTAAATTCAAAGGCTGTGCCGTGCTGTTTTTCCAGCAAACTCAGGTATGTGTGAAAACTTTGAAATTGTGACGCCTCCTTCGGGCTCTGCACCTCCCTGAGTGCTCTGATACTCATCACCTGATTTCGAATTCACCGCACCTGCACTCAAATCACTCGCTTATCACTGCCTGCTTGTTTCTGAAGGTTCTCTTCTGTGTGATATCACCTGTACCATTGATCTCACTGTGTAAACTCTGTAAATCCTGTGAATCTCAGTAAACGCTCTTGCAATTGTTTCACTAACTACAACTTGTGTGGCTTGAATTCCTGACAGTCATATTTCCGCTAAAGAAAATGCACAAGTAGATAACGCAATGGCATTTCTCCGAAATAAAGAATGTTTATTTACTGCAATAATATTTAGTTTTTTTATTATTATTTGGAAATAATTTTTTATTTGATATTATTTTGGACTGTTTTGGTTTGTGAATGGCTCTTGGTCTTTGCTAGTTTCTCTTGTACACAATGACATGCTTCCTGCCAACTCTTCCACATGACGCGTGACCTTACCAACGAGCTTACATCATCCCTCTCATGAGCGCACATCACAGAGATGTACAGAAGCAAACATTTGTAGTTAAAAAATATATAAGTATTGTTTTGTTTCTAAAAATAAGTTAGTGGTGATTTATTAATTCTGTTGAATCTGAGTTGAAGCGATTATAATATTTTTAAAGTAGTTAATTTTTTTTATTGCGTTTGATAGGAAGGCAAGGTCTGCAACTGTGGAATTTATGCACTGATTTTCTTCTAATTCTATACATGAGTTATTAAAATAGTTTTTATGAATCCATTTCACTAAATATTGGAGCTGGTTTGCTAAAAAAGTAATTTTGAAAAATTAGCGCATCTAGGCCACCTTGTGATTTTGTCTTTTGTAGTTTTGCTAAGTATATTTTAGGTGTTTTGTTTTTCCAGTACAAGTGTGAGGTTAATGAGTCCAGTGATTTAAACCATTTATCTAAAATAGGATTTTAAATGAAATCCTAAACATCTTAAATTCTGTTTTGATGAAGAAAGAACATCTCTGTTACTGTCGTTACCTCCGTTCCCTGATGGAGGGAACGAGAAGTTGTATAGTTGTATGTAGTGACACAAGGGGTCGCTCTTGGGAGCCCCAAAACACCTCAGATCTTTGACAAAAGGCCAATGAAAATTAGCGAGTAGAATTTGCATGCCACTCCCCCGGACATATGGGTATAAAAGGGAGCTGGAATGCATAATTCATTCAGATTTTGTGCTGAGGAGCCGAGTCAAGGTCCTGGACATTTCAGCGGGTAGTACAGCATTGTGGAAAGAGGGACAGAATGTTTTGTTCCCTCCATCAGGGAACAGAGGTTACAAAAAAACCAAGATGTTATCTTACTGTCACTCACTTGACGTTGTGTCGATGTAGTGACACTAGGTGTCCCTATACGAAATGTTAAGTAAACATTTTAAGCTTTCTTTAGACATATGTTTCATGTTTGTGTGATAAGTATTCGCGGAGTTTCTGGTCATTTTTGTGACGTGTTTCAGAAATATGCTCGTGGACACAGAGACTGCTGAAAGCGCATCCTTTTTATTTTCTTTATTTTACAAAAGCACAAGATTTTATTGTTATTGTGAGGGTACGCAAATACAAGTAGACCCTTTATAGTCTCTAAAGATGACTTACACTTACTTGTATGCCCCAAAATGACAGAATGTTGTTTCCGCTGTAATGACGAAAAAATCCAGCAGGACCCGCCGGCGCATCTGTCGACCCCAGAGGGTTAACTCGACTGACTCTAGGGCAGGGGTGTCAAACTCGGTTCCGGGAGGGCCACAGTCCAGCAGAGTTTAGCTCCAACCCTAATTAAACACACTTTAAGTAGCTAATCAAGGTCTTCAGGAGTGCTTGAAGATTACAAGGAGGCATTTTGGAAGAGGGCTGTAACTAAACTCCTCAGGGCTGTGGACATCCAGGAACTGAGTTTGACATCCCTGCTCTAGGGGCTCGAACGGGGCTCTCCGAAGGCCCAGCAGGACTATGGAGAGGTCCCATGTGGGAAAGAGGCGCGGTCCAGGAAGGTTCAGTCTCCTGACACCTCTCAGGAACCTGATGATCAAGTTGTGCTTACCAAGAGACTTACCTTCAACTGCATTGTGGTGTGCTGCAATAGCAACTATGGACACCTTCAAGGTGGAGGGGGACAGCCGCCCCTCCAGCTTCTCCTGCAGGAAGGAAAGCACCGACCCGACTGCACATCTCTTGGGTCTTCGCTACGGGAAGAACACCAGTTCGCGAACACATGCCATTTCAGAGTGTACAGATGCCTTATGGAAGGAGCCCTGGCCTGAGTGACCGTGTTTACCACTGCGGGCTGTAGACAGCACTTACCTTGCTCTGCGTACCTGGTGCAGGGTGGGTTGGTGACTAAGGAGGGCCTATTGTTGACAATATAGGTACCGCAGCCCGTCCGGGGTTAAGCGAACATAAAAGAAAAGGGGAACAAAAGATTCTCCTCCGAGCCCTCCACCGGGGTATGGAGTGGTCTCTTCACCAGCTCCTGATTTCCAGCAGACATTTCCTTCTTCAAGTCTTATGATCCCTCTTGGGGGTCTTAGCGGCAGGTCGAGAGGCAGGGGGCATCAACCTCCTGCGGGGGGCTCTACGCTGAGGCTGAGAGCTTGGCTCGGACTGGGGCGGAGCCGCTTTGGCTTGTGTATCGCTGCAGGGGGATGCCCTCAGCGAACAGATGGGGTATGTACTCTTTGTGCCTTGCTGGGGCAAGATGTGTTATATCGCCTGTTTCTTTACCACCGAGTACTGCAGGGTGAAATCCTCGACGGTGTCGCCAAAAAGGCTGACCTGGGAGATGGGCCATAAACATGTGGAACTTACATTCCATATATTGTTTGGCCTGTCAGCTTGAACAGGGAGTGAAACAGGAGCCATCAAACGTATATCATATTTGATACACACGCCATAATAGGGTTAAAATAAGCTAATCAATTTAAATCTTAAAATGGAGATTCACTTAATAATTGTGTTGGGACAACTTAAAACATTTTTCATTGGCCATAACCAAATGTACATGTGGTTTTAGGTTCCCAGCATGCACAGAGTAAAATTTGTAATTAATGTCTTAATATTAGCTTATTATTGCAGTGTTTGCACTTGTGGTGTTGTGTTAGTTATCCCGTTGAATTTGTCATGTGAGTGCATGACTTTCCGTAAGTATATGATTGTTGAATGTCATCTTTGTGTTTTGGATGTTAAGGACCCTGCATGACTGGCAGAAATGCTTGCAATAAAATTTGTTTCCAAAATGTTGTCTCCTATTGCTGAGACTGCAATGACAAATGTTTGACAAAAAACTGGCTATGGAGACAGTGTTCGGATCCATGTGCAGGAATTTTATTAAAAGAGACACAAGCAAACAATCCAAAACAGCAGGCAGAGAGATGTAGTCGTAAAGCAGGCAGATAAATTCAATAAACCAAATAGACAGTCCAACCAGCAAAACAAAACAAAGGGTAATCCAAAAAGCAGTAAATCCAGAAAAACAGGCAATGGTCATAACATAAATCAAGAAACAACGGCAATAGAATACCGCTCAGTAATGCAGGGTAAACTGGCAATACTTCAAAATTAACAATGAAACTGCAAGGCTATATATACACATGTGGTAAACAGGAAATGACCAGTGAAGAAATGGGTGAAGATCAGTATTCAGGAGAGGGCTCCCTCAGGTGGTTGGTAGGATGGGTAACAACCTCAGATGTTACAAACACAAAAACGATAAAAATTAAAATGATGACTTAAATAAATGTTATCATCTACTAGATACATATTTGTTAAAGTTTGTACAACAAGATCAGATCCATTCAGACAAATTAGTTTTGTTGAAAAAAAAAAAGTAATTTAATTGGATGGAAAAGAGTTTCTTGATTTTATGAATGTTTAATGAATGTTTTTATTTTTTCAAGTGAGGTTTCTCCTCTTGTGCAGACTCTTTGTTAGCAGAGGAAATGTAGCCTAACTGTTAATACTCCCAAAAACTTCACTTACTTTGACTTGAAAGAATTATTATAATAGTTCACTCAAAATGATTTCATGTTATCATTAAAACATCCTCATGTCCAAACCTATATGCTGTTATGTTTTTGTGGGACAAAAGTTTCCATATAATCATTATCATTTCCATATAATGACCATGCATAGGGACCACAAATATTTGTCCATAAAACTCATGCGCTATAATCCAAGTCTTGTGAAAGCCATATAATACTGAAGCTTAGTGTGAGGAACAGACAATAATTTAGGCCATTATTCATTAAAAATAACGTGGTCAAATCTCTAAAATCTCATCCACGTTCAAATTTAAAAATGGCTACATGCCACACCATGTTTGACACTGATGCCAGACTGCTTTGGTTTTCTCTTAATGAAGCAGTTTGGAATGGAATGACGGTAAATGAAGACAGAATTTAATTTTTTTTAGGTTTAACTTTTCCTTTCAGAAGCACACATTTTTATAAAGCCATTTTTCCATTCAAGTTCATAATTTACTTTATTCACAAATAGTTTTTGAGATATTCAGATTTTGTTCATGAAGCAGCGTTTCCATTACATGGGCTCAAGAAAACAAAAAGATTACTTTTTGTTGGATGTTGAAGCCACTGTTGCCCTTTTATTAAATGTAATGAATTACTTACGGTTTAATGTGCACAGACAAAATGCTCTTAACAAACTTCATGTTTGCTTGTGTTCAGCCGCAGATACATTATGTCTGGGAGTGAAAGCATGTCACACAAGTTCTGGGAGGTAATAGAAGCCAATCATTTTAATGGAAGGCTTTGTGTCCGGCATTTCAGAATAACCAGAGCAACATTTGAGATGCTATGCCATGATATTTATGATAATCTCTGAGCAATATATGTATGCATATGGCTTGTTGAGACAAGGGCACATTACTTTTTAATGCACATATATATTCCTGTGATATTACTACAGTCTATGTGTTCCCCGCCTGTCACTCACTTCGACGTTGTGTGGAAGAAGCGACACTAGGGGTCTCTCTTGAGCGCCGAATATGCCTCTGATCTATGAAAAAAGGCCAATGAGAAGTTGGCGAACAGTATTTGCATACCCCGCCCCGGACATACGGGTATAAATGTGAGGAAATACTACACGTTCATTCAGAAATTTTCTTCGGGGCCAACGGTCGTGTATGCAGCCAGCTGCGAGTGTCACACCAGAATCCTGCTTCTATCCTCTGACGCTTTGGATTGGTTTGCTGTTGGATCTACGGCGCACTTCAGCGGATTTCTCCTTCTCTGCATGGCGTGCAGTTTGCCCCTGGGCGCTTCGACAGTGCAGAGTATTTTAAAGAGTCTATTTAAAAGAGCAATTTTCTCTATAAAAGAGTTTATTTCTCTGAAAGAGCAATACACAGCAGCGTCGAACATCCTTTTCAGGACGCATCTTTTTAAAGATGCCATTCTGCCCCTGTGTAGTTCCTGGATGCGGTAGAGTGCTCTCCGCTTCAGACAGCCACAGGCATTGTCTCGTGTGTCTGGGCAGCGATCACACCGAGGCAGCGTTTGTGGATGGTTCATGCTCTTACGTTGCGGTCATGGCTTGCTTTCAACAGAAAGCATGCCACTCCAGCCGCCCCCCGTGTTGCTCCTTCTTCCCACGGGATTGAGGACAATGCGGCTGGCGATGGAGGCGATTTGGGGAGGGCAGCGGGTTCAGTTCCGCCGGGCATCCCCCGTCGGACCACCCGCCCCCCGGCACGCTCGTTGACTCCCGTCCGTGCTCGAGGTAACAGCGGTAGTGAACCTGCAAGCGCTGCCCTGGGAGGAGGCAGACCCAGCCCCCTCACTGTTGTGTCTGGTATGTGCCTTGCATGCCTACCTGGACCGCACTCAGAGCTTTAGGTGCTCTGAGCAGCTCTTTGTCTGCTTTGGGGGACAGCGGAAAGGGAACACTGTCTCCAAACAGAGGCTTTCCCACTGGGTGGTGGATGCCATCCTTCTGGCCTATCACACCAGGCTGTGCCCCCCCCCTCCCCCACCCCCCCCCCACGGGTTCGAGCACACTCTACAAGGAGTACGGCGTCCTTGTGGGCACTGGCTAGGGGTGCCACCCTAGCAGACATTTGTAGGGCAGCGGGTTGGGCAACACCTAACACCTTTGCAAGATTTTACAATCTCAGGGTTGAGTCAGTCTCGACCCGTGTTTTCTCAGGACCGAGCCGGTAGAACTCGGTACACACCGACGGTCTGACTGGGTGAATCACTTGCGTCCAGCGGCCTTTCCCTCGGCCGAGGTAAAACAGTGCACCTTCTTTCCCAGGACTACTTTTCGACGACTTTTTTGGGGCATTGGGGAAGGGTACGTGCAGTCTGAAACACAGTTGGTCGCTTGTGCATGTGAAATACCTGCCCGCTCCTATGTCAGCAGTACACGTACACGGCTCATTGCATGGTGTGATTTAAAGTGGACCCCTATTGTCGCTTCTTCGACACGACGTCAAAGTGAGCGACAGACGGGGAACGTCTTGGTTATGTATGTAACCTCCGTTCCCTGATGGAGGGAATCGAGACGTCGTGTCCTCCCAGCCACGTCGCTGAGCCGAGCCGCTGTGGTGGCCAGACACTCCCGGCTCCTCAGAAAAATCCTGAATGAACATGTAGTATTTCCTCGCCTTTATACCCGAATGACCGGGGGCGGGGTATGCAAAAACTGTTCGCCAACTTCTCATTGGACTTTTTTCATAGATCAGAGGCATATTCAGCACTCAAGAGAGACCCCTAGTGTCGCTTCTTCGACACAACGTCTCGTTCCCTCCATCAGGGAACGGAGGTTACACACGTAACCGAGACGTTTCCATAGTCGTTTATTTGCCTGCCTTCCGACATTTTTTATGCAATATCCCAAAATTCACATAAAAATACATGGATGAAAACCCATGCATCTAACCCATGCAAAATAAATTGTGGGGTGTGCCATATTATTCCATTAATAAACACTGAAGAAAAATATTGTGTATTCATTGTTGTCAATGATCAGAATAATCTTTGTATAAAACCAAGGCTGTTAAAAATGTAATATTAGCTTACTACTCTGCTTACTATAGTATATACTGTCTACTATACTACTACACTATGTACTGTCAACCATTTATTGTAAAAATATACTAGTGAAATACTGCATCACCAAAGGGCTTCTGCAATTTACAAAATAACTGACATATGTGGAATGTGCCATTGTTGTTTAATAATAAATACTACATAGATATATTCATTATTTTTACTGATCCAAATTAGTCAGAATTTGTCTAGTAAGGACTAGTTTCATTTCATTAGGAGGGAGACCACATCCACCTAGAGGTCAGATCTTAAAAAAAAAAAGCCTCTAAAAGTCTCTACTATACTTTGAAAATAGTGTCTAGAATGAACATGATCGACCAAACTCACTAAATTTGGTCATAAAATTCACAACATTTATAAATTTGAAGCACATTTTCATAAATTATCTGAATTTAAATAAACTTAGAATTTAAAGTGAAAAGTACATTTAACTCATATATGTTAGTGAATACAGCAACTTTAATTTACAAATATGATATACATGGTACTGTAAAGTAAACTTAAATGCACATACATTTTATGAATTTTCCATTCAAATACATTTCTACCAGAAAGACTCGGGAGAATAATACTGAACAATTAACCATTTATTTACAGCTCGGCAAACAATATAAAGATAAAAGTTCTTTGGCGTAGGCCCCATCCGTAGCTCGCAATCCGGGGGTCCGGACACTGCATTTCCTGCCTGGCGATGAAGGCAGGAGCGCAGCCGACCCCCAGTGAGGTATGGGAAGGGACCATCCTGGTGGTGGTGTGTAGGAAGGAAGGGATCATCTTGGTGGTGGGGAGGGTGGAGGAGAATGAAAGCGTCAGCATCTGTGAACTCAGACATGTGTAAGTACCCATCTTTTATACTGCAAGTGTTAGAACGCGATTGGATAGATGAGAAGGTAATGAGTGACATAACAATTGAGTCTTCCTGGCAGAACTTATGCTAAAGCTTCCAATTTTAATCATGTACTGCATGACATACAAAACCCTCCCATAGGGAAGCTTAATGTATGTGAATCACCTTGCATTACTGGAGATAGAAACAAGCTACAGAGTACACAGAAGTCAACACTTGGTCATTTTAAGCAGACTTCTAAATTCACAAAACAAGTTAACCAAACTTAACAAAAAAATAGATAAAAATTCAAACTAAAAACATGCAAACAATTATTATTTTTTAAATAAACATGCTGTAAGTAGAGACTTAGAGAGCAAGGATGTGGATACAAACGCAGTTTAATAAAGAAAAGTTCTAATATAACAAAGCAAGACTCATTTACATTTATTCATTTGGCAGACGCTTTTATCCAAAGTGACTTACAAAAGAGGAAAACATAAGAGAATAATCTTAAAGAGACAGTGGTACCAAAAGCGCCATATAACAAAGTTTCACTAGCATCAGAAGAGTATTCAAAACAGATTAAAATGCAACAAGAATTTTGTATTTATTTATTTATTTTAGTGACTGGTTAAGTGCTCATGGAAAAGATATGTTGTAAGTCATTTGTTGAAGACAGAGAGTGAGTCAGCTTCACGGATGGAGTTGGGAAGATCATTCCACTAATGTAGTATGATCAAACTGAAAGTCGGGAAGGTGTTTTGGTGCCTCTTTGTGTTAATACAACAAGACAACGTTCCTTAGCCGAACGCAGGCTTCTGGTGGGCGTGTAGCTCTGCAGAAATGATTTTAGGAATGCTGGAGCAGACCCAGTGACTGTTCTGTATGCCAGCATCAGAGCCTTGAATTTGATACGTGCATCAACCGGCAGCCAGTGGAGAGAGACAAAGAGTGGTGTAACATGTGCTCTCTATGGTTCATTATAGATTTTACAGGTGTACTTTTAGTCTAATTCTTTATTTTAATTATATATTAATATAATAATAATACTACATTATATATTCTGCACCCATTTACTGAGGTACTTCAACTTGGGAATTAACTTTCCTTGCTTTTGAAAAATTGTACATGTCCATTGAAGCAAATAATTGTGGGCTATGAGTGCCCACGAACGATAAACCTCATGCATCCTCTGAATTCCTGTGAAAGTTGCATTTGAAGGCTGCATTCAAAGTGTCCAACTCGCTTTTCTGAAACAAGACAGCCTTGATGATGTATGTGGCCGACAAATGCGACCTCCAGAGGATGCAGCCTTCCAAACGAGACACAGCTGCCATTGGAAGCAATTATAAGAAACACAGAGCACACACGAGAATTTCAAAATAAGAGACATGCCAAAACAAAAGTCCAAAATTAACATTATTCATATTATGTTATAAGATGAAACATTTGAAACGGAAATATGACTTGTTTTAAGATAAACAACACTCTTATTTACATATCTGAATGAATTTTACACTTAAATTATTTTTCTGACATTACACTCAAAGTACTTTAAAATAGAGCAGGGGACTCTCCTCAGCCACCACCATTATATCTTAATATGATTAGTCAAGTGTTTTATCTACTATTAATGTTTGAATTGTACAACAATTTTCAGTTTAAGGGGTTGAACTCATGATATGGCTGATACGAGTTCAATAGAAGACTTTATAATTTTTATATTATATTGTCTAGCCTTTTATATTATCTGTAGAGTTACTACAATAGCATGTCTATGCAATGCACATGTAACCGCGGCGCAGAGCCACACTAGTCTCGACTACGCCACCGGAGCTAAGTGCCCCCGGAAATAACAGCAACCCAAGTTCAAACAAGCAGTAATTAATAAAGAGCGAAGACGTGACCTTCAAGTTCAAATATTTATTAATATTGAATTATAATCCTCTGAATAAATCGCTTTTAGTTATTTATTATAAAAAGATGCAATAAAATTTAATCAACATAAACATAAAGTTGATTACATGACATACTCCAGCAGTCTTACAAGAAGAGGTAACCAAACCTGTGTGGAAGTAGAGAAGAGTTAGAAGTCACGGACCCGCCGCACTAAGAGCACACACACACACACCACACGTGTACAATACTCAGGATGATAAAATAACTTTAAAAAAAAAGGCAATCTAGTGCATAATCCAAACCACTCTACACTCTCAAATCCATACGCATGCAGTGCAGGAAGTATCACACCAGCTGCAGTGAAGGAAAGGTCCAAACAACCCCAGAAGAACCACTCCCCCACAGGCTGGCTCCTAAGACAAAGAAGTATAAATTAGCACTCCACTTTACGGATCACAGTTGAGTACAGCGGTTGGCATAAACCAAACTCAAATAATAAACTCAGTACACAAAAATAATAAATCCAAATAAAACAAAGCAAGGAATCAACATGTAACAAAACTTTAGAATTATTACAACGAAAATAAAGCATAAACAAAACAGCAGGGCCTAGACGTCAGAGGTCCAAGTGCATAGGACTTCACAAAGGAGGATCTGCCAAATAGACACAAAACAAAACCAAAAATATCTAACATAGGCTACAGATACAAATAGACCTCCGACACACATTCCAGGCAACATCATTTCACCTTCAGTTTACAGGATTATT
Source organism: Moxostoma hubbsi (assembly GCA_032164185.1). NCBI lineage: Eukaryota > Metazoa > Chordata > Actinopteri > Cypriniformes > Catostomidae > Moxostoma > Moxostoma hubbsi. The sequence continues at coordinate 39,750,067 of JAVLUX010000019.1, forward strand.
AAACAGTTCAATTATACATGAAAGGTTAATACCATACCAAACCAAACCTAACAATCTAACGCGCACATACCTCTGTCGTAATCCAAGAGAACACCATAAACTGGATGAATGGTTTGTGGCTAAGGATTACACACGGCATCCAAGGCTCGGCATTAACCCCATTAATTAGCTCACACGCTCACCCTCTTGCATTAAGCACCTCCGCCCTGCGTTTAACATAAAATCCATAAATAAAAACATACCAACGTCTTTGTAAAACCACCAAGATGCCGCACTCACAGCTTGCTAATGCGCTTCGGGTCACAGCACCGGAAGAAGACAGGAAAGGTCAGAGCGGCAGGAAGTTATCCCGTCTACTCGCTCTTGCGTTATTTATAGCATGAAACAACTACACGCCCCGCCCCATACGGAATCCTTACTCACTCGGTCACACACACAATAAAATTGTAAACTAAAAATATAAAACGATTCAATAATTATGCGGATAAAATATACGTTATTATACGTAAAAATAAAATGCTTAAATATGCAATATAATTTATAAGAAGTGAATTTCAGAAGTCATCCATATTAAACATGTAACTTCACAGGACAACGTAGATAGATCATGATCGGTTAACACACAAGTAATGTTCGATTTATAAAAGCATAAGCAATATAATCTTCAACAATCCTACCAGAAAACAAATCCAAGCATTATAGCAGGTAAACAACTTCACCAAACAGATAGCAGATAAACATCATCTAGACTGCAACAATGCTGTCCTGATCTGTGTGAGTGTGACTGAAACAGTGTAGTTAGTTTCTCCAGACGGAACATGAGACAGCCGGCACTTCTTTCCTGTGTGTGCTGACATTACATAATGATGCAAGGATGAACGTCATAAGCCACTGATTTCCCGCCAAATTGAATCCGACAGCTCAAAATACAAATCATTTTTATAAGTTTACCGTACTGAATTGGGGTAAGGTAAGGACATTGTTTTGAACACTGATTGTTTATGGACTTAATCAATAATGGCAATTTATTCATTTTTAACCCAAAAAATCTTTTTAGCTTTCTTTCAGCTTTAATCTTTTCTGCTATATTTACTTCACCAAAAAAAAAAAACAATCACAATTTCAGTGTAGAATGTGGCAATCAGTCACAAGATCAATCACATGACACGCAAGAGTCAATGAGAGTTACATTTTAGTTGTGTCAGCAAAATCTCCCCACAGTGACATTTGGTTATGAGAGTGTGTCATTCATCCAATACTTTCCAAATAGCACGCATTTTAACTTACACGTTATAATTGTTTAATTAATACACTTATTAATTTATATGAATCAAAAACATAAACTGACCTAATTCATGATTTATACAACGATGTAGCAAAATAAACTATTATAGTAATATTAAAAGAAGGGCTTGTGTCATTTTTGCAACAGTCTGCTTTGCTGTGAAAACAGATGCGTTAACGCATGCGATTAAAAAAGTTTAACACGTAAATTTTTCTTAATTGCGATTTGCCATTTATAAAGCATAAATTTTTATAAAGCAAAATTGCATTATACTGATGCACCACAACACACACACACACACACACAACAGCGATGGGAAAGGACCTCTTAACAATATTTGTATGTACTTGTGTCAGAAAGCAATACTTTGCAGCCTCTGTAATTACCACAGAAGCACGTCAAGTCTTCACTATCACCAGAATGCAGAATGAGAGGTTGTCTACAGTGCTTTTTGTGTGGATATTTAAATCAGCGCTTGTTGCTGGCATTGATGCCCTGACGCAAATCATGAACACAGCTTCACGATGGCTGTATAAGCGAATATCCACAGTCTGATGGCTGATTAATATTGTGGAGGAATATATGTTATGATATTTAATGCCCATTACAATGAATATGCAACCTATGTGGAGTTTCAATTAGTCATACTCACAATTTGACTTTGGGAAATATTTAATGTTACTTTAATTGATGCTATTTAGTGCATTTCTATCTTTATACAGTGGAAGGCTTTGTTTGGAAAGTGTTAATTAAGCATTATATTGCTAGACATAATTTTTGTCCACTAAAAAATTTAATGAATGTATTTTGACAAGAAAAGTTTATATAGAGTCAAATTTCAGCACTTTATCACAATTAACTATGAAAAATTATGAGATTAACTTTCAAATATTTACTGTTATGTCTTGACTCACTTGTTGTTTTCCTTGTCTAGTTGAGATCAAAAGAATAGTGGTAATCGGGGTGCTGTCCCAACTTTAGTAACCTAAAGTCCTCTGCAAAATAATAACAACAATAATTTAGGTCTTGATGCTCAGTGTAGAAACTATGTACAGGTTTCTACTGTTGGCAATTCCAATAGCTTCACTACTCGCTTTGCATTAAGGTATGTTTTCATAACTTTCTAAAGTTCAATAAGCGTTTATAAGAAGCGAGGCAAAATGGCTTACTATTTGGCAGGTATTGCATAAAAGTCACCCTTTTTATGCATGTTGTTATAACAATGATTTGTAATGCATTTGTAAATGAATTATAAGCCATTAATGAAAGTTAATTATGATTAGCGAAGATAGTTTGAGTACTTTATGAACACTGGCTTTGGACTGTGTAATTTGCAGTGATTTAATATCCAGTCATTAATCCGGTACATGGTGCTGAGGTTGTTGTGATTTACAGTCCATTATGGCAACTTGTCTCAATATCATCAATAGCACTTCATTTGTTTTCATTTCAACAGACTTAAATCTCCACACCTGTCAAGATGACAATGTATGAGCTCAATCAAATGCAGTTATTGTCACTAACCTTTAGCCTTTGATTATTTTCTGAGAACAGAAAAACTTTCACTCAGTATGATAATCCAATGAAACAGAATTAATTTGTGTGGTAATCAATTCCAATTGTTCTGTTCTTAATGTATGTGGATAAATGTGTTGTTTTCAGTATGGTTGAACTTGTGAAATAATCATGCAAACAATCACAATCTGAAATCTGAAGGAATTATTAAAATAGGGATTATTTGTATTTGACAGGTGCTCAAATGCAGCAGAAATCTGTGGAGCTTTTTGTGAAGTTCTGTGGGCACAGATGCAATATGGGCCTTCCTCCATCATTGAAAAAGTTTTCAAAAGTTTCAAAGGCATCATATTAAGTTTTTGAATCTTTGTTCATCTACCAAATATGTCTTTGTAAACTTGATTCCTGAACTCTCCATTCCAGTTTATACAGACTGATTATTTGGAACTGAAAATAATTTATTTGCTATCTCAGTCAAAAAAAAAAAAAAAAAAAAAAAGTGCTATCTGACAGTTTTGTGTCTATTTCAAATTCAGCCCTGTATTGTGCATTGGTCCAGTGCAGTTTTTAAAGTGGCTTTGATAGATGTTGTATACAGCAGTATAAGTCTATCTTGTGCTGGTGTCAGCACCTGACCTCTCAGCTCTGATAAACCATTTATTCTGTGAATATCCAGATGTGGTATATGTGGAAATGGGCTGTGGTCATGAAATACATTACACACTTCTAGTTCTCGACCTGACTGCAATCTGCGGCTTAGTGCAGAAGTTGAGTGTATAACAGCAGGACCTACAGCTGCATACACCTTTAAACTGTTAGCGTGACTAAAATTAATATATTTTGCTGTTACATGTAATTTATGTTAAATCAGACTTTAACTCACAAAGCATGTGGTGTGCATTTATGGGTCTCCTACAGCTCAGTTCTCAATTCTTCCACATTTAGCTTATCACAACAGTTTTCAAAGTTCTCTTTCTTCTATTCAATAAATATCAATATGAATGTTACATGTAAATCAAATATTTAGCACAGCGATGCATTATGTAGTTTTTTACCTACCTGCAAACTGTGGCAAATTGGTGCATACTAAAAATGTCCCTTCAATTGATAATGTATCTGTTACTGTATAAGCAAGGAAACAAAAATTTAGCTACACATCACTGCTAAAGCTAAAGGTGCTTTTTCAACCTGACCATAAAAACTTTTTTTTTAATTGTTTGTAAAACCTGTAATGTAATCAGGCTTTTTCAGGTATATTAAATAGTTTATATATATATATTCTTATTATTATTATTAATATTATTAGTACATGCTACCACATGAACCACGTTTTTTATTTTATTTTTGCTATCTGACAGAAATTTTTTTACAAACTGGCTCCTTACAGATTGATGGCTTGTGCATTTTTTTACAGACTCGTAGTTTAATAATTTTGGTGCTTGAATCTTAAATGGCAAAATATTAGCTGTACTCAAAGAAGCAGAATTAACTAGACTGAAAAAACATCACCAATTGTATAGTTTTATAGATATATTTTGTTAATTTTGTAATTGCAGAATTTTCTAGATTGTGTATATCTTCATGTGTATGTAAGACTGTTTCTGTTTCCATTCTTGATTGAATCAACCTCTTGGCATTCTTTTCTTTCATATCAATTCATCATGCTATAAATCTATACTGCATTGGTGTTTCAAAGCCCCCGTGGTTTGAGGGAGCGAAAAAAAGTATGAAATATGAAAACCCAAGCCAAGCAAAACTGGACATAAGCCATTACATTAAATAGGAAAGGTGATCTCTCAGTACCTCTCAATGTGCTCTCATGAAAGTGAAATAAGACAAAGCAGTCTGAACCATCATAGCACGTACTGTAGCTCATCCTTCATTTATTTACGTCTTTCTGAACGTTTTGAAGACTTGACGTGGAGGTGCATACTTCATTCAATTTGGAACACAGAGTACTCTCAGTGCTTGACATTGCCACCATGCAGCTGTAATTTATGTTATTTGCACACAAAATACACATTCTGTAAGTGAATTGATTATAGAATGCATTGAATCAACTCAATCATGTTGACACTTCCTCAGGCTTGAAGAAGTATTAATTGAGCACTGTGGAAAACTCCCAATAGTAAGTAGTATAGTAGCCTACAATAATTAGAATCCTCCAAGTGCATACTGTGTTTCTTGCTCTAAAGAATGGTTGATACTTTAAGAAAGGTAACAACCAAATTTTATACATAATGCATAAAGACTCCTCTTTAAAGAAACAGATGAGCACTGTACTATTTTAACTACAAGCGTAATATAAAAATGGCCACACAATTTTATATTAGACAAAGAAATTAAGCTTAAGGTGCCAATAATGTAAATCAACTCTTACACAGCGGCAAAGTTTACATTATATGACAACATATATATTTTTATTTTAAATATTTATTTTATTTTTGCCTGGAGTATCCCTAACACTGCACATTTTGTATGTCTCCTTTATTTGACAGCTAATTCTGCTCATGGAGCCTCTACAAACAAAGGTTTGTTAAGTCTGTAAACTCGCAAAAAACGTTTACACCTAAAATATAAAAGTTTCTGTATACATAAGTCAGGCATATGGGGTATCATTTGAAAGCTTAGAATCTGAACTGTTCAGAGATAAATATGAATTCTGCATTTATGCTACTTAAAATAAAAAATAAGGTCTCAAAACATGAAAATAAAAAATAGCACATAAATGGACAAGTTTGCCCTAATACCACAGCTCGGAAGATTTTTCAATATAATCACAAAGTGAAATATGATTTCTGTAAGTCATCAAACACAAACGTCTCTTTAATGTGCCGATCACTGCTGCTGTAAGCCCCAAATAGCCAAAAACGTTATATCTGCTTTTGCATTAGGTGGTTTTCTAAAAAAAAAATTAGACAATTTGTACTTATCTGTGGGCTTGCTTGTGTGAATAATCAAATTTTATATCTTAGATGTCCAGAACAAAATATGCCATCCAGCAGGAAAAGCATGCAAAATAAATTATCAGAAATATTTTTCTATTGATTATAAAATGGTACATATCATCACAAAAGGGAGGATCTCAGCTAGATTTAGTTTATAGTCAGAGGCCAAGATATTTGTTGAAATAATGATGGTGATGCATTAATTGAAAATTAGACTGGATGTCTATGGATGAGCACATATGTGAGGGCTAAAATAGCACCGCTTACATTTCAGATCTGTATAGTGTGATGGAATGTGCTAGAGAATTTTTTTTCTAGTGTTTGCTGCCAACTAGTGAAATGAAAGAAGTGAGGTAGAGTGATTACAAAGTTAGTATAAATATATAAAAATATTGTGCAGTGTTGTGGGTACACTATGTAGCGGAATAACTATTTGCAAAACAAAACAAAAAAAAAATAACGTTTTCCGAGCAACTAAGGTCACCACGCGCACACTCGGGCAGACAATGTCCACGCTTGTGGTCCAGGAGCGCCACCTGTGGCATAACCTGGTCGAGATGAGGGATGCAGACAAAGGCACGCTTCCTGAATGCACCCATTTCCCAGGCAGGCCTCTTCACTGACACTGTTGAGGAGTTCACCCAGCAGTTCTCTGTGGTGAAACAGCAGACGGAGGCGATCCAGCACATCTTGCCTAGGTGCGGCTCAAGAGTGCAGATCCCGTCCGTTCACCGATGGCATCCGCCTGCGTCGACCCAAACCCAAGCGTCCTGCCTCAGCCCGAGCCCAGCTCTCGGCCCCGGCGTAGAGCCCCCCCGCAGGAGAGGGATGCCCCCCTTCTCGACCAGCTACGAAGACCCCCAATAGGGCTCCCAAGCGCGCCTAAGATGGGCAAACCGAGGATAGAGATGCCTGCGGAAACACCGGAGCTGGTGAAAAGACCACTCCTGGAGGGCTGGAGGGTAAATCCTTTGTTTCCTTCTTTTTTGTTCGCCGCACTCCATTTAGGCTGCGGCACCCACATTGTCATAAAAAAGAGCAGTTTCCTCCTTCCTCAGGTCACAGTATCGGTGCTCACAGTCGCTGCCCCTGCCACCACTGGACACTGGGCGCCGGCAGTTCAAACATCATGGACGCTGCCCCCCCACCCTCGAATGTCTCACTGCACCACACAAACTACACCTCCAGCCAGCTGATGGTGACAAGTCTTGAGGACGGCCCCAGAAGCCCTCCTCCTCAGTCGCTGACCAGCCTTACGCCAGACGCGTGGAGCAAGGTAAGTGCTTCGAGGCTCCCCTCAGCATGGCCACCACGGGTCGGTGCTCCGCTCCCCAACGCAGCACCCTCCACTCCCCCCGCTGCGAGGCCCCACCCCCAGGAACATCAGATGCGATCCTCCCCCTAGTGCCCCTTGCCCGGAGCTTGGACTCGTGGTTATGGCTCTCCAACCCATCACGCTGATTGGCCAGAACCATCCGACTCGGCTATGCGATCCAATTCGGCAGGCATCTACTCTTTTCACGTTAGTGAAGGACGAGAGATAGAGCCTGTCCCTCCAGCAGAGATGAGACAGGGGTTTTACAGCCCTCATTTTATTGTTCCCAAGAAGAGCGGTGGGTTGTGGCCAATCTTGGACTTGCGAGTTCTGAACCGAGCCTTGCACAGACTTCTGTTCAAGATGCTGATGCAGAAGCACATTTTGACATGCATCTGGCATCAAGATTGTTTCGTGGTGGTAGACCTGAAGGACACGTACTTCCATGTCTCGATTTTGCCTCGACACAGACTCTTCCTACGGTTCATGTTCGATGGCCGGGCGTATCAGTACAGGATCCTCCCCTTCGACTTGTCCCTGTCCCTTCGTGTCCTCCCAATGATCGCAGAAGCAGCCCTTGTACCGTTAAGGGAAGTGGGCGTCCAAATACTGAACTACCTCGACGACTGGCTGATTCTAGCGATTCTGATTCTGTGCATACAAGTACCTGGTGCTTATTAGAAATGGCTGGGGCCCAAATTGCTCAAAAAATGCACTGTGGAAGGTGTACTATTCTGCTCCTATTCTTTCAGGCCCCACGGATGCCACACCCTCCCCGTTTTGTGGGGGAGGGTATGAAAGTGGTGGATACATCATATGGACCCACCGGGCCACACATGGGAGAACTGCGGTGGTAGGTCTGACTCTTCATGGGGGAGGAGTTTTCTACAAGCACTAGGGCTTCGGGTCAACTGGGAAAAGAGCAAGCTCTCCCTGGTTCAGAGCATATCTTTTCTTGGCATGGAGTTAGACTCGGTGTCAATGATAGCGTTCCTCATGAACGAGCAATGAACTGCCTGAACTTAATCAGGTGACAAATGTCGGTCTCACTGAAATATTTTTAGAGGCTCCTGGGGCATATGGCATCCTCAGCGGTGGTCACGCCACTCGGGTATATGCATATGAGACTGCTACAGCAATGGCTCCAGACCCGAGTGCCGAGGCACGCATGGCGCCGCGGCACACATCGCGTGGCTCTAATGGCCACTGCTCGCCACCTTTTCAGCCCTTGGACTGGCTCCTGGACAGGACCTCACCTGCATTGGCACATCAACTGCCTTGAGTTGCTGGCAGTACTGCTCGCCCTGCGTAGGCTACGGCCATTGATTCAGGTCAAGCACGTGTTGGTCCGGTTGAATAACTGCCAATGTGGTTTACGCTCCCGTCTAATGTCGCAACTCATCCGTCGCCTCCTCCTCTGGAGTCTGACTCAGGTCACTGTGTGCTGCTCACATCCCGGGCCACCTCAACGTCACAGCAGATACTCTGTCACGGCAGATATTGGTTAGGGAAGAATGGAGACTCCACCCTCAGGAGGTCCAGCTGATTTGGAGTCAATTCGGCCAGGCACAGGAAGACCTGTTCGCCTCCCTGGAACCCTCCCACTGCCTGCTCTGGTATGCCCTGACGGGAGCTCACCTCATACAGACGCGCTGGCACACAGCTGGCCCTGAGGGCTACGCAAGTATGCGTTCCCCCCAGTGAGCCTACTTGCACAGTTTCTGTGCAAAGACAGGGAGAACGATGAGCAGGTCACCCTCGTGGCTCCGTACTGGCCCACTCAGATCTGGTTCTTGGACCTCAAACTCCTCGCGGCAGCTCCTCCCTGGCGAATTCCCCTGAGGAAGGACCTTCTTTCTCTGGGACGGGGCACCCTCTGGCACCCATGACAAGACCTCTGGAAACTCAATGACTGGTCTCTGGACAGGACCCGGCGGACCTAAAATTTCTGCCACCCGCTGTGGTCAACATGATCACTCAGGCTAGAGCTCCTTCTACAAGGCACCTCTACTCCTTGAAGTGAAGTATCTCGCTAGGCGGTATTCTTCCCATGGCGAAGACACCCAGAGTTGCACAGTCGGGTCAGTGCTTTCCTTCCTGCAAGAGAGACTGGATGGGCAGCTGTCCCCCTCCACTCTCAAGGTTTATGTAGCTGCCATAGCAGCATATCATGACGACATCCAAGGTAATTCCTCGGTAAGCACAACCTGATTATCAGGTTCCTGAGAGGTGCCAGGAGGGTGAATCCCCCTAGGCTGCGCCTCTATCCCTCCTGGGACCTCTCCGTGGTCCTGTCGGGCCTACGGAGAGCTCCATTCAAGCCCCTTGAGTCAGTCGAGCTGAAAGCCATCTCTCTGAAGACCGCCCTCCTGACCACACTTCCATCAAGAGTATTGGGGACCTGCAAGCGTTCTCTATCAACGTAGAGTGCCTAGAGTTCTGTCCGGGTAACACTCACTTGATCCTGAGACCCTGACCGGGCTATTAGTCACGACCCCTTTTAAGGATCAGGTGGTGAACCTACAAGCACTTTCCCTGGAGGGGGCAGACCCAGCCTTATCCCTGCACTGGATCGTGGACACCATAGCGCTAGCATACCAGGTCCAGTCCGTGCCTGCCTTCTTGCGGGTTTGAGCACACTCCGACAACTTCGAGTTGTGTGGCATCGCCGGGATTCTGTGGATTCTACAATCTCCGGGTTGAGCCAGTCTCGTCCCGTGTTCTTTCAGGTACGAGCAGGTACCAATATTATTATTATAAGCACTATTATTTATATTGTCAAGCCAGTTCTCACCTCCTCCTTTCCATTGAACTGCTTTACACTCTCATAGTAGCTTGCCTACACCTGCATCGGCTGTTCACGTGACCAGTTCAGCCTTTGTGGCGTTTCATATTGGGACCTCTAGTGTCACTACATCGACACAACATCGAGTGAGTGACAGAAGAGGAATGTCTTGGTTACTGTAATAACCTCCATTCCCTTATGGATGGAACGAGACGTTGTGTCCCTCTTGCCACAGTCTGAACTGCACCACTGTAATGTCCAGGACCTTTTCTCGGCTCCTCAGTGCAAAACCAGAATTAATCCACATACCGGTCTCCTTTTTATACCCGTATGTCAAGGGGAGTGGCATGACAATTCAACTCACCAATTTTTCATTGACCTTTTCTCAAAGATCTGAAGGTGAATCGGGCTCCCAAGGACAACCCCTAGTGTCACTACATTGACACAATATCTCGTTCCCTGGAGGTTACAAAAGTAATCAAGACATTTTGTGTTCATGTGCAAAACAGCGTAAGCAAATCCTCAAAATAATAATAATAATTCAGTGTCATATTATAATAATAGGCTTGACTGGACAATAGTCTAATAACTAATATCCATATGTGTTCCAAAATATAAGTGAGTGAAGTTATAGTTTTTAAATTAGAAATGATTTTAAAAATATGAAAAAAAGTCACTTTTAATTAATTTCCCCCAGGACAGTTGCTTGGGGCCTCAGAAATTATAACCCTGCCCCTGGTTATGTTGTCGCCCTGACACACATCATGTAAATGTGGTTTCATGTTTGCTGTAGCAAAGTGGATACCAGCCTGCCAGCCAATTAATATTGTGAAAGATGAGGCTGTAAGTGATTAAATGCACACTGCAAAGAATATACAACTTGTGCTGACAAGTTCTTTCTATTAGTCATCCTCCCACTTACACAATGGGAAATGTTTAACATTACTTGAATTGGTTATATTTTAGTGCATTTCTATCTTTATACTGTGTAAGGATTTATTTGCAAAATATTTATACATATTAATGTCACATACTTTTTTGTTTATACTAAATGCATTTTGACAGGTAAAGAAGTTTATACAGAGCCAAATTACAGCACTTTCAAAATTTGTGATTAATCGCGATTAGCTATGAAAAATCATATGATTAATTGTGATAAAATCTTTAAATTGACTGACAGCACTAATGCATTGTATATGTGTAAATGCATACATTAAACTTCACTGGTCAATCGCTTAAGAGATGAGATAGCTGGTTAACCGCATACTTAAGCTCGTCATGTAGCGCCAATTCCATAGCGACCAAGTCAAACCCAAGCAGCATCTCAGCAATTTTTATCATGTATGCTTTTTTTTATTATTATCCAAGGACCTGATAGCAGTTGCGGAAGACATAAGACTGCCTCGCAGCTCTCACCAAACCATGTAAAGAGTAAAGCTTTGGATAGGGATAAGTAACTCTGACCTATTGTACACATTTTTCAACTCAACAATTACTGAAACACACATACTGTAAAGGGCCTCGTTCATGAAATATAAGCATAACACATTTCTGTTTAAATCATTCATAAATCTATTGCTATATAAATAGTTGCAGTGAATTTAATGTGACAATTTACATAAGGGTTTTACGAACCATTTACACAGAAATTTGTTATGCTTATGTTAGTGGAGACATTGCCAGGCAATGGACTTTGCCAGGCAACTGGACTGTCTTTGACTATAGAAGAGGATCTGGTTTGGTTGGTTGGGGGGAGTGCAGGCCTAAAAGATCTCTGCCAGTGAGGGGAACCATTTGAGGAAACCTGATAGAATCTGATCCTGAGTTCAGGTGTTTCAGAGACTCAACACAGCCCAATAATCTGACTCAAGTTTCTCCCATGTGTTGAACACTTTGTTTTCCCTTCTCTCTCTGCTACACTCTCTTGATGCCTCCCGCCCCTTTCGCAGCCACATCCTGCCCTCCACCCATCTCTACCTCAATGCTGCATATAGGAAAAATGCAATAGCTCAAGGACCTGAAGTTTATAATATTTTGTTAGCTGTGACTGAGTAGACGCCAAGCTAAACATGAGGGGATTCAACACACCCTCTCCTTCTCTAAACTGAATGTGAATACAACTAATCACTGGCACATTTTGAAGACTGTCTATCTGCTGTTCTAACTCTAAAGTCAACTGTAATGTCCTTTAAGTTAGGTGCAATAATAACATGTTTATATATGTAATTTTGTGTTATTCATATTCTTTTTTGCTTGTTTTGTGCTTTTATGGTTAATTTATTAATTATTATTATTACTGAAGGCTACTTTTACTACGTAATTTGCATACGGCCCAGAGAGTATGATTAATTGCATTCATTTTTTATATACTTAATCATGCTAAAATAACATATTAAATCAACAGCCCTAATAAAAACAATAATGCCAGTCTTTCTACAGTATTGGTAATACCAGATAGCAACTCAGTTCTTTATCCACACTAGGGGTGTAACTGTTCTTTGTAAAAAAACTAACAGTACGGTTTGCCAACCACAGTTTGGTAAGCCTTTGCTCCGTGGTTCATCTCTAGTTTAATAACGCATCTGGATCATACAATTTGGCAATGAAAACATATAAAAAATAAATAAAGCGCCAAATAGACGTGCAGTTTTAACTTCCGCTAATACACCTGTATGGCTCTGTAGATGGACACACTGTCCACCCGAGGATATAGAGTGCGCTGTGTGCACAGAGCCGCAGGTGAGCCCAAATCTGCACACAGACACAATCCCTTCCGTCTTTAAACAGGCACTTGGTGCTAGTTCGGACAGAGATGAAACAAGAACTAAAGCGCTCGGGTGTTCATAGCCAAAGTTATGTTGCCCTTACTCCGTTGAGTAAGATGTAGGATTTCCGCCTATGATTAAAATAGTCCAGTCGCATTACGACATCCATTCTCATATTCATTTTAATAGCAGGAGTATTTCTTTTATAGTGATGTACAGATTATGAACATTGAATATACATTGAGTTAAGTTTGAAATGCACTTTATGTTGATGAATGTGGCGTAATAATGCAGGTATTAAGTTAAAATGTTGAGTTAGTAATTAGAGAAAGATTTTTTTTGTTTTTTTTTTTTAGTTAAGGACCCTAATGTAAATTAAGCATGGCTTTACAATGACTGCTGTCACCATTGTATTCTTGGCAGAAATCATAGTTTTGATACAGGTAACCATTCTTGTTACTGTAGTTTTCATATAGTAACCTTTATTTTACTATAGTATTGTTACCATGACAATAACAATGTTCATTTTGTGGCTACTATTGATTTTACTACAAATTAATTGTTTAAACTATGGTTACTAAAGTAAAACCATGGCGATTTGTAGTGAGGTTAAATCTCTAACCTATATTTTACTATAGTGTTGTTACCATGACAATAACAATGTTCATTTTGTGGCTACTATTGATTTTACTACAAATTAATTGTTTAAACTATGGTTACTATAGTAAAACCATGGTGATTTGTAGTGAGGGCAAATCTCTTGAAGTGTCTGTTACCAAATAGAATATTTTTTTCTTTAGATTTGGCAGTAATATTTTTTTCCCCTGAATATAACATATACCGAACTGTACCGAAACCGTGACCCTAAATCCGTGATACAAACCAAACCGTGAGTAATTTGAACCATTACACCGCTAATCCACACACCATTTTACTGGCAAGACACTTACAGCTTTCCTGCACTCATGTGTATATTTCAAATACAAAAAGAGTGCTCACGACCTAAAACTGTGGCTGTGTGTTTGATAGTTCAAAATGCCTATCTGTGTCCAAAATGATGCATTATAATCTCAAATGGAACACTAATGTTTTTTACAACATGGAAGCAATTGCTGTATTTCAGCTGATAAAAGTGATGATTCAAATGCATTCAATGTGTTGCCTCTAGCTTTAGCATGTTAGCCATTCTCTGTCCGACACTTATATCTCAAATAATGTACATACAGTATGGGTTGATGGTAAAATATTCACATTTATAAGGTGCTGTCCTCACAGAAGTTTTGTTAGTTGCCCATTTGACCATTAAGTAGATTTGTTTTGTCAGGCCAGAATTCTGGCCAGGTAACCATGCCCATTCTGCTACGTAGAGCAAGCCACATCCATTGAGTACACAAAGTGTCCAACATTCCACACAACACTGACAAAAAGAGCAAAATACAGATGTACTCGAGGAATTTGCTAACTTTAAGACATGAGCCATGACATTGGCATATTTTGCAAAACTCTTTTATCAAGTTATAATGCCATGAAAACTTTTTTTCGCATAGGCACCTATTTAAACAGCCTGCTAACTTCTAATCTCGTCAATTTGGGATGGACTTTAAAGACACTGAATCATTAATAAATAGTTATAAAAATTGCCTCCAAAAACAGTTGTCAATTGAAGGGATAGTTCAACCAAAAATGAAAATTCTCTCATCATTTACTCACCCTCATGGCATCCCAAATGTGTATGACTTTCTGTCTTCTGCTAAAGACAAACAAAGGTTTTAAGAAGAATATCTCAGATCTGTAGGTCTTCACAATGTTTTGAAGTTCCAAGAATCACATAAAGGCAGCATAACGTAATCCATACAACTCCAGTGTTTAATCAATAATTAATCAATAATTAAGTAATTTTTTACACCAATATCCACTTTCACATTTTTTTTTTTTTTTTGGTGATTCTAATTTTTTGTGCATATCACCACCTACTAGGCAGGAAAGACAATTTATAGTAAAAAAGGGCTTATTGATATTGATTTGTTTCTCACCCACAATTAAAGGTTTTTACTGAACATTCTTAATTTAGACAGCACAGACATATAGCAGACTTGAGCACTAGAGTCACAGATGCAGTTAGGACCAAGGAGCATAAACAAATTATTTGTATTTTCAGCTTTCAGGTGGAGTTTGGCACAAAATCGCTGGCTTAAGATGTACATCCTTGCATCCTATGACATGTTTATGTATATCTTCTGAAATTGACTTCATTTAATTGTTATATTGCATAATTAAGCATTTTATTTTCACGTTTAATAAAGTATATTTTATCCCCATAATTATTGAATCCTCACTTTATGTTTTTAGTTTACGGTGTATTTGTGTGCATTGCACAGACATACTATTATAGTATTATGGTTCACTTCCATTATTAACTGAGGCTGTACAATGTTATAAAAATAATAATAAAATCTTCCATTGAACTCGTATCAGCCATATCGTGAATCGAATTGATACGTGTAGTACAATACAAAATTAAATAGTAGAAAAAACATCTTGGGTTACTTAAGTGTAACCCTTGTTCCCTGAAAAAAACGGAATGAGATGCTGTGCTGAGAAAAGTGCTTTGGGAACAACTTTAGGTGTGACCAACTGTGAATATGTGTGCAACACGTCAATGAACATTGACCGGAATTTATAGCCTCTGCCGGTGTAATCAGTGGATGCACCTGGGGCAGGGCTATAAATAGATGCAACATAGGAGCATCAACAGGTATTTTGTCTGAAGAGCAGTCCTGGGGCATCCCCGTGTGGCAGTGAAGCGCAGCATCTCATTCCGCTTTTTTCAGGGAACAAGGGATACACTTAAGTAACCCGAGACGTTCCCTTTTCAAAAAGCTACACTTATGATGCTGCGCTGAGAAAAGCGCTTTGGGAACGAGAATACCCAAGTCGCCGCACTGTGGCTGTCCGGACCCCCTATGGTTGTGTAGTGTGCTCACAAGAGTGTGAGAGGTCTAAGACATGAGCTTGAGATGTCGACTCAAGGACATAAGAGCCCGGAATGGCATGAGCATCCAAATTATAGAATCTAATGAATGTGTGCGGAGAGGACCAGCCTGCCGCATCACAAACATGCTGCAGAGGGACACCTCTAGCCAAGGGTTCAAAGGAGGTGACCCCTCTGGTAGAGTGAGCCCTGATGCCTACTGGTGAAGCTTGACTGCATGCCTCGTAGGCCAGGGCAATAGCGTCCCTCACCCAATGCAACATAGTCTGCTTGGTGGTGGCCGTCTTCCTGTTGCGGCCCCCATGGCAAACGAATAGTTGCCCTGACTTACGCCACTGGCTAGTGCGGTGGACATAAGTCTGAAGGGCACGGACTGGACAAAGTCTGTGAAGTCTTTCCTGCTCCGGCGTTGTAAACGGCAGGGAGCAGAAGGCTTCGAGAGTGATGGAATATAAGGTCGAGAGAGGCACCTTAGGCAGGATAAGGGTGCAAAATTTCTTTGGTCATTCCTTGGGCAAACTCTAAGCAGGCTGGCAAGACAGACAGAGCCTGTAGGTCCCCAATTCTCTTTAGAGAGGTAATCACCATAAGAAAAACCATCTTGAGAGTCAGAAGTCTGTCAGACGCTGACTCTAGAGGTTCAAAGGGGGTCTCAACCAGACCCTCAAGGACTACTGCTAAGTCCCATGAAGGGGTCCTGGTCCTAGCAGGAGGCCTCAGTCGCCTAGCTCCACAAATGAAACGAGCGATTAGAGGATGTCTCCCCAACGGCACCCCGTCCATCAATGCGTGGCAAGCCGAAATGGCAGCCACATAAACCCTGAGAGTGACGGAGCATATGCCTGCTGGCAGTTTTTCCTGCAGAAAGTCCAAAACTGAAGCAATCTGGCAGTAAACTGTATCTGAATTATGTGTAATACACCATTTTTCAAAGACACCCCATTTATTGGCGTAGATCCTTCTGGTAGAGGAAGCCCTAGCACTTAAAATGGTCTCGATAACCTAAGGTGAAAGTCCTGTGTCCCTCAGTTGGTACCCTTCAGGGGCCAAACATGAAGGTTCCACAGCTTGGGCCGGGGATGAAATATTGTCCCCTGTGCCTGAGACAGAAGGTTCAGGTTCTTGAAGCTGGGGAAGACCAACTGTCCGTTTGCCTTCTCCCAATGGCTCCAAGACCCATGCAAGAAATGGCTGCTGGTGGGGAAGTGTGATGTCGTGGGAGTGCTCGACCAGGTGTTACTGGAGCATTTAATCCTTCATCTGCCGAAATGAATGGCGGAATGTGTTCAGTGCCACCGCACGGCATCACTGGAGGAAGCTGTCCAACTAGCAGAGGACCATATGATGGCGTCCCCGAGTTCCGCCTCCAAGGCCAGTCTCCCGTGCAAGGTGGTGGACAACGAGGCCGTTCAGCCGGTTCCCGCCTCCTTCCTTCCCATTTTTAACCTTGTTACAGAGTGATTTCGCTCATTCACATTATTAAGGCTTTGTTCTATTTGTTGTTAGACAATGTTTTGGAGAAAAAACACATTTTATGGAGATATAAACATACTGTAATATATCATAATTGGAGAATATGGCAATGACAATGAACATACTTTGGTCAAATGGGTGCAAACAGTTATGAATAATGACACAGAAAGCCTACTCTGCAGCATCCATCCATTTACCCACTATGTACCCTATGTAGGGTTGCATGGAGTGAACTCGGCAGCATGAACTTTCTTAATTTAAAGTGTGTTTTTTTCCCTTTAATCTTGAGTGCTCTGTGTCTAATACTAGAAGGCTTGTGTAATCTGAGTCTGTATCTGTATCACTAGGGGTATTCATATTGTAATGATAATTGATTCTTAATCTTTGTATTCAATGCATTGGGCTTTCTATGATGAAATGTTGAAATTAGGGGTGTAAATCTGACAAAGGATGTCCATAACCACAGAGGTCTGGGCTATGCCCCAGATATTCGTTAGAACCACGATTCATCATACTAAATTATTAGTAGAAATAAGAGCTAAATGATTACAGAAAATCACTTCTCACTTAAACATTCATGCCCCCATAATAGGACTAATGTAATACCTACCTGTTCTTATGAATTTGTTTTTTACTATGCATATGTTTTAACAAAAGCCAAAAACGTACCACTGTGTACATTTATTTGCAGTGTCAAGATGAAATGTCCACTGAGTGCACTACGATTTCTACTACCATCAGAAAAATCGAGATGAAAGGGGAAGGCTATTAGTTAATAATAACAAAATTGTTATTTATTCCTCACACAAATCTATCTTATGTTTCAGAACATTGTGAATAATTTTAATAGAATTGTGCAGCCAGTTGGTGAGTAAATAATAATACATTATATTTTGCCGTTAACTATACCAATACAAATATTTGAATGCTGAAAAGTTCCATGTAGCTTGTTGCCCAAGGCATCTGCAAAGTAATGGGTTCGACTCCCTGGGAATACGCAAATTTACAGAATACCTTGAAACCTTGTGTGCACTGTAATTGGTTAAAATGCCACGGAAAATGCAGTGGCCTGCTTTGGGGTTTCATTGTGGATTAAAAAAATATTTTAATGTCCAGGTTAGGTCCATAAAAAAAATGAATGTTGGTTGTTCTTGTCTTAAAATCTGATCTATTTGGAGATGTTTAGAAAGCCACATCTGTGAGTGAGACCATAAAGGAGGCTTTTGGAGCCTCTCTGTGGAAATTTCTCCTGAAAACTACAGTGAAAACTACACAGTCACAAACACTTGAAGAAGTAAATGAGAGCCACTAAAAGTTGCAAATGTAAATAAATTAGGATTATCAGGTAAGGATAGTGAAACTGGCTAAGTAGTAACAAAGGAAATCTGTTCTATATGGTTCTTCCAAATAAAGTCTGATCAATGATAATCTTTGTGCAACTTTTCCTTGCATTTTAGAAACCTTGAATCAATCATAAAGTAATTTAACGTTGTAGAAACCATTTGTTGAAATAGCTGAGATGGTTCATGCAAATAACAGCCTTGATACGCTTGTGTTGCTTAACAGGGTCATGAGATAAGGAATACAAATTTCCTTAATCTTTTGACATGTAAGAGTTCAATGTACTATAAAAACATTTTGTAAGTTTCAGAACTTGAAACTTCCTTCTCAATATAAAATGAATGTTTATTTAAATCAAGATGCCAAATGGCTCATTTGGATTTTCACTATTTTGTGATGTCACACAGACGAATACATAAGCACATGTCTGCCTCTACAGCAAGACATCAACGCCTACTTTTACATCATCACACCCTTGGCCTACTCTGTTGTGTTCAGTCAGAAAGATGAAGAGGAGAGAACAAGACAGATGGGCCTAATATTCCTTCACACCAAAGGGGACTTGCACAGAATACCTTCTTGTGCCTATTTTCTACATAAGCATGCAAAAGACAAACTGCTTTGACTGTTATCATGCATCTCACACTGCTTTAAAAAGAGTGGTAAAAGAAGACACCCATTCAGCGTCTGCTGTTTGAGTAAACAAGTCCTGGAAGCTTTTTGGACCCATCTGCACTGTGTGCTGTGTTTTAAGAGAGGTACAAGCTTAACTTTTAAAAACGTGTCTGTTCTGCACCATTCCATTGCTGCCGCTGGTTGGGAAAACGATGTCTCATCCAGAGTTAACAGACGATGAGGATGTGAAATGTCCAGCATCTGCTTTGGCCTCTGCTGAAGCATCCCAACATCAGGAAATAGTGACTGAATTTTAACAAAATCGGTGCAGAATGATATGTGTGCATCACATTTCACCGTGGATTGTAAAATGTGTGTTCAGCATATTTGAGTGTGGATTGTGTGTGCATTCTGCACATTTCAGTGTGTATTATATGTGTTTTTGGCTCATATCACTGTGGATTAATATATCATATTGAAAGTCACAATATGATTCAAGCTTTGCAAATTAATTGTTATTGAAAGATGGGGCAGTTAAAAACCCTATTGGACCCAACCACAAAACCATAAGTAACCAATTCAATTCATGAATGTTTCATATGTCATGACTCTTTGATATTTATAGTTTATGGTGCTGCTGTGCTTGAGCAAACAGTTTACATTCAGATGCAATGTGTTGGGTGTGTGTTATAAGTAAACCCTGAAATGTTGTTCATGAGCGAACTGAATGTACTGATATACTCATTCACAAATTAAATTAAAGGATTATTCAATCATCTCATTTGTGAATGAGGATCTGCTGATTAGGTGGAGGAGGCAAGTTGTTCGTTCATTTTGGCATGTGACTCAACAGCATTTAACAAGGAGAGAAAAGGGTTAAAATCATGTTTATAGATATCTACATAATCCCCAATTTATGAATGTGAAAACAAGATTTAAGACCATGTTGTGCTTTGGTGCACAGGCTTTTCTTGAACTTAAACTGAAGTGAAGCCCAGCATTTGACAAAGTATAAGAAAATCTTGTCATTAGTGGTGAAAACGGTTATGGTAAGTATCTTCGTACATTTGTAGACATGCAAATTCAATTTGTGTTGCTTTGTCCTGCTTTTAAAGACTGACTATAGCATGAGCCAATATTATTCGAGTGCGGGCTGTAAAGGAGCATATCATTGGTTTGACACCCTTCACTGAACTAATAGTCTGTCATTTGTGTCTGAACGAGACACGCCATCTCATTCGTGATGTACTGGTACACTCATTCGGAAATAAAATGAATGAATCAGCCATCTCGTGAATGAGGATCTTCTGACTGGCTCAACGAGATGAGGTAAGTCATGTGTTTAGTTCAGCAATCTCGTTCAACAAGAAAAGGGGCTGGAGGAATTATGGATAAAAGTAAATGACACATAATGACATACGGTTATATACGGTAAGTTATTGAAACTCATAATTAATATTTTAAGCTTGTATTGCTTTCTTTTTTTGTAGATCTTGATAAAAAGTGTTTAGCAGTTCATAACATGATAGACATGCTTTGTTGTAGTCTCTTAGTAGAATTGTAGAAATGCAAATTTTATTAAAGGATAGTTAGACTGGTTCCGGTCATGAATGACTCTGTGTTTTTGGTTCAATGCAATTACTCATTCAAAATGTTAAAGATGTTCATTTTGCAGGATCTATTGGCACAAAGGTGGAAT
Organism: Moxostoma hubbsi; assembly: GCA_032164185.1. Taxonomy (NCBI): domain Eukaryota; kingdom Metazoa; phylum Chordata; class Actinopteri; order Cypriniformes; family Catostomidae; genus Moxostoma; species Moxostoma hubbsi. Next base: position 39,770,800 of record JAVLUX010000019.1, read on the forward strand.
TTGCTGAAATTGTCAATGAACGAATCAATAAACTAATCTGAACTAATCTTTTTGATGAATAGGTTCAAAAGTCTTGAGTCACTGGGATTAATCAAAATTCCCACCACTAATTGCTGTGAAACTGGTTAATTTCCTTCTGATTGAGTTTAAAAAATACACTAGCTGAGAACTTTATTAGGAACAATATGATCCTAATAAAGTGCCCGACATGGTCTTCTGCTGAGCCCATTCTCAAGGTTTGATATGTTCTACATTCTGAGAAGCTATTCTGTTTACTACAATTGTACAGTGTAGTTATTTGAGTTACTGTAGCCTTTCTGTCAGCACGAACCAGTCTGGCTATTCTCTATTGACATCTCTTTCTTCAACAAGGCATTTCTGTCCCCAGAGCTGCCGCTCACTGGATGTTTTTTGTTTTTGGCACCATTCAGAGTAAATTCTAGAGGCTGTTGTGCATGAAAATCCCAGGAGATCAGCAGTTACAGAAATACTCAAACCAGCCTGTCTGGAACCAAATTTTTTCCCCATTCTGATAATTAATCATTAACTGAAGCTTCTGACCCATATATGAATGATTTTATGCAATGCACTGCTGCCACACAATTGGCTGATTAGATAATCACATGATTAAGTAGGTGTACAAGCTGTTCATAATAAAGTAGCCAATCATAACAGTGGAAGTACATTGAAGTTTGAAGAAGACACTGAGGCTTACGCAGAGTGTTTCAGACAGAGGGCCACACATCATGGTAAATGATATTTTGGTACAATATAAACATTACTAACATTATAAGTGGGACCTCAGAGAAAATAATTAAATTATTTAAAAAACAGTATGCCATAACCCTTTAATAGAATTTACACAAACAAATGAATAGATTTCCTTGTACCATATGAAATGAGTCAAGGCAATCACCCCCCATAAAATGTTTGCCCATCCTTAAAAAAGCAAGTTAATATTTGTATAGTTTTGCAAATATAAAGCTATGATTGTTTGTGCCATTGGTACTTGGGTGACTAATGTATATTAAGCTGTTGAATTTATGACAAAAAAGGTCTATCTTACCCTTTGAATGTATATCCTAACTCTTTATATTCATATGTTTACATTTGAAACTGTATTACCATATTGAAGGTGTTGTAAACATGGTTTTTAAGGTTATTGTAAGGATGATGTGAGGCACCTACAGAACTAATGGCAGTTACAATCGAAATTATCTTTAAATGTCACTGAATAATTCAAGTCCTTCTGCAGGAGGAAGCCAATAAAGGTGAGTTAAATGTTCTTGTCCTGAGCATTTGCACTTTACAAGACCTGGATTTTAATCTACAGCACATCACTAATTGGAATTAGCAGTACAGTACTATTTACTATGCAATTCTTGTTCTACCTTCTGGTGTTAAGTTGCTCCACAAAAGTTGAGGCCAAAATGAATCTGTCTAGCATTAATGACTAACAAGCTAACAATGTGCCATTTAAATCTGCTTGCACTTTGACGTGTAATTAAGGAACCATTTATTTCACAACTACTTGTTAAAAGCCTTTCATGGTGCAAAAACACTGCAGTATGTGATATTTTATCATGTGCCTGTCGTGATTCAGTTTTCTTTCAGTTGAAGGACTTTCCTGCCATCTGCTGGCTCAGGATGAGACAGAAATAGTTTTTGTTTCTTAAAAGGGTTATATTATACATGTGAGTCCACACTATCAAGACATACCTTCTAGACACAACATGTATTAGGAATACAAGTGTATACTTTCTCACTGTAAAAACAAATCCTGTTTAATAATTAAAAAATAATAATAATAATGTAGCAGTGGTTGCCAGAAATTCACTGTAAAAGAACACTGACCATATTTTAGGCATTATAGGATGTCATTTTGGTGCCTGTATATTTTTCAGTTCACTACTATATATTTCATTAAATGGTAAGGTTAGGGTTAAGTTAGATCTCCTCCATGAGCATGTGACCCAATCCTACTTATGCTCTTACTGTCTCCTTTCTTAAAATAAACAAATATATAATTATTTCACCACTCTCCCTCACTTTCTTCTCTGGTTGTATTTATTTAAATTTATTTTTTTAAATTTTGTATCGCAGAACTTCTCATATTATTGCCTCCATGATGATTAGCTTTTGCCGTAGTCCTAATTTTTAAGTCACTTTTTACAAAAGTGTCTGCTGAAATGAATAAATTATATAATGTTACCAGCCTACTAGGACTACAAAATCTGCTTTGCACTTAGAAATCACCTTAATTTGAACAGTAGTTTACTGTAGAAGTTCATATATTGCCTTGTTAAACATCATACATTTTTACTGATAAATAGAAGGTTATTAATACTTTTTACTTATACATTTTTTTTTTACAACATTTTTAAAATTACATGTCATTGATGAGGTCTTTAACATTTAACATGTAATCTGTAAGTGATTGCTGAAAGGCAATGATAACAGAAGACAATTCCTTGAGAAGGCCTCAATATATTGACTTGTCGCCATCCACTGGCAGAATATATGCAGTGCATCCTGTCTACACTTCCAATAATTTAATCAACAGTGCTTGCTTTCTCAGTCAATTTCAAGAGTCAATTTTATGAGCCATAGAAAGTGTGAACATTAGAATTCAGCTTTCAGAACTGACAATTTTGTATTTGTAGTTTTTTAAATATATTTACACAGATGTATTATTTATTCATGTTTATTTTTATTGTATTTATATAGAATTCGCTGAAATACCCACATACTGTTGCCAACGGTCCTGCTTGAGCCACCGGAAGTCACCAGCTCATTAAAAATGATTGGTCTCCTGTTGCATCCTGTGATATAATCGCTGACAGTGTGAACGGGGCTTAACTCTAATTTTTAAGACATGCCAGTCAATTGCGTACTGTGGCAACTCAAAAACAAACAAAGACAATGTTAAGCTTCATTTAATGAACCACAAAGCTTTTAGCAGTGTTTGATATAATGGCAAGTAATTTTGTAGTACCAAATTAGCAATTTAGCATGATTCCTCAAGGGTAAGGTGTTGGAATGATGACTGCTGGAACCTATCTAGATTTGATAAAAACTGACTTTTGTCTTTTCAAAAAGGTGATGATTTTTTTTATGTCAGTAATGTCCTGATATACTTGATACGTGATCAGTTGCCACTTTGGTGAATTAAAATACAAATTTCCTTCCGAAACAGAAAAATTTGTACATTTTTCAAAACTTTTGGCCGCCATAGTGTCTCTTTTAAAATTATTTTTCCTTTTTTTTTTCTTTAGGAACACAACTCAATGTGATCGACAGGGAAATTAAAATGACTAAAATTCAAATCAGCAATTAGTCTGATTTGACTGATTTTATTTATTTCTGCACTGACTCGAGATCAGTTACATTATGCATTTAACACTAATTCAGGGTTTCACTGTGGTCAATGCCCCCTAGCGTAACTGTGAAACATTTAGAAACATTTCGAAACTGTTTCGTAACAGTATGACGAAGCAAAGCCTTGTTTGCTGAAATCATATGACCTGGCCAGTTTGACACGCTCCAAAGCATTGGTTTAAAACAAATGATTTGTAAAGGTTTTAAAGCTTCATGAAGTGTGTTTCGAAAGTGGCCATCACTAAATGACAGTAAGGGTGCTTACACAGGGAAAGCTCAGACAGAGTGTGGGATACACGAAAGGTCCATTTGGAAGGGGTGCACAACATAGGGTAGAGAATAAAACACAGATAGAGATGGCAATTTTAAATTTTTTGACAATGTACCAGTAAACACTGAAACTCTTCTCCGGGCTTTCTCTCCACAATTACTATCTTTTAAGCCTGATAGAGAAAGATAATAAAAAACAGGGTATGAATACACTGTGGGTGCTTCTCAATCAGAAGGCTGCAGCCTATTTAGGCTGTGTCTTTACTAGGCCATTCCTTCTGAGGTTGTAGGCTAGGCTCCTGGGTATTCAGCATTAGAATGAGACAGTCTAGTAAGTGCGCATGGCCAACAATATGCTTAGAACCATGTGTTATTTTACTTAGAAAACCCATATACTTCAGAAAACAAGAAATATTTTTTATTCACAAAGCCTTTCAAATATGAACCCTAATTTGTAAAAACTGTAAAACTTGTATAGCTTTTCAAATTCATGTAATTGCCATTTTATTTATTTATTTATTTATTTGTGCTTTTTATCTTTACATTTTTTGCATTGTCTAAACTACTTGGCCTTTTTATTTTTCCACATATAATCATTACTGCAATGCAAATAAAAACTTGAAGAGAAAAAAGTAAGTGTGCATGGCTGCATAATAAAGGTTTCCGCCTTTTTTAGATACATTGGGACATGTACAAGGGATTGAGGGTGATTGAAGGCCACGAAGGACCTACTTGATGCTTCCTATAAAATATGGCAAAGGAAGGCTGCGAAACGAGGCTGCCTTCCAAGGGTCCTCACAGTTGAAACTGCCTTCGATGGTAGCAGTAGAGGTCCAGCCTGAGGCAGCCTTCCAATTGACAATATGTTTGAGCTTGTCCGCTTGTTTGACAGCGGAGCTAGTCCTGCCTCTCCGAGATTCACATTGGTCAATGTATGCATACACCAGAGTACATTGCAGCAAAATTTTAAATGTTCTCAACTTTTGGTCAAATGATGGAGCGTCACTATCGGAAACCCTTGTGTTTTCCTTGTCCTGTCAGGATCCTGTCACTTATAGTTTATAGTTTTTGTGGCTGGATTCTGGATTCTGACACACATGTGTCTCCCTTGTTGCATGAGTGCAACACTTTTTGATTTGATTTGATTTGATTTGATTTGAGTGCACATTTTGGTTTTACATTGCCATGTCTAAATTGAACTGAAAAAAAAAATAAGAATTCAGTGTAGGTTATCAATACACTATGAGAGTGTGCAGCTTATAATTGTAAAATAAATATAGAATTGGTATTTCTTCAAATTATCTGAAAAGCAGGGAGCTGTTACACAAAAGCATATACAGTTATTCTAGTAGTTATTCTATACTAACAAATTATTTATAACTGAAACATGTTTCCTATTCTAAAGGAGAAATGTATTTATCGGTAACAAACAGCAGCAGTAAACTTTGTCATAACAAAGATTTGTTTTTTAGAGGAATTAGGATTCTGCTTTGGAATGTGTCTCCATAGGATCCTCAATGGAAATTACTTTCAGGGTGAGTAGAAAATATGATATACATTGTGTCAAAAATTGATTTATGGGTGTACATTTGACCTATGCTTCCTTTTCCTCCCTCCCTCCGGTTGTTGTAAATTATATGGTATGATGTGTTTGATCAGGTGTTATGACCTTCCTCTGAACTCAAACAAATAAACAGTTATTAAATAATAAATTTATGTAATCATTGAGATGTTTTTCAAAAACATGATAAAGTAATGTGTGTGGGGTCATATTATTTTTTATTATTATTGTAAGATTATTGTAGTATTACATTTAAATGTGTTTAAATGATGTATCTTTAATGGTGGGCAATGCTTGGTGACAAAACTGAGGTGACAAAATAATGCTTGGTGTAAGACTTTTTTCACTTTTAACAAAGTAGTGACAATGTGTTTCTAAAACAGTGGATATTGGCAGTGAACCAAACTCATTCCGATGTTAACTTAAAAATTAGAAAATGTGTTTTTTAAATAAAATTTATTAAGTTATCAAGCACAACAAAGTCAATTTAAAATGATGAATAAATGGTTTAACAAAGATAATGTTTGGCCTTAGTTTATCAAACAGGTTTATTTTACTAAAACACAATATTTAATTTTAGCTGTAGCTCTAACAAAATGTCTTACATTTTTACTTTAAACAAAGTGGTGAAAATGTGTTTCTAAAACAATGCCACTTTAAAATTATGAATAAATGGTTTAACAAAGATAATGTTTGGCATTAGTTTATAAAACAGGTTTATTTTACTAAAACACAATATTTCATTTTAGCTGTAGCTCTAACAAAATGTCTTACATTTATGAATAAATTGTTTAAGAAAGACAAAGCTTAATATTAGTTTAACAAACAGATTTATTTTACTAAAACACAATAATGTGTTACATTTATCTGTAGCTCTAACAACGTGTCTTAAATTTTTACTTTTAACAAAGTGGTGAAAATGTGTTTCTAAAACATATTATATATTGGATATGAACCAAACTCATTCAGATGCCACTTTAAAAGATAATTAATACATTTTAAGAAAGACAAAGTTTAACATTAGCTTAACAACAACATTTTAAATAAAATATCATGCATTCAATTTAAAATGTATCTTTAGCACAAAGAATCTTAAATTTTCTGTTCAAAGTCCTTTCACAAGCGCATCCAAACGATAATGTGATTCTAACAGACACTCAGACCCCCTCGGGTGGGAGGGGTTTCAGTTAAACACATACCCCTGTTCAAACATACAGGTTTTTTAATTCCCATCGTTAAAGTGTCATATCTCAACTCAACTCAACTCAATTTTATTTACAGAGCACTTTCAAAAACCGCACTGGGTACCAAAGTGCTGTACATGGAGTTACAAAAAAACAAAAAAATCTCATACATACAGCTTAAGAATACAACAAGAATTTAAAACCAATAAAAACAGGATAAGATAAAATTGACCTAGTAAAATTTATAATGCAATTAATTAAAAGCTAGGGAAAATAAATATGTTTTTAAGGCCCCCTGGAAAGAGACTCTAGACGGAGATGATTTTATGACCAATGGAAGCTCATTCCAAAGTCTAGGGGCTGCCACCGCAAAAGTTCTATCACCTTGAGTTTTAAGGCGATATCGAGGAACTGACAGACCCTGCTGTGTTTAGGAAGTATGAGTTTTTCCAATCTCTGATCCGATCTCTCTGAAGTGAAGTGAAATAGTGGATAGTTAACAACAGTATATTGACAGTACTTTTAAATTATTTAAACAAGGATTATACTATTGCTTTTGGTGTGTGTTAAGATAAGCTGTTTACAACCAAGGTATAATGTTTTCTGCCAAATATCCTGATGTCTTTCTCTGATGCGTTAACTAGATTTTGAAGACTCATTTTAAATCTTTGATCTCTCTGAAGTGTTAAAAATATGCAGAGTGAGACTTCCGGCTGAACGATAGATGGAGTAAGACGCAACTTTCGGGGCTCCTGCAACAACCTTTAATATCATGTTTTAAAGGCACTTTTTGTTGTGGAGTGCTTTTGGTGTAAATCGTATCCAATACTTTAATCTTTACTTTTTGATGTCCAAAATGCCAGCAAAATCCAAAGGCAGGAGCATTTCGTCTGCTCCGCTTCAGCAGCCTACTCCACACGCTGAATCCTCGTCTCGCAGTGATCCCCCCTCCCCCGGCGGGGGAGTTGTTATGCCCGCTGTCCCTCCCGATTTCAAGGAGGACCTCCTCTCTTCACTCCGACACGAGATGTTGGCTATTTTTAAAACTGAGCTCCAGGCGGCCCTGGGCAAAAACTTGTCCTCTATCAAGGAAGAGCTACAGACCGCAAAGTCAGAATTGACAGTCAGTATTACGAATATCCGGTCAGATGTGAGCACCTTGAAGAATACCGTGGGGGAAATGGAAACATCACTCTCCACCTGCTCTGATGACATTGCTACGCTACAGGCTAAAGTGGAGCACTTATCTGCCGAGTTGGGGAGAGTGGAAAATAAATAATAATCTGAGGATCATGGGTGTCCCTGAAGATTTGACCAGCTCTTCCACACCTGCATTTGTTTCCACTTTGCTTAAAGAGGCCTTTAAACTGGACAAAGAGCCCCTTCTGGACCGCGCTCATCGCACCCTACAGCCGAAGCCCAAACCCGGCGAGTGCCCCCGCCCCATAATCGCCCGGCTACATTATCATGCAGACTGTGAGGACATCCTGTGGCGGGCCAGAGCCCAACAACGGGTGAAGGTTGGTCACATGGTTGTCTCTATCTTTCCCGATTATACCGCGAAGACAGCCCATGCTCGTGCCGCCTTCAGTGACATCCGCCGCCAGCTTCGTGAGATACCATGAATACGGTTTGGTCTGCTTTATCCGGCACGCCCACGCATTACACATGACGGCACCGAGAGGGTGTTTAAATCCCCGGAGGATGCCAGAGCCTTCATTAGGACACCGATCAAGTAAGAAAACTGTTAACATAATAGGCTGAATATCCATCTACAGAATTGAATTGGACGACTATTAACTCTACAACACAAGATGTTACAGTGAATATGTTCCCGTGCCTTGCTCTTTCATTGTTTAGTTTGCAGGGGCATTGTTTGACTATTACTATTGGGTCAACAGCTGTTAGCTTTTTTGTTAGGGATTTGACTCCTTGTGGAGTTTGCACTGGGTTCTCCATCGTTTGGGGATGGGGACGATGTAAGTGCTATGGTGGGAGGGGGTTGGGACTGTTCACTGTCTTGCCAGTTTGGCCTACCAAGTGTTTGTTTGGAGTGTGTGTGTTTTCTTTTTATTCTTCTTTTTTTCTCCCTCTCCCTTTTTGTTTCCTCTCCCCTTTTCCTTCTCTCATAGGCATTGCTTCGTTTTCATTTTCTTCCAACTGTAAGCACTTAACAAATGGCCATTAATACTGGATACTCTGGCTCACATGTGAACTTTGTGAGCTTGAATATTAAAGGTATGGGGAGCCCTAAAAAAAGATCTAGGATATTTGCTCATCTGAAACGGCTCAATGCGGACATAGTGTTTCTACAATAAACTCATATGCGCACCACAGACCAAGTTAGGCTTAAATGTCCATGGATTTCTGAGGTGTTTCACTCTAATTTCAACTCTAAGGCCAGAGGGGTTGCCATTTTAATTGGTAAGTCAACTCACTTTTCATCGTCTAAAGTAATATCAGATGAAAATGGCAGATACTTAATAATTTCAGGTACATTGTTGCATGTCCCTGTATTATTAGTTAATATTTACGCCCCAAATTTTGATGACCCTTCATTACATAATACTCTCCTTATATTTGGACCGCTCTACTTCCAAGACCATGACACACTCACTAATGTCAAGTACGCTCTCTGATTTCATGGCCAAGAATGGTTGCATTGATCCTTGGAAATTCTATAATCCCAGTATCAAGAAATATTCTTTCTTTTCGCAGATGCATAAGTCCTTCTCTAGAATTGATTATTTTTTCATCAACGCCAAACTTATTTCCAAAGTGTCGATGGTTAAATATCATTTGATTGTGATTTCTGATCATGCCCCTCTTTCTTTGGATATTCAGCTTTCCCCCCAACCCCGATATTCAACACCGTGGAGGTTAAATACTCTGCTTTTGTCAGACAACAAATTTAATACATTCATTGCAGCTTCGATTGATGACTTTATTGAAATCAATCAGAATGAGGTTGAACCTATTTCTTGTTCTCTGCTGTGGGAATCACTAAAAGCGTACTTACGGGGCCAAATAATTTCCTACACCGCACATAAACAACAATCAAATTATTTGGCCCCGTTTGTACGCGTTTTGTGATTTACAGCCAAACTTCAAGAGCTATCGACTAAAATTGATGAAATAGATTGACATTTGGTCATTTGCCCCTCTTCTGCCTTACTTAAAGAGCATGTTGACTTACAGACTGAATTTGACCTCATTAGTACTGCTGATGCAGAGTGTCTTCTTCTACGTTCACGCTCCGCATATTATGAACATGGCGATAAGGCGAGCCGACTCTTGGCCCACCAACTGCATCGCCAGGCAACCTCGCGCATGATCCCTCAAATAAAAGATTCATTTGGCATACTCCATACAGACCCTAATACCATTAACTCACTGTTTTGCTCATTTTATTTCTCCCTGTATACGGCTGAATTTCCATCTGGGACTTCTGAAATGAATGCTTTTTTAAGCAGTTTAAATTTCCCTACCATTAACCCGGATGTTGCTAAAGATCTTGATTCACCATTAACCTTAGAGGAAATCAACCCAGCCATAAATAGCATGCAAAACAATAAAGCTCCTGGCCCTGATGGATTCCCAGTAGAAATTTGGATTCCCAGTAGAAATTTTCAAAAGATTTAAATCTAAACTGTCCCCTTTACTGCATTCTGTATATAAGGAATCTCTGCAGGATGGCTCTCTACCTCTTACTTTACGACAAGCTTCTATAAATCTGCTTTTAAAGACAAAGATCCAAATCTCTGCAGCTCTTATAGACCCCTCTCCTTGATAAATGTGGATGCTAAGATTCTTGCTAAGGCTTGGAAAGAATTCTTCCTATCATAGTTTCAGAAGAACAAACTGGATTTATAAAGGGGCATCAGCTATTTTACAATGTCTGCACCCTTTTAAACATTATCTACTCCAAACCCTCCTCTACAACCCCTGAAGTAGTGATCTCGGTCAACGCTGAAAAAGCATTCAACGGGGTTGAATGGGACAACCTGCTTACTGTATTACATAAATTTGGTTTGGGTGATACATTTATTGCTTGAATACGCCTTCTGTACACATCCCCACAAGCTAGTGTCTCCACCAATGGTATACAATCAACTTATTTTACTTTATCCCGTGGCACTCGACAGGGTTGTCCCTTGTCTCCTTTACATTTTGCATTAGCTATAGAGCCCCTGTCAATCTATATGAGGTCCTCCCCCTCTTTCATTGAGTTATCACGTTTGGGAATGGAAATTAAACTATCTCTTTATGCGGATGATTTATTACTGTATATTTCCTGCCCAAGTAGTTCTTTACCAGGAATTCTCTCCTTTCTTCAGAGATTTGGTTCATTTTCAGGTTATAAAGTTAATATTTCCAAGAGTGAGAGCTATCCGGTTAATACTTTAGCATCACAATTAAATCAATCTGATATCCCTTTCAGTCTGAGCCCCTCTGGCTTTAAGTATTTAGGAATTAATATAACCAGAACACTATCTTCACTTTTTTCTGCTAACTTTTCCTTGTTAATGTCTAAAATCAAAACTGACCTTCAGCGATGGAGGTCTTTACCTCAATCGCCTATAGGAAGAATTAACACAGTAAAAATTTATATTCTGCCTAAGTTCCTCTTTTTATTCCCAATTTCTCCCTCTATTCTTATCTAAACATTTTTTTTTAGGTCTATTGATCGGGACATTTCTAGCTTTTTATGGTGTGGTAAGCACGCAGAATAAGTAAGCCAATGCTTCAGAGATCTAAACTCAATGCTGGCCTTTCTCTCCCAAATTTCCAGCTGTATTACTGGGCATCACAGATTCATAAAATCTTATTTTGGTCGAGACCAGCGCATTCCCCATGGTGTACGTTTGAGGTACATTCATGTAGCTCGTCCTCTTCAATGGCTCTGCTTACCTCATCTATTCCCACCAACTTCTCCGGCTTTAAAGATAACCCAATTGTTAGATCAACTCTAAAAATCTGGTACCAGTTCAGCAAGAATTTTAAATTTGTTTCTGCGTCTACCTTAGCTCCGTTACTGAAAAATCACTCATTCCAACCTGCACTATCTGACACCACATTTGCTATCTGGCATGACAAAGGTCTTAAAACCTTCAAAGATTTCTATAGGGAAGGTGTTTTTCGTAATTTTGCAGATTGTCGAGTGAATTTCAGCTTCCACCGTCCCATCTTTTTCACTATTTTCAAGTTAGACACAGCGCAAAATCATTGTTTCCTACTTTTCCCTCCTCACCCCCAAATCAATTATGGGATGATTTTCTCTCTTCTGACCCTCTTCAGAAATCTTTTATTTCAAGAATTTATAACAAACTTTTATCTTACGATAGCTTGCCTATTACAAAAGTTAAGGTTGCTTGGGAGGACGATCTGGGGTTGACCCTACATGAAACCTGGTGGGACGTTGCCCTTAACAAGATCCACACAAGCTCATTTTGTGCTCGTCTCTCTTTGATACAGTTCAAGGTAGTGCACAGGATTCATTTCTCCAAGACGAAATCCATAAAGCCTCCTTCCAGCACTCAGTGGCTCAGGGATGTAATGTCTTTTCTAAAATTGGAAAAGATTAGGTACTCTCTGGATGCCAACTCAGATAAGTTTCACAGTAAGTGGCAGCCTTTCTTAGCCTTCTTCAAGTCTCTGCCATTTTTGTCTTCAGATTGAGGGGACAGGGGACCCCCCACCCCTTTTTTTTTATAAAAATTTAAAATTTTATTAAAAATTTTATTTCGTTTATTAATTTATTTTAATTGTTATTTATTTATTCCTTTTTTATTATTATAGTTATTATTCAATTATTATTATTATTTTTTGTTTTGTTTTATTTATTTATTTTTGTTTGTTTTTGTTAGCTATTGATATTTTTTGAGTATGTATGAATGTGTGTTCTAATCTGTACACAAAACAAGTATGGCTCTCATTTTGTTGATTCACTAAGACATACGAAATAATTTCTGTAACATTGTGCCATAGCTTTCAATAAAAATATTGAACAAAAAAAAAATATTCAGAGTATCTGTTAATACATACAGAACACCTAGTCAACCTTTAAAAACTGTTTATTGTGATTTGTTAACATAAGGTATTTACAACGTAACTTTAAGGGGCCAAACCAGGGAGGTTTGCATTCCATGGATAAAATAAGTTGCTGGTTTTCTCTGATGCGAAACTAGATTTAGAAGTGTCATTTTATATCTTTGATCTGATCCTCTCTGAAGTGTTAAACAGATTCTGAATATTTTACACCAAAAAAATGGGGTGGCATATTGACAGTCCTTTTAAATTATTCAAGCATAGATTATACTATCAAACCTACCAATATTTCTAATTTCTATTTCTAAAAGAGTTTTTTTTAACTAAATATACATCCAATCATTATTTTTCTCAATGAATCTTTGTGCTGTATATCGGGGGTTAATACATTTCAAAGTCAAATATAAATCTGCTATTAAAAATAAACTAAAACAATCAATAATATTTTAATTAAAAACGGCTACTGAGTTAAATCACAGGAGAGTAAGTCTTTCGGTCATTAAACATATGTAACATAAACTACCGCAATAGAGCAATTTACTTGAATCATTGCATTGAGTATCATTATGAAATTGTTGTGTATGCCAAAATAATACATTCTGATGATTGTGTTCATACTCGCAAAAGATTTGGCAAATGCAATGTAAGTTTTACAAGTGGTAAACTTGAGAGACAAAAGCGGGGATACAAAAATCAAAATGAAGTATTGAGACATGAGAAAATTAAAATGACTATGAAGCTTTATAGAGCCAATGAAGCTCACAGAGAAAATGTCAAACGAAGTGCAAGTTCTCGATTTGAGACTGATGAAAATGATAGAAGTAAACTTAAAAAGTACACTGCTAAAAAATATGCAACCAATAAGCAACATCATATCAATGTAAAAGAACAGAGCAGACAGAAGTATGCAACTAATGAGCAACATAGATTTTTTTTAAACAGGTGAGTTAACAGAAGTATGCCAATGATGAAAAGCATTGTTTGAATAAGAAACAACTGATTAGAAACAAGTATGCAAAAAAACAAGGAACATCATACAAGATTAAAACAAGCAGTGGGAGATAATTATGCAAACAATAAATAGTATCGCAATAAACTGAAAACACGATATAGATGTGTTTATGTCAATAATAGAAAACAATTGTTTTTGCACAAATACATAACATAAATTATGTAACTGAAGCATTTAGAGAAAAAACAAGCAGTGGTCCTGACTTTTTATGTTCTGTGTGTCATCGTCATCTTTTTAGACACCAAGTAGTAAAATGTAATGAAGAGAAATATTCAAGAAAATGTTCCATTTGGGAATGATTTCTAAACAATGTATTACTCACAGTTATGTCCACAAATGTTGCAACAAATGTGCTGAAGACTGTCACATTAAAAAGGGGCCCAGAGGTACTCTGTGGATTTGTTACAGTCACCATAGGAAAGTTATGATGATAGATTGCCTGATGAAAGTGTTGCAAACAGGTAGTATTTGGACCCTGTCCCACAACAGCTTAAAAGTTTAAAGAGTTTAGAACAGTATTTAATTGCAAGACACATTTCATTTATGAAGATGCTTGCAAAGCCAAAAGGGGTAAAAATGATGACCATTGACCAGTCACATGTGTACCATCTAATTTTGCAGAAAGATTCAAAGTACTTCCAAGAACAGAAGACAGAAATTGTATGATTTGTGTGAAACTGAAGAGAAAGTAAACGTATAAAGGCCACTATGAATACCAGTATGTGCAGGAATAAAATCCAGGATGCTTTAGGGTATTTGCAAGAAAATAACAAATTTTATAATGATATTGAGTTTAATAAATGATGAATGGTTTAACTAGCTAAGTAAAAATGAGGACAATCCTCTAATGCCTAATGATCATCTAAATGAATCAGTACATGTTAAGAATGAAGAAGCGGCTGAGTTAAAATCGGATGATGATAACATTGATGAATCACTTTATGATAAACAACAACATGGCATGCTTATGGATGAATGTTTACAGCCAGTTGATATAGCCCAAGAGGTTTTTAGATCAACACTTTAATGGTATATTATATATTGCTCTTGCAGAAGGTGACAGTCCTGTTAGATTAAGAGATGTAACAAATTAAGCCAAATGTTCCCCAGTTTGTTCCCAAAAGGTATAGGTACTTTTCGTGAACCACGAAATTGTGTAGGTATTAAAATACAAGCATTCTGGAAGGTTTGCAAAAAATCTGGATTACATTTTCTTTGGTTAGTATTTATCAGAGATAAATCAATTCCCCGTCTGTCGCTCACTTCAACGTTGTGTCGAAGAAGCGACACTAGGAGTCTCTCTTGAGCAGCGAATATACCTCTGATCTATGAAAAAAGGCCAATGAGAAGTTGGTAGACAGAATTTGCATGTCCTGCCCCCGGACATATGCGTATAAAGGCGGGGAAATGCGTCTGTTTCATTCAGAAATTTTTTTCGGAGCCGATGGTCGTGTATGCAGCAAATCACAATCCTGTTCCTCTACTTCTGAGCGATACTGCTGTTGGATTTACGGCGCACTCCAGTGGCTTTCTCCTTCTCTGCACAGCAGTGCAGTTTGCCCCTGGGCGCTTCGGCAGCGCAAAATGTTTTGATAAAAGAGTGATTTTCTCTAAAAGAGTATTTACACAGCGGTGTTGAATGTCCTTTTCAGGACGCGCCTTATAAAGATGCCTTTCCGCCCCTGTGTAGTTCCTGGATGAGGTAGAGTGCTCTCCACGGCCACAGGTGCTGTCTCGTGTGTCTGGGCTGTGATCACACCGAGGCAGCGTTTGTGGATGTTCATGTTCTCACTGCGAGAGCATGACCATGGCAACGTTGCGGTCACGGCTTTCCTTCAACTGAAGGAACGCCACTCCAGCCGCCCCCCCGCATTACTTCTTCTTCCCACGGGATTGAGGACAACGCGGTTGGCGATGGAGGCAATCTGGGAATGGCACGGGCTCGGTTTCACCGGGTACACCTCCGCGAACATCCCGCCCCCCCAGCATGCTTGTTGACTCCTGTCCAGGCTCGAGGCAACAGTGGCTCGCCTCACAGCCAGCCTGCCTATACTCTGGAGCCCCCCGAGCTGGATGAGCTCGCTGCTGCATCGGAAAGCAGTCCGGCATCTGAAGTGGGTGACTTGTCTGGGCTGCCGCCTTCGGGCCAGCACGCCCAGGCTGAGGCCGATACCCAGATGTCCAACATGCTTGCCCAGGCCGCCACCAGCGCGGGGCTGGACTGGAATCCTCCATCCTCCCACAGCCGTCGTGGCTGGATGATTAGTTCCCGGAGTCTGCGCGCCAGTCACAGCCAGCCCCCCAACCCCGGGCCCTTTTTTTCCCGGAGGTGCATGATGAGCCAACGACTGCATGAAAAGCACCCCTCTCAACTCGTCACAAAGCCCCTCGCTCATCCACTCTCACTACCCTCGACGGCAGAGCGGCCCAGGAGTACACAGTGATTCCCCAGGTGGACAGGGCGGTTACGATCCACCTATGCCCCGAGATCGCCACCACCTGGCAGGGTCGCACTGTGCTCCCCTCCAAGGCCTGTAGGATGATGTTGTCATTGGCCGCCAAAGCCTACAGCGACACCAGACAAACCGCTTCCGCCCTGCATGCCATGGCCCTCCTGCAAATCCACAAGGCCAAGGCACTCAAAGATCTGCACGAGGGTAGTCCTGATCCCGACGTGCTGCACGAACTGCTCTCAGCGACCAACCTCGCCCTTATGGCCTCGAAGGCCACAGTGCAGTCATTTGAGGAGGCGATGGCCACACTTGTGGTACCGGAACATCATTTGTGGCTGAACATGGTTGAGATGTGCGAGACGGACAAGAACTTTTCCCAGTTCGGCTTCTTCGGCAACACTGTTGAGGACTTTGCCCAGCAGCTCTCCATGGTGAAAAAGCAGACAAAGGCCATTTCACATATCTTGCCCTGCCGCAGACCTGCCACCACGGGCCAAGCCCCATCTGCTCGCCGAGGGCGTCCTCCTGTGGCTAAAAAACATGCAGCTCCGCCTCAACCTGGGCCCAGCTCTCAGCCCCTGCGTCGAGTGCCCCACAGGATGCACACGCCCCCCATCTCACAGACCCCCTTGAGGACCCGGATGGCGCTCCTGAGATGATCGAACCAGAGACAGACGTCAGCCATGTCATGCCCCCCCCCCCCACACCTTTCAGAGGCGTCCGCTTTACCGCAGTACACGGCAAACATGCCCAATCCTTGCGCGTGGAAATCACGACCTTCTTACTCAAAGATGTGATAGAGCCTGTCCCTCCAACAGAAATGAAGAAGGGTTTCTACAGCCCTTACTTCACCGTATCCAAGAAAGGCGGCGGCTTACAACCGATCTTGGACTTGCGAGTTTTCAACCGGGCCTTCCACAAACTCCCGTTCAAAATGCTCACGCAAACACATCTTGCATCCGGCATCTAGATTGGTTCGCAGTGGTTGATCTGAAGGATGCGTAATTCCACGTCTCAATATTGGCTTGACATCGATCCTTTCTACGGTTCACATTCGACGGCCAGGTGTATCAATACAAGGTCCTCTCCTTTGGCATGTCCCTGTCACCTCGCGTCTTTACGAAGGTCGCAGAGGCAGCCCTTCCCCCTGCTCCGAGAAGCCAGCATCCGCATACTCAACTACCTCAACGACTGGCTCATCCTGGCCCACTCCCGAGGGTTACTATGCACTCGAAGCACAGCGTTTCACTGTCTGGGGAGTATCTTTCAATTTTGAGTTTGTTTTCATAATGGATGGATTACAAGGCAACTACACGGACATGGCAAAAGAAAGACGAGAGATAATGGACAGAGCAACGGATAAAAGACAACAAGATGGGCAATGGCGAATGGATTATAATGAGAGGATATATTCAAAGGAGGCTACAGTGATTGTGGATCTGACAGAAATGAGAGATGCGAGGGCAGAAGATATAATGAAAGCGGTGAATGAAAGGCTCGGGGGAGGGAAGATTTTAGCGGTGAGACCAAGACAAAGGAAGAAATATGAAGTTACATTGGTAAACAAAGATGCGTGTGATGATCTGGACGAGGGACTGATGATAAAAGAGAAACTGTGTGAAATTAGAAGACTGCTTGACAAGAGAGTATGTGGTTTCTTTTATACATTTGCCTGTCTACATTGGGGACTCAGAGATTTTAGATAAACTACAGACTTGGGGAGTTACACCTGCATCTGTTATCAAGAGGAGAGTGTGCCCGGGCACAGACATTGCTGACGGTACAAGGTACCTAAGGGTTAAATTCCCAAAGGAGGTTACATCCCTGCCATATAATACAAAATTTGATACTGAAGAAGGCACTCAATACTTCCGGATCATGCATGATCCTCAGGTTAAAACCTGTCGATTGTGTATGAATCTGGGACATATGTTCAAAGATTGTCCTGAGTTCAAATGCTATCAGTGTGAAGAACAAGGACATTTTGTACAGGATTGTTATGCAGTTAAGTGCCCGGACTGCAGAAAGGTGATGGTAAGATGCGAGAGTTGGATGGAAGAAGAGAATGAATCAAGGCATGCAGAGTCAGACGATGTAGGTGGGCAAATGCTGAAAGAAATTGAACAGGAAAATGCTAATGAGACTGAAAAAGAAGGAGGGAATAAAGAGATTAATGTGGAGAATCAGAAGGAGATTGAAGAGAAAAGACAGGAAACAGCAATGGAAGAAGGAATCTGGACACCATTTAAAATATCACAAGAAACAATGGAAGAGATGGAGAGGCAAGGACATGAACTAAACGATGAAGAAAAGGAAAAACTAGAGACAAATGAGAAAGGAGCAGAGAAAATGGACTGCAGAAAGGACAGAAGGGAGACATTAAGAAGACGAACTGTTAAGGTAATACCAAATGTGGATTTCTGCCAAGAAAAAGAGACTTTTAAGAAAAGTGTAAAGAAATGAATATGTGGGAAAATAGATTTAAAGTGCTGCTGGAGGATGAGGAGGAAGAAGGTGACTAAGAAAACAGAAATGTTTGTTTTTAAGTATTTATTTATTTAATTTTTATGCTTTTAAATATTGTATCGTGGAATGCTAGGGGTTTACTGAACATGGAGAAATTTGAAAAGATGGGGGAGTTATGCAAAGAAGCTGATGTAATTTTATTGCAAGAAACAAATTGGAAAAATGAAAGTGTTAAAAGGTTACAAACTAATCCAACTAAATGGGATGGTAATATACATTTTAACAATGGAGATGAGATAGCAGGTAGGGGGGTAGCTATTTTAATTAAAAGAGGAATATGTGAAAAAGAAAAGGTAATATTTGATGATAAAGTGGGGAAAAGTATGGCTTTGAAAATAGAAAAAGGAGAAGAGGATTTTATTATTTATAATATGCATGCACCAAATGAAGAAAAAGAAAAGGTTGAATTTTTTTAAAAAAAGTGAATTTTAATTTAAAGGTTATTTTAATATGGGATTTAATACTGTTTTTAGATCTGGCAATTAAGATGGTTTTTAAAGCAGATAAAGGGAGAGAGGAGTTGGTGAAAATAATGGCAGACTTTAATTTAATAGATGTGTGGAGAGAAAGAAATAGAACCAAGAGGACATTTTCAAGCATACAAAGGGTAATGAAGGAGATGAAACGAAGTAGAATTGATTATGTTTTATGCAATGGGGACATAGAGGGAAGTATCAAAAATGTATTTTTATAAAGAAGTTTGTTTTAGTGATCATTCATTTTAAAATGTGAAATTAGATTCTACAATAGTGAATAGAGGAGCAGTGGTATGAGTTCTAAATGCAGACATTTTAAAGGACGAATTTTACAAAGAAAGAATTAAACAGATATTAGAAACCAGTAAAATGAATGGAATGTACTTAGAAGAAAAAAGAATATGGTGGGATAATGTGAAATTAGACATAAAGACATCTCAATCCAATATTGTAAAAGTCTAAGAAAAGCGAAAAAGAGTAAGGAAATGGAAATAAGAAAAGAGCTGGAAAAGAAACAAAAAGAATAGAGGAAAATCAGAAGGAAGGAGAATTAGCTAAAATGTTAATGATACAAGATCAATTAAGAGTAATGGAAGATGAAAGGTGTAAGGGGGCTATCATTAGAAGTAAGGCAAAGTATGTTGTGGAGGGGGAAAGGAGCACAAAATTATTTTTTAATCTAGAGAAAAATAGACAGAGGGCTAATTTAATGAAGGAGGTGTTAGACAAAAATGGAGAAATAAAACGAGGAACAGAAGAGATTTTAATAACAGTAAAGGATTTTTATAAAGACATGTTTGAGAGACAAGGGATAGATAAAGAAGAAGAAAAAAATAAAACGTTTCTGTGGAAGACAAGGTTATATGTGATGCAGAGATAATGGAAGAGGAAATAGATAACGCAATAAGGCAATTAACTATTGGGAAGAGCCCAGGTATAGATGGATTAACAAATGAGTTTTACAAGAATTTTAGAGAAAAAATATTACAGATTTTAAAGGAAGTTTATGATGAGATTTTTAAAAAAAGAGGAGTTAAGTGAAAGAATGAAGATAGGGATGATCAAAATGATTTATAAAAAAAGGGGGAATCCAAGCGATCTTGAGAACCATAGGCCGTTAACAATGCTAAACACAGATTTTAAAGTTTTAGCAAAAGTTTTAGCCAATTGACTAAGGAAAGTTTTACCTAAAATCATAAGCACCACACAGACGTATGGAGTACAGGGAAAAGATATATTGGATATAGTTCAGAGTATAAGAGACACAATGTTTAATATGAAGGAGAAAAATAGGAATGGATATTTAATTAGCTTGGATTTAGAGAAGGCATTTGATCGAGTGGAGCATGAATATTTATTCAATGTTCTTAAAGGGTTTGGATTTGGGGGAAATTTTAGAAAATGGATTAAGATTTTTTTATTCAAATATTTTAACACGTATTAAATGTAATGGGTTTTTATCTGAGTGTTTTCACCGACAAGATCCATAAGACAAGGATGTCCGCTGTCTGCCTTACTTTATTCACTAGTAGCTGAGCCCCTTGGTCTAACAATGAAGGCGGACAGTGAGATAAAAGGTATCCGGATAGAGGAAAGCACTGAACATGAGCCAATATACCAATATGCAGACGATACAACCTTGTTGGTTGAGGATGTTCAAAGTGTTATGAGGACAATGGGGATTTTAGAGAAATATTGTAAAGGTTCAGGAGCAAAAGTGAATGTAGATAAGAGTGTATATATGAGGGTTGGGAGTGTGGAGCCATTACATCAGCACATACAATTTAAAGAAGAAGAAGAACATATTAAGATTTTAGGAATTTGAGTGGGGCTGGATTTTAATAAAGCCGATGTTCTTAATTGGGAGGGAGCTTTAAAATGTATAGAAAAAAGATTTAGGAAATTAAGGAATTTAACATTGAAGGGAAAGGTTTTAGTGATAAATGCATTAATGCTTTAAAAAATCTGGTATGTGTTGAGTGTAACCCCATTGCCCCATGGGTATTTTAAAAGAATAAAAGAAAGTGTTTTAGATTTTTTATGGGGAAAAGGACGAGTAAAGATTGCATATGATACGCTTATTGGAGGAACTGAAGAGGGAGGACTTGGGCTTTTAGACATTAAGAATTAAATTAGTGAAAAGTTTCTTAGACATAAAGAGAAAAGTAATGTGGAAAAATGTTTTGGAATATTTTTTAAAGAAATGTGGTTATTTTAACATGGAATGTAATGTATTGTGGATGAAAACAAAAAAAGATATGTTGTCTGGAATACCAAAATTTTATGAAGAAGTTTTAGAAGCCTGGGGAAAGTTTTTAGATAATTTATTGATTTTACCAAAAGGAAGAACACAATTGCTAGAACAACCACTGTTTTTAAATCCGAATATTACAAAGGATGGAAATGTAATTTATAAAAAAATATGGTGGGATGGTGGACTAAGACAAGTAAAAGATGTTTTATATGAAGTAATTAAAGGTTATCTTCCAATACAAGCAATTGTGGATACAGTATCTGAAAGAGAAGGAAATGTGGGAAAAGGAACACTAGTAAAACAGTTTGATGAGTTGAAGAAAGCCATACCAAAAGAATGGGTGGAAATGATTGACAAAAACGAAGAGACAGAGAAGAGGGATATGCCTGAACTGTATTTTAAAAAGAAAAAATGATATGTAAAGTGAAAGATTTTTATTTCGTTTTTAGAGAAATGGCATTCAAAAAACCTGTGGCTAACAATTACTGGAAAGAGAGATTTGATGATCTAAATGAGAACGAAATATGGAGAAAGGTGGGAATGAAATACGTGGAACCAATTTTATAGAATTTTAATTTTTTATTAAGACATAATTGCATTTTAACAGAAATGAGATTGTGTACAATTGGATTACAAAGAAATGCAACTTGTAAAGTTTGTATGAAAAATGAAGAAGGTCTTCTACATTTGTTTTTTTATTGTGAAAATTTGAGTGATTTTATGAAAAAATTAAAAATATTGCTAAATCTTTACTGAAACAGAAATATGATGAGGATATGATACAAAAAAAATGGGAAAATGTTTTTATTTGGTGTAAATAGTAAAGATTACAATGTGTTTTTAATTTTTTGGTAACAATTGCCAAGCATGGAACATGGCTAAGGCGAAACATTGCAAAATATGAAAAAAGAAAGGTAAATGTATGGAGCCTGTTTAAAAACAAAATGGAAACAACAGTAAAATTATTATGTGAATATTTTTTAATGAATGATAAAAAGGATGATTTTATTGACATTTTTGTAGAAGGGAACCCTATGATTGAATATAAAATGGATGGTGTAACTTGGTTTTGGGAGAAATATGAATGAAGTTGTGTATGTTTCAATGCTATGTATGTATGTTTAAAAGAAAAATGAATCAACTTGCTTAATGTAAAAATGTTTTTAATATAATTTATATTTTTTTAAACTAATTTAAAAAAAAAAAGCTAAAAAAAAAAAAAGTTCTGATTTTGGATTTGGGTGTAAAAGTGTAAAAGTGTCTCATGTTCAAATCCAAGAATAGCTTGTCCTTGCCCTTAGATCTTCAAACTTGATCCCATGGGGTGCAAAGTTTTAATGTCAGCATTAAAACTTGTTAGCTCAAGATGGCGCCGAGTATGGCTGCTTCGTCGCAGGCTCCGTCAAAACACTGCAGTTTACTGTTTGTTTTGTTTACAGTTTTGTGTTTTTCTGTCTTGGATGTTGTCTGCCTTATTGTGTACGACAGACAAACGCTTTTGGACATTGGTTCGGCAATCACACACCAAAAACCGGTCTTCAAATTCCTCAATGCCGACCCGCGGTTTACAAACATGCCAGCAGAGCCCTTTGTCTGGGCTGCCCGGCTGCGGAAACGCAGAAGGAAAAGGGGAAAAAGAGCCGGCGTTCTCATCAGAGTAAGACGTAGCGCAAATCGACCCCCGCTACCCAGTATACTACTGGCAAATGTTCAGTCTCTGGACAACAAGCTCTGCAAGCTGAGAGCGCGGATCTCTTTCCAACGAGAGATGAGAGATTGCTGTGTTATCTGTCTTACGGAAACATGAATGTCCGCGGAGATTCCAGACTCGGCCATCGAACCCACGGGTTTCTCCGTGCACCGAGCGGACAGAGCAAAAGACCTCTCAGGTAAAAGCAGAGGTGGAGGTGTACGTTTTATGATCAACAAATCATGGTGTGATCAGAGGAACGTACATTTTATCAGGTCTTTCTGCTCTCCTGATCTAGAATATCTCATGCTTCTGTGTCGACCATTCTGGCTACCGAGGGAATTCCCAGCGGTCATTATCACTGCTGTGTACATCCCCCCACAAGCCGACACAGACCGGGCACTCAGGGAACTGTATGGGAGTATAAGTGAGCAGGAAACCGCGCACCCTGAGGCCGCGTTCATTGTTGCTGGGGAATTCACCAAAGCCAATTTTAAAACAATAGCACCAAAATACCACCAACACATCAGCTTCAACACACAAGGAGAACAGGTTTTGGATCATTGCTATTCTCCTTTCCAGGATGGCTACAAATCCCTCCCCCGCCCACCATTTGGCAAATCCGACCACTCTTCCGTTCTGCTTCTGCCCGCTTACAGGCAGAAACTGAAACGGGAAGCACCCACCCTCAGAATGATCCAGTGCTGGTCGGACCAATCAGACTCTGCGCTACAGGACTGATTTGATCACGCGGACTGGGAGATGTTCCGGTCCACCTCCGATGACGACATCGAGGTTTACGCTGATAGCGCAACGTGTTTCATCAGAAAGTTCCAACAAAAACAATACGGATCTACCCCAAACAGAAACCATGGGTTAACGGCGATGTTCACACGGCACTTACTGCGCAGACCTCCGCTTTTAATTCCAGGAACACGGAGGAGCGTAAACAAGCTAGTTATGCCCTCCGTAACTCCATCAGTGCAGCAAAACGCCAGTACAGGCAAAAAATTGAAGGACAGTTCAACACCACTTACTCTAGAAGTATGTGGCAGGGAATTAACACCATCACGGACTACACACGGAATAGAAACTCCCCCGGACGAGCTTAATACATTTTATGCTCGTTTCGAGGACAATAACACCGCCCTCGCGGAGAGAGTACTCGCGGCTGACGCTACAGAGGTTGGTTCACTCTCCGTCTCTGTTGCGGATGTAACCCGATCCTTTCGACGGGTGAATATCCGTAAAGCCGCGGGTCCAGATGGTATTCCGAGCCGCATCATCAGAGTGTGCGCGAACCAACTGGCTGGTGTTTTTATGGACATTTTCAACCTGTCCCTCTCCCTGTCTGTAGTCCCCACATGCTTCAAAACATCAACCATTGTGCCTGTACCGAAGCAATCAAAAATCACTTGCTTAAATGACTGGCATTCCTGTTGCTCTGACCCCCATCATCAGCAAATGCTGATTTGAGAGGTTTATCAGAGATTACATCTGCTCTGTTCTGCCCACATCTTTGGACCCATTACAGTTTGCCTACCGCAACAACTGCTCCACTGATGATGGACTTCAGGAAGAAAGAGAGAGAACACAGCCCCATCACCATTAATGGAGCACCGGTGGAGAGAGTCAGCAGCTTCAAATTCTTCGGTGTCCACATCACTGAGGAACTCACATGGTCCGTCCACACTGAGGCCGTTGTGAAGAAGGCTCACCAGCACCTCTTCTTCCTGAGATGGCTGAGGAAGTTCGGAATAACCCAGCACATCCTCACACGGTTCTACACCAGCACTGTAGAGAGCATCCTGACTGGCTGCATCACCGCCTGGTACGGCAATAGCACTGCCCACAACAGCAAAGACCTGAAAAAAGGGTGGTGCAAACTGCCAGAAACATCATCGGAGGTGAGCTTCCCTCCCTCCAGGATATATATAACAGGCGGTGTGTGAAAAAAGCTTGGAGGATCATCAGAGACTCCAGACACCCGAGTCATGGGCTGCTCTCACTGCTTCCATCAGGCAGGTGGTATCGCAGCATCAGGACCCGCACCAGCCGACTACATGACAGCTTCTTCCCCCAAGCAATAAGACTTTTGAACACATGATCTCTCACGATCAACAATCAGCACTGCACTTTATTAATCTTCATTCTGTCAAATATATTCTCCCCAATTCAATTAGTGCATATATATTTTTATATACCCTTATCTAGTGTATGTGTATTCTACATTGTGTGTAATGTGTACATTTGATATGTAAATTGTTGTGTAATTATGTGTACATTTGTTATGTAAATTGTGTTTTGTAAATATGTTGTTTATTGTAAAGTGGTTTATGTCTCATCACTGTCATTACTGCAATGTTACTCGGAACAGCACACAAGACTTTCACCTACTGTTGCACTCGTGTACACAGTAGTGTGACAATAAAGTGATTTGATTTGATTTGATTTGATTTTGATTACAAACAAGCAAGGATTTTCTGTGAAAATGGGCAGCGACAAAGCTATGACAAGGCCGGTTAGCTCAGTTTGTTAGAGCGTGGTGCTAATAACGCCAAGGTTGCGGGTTCGATCCCTGTACGGGCCAGGTTGGCTTTTGATCTGAATCTTCTAGAAAAGTTAGGAGAGCAATAGACAGATAAAAAAAGATCCCCGCTTAGATACAGACTAAGATACATGGCCTGTTTCAAACTCCTTACCAAACAGCAATAATACTCACAAATTCTTTTCAGCAGTAAATGCAGATGGTGTAATTGTTAGCACTTTAGATTTTGAATCCAACAAGCTGAGTTCAAATCCTGGTGGAACCTCCTTAGGATCTTGTGGCCAAAAACAGAGTTTGGCTGTTGAAATCCCAATCAAGAGGCCAAAAATTGGCCTTTTTCTTGCCATTTTCAACAAAACATATTTTTCGTCCAAACCCAGGAGAGTGCAAGTTGTTAATGTAGGTTCCATGGTGTAATGGTTAGCACTCTGGACTCTGAATCCAGTGATCCAAGTTCAAATCTCGGTGGGACCTTTGGTGCCCATTTCACCGACACAGCACCAAATCAAAAGAATTTTTCAAAAGCAGTGATCCTCCAAATCTCCAGAATGAAAGAGATCAACAGGAGAATGCAGATCGACACCCTGTGTCAAGAGTGAATTTTGTGGTAAAAAGTTTAGCACCCATGAAGAATTTGACGTGCTATCTGTTCCCAAGTAAAATTCATTGCAAATTAAATTTGTGTTTCGAGAAAGAAAGAAATGAAGATGACTGAGCGCTACATAAGAAAAGGAACAAATCAAAAGATAAATATAGCTGCAAGCAGCAATGCGATTCCTCCTCAAATGGCAATTCATTTAAAATTGATCAGTAGAGGGTTGGGGTTAAACCCTCCCATTGAAGGAATCCAAAAAACATGTCTTTCTGTCTGAATCCTAAACTAAACATTTTCAGTGTACAGGAAAATCCATCATGCCGGACCTTATGGATCCTGGAGGGTTTTTTGTTTACAATGAGAAATGAGGTATGTTCACAAGGTTTCAGAAGAACTAAATAAATGGGGTGAAAATACAATCACTTTGAAAAAATGACATTTGGGCATGGTCTGATGCACCCCCTAAGGGTGAATGTGGACCATTCTTGGTTTGAGTGTTACTGTTGGCCTGTAGTATCAATGTACCAAATTAGTAAATTTTGGAACAGAAAATGAGAATTTTGGACATGGCCTATAGCGCCCCCTAAGGGTGAATGTGGGCCATTCTTGGTTTGTGGGTCCCTGTTGGCCTGTAGTATAAATATACCAAGTTAGAAAATTTTTGACCAGAAAATGGGAATTTTGGGCGGAAATGTAGCGCCCCAAAAGGGCGAATGTGGGCCATTCTTGGTTTGTGGATTCCTGTTGGCCTGTAGTATCAATATACCAAATTAGTACATTTTTGACCATAAAATGGGAAATTTGGGCATAGCCTATAGCGCCCCCTAAGGGCGAATGTGGGCCATTCTTGGTTTGTGGATTCCTGTTGGCCTGTAGTATCAATATACCAAATTAGAACATTTTTGACCAGTATATGTTCATTTTGGGCATGGCCTGTAGCGACTATGGGCAAATGTGAGCCATTCTTTGCATAGTACTTCAGAACTAGAAAAAAAAGTCAAGACAAACTTTGATGTTGGCTTGAGAAAGACCGAACCTTGAACCAAGACTGGAACTCGATGATAACAATAAAACAAGATCACAGCAAAAATATTAAATAAATGCAATAAATTGAAAATTATTTAAGCTCTCCATGTCATTATACCACATACGTCATTCACTAAGATTTTCATTTTGTCCTAAGACTTCATTGCATGCTTTGTAAAAATAAGTGAATGTTAAAGGGATATTTGATCATTTCCTCACCCTCATGCAGTCCCAGATGTGTATGACTTTCTTCTGCTGAAATTGAATGAAGATGTTTAGAAGAATATCTCAGCTCTGTTGTAAGTAAATGAGAAGTGGTGAGAAACAGATCATTAAGTCATTTTTTAACTATAAATCGCTACTTTGACTTTCAGAAGCGCACTACTCTCTTAGGAGTTCTTTTTCTGTTTTTTTTTTTTTTTTGTGATTTACATAACCAAATCATCCCTTCTGGGCAGGGAGGAGTATTTATAGTAAATAAAAGAAAAATGTTTTTTTTTTTTTTTTTTTTTAAATACAAATTTTTTTTAATCATTATATATATAAATATATATATATATATATATATATATATATATATATATATATATATATATATATATATATACATACATATACATATCACTTCTGAAGGCATGGATTAAACCACTGGAGTGGCATGGATTACTTTTATGCTGCATTTATGTGATTTTTGTAGCTTATGAGTTCTGATCACCATTCAAGTGCATTGAAAGGTCCAACAGTGTTGAGATATTCTTCTAAAAAGCTTAATTTGTGTTCACCAGAAGAAAGAAAATAATACACATCTGGGATGGAATGAGGGTAAGTAAATGATGAGAGAAATTTATTTTGGGGGTAAAAATCATTTGTAGGCCTACTTTTTATTTACTTGGAAAATTGTTACTGTCTCTTTAAGAGGATTTTAAACGCATTTCATTCAAGGCACAGTCTGTGCGGCTTGTTTCATTGAGTTTAATCTTTTGAGAACTGTGAAGTCTCATTATTTTCGTGCTGTTACATCTGTATTTATTTCAGAGATTAATTGATTGAGATTGTGAAACTACATACAACCGACAAACCTCCGTAAAGATGCGAGTAAAAATGAGATGCCTCGCGCTGTCAGACACAACGCTGATAATCAATCTCGGAAGTGTTGATACTAGATTTAGATTCGCGATTTCTTCATCAACTGTTTATGTTCACTTGAGACAAAACAGACTCCACAATATATCATGTAATTTGACATTTTGTTGTATGAAAATGTCCGTTCAAACGCAAGAAGAAGCGAATGCGATCTCTCATCGGGGCTCATGAGTTAGACGTGACGCTGCTCGCTGTTTCACACAAATATTTATTTGAGTTGTTTTGCCATTTGTTGAGTTGAATGGTGTAAAATCGCTTGAAAGTTCAAACAGGAAAGTGTTAAAAACACATACAACAGACAAACATTGCTCGCATTGAAGACGCGAGTAAAAATGAGATCGCCTCACTATCGCGTGCTGTCAGTCAACACGCAGATGAAACATCATTCTCGGAAGTATTGATACTTTAGGATCGATCCGTCCATCCCTTCTTTCTTTAGACATATGTTTCATGTTTGTGTGATAAGTGTTCGCGGAGTTTCACTTGATTTTTCTGACGTGTATCAGACAGATATGATCGCTAAGACAGATTCGGCGTACCCTGTTTATTTTCATTATTTTACAAAAGCTCAAGGTTTTGTTGTTATTGTAAGTGTACACAAATAAAAGTAGACCTTTTATAGTTTGTAATGATCTCTTCCATGTATCTGAATGGGCAAAAATGACGCAGTATTTTGTTTAAGTTTTTTCCGCTGTTTAGAACAATGCATCTGAAAGGACATTACAGCGCCATTGTTGACCCCTGTAATAATGCCAGAATTCAATAATGATTCCCGATTTCAAACTCCTCGCAAAGATTTATTTGAGTTGTTTTGCCATTTGTTGAGTTGAATAGTGTAAAATCGCTTGAATATTCAAACTGGGAAGCAGTAAAACACATCTCACTGACTTGTGCAGTAACTCTCATCGGGGCTCGTGCGTTAGACGCGACGATTATCGCTGTTTCACACAAACTGCTCGAAAACATTTATATGAGTTGTTTTACCATTTATTGAGATGAATAGTATAAAATCGCGTGAATGTTCCAAATGTCAAGCATTAAACACACACAATTGACATACCTTTGTGCAAACGCAGGCAAAATTCTTCTGGCTCAGAAAGTCGGGAGCTCCACCCACTAGTAGACAGAATTGCTCCATTAGAGAGATTTCTCCAGTAAAAGTGCATTTGGTAGACAGAGTTACACCAGCAGAGGGAGCCTCTTTGCTCAGCCAATGTAAGTGAATGGGATTTTACTTGTAGACCGTATTAATCCTGTAGAGGGGGCAATTTTGCTCGGCCATTGTAAATCAATGGGATTTTTTTACATTTTTGATCGTCATTTATATAAAAAGCTTAAGTCGCATCAGGTAAAAAAAGACATAGCAGCAAACTTCAGAACAGTCCCCAGGTCTGTGGCAAGTTGGGTACTTATAGCATTAAAGCTCTTAGAGGTGAGGTTGTTGAAATTTTAGTAAGTAAAATAGTATTAATAATAATAATAATAATAAATGTATGTAACATAACAATATGTTGGCTTTCTCAAGCACACATAGTTATGTCATCTTGAAGCATGTTAGGTTTGAAAAACCATCAATCAAATTTACATTTGGTTTATTGACACTAATATATTGAGGCAATGTGGTCATTTACATAAACACGCACCTTTCAGCCATTTTGTATTGTATTCATTTTTGCTAAGTAACAAATTGAAAGACATCAATTCTACACATGGGTACCAAATGTCAAGTCAATTGGATCTACGGTTCAAGAGAAGAAGACTTTTGTAGGTTTTGGCAAATTTTCACTGTACAGGACAATCCATTAGGGCAGAAGTTATGGGTCCTTGAGGCTTTTTTGTTCCCAATGAGAAATGAGGCAAGTATACCAAGTTTTAGAATATTTGGAAAATTGGGGTGAAAGTGCCATCATTTTGAAAATGTGACATTTGGGCGTGGCCTGTAGCGAACCGCTAAGGGCGAATGTCGGCAATTCTTTGCACAGTACTTCAAAGGGATGTTATCTTGAAGCATGTCAGGTTTAAAATCCCTCAGTCAAAATTACATTTGATTTATTGACTTATATATTGATTAAATGTGGACATTTACATAAACACGCCCCTTTCAGCCATTTTTAATCGTACCTTATGGGTCCTTGAGGCTTTTTTGTTCCCAATGAAAAATGAGGCAAGTATACCAAGTTTTAGAATATTTCAAAAATTGTGGTGAAAATGCCATCATTTTGAAAATGTGACATTTGGGCGTGGCCTGTAGCGAACCGCTAAGGGCGAATGTGGGCAATTCTTTGCACAGTACTTCAAAGGGATGTTATCTTGAAGAATGTTAGGTTTGAAAAACCCTGGGTCAAAATTACATTTGATATATTGACATATATATTGATTAAATGTGGACATTTACATAAACACGCCCCTTTCAGCCATTTTATATCGTATTCATTTTTGCTAAGTAACGTTTTCAAAGACATCAATTCTACACATGCGTACCAAATTTCAAGTATATTGGAGCTACGGTTCAGGAGAAGAAGAGTTTTGTAGGTTTTGGCAAATTTTCACTGTACAGGACAATCCATTAGGGCAGAAGTTATGGGTCCTTGAGGCTTTTTTGTTCCCCATGAGAAATGAGGCATGTACACCAGGTTTGAGAATAATTGGACAAATGGCTTGGAAATGCCATGACTTTGAAAATATTTTTTTGAGGCGTGGCCTGTAGCGCCACCTATGGGCGAATGTGGGCCATTCTTGGTTTGGGGGTACCCGTTGGCATGGAGTATCAATGTGCCAATTTAGAAAATTTTTGACCAGTGACTTTTTGAGATATTGGGGCTCAAGGAGAATAATAATAATAATAATAATAATAATAATAAATATAGCTGCAAGCAGCAATGCGATTCCTCCTCAAAATGGCAAATCATTTAAAATTGTTCAGTAGAGGGTTGGGGTTAAACCCTCCCAATGAAGAAATTCAAAAAACGTGTCTTTATGTCTGAATCCTAAACTAAACATTTTCAGTGTACAGGAAAATCCATGATGCTGGGATCTTATGGATCCTGGAGGCTTTTTTGTTTACAATGAGAAATGAGTTATGTACATTAAGTTTCAGAAGTACTGAAAAAATGGAGTGGAAATGCCATCACTTTGAATGTGGGACATTGGGGCATAGCCTGTAGCGCCCCCTAATGGTGAATACGGGCAATTCTTGGTTTGTGAGTTCCTGTTGGCCTGTAGTATCAATGTACCAAATTAGAACATTATTGACCAGAAAATGGGAATTTTGGACATGGCCTATATCGCCCCCTAAGGGTGAATGTCGGCCATTCTTGGTTTGTGGGTTCCCGTTGGCCTGTAGTATCAATGTACCAAATTTGAAAATGTTTGACCAAAAAATAGGACTTTAAGGCATAGCCTGTAGCGCCCCCTAATGACGAATATGGGCAATTCTTGGTTTGTGGGTTCCTGTTGGCGTGCAGTATCAATGTACCACATTACAACATTTTTGACCAGAAAATGGGAATTTTTGTCATGGCCTATAGCGCCCCCTAAGGGTGAATGTGGGCCAATCTTGGTTTGTGAGTTCCTGTTGGCCTGTAGTATCAATGTACCAAATTTGAAAGTTTTTGACAAAAAAAAATAGCAATTTGGGAATGGCCTTTAGCGCCCCCTAAGGGCGAATGTGAGACATTCTTGGTTTGTGGATTTCTGTTGGCCTGTAGTGTCAATATACCAAATTAGAACATTTTTGACCATAAAATGGGAATTTTGGGCATAGCCTGTAGCG
Organism: Moxostoma hubbsi; assembly: GCA_032164185.1. NCBI lineage: Eukaryota > Metazoa > Chordata > Actinopteri > Cypriniformes > Catostomidae > Moxostoma > Moxostoma hubbsi. The sequence continues at coordinate 39,802,736 of JAVLUX010000019.1, forward strand.
CCCCCTAATGGCGAATATGGGCAATTCTTTGTTTGTGGGTTCCTGTTGGCCTGTAGTATCAATGTACCAAATTAGAACATTTTTGACCAGCAAATGGGAATTTAGGGCGTGGCCTGTAGCGCCCCCTAAGGGCGAATGTGGGCCATTCTTGGTTTGTGGATTCCTGTTGGTCTGTAGTATCAATATACAAAATTAGAACATTTTTGACCAGAAAATGGGAATTTTGGGCTTGGCCTGTAGCGCCCCCTAAGGGAGAATGTGGGATATTCTTTACGCAGTACTTCAGAGTGATGTCATATTGAAGTATATATATATATATATATATAGGTCTGTTTCTAACCCACACCTATAATATCACTTCTGAAGGCATGGATTAAACCACTGGAGTGGTATGGATTACTTTTATGCTGCATTTATGTGATTTTTGTAGCTTCTGAGTTCTGATCACCATTCAAGTCATTGAAAGGTCCAACAGGGTTGAGATAATCTTCTAAAAAGCTTAATTTGTGTTCACCAGAAGAAAGGAAATAATACACATCTGGGATGGAATGAGGGTGAGTATACGATGAGAGAAATTTATTTTTGGGGTAAAAACCATTTGTAGGCCTACTTTTTATTTACTTGGAAAATTGTTACTGTCTCTTTAAGAGGATTTTAAACGCATTTCATTCAAGGCACAGTCTGTGCAGCTTGTTTCATTGAGTTTAATCTTTTGAGAACTGTGAAGTCTCATTATTTTCGTGCTGTTACATCTGTATTCATTTCAGAGATTAATTGATTGAGATTGTGAAACTACATACAACCGACAAACTTCCATGAAGATGCGAGTAAAAATGAGATGCCTCGCGCTGTCAGACACAACGCTGATAATCATTCTCGGAAGTGTTGATACTAGATTTAGATTTGCGATTTCTTCATCAACTGTTTATGTTCACTTGAGACAAAACAGACTCCACAATATATCATGTAATTTGACATTTTGTTGTAAGAAATTGTCCGTTCAAACGCAAGAAGAAGCGAATGCGATCTCTCATCGGGGCTCGTGAGTTAGACGTGACGCTGCTCGTTGTTTCACACATATATTTATTTGAGTTGTTTTGCCATTTGTTGAGTTGAATGGTGTAAAATCGCTTGAAAGTTCAAACAGGAAAGTGTTAAAAACACATACAACAGACAAACATTGCTCGCATTGAAGACGCGAGTAAAAATTAGATCGCGTCACTATCGCGTGCTGTCAGAGAACACGCAGATGAAACATCATTCTCGGAAGTATTGATACTTTAGGATCGATCCGTCCATCCCTTCTTTCTTTAGACATATGTTTCATGTTTGTGTGATAAGTGTTCGCGGAGTTTCACTTGATTTTTCTGACGTGTATCAGACAGATTATCGCAAAGACAGATTCGGTTTACCCTGTTTATTTTCGTTATTTTACAAAAGCTCAAGGTTTTGTTGTTATTGTAAGTGTACACAAATAAAAGTAGACCTTTTATAGTTTGTAATGATCTCTTCCATGTATCTGAATGGGCAAAAATGACGCAGTATTTTGTTTAAGTTTTTTCCGCTGTTTAGAACAATGCATCTGAAAGGACATTACAGCGCCATTGTTGACCCCCGTAATAATGCCAGAATTCAATAATGATTCCTGATTTATTTGAGTTGTATGCCATTTGTTGAGTTGAATAGTGTAAAATCGCTTGAATATTCAAACTGGGAAGTAGTAAAACACATCTCACTGACCTTATTTGTGCAGTAACTCTCATCGGGGCTCGTGCGTTAGACGCGACGCATCTCGCGGTTTCACACAAAACTGCTCACAAACATTTATTTGAGTTGTTTTGCCATTTGTTGAGTTGAATAGTGTAAAATCGCTTGAATATTCAAACTGGGAAGCAGTAAAATACATCTCACTGACCTTGTGCAGTAACTCTCATCGGGGCTCGTGCGTTAGACGCGACGATTATCGCTGTTTCACACAAACTGCTCGAAAACATTTATATGAGTTGTTTTACCATTTGTTGAGATGAATAGTATAAAATCGCGTAAAAAATGTTCCAAATGTCAAGCATTAAACACACACAATTGACATACCTTTGTGCAAACGCAGGCAAAATTCTTCTGGCTGAGAAAGTCGGGAGCTCCACCCACTAGTAGACAGAATTGCTCCATTAGAGAGATTTCTCCAGTAAAAGTGCATTTGGTAGACAGAGTTACACCAGCAGAGGGAGCCTCTTTGCTCAGCCAATGTAAGTGAATGGGATTTTACTTGTAGACCGTATTGATCCAGTAGAGGGGGCATTTTTGCTCAGCCATTGTAAATCAATGGGATTTTTTTACATTTTTGATCGTCATTTATATAAAAAGCTTAAGTCGCATCAGGTAAAAAAAGACATAGCAGCAAACTTCAGAACAGTCCCCAGGTCTGTGGCAAGTTGGGTACTTATAGCATTAAAGCTCTTAGAGGTGAGGTTGTTGAAATTTTAGTAAGTAAAATAGTATTATTAATAATAATAATAATAAATGTATGTAACATAACAATATGTTGGCTTTCTCAAGCCAACATAGTTATGTCATCTTGAAGCATGTTAGGTTTGAAAAACCATCAATCAAATTTACATTTGGTTTATTGACACTAATATATTGAGGCAATGTGGTCATTTACATAAACACGCACCTTTCAGCCATTTTGTATTGTATTCATTTTTGCTAAGTAACAAATTGAAAGACATCAATTCTACACATGGGTACCAAATGTCAAGTCAATTGGATCTACGGTTCAAGAGAAGAAGACTTTTGTAGGTTTTGGCAAATTTTCACTGTACAGGACAATCCATTAAGGCAGAAGTTATGGGTCCTTGAGGCTTTTTTGTTCCCAATGAGAAATGAGGCAAGTATACCAAGTTTTAGAATATTTGGAAAATTGGGGTGAAAGTGCCATCATTTTGAAAATGTGACATTTGGGCGTGGCCTGTAGCGAACCGCTAAGGGCGAATGTCGGCAATTCTTTGCACAGTACTTCAAAGGGATGTTATCTTGAAGCATGTCAGGTTTAAAATCCCTCAGTCAAAATTACATTTGATTTATTGACTTATATATTGATTAAATGTGGACATTTACATAAACACGCCCCTTTCAGCCATTTTTAATCGTACCTTATGGGTCCTTGAGGCTTTTTTGTTCCCAATGAAAAATGAGGCAAGTATACCAAGTTTTAGAATATTTCGAAAATTGTGGTGAAAATGCCATCATTTTGAAAATGTGACATTTGGGCGTGGCCTGTAGCGAACCGCTAAGGGCGAATGTGGGCAATTCTTTGCACAGTACTTCAAAGGGATGTTATCTTGAAGAATGTTAGGTTTGAAAAACCCTGGGTCAAAATTACATTTGATATATTGACATATATATTGATTAAATGTGGACATTTACATAAACACGCCCCTTTCAGCCATTTTATATCGTATTCATTTTTGCTAAGTAACGTTTTCAAAGGCATCAATTCTACACGTGCGTACCAAATTTCAAGTATATTGGAGCTACGGTTCAGGAGAAGAAGAGTTTTGTAGGTTTTGGCAAATTTTCACTGTACAGGAAAATCCATTAGGGCAGAAGTTATGGGTCATTTAGGCTTTTTTGTTCCCCATGAGAAATGAGGCATGTACACCAGGTTTGAGAATAATTGGACAAATGGCTTGGAAATGCCATGACTTTGAAAATATTTTTTTGGGGCGTGGCCTGTAGCGCCACCTATGGGCGAATGTGGGCCATTCTTGGTTTGGGGGTACCCGTTGGCATGGAGTATCAATGTGCCAATTTAGAAAATTTTTGACCAGTGACTTTTTGAGATATTGGGGCTCAAGGAGAATAATAATAATAATAATAATAATAATAATAATAATAATAATAAAACTGTCAATAACAATAGATTCCCTCCTATCGGAGGAATCTAATAATAATAATAATAATAATAATAATAAAACTGTCAATAACAATAGATTCCCTCCTATCGGAGGAATCTAATAATAATAATAAAACTGTCAATAACAATAGATTCCCTCCTATCGGAGGAATCTAATAATAAAACTGTCAATAACAATAGATTCCCTCCTATCGGAGGAATCTAATAATAATAAAACTGTCAATTACAATAGATTCCCTCCTATCGGAGGAATCTAATAATAATAATAAAACTGTCAATTACAATAGATTCCCTCCTATCGGAGGAATCTAATAATAAAACTGTCAATAACAATAGATTCCCTCCTATCGGAGGAATCTAATAATAATAATAAAACTGTCAATTACAATAGATTCCCTCCTATCGGAGGAATCTAATAATAATAATACTGTCAATAACAATAGATTCCCTCCTATCGGAGGAATCTAATAATACTGTCAATTACAATAGATTCCCTCCTATCGGAGGAATCTAATAATAATAATAATACTGTCAATAACAATAGATTCCCTCCTATCGGAGGAATCTAATAATAATAATAATAATAATACTGTCAATAACAATAGGTTCCCTCCTATCGGAGGAATCTAATAATAATAAAACTGTCAATAACAATAGATTCCCTCCTATCGGAGGAATCTAATAATAATACTGTCAATTACAATAGATTCCCTCCTATCGGAGGAATCTAATAATAAAACTGTCAATAACAATAGATTTCCTCCTATCGGAGGAATCTAATAATAATACTGTCAATTACAATAGATTCCCTCCTATCGGAGGAATCTAATAATAATAATAATAATAATAATAATACTGTCAATTACAATAGATTCCCTCCTATCGGAGGAATCTAATAATAATAATAATAATAAAACTGTCAATAACAATAGATTCCCTCCTTCCGGAGGAATCTAATAATAATAATAATAATAATACTGTCAATTACAATAGATTCCCTCCTATCGGAGGAATCTAATAATAATACTGTCAATAACAATAGATTCCCTCCTATCGGAGGAATCTAATAATAAAACTGTCAATAACAATAGATTCCCTCCTACCGGAGGAATCTAATAATAATAATAATAATAATAATAATAACAATAATAATAAAACTGTCAATAACAATAGATTCCCTCCTATCGGAGGAATCTAATAAAACTGTCAATAACAATAGATTCCCTCCTACCGGAGGAATCTAATTATTTGCACTTTAGTTAGGATTTATTGGGTATTTCACATGTTGTTGAACTGTATTCTTGCCCAAGAACTTTGAAGAATCTCGATATCCCCCTTCACGGAGCTATACTTGCATGACTGAAAAAAATCTGCATACGGGTGTTGCATGCTGCAATACTCTGCTTGCCAGGTCCAGGAGCATTTCTCCATACACTTACATAAAAAAAAATCTACACTACTCTTGTTGAATTCTAATCTGCCTTGGATAGTATTTTTCTCATACAACTGAAAATTTGCAATGCAGCACTTTTCGTATTATTGTTTCCTTAATATGAATCGCTTATGTTGTTATTATCCTCTGTTTTAAGCCGCTTTGCACAAAAGCACCTTGCAGATCAATAAATGTAACGCAATAAAATGTACCAAAAACATAATTTCATGCCTAGGTCTGTAAAATTAGTGAATAACACGTAAAAGAGAAAGTTCCCTCGTGGAGAATGCCAGGCCCATGTACAGTAGACTTTTGTTCTGAATCTCTCTTCTGCTAAGATCTAATTTGCAGGGTAGTCTCATGTAAATCCATGAGGGAAGAAGGTTAGCACTCTGGCCTCTGAATCCAGAGATACCAGTTAAAATCTCGACGGGACCTTCTGTGACTTTTGTGCCAAAAGGTGCAAAGGACCCAATCAGAAGGACTTTAGTAAATCTGCGAGTCTCCAAATCTACAGAAGTGAAAGAGTACCAACTCTGCTGGCCAGTTCTATCATGTTCAAATTGTGATGACCAGGTCTGAGATGAGAGAACAGTTCCTAAAAGGTACACATACTCATGGAGAATGCGGGCATCGATCCCGCTACCTCTCGCATGCTAAGCGAGCGCTCTACCATTTGAGCTAATTCCCCTCCTGCTAGATGGGCAAACGTGCCTTTCTTTCATTTTTGTTGTTCCTCAGCTGTGCATCCCTGATTTACCAAAGCACTCTGGTTTGTTTCCTTTTGGAGTGGGCCATGGTTCCAATGGTCAGAAAGACAACGTCCAAGGAGTCTTGCAAGGTAGTGATCCTATATCATATGTGAGTTTTGTGGTCAAGTAAGTCAGCCCCCTTGAAGAATGTGACATGGTAAGTATTTCCAAGGAAACTTCAGTACACATTACATTTGCCTTAAGAGAAAGCAATCGATGCAGGTGACTATGAGCGCTACATGAGAAATGGAACAAATGAAGCAAAATTGTCATTCGCAATTTTTTTTAGGAGTTATTGGCGATAAATATTATTACATTTTATGCTTGCCAAAGTCTTTTGAGGATGTCTCTATTTCCACAATTAATGTAGATAAGAGATGAACTTGTATGACTGAAAATAAGTGTACGTTGGCATGACATGCTGAGCATCAGATCTTAATGAGGTTTGTGTAGACCTTTCATAAGAGAGCAGACATTGCAAGGTGGCTTGAGGGGCTAGAGTTATGATTTTGGATTTGGGTGCAAAAGTGTCTCATGTTCAAATCCAAGAATTGCTTGTCCTTGCCCTTAGATCTTCAAACTTGATCCCATGGGGTGCAAAGTTTTAATGTCAGCATTACAACCAAGCAAGCATTTTCTGTGAAAATGGGCAGTGACAAAACTAAGACAAGGCCGGTTAGCTCAGTTGGTTAGAGCGTGGTGCTAATCACGCCAAGGTCGCGGGTTCGATCCCCGTACGGGCCAGGTTGGCTTTTGATCTGAATCTCTCTAGAAAAGTAAGGAGAGCAATAGACAGATAAAAAAGATCCCCGCTTAGATACAGACTGCCCCATGGCCTGTTTCAAACTCCTTACCAAACATCAATAATACTCACACATTCTTTTCAGCAGTAAATGCAGATGGTGTAATTGTTAGCACTTTACATTTTGAATCCAACAAGCTGAGTTCAAATCCTGGTGGAACCTCCTTAGGATCTTGTGGCCAAAAACAGAGTTTGGCTGTTGAAATCCCAATCAAGAGGCCAATAATTGGCCTTTTTCTTGCCATTTTCAACAAAACATGTTTTTCGTCCAAACCCAGGAGAGTGCCAGCTGTTAATGTAGGTTCCATGGTGTAATGGTTAGCACTCTGAATCCAGTGATCTGAGTTCAAATCTCGGTGGGACCTTTGTTGCCCATTTCACCGACAGCACCAAATCAAAAGAATTTTTCAAAAGCAGTGATCCTCCAAATCTCCAGAATGAAAGAGATCAACAGGAGAATGCAGATCGACACCCTGTGTCAACAGTGAGTTTTGTGGTAAAGAACTTTAGCACCCATGAAGAATTTGACGTGCTATCTGTTCCCAAGTAAAATTCATTGCAAATTAAATTTGTGTTTCGAGAAAGAAAGAAATGAAGATGACTGAGCGCTACATAAGAAAAGGAACAAATCAAAAGATAATTATTTGCACTTTAGTTAGGATTTATTGGGTATTTCACATGTTGTTGAACTGTATTCTTGCCCAAGAACTTTGAAGAATCTCGATATCCCCCTTCACGGAGCTATACTTGCATGACTGAAAAAAATCTGCACAGGGGTGTTGCATGCTGCAATACTCTGCTTGCCAGGTCCAGGAGCATTTCTCCATACACTTACATAAAAAAAATCTACACTACTCTTGTTGAATTCTAATCTGTCTTGGATAGTATTTTTCTCATACAACTGAAAATTTGCAATGCAGCACTTTTCGTATTATTGTTTCCTTAAGATGAATCGCTTATGTTGTTATTATCCTCTGTTTTAAGCCGCTTTGCACAAAAGCACCTTGCAGATCAATAAATGTAATGCAATAAAATGTATCAAATACATAATTTGATGCCTAGGTCAGAAAAATTAGTGAATAACACAAAAAAGAGAAAGTTCCCTCGTGGAGAATGCCAGGCCCATGTACAGCAGACTTTTGTTCTGAATCTCTCTTCTGCTAAGATCTAATTTGCAGGGTAGTCTCATGTAAATCCATGAGGGAAGAAGGTTAGCACTCTGGCCTCTGAATCCAGAGATACCAGTTAAAATCTCGACGGGACCTTCTGTGACTTTTGTGCCAAAAGGTGCAAAGGACCCAATCAGAAGGACTTTAGTAAATCTGCGAGTCTCCAAATCTACAGAAATGAAAGAGTACCAACTCTGCGATGAGAGAACAGTTCCTATAAGGTACACATACTCACGGAGAATGCGGGCATCGATCCCGCTACCTCTCGCATGCTAAGCAAGCGCTCTACCATTTGAGCTAATTCCCCTCCTGCTAGATGGGCAAACGTGCCTTTCTTTCATTTTTGTTGTTCCTCAGCTGTGCATCCCTGATTTACCAAAGCACTCTGGTTTGTTTCCTTTTGGAGTGGGCCATGGTTCCAATGGTCAGAAAGACAACGTCCAAGGAGTCTTGCAAGGTAGTGATCCTATATCATATGTGAGTTTTGTGGTCAAGTAAGTCAGCCCCCTTGAAGAATGTGACATGGTAAGTATTTCCAAGGAAACTTCAGTACACATTACATTTGCCTTAAGAGAAAGCAATCGATGCAGGTGACTATGAGCGCTACATGAGAAATGGAACAAATGAAGCAAAATTGTCATTCGTAATTTTTTTTAGGAGTTATTGGCGATAAATATTATGACATTTTATGCTTGCCAAAGTCTTTTGAGGATGTCTCTATTTCCACAATTAATGTAGATAAGAGATGAACTTGTATGACTGAAAATAAGTGTACGTTGGCATGACATGCTGAGCATCAGATCTTAATGAGGTTTGTGTAGACCTTTCATAAAAGAGCAGACATTGCAAGGTGGCTTGAGGGGCTAGAGTTATGATTTTGGATTTGGGTGCAAAAGTGTCTCATGTTCAAATCCAAGAATTGCTTGTCCTTGCCCTTAGATCTTCAAACTTGATCCCATGGGGTGCAAAGTTTTAATGTCAGCATTACAACCAAGCAAGCATTTTCTGTGAAAATGGGCAGTGACAAAACGAAGACAAGGCCGGTTAGCTCAGTTGGTTAGAGCGTGGTGCTAATAACGCCAAGGTCGCGGGATCGATCCCCGTACGGGCCAGGTTGGCTTTTGATATGAATCTCTCTAGAAAAGTAAGGAGAGCAATAGACAGATAAAAAAGATCCCCGCTTAGATACAGACTGCCCCATGGCCTGTTTCAAACTCCTTACCAAACAGCAATAATACTCACACATTCTTTTCAGCAGTAAATGCAGATGGTGTAATTGTTAGCACTTTACATTTTGAATCCAACAAGCTGAGTTCAAATCCTGGTGGAACCTCCTTAGAATCTTGTGGCCAAAAATAGAGTTTAGCTGTTGAAATACCATTCAAGAGGCCAAAAATTGGCCTTTTTCTTGCCATTTTCTCTGGACTCTGAATCCAGTGATCCGAGTTCAAATCTCGGTGGGACCTTTGGTGCCCATTTCACCGACACAGCACCAAATCAAGAGAATTTTTCAAAAGCAGTGATCTTCCAAATCTCCAGAATGAAAGAGATCAACAGGAGAATGCAGATCGACACCCTGTGTCAACAGTGAGCTTTGTAGTAAAGAACTTTAGCACCCATGAAGAATGTGACGTGCTATCTGTTCCCAAGTAAAATTCATTGCAAATTAAATTTGTTTCGAGAAAGAAAGAAATGAAGATGACTGAGCGCTACATAAGAAAAGGAACAAATCCAAAGATAATTATTTGCACTTTAGTTAGGATTTATTGGGTATTTCACATGTTGTTGAACTGTATTCTTGCCCAAGAACTTTGAAGAATCTCGATATCCCCCTTCACGGAGCTATACTTGCATGACTGAAAAAAATCTGCATACGGGTGTTGCATGCTGCAATACTCTGCTTGCCAGGTCCAGGAGCATTTCTACATACACTTACATAAAAAAATCTACACTACTCTTGTTGAATTCTAATCTGTCTTGGATAGTATTTTTCTCATACAACTGAAAATTTACAATGCAGCACTTTTCGTATTATTGTTTCCTTAAGATGAATCGCTTATGTTGTTATTATCCTCTGTTTTAAGCCGCTTTGCACAAAAGCACCTTGCAGATCAATAAATGTAATGCAATAAAATGTACCAAAAACATAATTTCATGCCTAGGTCTGTAAAATTAGTGAATAACATGTAAAAGAGAAAGTTCCCTCGTGGAGAATGCCAGGCCCATGTACAGCAGACTTTTGTTCTGAATCTCTCTTCTGCTAAGATCTAATTTGCAGGGTAGTCTCATGTAAATCCATGAGGGAAGAAGGTTAGCACTCTGGCCTCTGAATCCAGAGATACCAGTTAAAATCTCGACGGGACCTTCTGTGACTTTTGTGCCAAAAGGTGCAAAGGACCCAATCAGAAGGACTTTAGTAAATCTGCGAGTCTCCAAATCTACAGAAGTGAAAGATACCAACTCTGCTGGCCAGTTCTATCATGATCAAATTGTGATGACCAGGTCTGAGATGAGAGAACAGTTCCTACAATGTACACATACTCATGGAGAATGCGGGCATCGATCCCACTACCTCTCGCATGCTAAGCAAGCGCTCTACCATTTGAGCTAATTCCCCTCCTGCTAGATGGGCAAACGTGCCTTTCTTTCATTTTTGTTGTTCCTCAGCTGTGCATCCCTGATTTACCAAAGCACTCTGGTTTGTTTCCTTTTGGAGTGGGCCATGGTTCCAATGGTCAGAAAGACAACGTCTAAGGAGTCTTGCAAGGTAGTGATCCTATATCATATGTGAGTTTTGTGGTCAAGTAAGTCAGCCCCCTTGAAGAATGTGACATGGTAAGTGTTTCCAAGGAAACTTCAGTACACATTACATTTGCCTTAAGAGAAAGCAATCGATGCAGGTGACTATGAGCGCTACATGAGAAATGGAACAAATGAAGCAAAATTGTCATTCGCAATTTTTTTAGGAGTTATTGGCGATAAATATTATTACATTTTATACTTACCAAAGTCTTTTGAGGATGTTTCTATTTCCACAATTAATGTAGATAAGAGATGAACTTGTATGACTGAAAATAAGTGTACGTTGGCATGACATGCTGAGCATCAGATCTTAATGAGGTTTGTGTAGACCTTTCATAAGAGAGCAGACATTGCAAGGTGGCTTGAGGGGCTAGAGTTATGATTTTGGATTTGGGTGCAAAAGTGTCTCATGTTCAAATCCAAGAATTGCTTGTCCTTGCCCTTAGATCTTCAAACTTGATCCCATGGGGTGCAAAGTTTTAATGTCAGCATTACAACCAAGCAAGCATTTTCTGTGAAAATGGGCAGTGACAAAACGAAGACAAGGCCGGTTAGCTCAGTTGGTTAGAGCGTGGTGCTAATAACGCCAAGGTCGCGGGATCGATCCCCGTACGGGCCAGGTTGGCTTTTGATATGAATCTCTCTAGAAAAGTAAGGAGAGCAATAGACAGATAAAAAAGATCCCCGCTTAGATACAGACTGCCCCATGGCCTGTTTCAAACTCCTTACCAAACAGCAATAATACTCACACATTCTTTTCAGCAGTAAATGCAGATGGTGTAATTGTTAGCACTTTACATTTTGAATCCAACAAGCTGAGTTCAAATCCTGGTGGAACCTCCTTTGAATCTTGTGGCCAAAAATAGAGTTTAGCTGTTGAAATACCATTCAAGAGGCCAAAAATTGGCCTTTTTCTTGCCATTTTCTCTGGAATCTGAATCCAGTGATCCGAGTTCAAATCTCGGTGGGACCTTAGGTGCCCATTTCACCGACACAGCACCAAATCAAGAGAATTTTTCAAAAGCAGTGATCCTCCAAATCTCCAGAATGAAAGAGATCAACAGGAGAATGCAGATCGACACCCTGTGTCAACAGTGAGTTTTGTGGTAAAGAACTTTAGCACCCATGAAGAATGTGACGTGCTATATGTTCCCAAGAAAAATTCATTGCAAATTAAATTTGTTTCGAGAAAGAAAGAAATGAAGATGACTGAGCGCTACATAAGAAAAGGAACAAATCAAAAGATAATTATTTGCACTTTAGTTAGGATTTATTGGGTATTTCACATGTTGTTGAACTGTATTCTTGCCCAAGAACTTTGAAGAATCTCGATATCCCCCATCACGGAGCTATACTTGCATGACTGAAAAAAATCTGCATATGGGTGTTGCATGCTGCAATACTCTGCTTGCCAGGTCCAGGAGCATTTCTCCATACACATACATAAAAAAAAATCTACACTACTCTTGTTGAATTCTAATCTGTCTTGGATAGTATTTTTCTCATACAACTGAAAATTTACAATGCAGCACTTTTCGTATTATTGTTTCCTTAAGATGAATCGCTTATGTTGTTATTATCCTCTGTTTTAAGCCGCTTTGCACAAAAGCACCTTGCAGATCAATAAATGTAATGCAATAAAATGTACCAAAAACATAATGTCATGCCTAGGTCTGTAAAATTAGTGAATAACACGTAAAAGAGAAAGTTCCCTCGTGGAGAATGCCAGGCCCATGTACAGCAGACTTTTGTTCTGAATCTCTCTTCTGCTAAGATCTAATTTGCAGGGTAGTCTCATGTAAATCCATGAGGGAAGAAGGTTAGCACTCTGGCCTCTGAATCCAGAGATACCAGTTAAAATCTCGACGGGACCTTCTGTGACTTTTGTGCCAAAAGGTGCAAAGGACCCAATCAGAAGGACTTTAGTAAATCTGCGAGTCTCCAAATCTACAGAAGTGAAAGAGTACCAACTCTGCTGGCCAGTTCTATCATGTTCAAATTGTGATGACCAGGTCTGAGATGAGAGAACAGTTCCTAAAAGGTACACATACTCATGGAGAACGCAGGCATCGATCCCGCTAACTCTCGCATGCTAAGCGAGCGCTCTACCATTTGAGCTAATTCCCCTCCTGCTAGATGGGCAAATGTGCCTTTCTTTCATTTTTGCTGTTCCTCAGCTGTGCATCCCTGATTTACCAAAGCACTCTGGTTTGTTTCCTTTTGGAGTGGGCCATGGTTCCAATGGTCAGAAAGACAACGTCCAAGGAGTCTTGCAAGGTAGTGATCCTATATCATATGTGAGTTTTGTGGTCAAGTAAGTCAGCCCCCTTGAAGAATGTGACATGGTAAGTGTTTCCAAGGAAACTTCAGTACACATTACATTTGCCTTAAGAGAAAGCAATCGATGCAGGTGACTATGAACGCTACATGAGAAATGGAACAAATGAAGCAAAATTGTCATTCGCAATTTTTTTAGGAGTTATTTGCGATAAATATTATTACATTTTATACTTGCCAAAGTCTTTTGAGCATGTTTCTATTTCCACAATTAATGTAGATTAGAGATGAACTTGTATGACTGAAAATAAGTGTACGTTGGCATGACATGCTGAGCATCAGATCTTAATGAGGTTTGTGTAGACCTTTCATAAGAGAGCAGACATTGCAAGGTGGCTTGAGGGGCTAGAGTTATGATTTTGGATTTGTTTGCAAAAGTGTCTCATGTTCAAATCCAAGAATTGCTTGTCCTTGCCCTTATATCTTCAAACTTGATCCCATGGTGTGCAAAGTTTTAATGTCAGCATTACAAACAAGCAAGCATTTTCTGTGAAAATGGGCAGTGACAAAACTAAGACAAGGCCGGTTAGCTCAGTTGGTTAGAGCGTGGTGCTAATAACGCCAAGGTCGCTGGTTCTATCCCCGTACGGGCCAGGTTAGCTTTTGATCTGAATCTCTCTAGAAAAGTAAGGAGAGCAATAGACAGATAAAAAAGATCCCCGCTTAGATACAGACTACCCCATGGTCTGTTTCAAACTCTTTACCGAACAGCAATAATACTCACAAATTCTTTTCAGCAGTAAATGCAGATGGTGTAATTGTTAGCACTTTACATTTTGAATACAACAAGCTGAGTTCAAATCCTGGTGGAATCTCCTTAGGATCTTGTGGCCAAAAACAGAGTTTGGCTGTTGAAATCCCAATCAAGAGGCCAAAAATTGGCCTTTTTCTTGCCATTTTCAACAAAACATGTTTTTCGTCCAAAGCCAGGAGAGTGCAAGTTGTTAATGTAGGTTCCATGGTGTAATGGTTAGCACTCTGGACTTTGAATCCAGTGATCCGAGTTCAAATCTCGGTGGGATCTTTGGTTCCCATTTCACCGACACAGCAACAAATCAAGCGAATTTTTCAAAAGCAGTGATCGTCCAAATCTCCACAATGAAAGAGATCAACAGGAGAATGCAGATCAACACCCTGTGTCAACAGTGTGTTTTGTGGTAAAGAACTTTAGCACCCATGAAGAATGTGACGTGCTATCTGTTCCTAAGTAAAATTCAATGCCAATTAAATTTGTTTCGAGAAAGAAAGAAATGAAGATGACTGAGCGCTACATAAGAAAAGGAACAAATCAAAAGATAATTATTTGCACTTTAGTTAGGATTTATTGGGTATTTCACATGTTGTTGAACTGTATTCTTGCCCAAGAACTTTGAAGAATCTCGATATCCCCCTTCACGGAGCTATACTTGCATGACTGAAAAAAATCTGCATACGGGTGTTGCATGCTGCAATACTCTGCTTGCCAGGTCCAGGAGCATTTCTACATACACTTACATAAAAAAATCTACACTACTCTTGTTGAATTCTAATCTGTCTTGGATAGTATTTTTCTCATACAACTGAAAATTTGCAATGCAGCACTTTTCGTATTATTGTTTCCTTAAGATGGGCGGCACGGTGGTGCAGTGGTTAGCACTGTCGCCTCACAGCAAGAAGGTCATGGGTTCAAACCCCGGTTGCCCCGGCCTTTCTGTGTGGAGTTTGCATGTTCTCCCCGTGTCTGCGTGGGTTCTCTCCGGGTGCTCCGGCTTCCTCCCACCATCCAAAGACATGCAGGCTAGGTTAATTGGTGTCTCCAAAAATTGCCCTAGGTGTGGATGTGAGTATGAGTGTGTGTCTGTATATGTGTGGCCCTGCGATGGACTGGCGACCTGTCCAGGGTGTACCCCGCCTTTCGCCCAATGTTAGCTGGGATAGGCTCCAGCCCCCCGTGACCCTGTACAGGATAAGCGGTTGAAGATGAATGAATGAATGTTTCCTTAAGATGAATCGCTTATGTTGTTATTATCCTCTGTTTTAAGCCGCTTTGCACAAAAGCACCTTGCAGATCAATAAATGTAATGCAATAAAATGTATCAAAAACATAATTTGATGCCTAGGTCAGTAAAATTAGTGAATAACACAAAAAAGAGAAAGTTCCCTCGTGGAGAATGCCAGGCCCATGTACAGCAGACTTTTGTTCTGAATCTCTCTTCTGCTAAGATCTAATTTGCAGGGTAGTCTCATGTAAATCCATGAGGGAAGAAGGTTAGCACTCTGGCCTCTGAATCCAGAGATACCAGTTAAAATCTCGACGGGACCTTCTGTGACTTTTGTGCCAAAAGGTGCAAAGGACCCAATCAGAAGGACTTTAGTAAATCTGCGAGTCTCCAAATCTACAGAAGTGAAAGAGTACCAACTCTGCTGGCCAGTTCTATCATGTTCAAATTGTGATGACCAGGTCTGAGATGAGAGAACAGTTCCTAAAAGGTACACATACTCATGGAGAATGCGGGCATCGATCCCGCTACCTCTCGCATGCTAAGCGAGCGCTCTACCATTTGAGTTAATTCCCCTCCTGCTAGATGGGCAAACGTGCCTTTCTTTCATTTTTGTTGTTCCTCAGCTGTGCATCCCTGATTTACCAAAGCACTCTGGTTTGTTTCCTTTTGGAGTGGGCCATGGTTCCAATGGTCAGAAAGACAACGTCCAAGGAGTCTTGCAAGGTAGTGATCCTATATCATATGTGAGTTTTGTGGTCAAGTAAGTCAGCCCCCTTGAAGAATGTGACATGGTAAGTGTTTCCAAGGAAACTTCAGTACACATTACATTTGCCTTAAGAGAAAGCAATCGATGCAGGTGACTATGAGCGCTACATGAGAAATGGAACAAATGAAGCAAAATTGTCATTCGCAATTTTTTTAGGAGTTATTGGCGATAAATATTATTACATTTTATACTTGCCAAAGTCTTTTGAGGATGTTTCTATTTCCACAATTAATGTAGATAAGAGATGAACTTGTATGACTGAAAATAAGTGTACGTTGGCATGACATGCTGAGCATCAGATCTTAATGAGGTTTGTGTAGACCTTTCATAAGAGAGCAGACATTGCAAGGTGGCTTGAGGGGCTAGAGTTATGATTTTGGATTTGGGTGCAAAAGTGTCTCATGTTCAAATCCAAGAATTGATTGTCCTTGCCCTTAGATCTTCAAACTTGATCCCATGGGGTGCAAAGTTTAATGTTAGCATTACAACCAAGCAAGCATTTTCTGTGAAAATGGGCAGTGACAAAACTAAGACAAGGCCGGTTAGCTCAGTTGGTTAGAGCGTGGTGCTAATAACGCCAAGGTCGCGGGTTCGATCCCCGTACGGCTAGGTTGGCTTTTGATCTGAATCTCTCTAGAAAAGTTAGGAGAGCAATAGACAGATAAAAAAGATCCCCGCTTAGATACAGACTCCCCCATGGCCTGTTTCAAACTCCTTACCAAACAGCAATAATACTCACCAATTCTTTACAGCAGTAAATGCAGATGGTGAATTGTTAGCACTTTACATTTTGAATCCAACAAGCTGAGTTCAAATCCTGGTGGAACCTCCTTAGGATCTTGTGGCCAAAAATAGAGTTTAGCTGTTGAAATACCATTCAAGAGGCCAAAAATTGGCCTTTTTCTTGCCATTTTCTCTGGACTCTGAATCCAGTGATCCGAGTTCAAATCTCGGTGGGACCTTAGGTGCCCATTTCACCGACACAGCAACAAATCAAGAGAATTTTTCAAAAGCAGTGATCGTCCAAATCTCCACAATGAAAGAGATCAACAGGAGAATGCAGATCAACACCCTGTGTCAACAGTGTGTTTTGTGGTAAAGAACTTTGGCACCCATGAAGAATGTGACGTGCTATCTGTTCCCAAGTAAAATTCATTGCCAATTAAATTTGTTTCGAGAAAGAAAGAAATGAAGATGACTGAGCGCTACATAAGAAAAGGAACAAATCAAAAGATAATTATTTGCACTTTAGTTAGGATTTATTGGGTATTTCACATGTTGTTGAACTGTATTCTTGCCCAAGAACTTTGAAGAATCTCGATATCCCCCTTCACGGAGCTATACTTGCATGACTGAAAAAAATCTGCATACGGGTGTTGCATGCTGCAATACTCTGCTTGCCAGGTCCAGGAGCATTTCTACATACACTTACATAAAAAAATCTACACTACTCTTGTTGAATTCTAATCTGTCTTGGATAGTATTTTTCTCATACAACTGAAAATTTGCAATGCAGCACTTTTCGTATTATTGTTTCCTTAAGATGAATCGCTTATGTTGTTATTATCCTCTGTTTTAAGCCGCTTTGCACAAAAGCACCTTGCAGATCAATAAATGTAATGCAATAAAATGTATCAAAAACATAATTTGATGCCTAGGTCAGTAAAATTAGTGAATAACACAAAAAAGAGAAAGTTCCCTCGTGGAGAATGCCAGGCCCATGTACAGCAGACTTTTGTTCTGAATCTCTCTTCTGCTAAGATCTAATTTGCAGGGTAGTCTCATGTAAATCCATGAGGGAAGAAGGTTAGCACTCTGGCCTCTGAATCCAGAGATACCAGTTAAAATCTCGACGGGACCTTCTGTGACTTTTGTGCCAAAAGGTGCAAAGGACCCAATCAGAAGGACTTTAGTAAATCTGCGAGTCTCCAAATCTACAGAAGTGAAAGATACCAACTCTGCTGGCCAGTTCTATCATGTTCAAATTGTGATTACCAGGTCTGAGATGAGAGAACAGTTCCTACAAGGTACACATACTCATGGAGAATGCGGGCATCGATCCCACTACCTCTCGCATGCTAAGCAAGCGCTCTACTATTTGAGCTAAATCCCCTCCTGCTAGATGGGCAAACGTGCCTTTCTTTCATTTTTGTTGTTCCTCAGCTGTGCATCCCGGATTTACCAAAGCACTCTGGTTTGTTTCCTTTTGGAGTGGGCCATGGTTCCAATGGTCAGAAAGACAACGTCTAAGGAGTCTTGCAAGGTAGTGATCCTATATCATATGTGAGTTTTGTGGTCAAGTAAGTCAGCCCCCTTGAAGAATGTGACATGGTAAGTGTTTCCAAGGAAACTTCAGTACACATTACATTTGCCTTAAGAGAAAGCAATCGATGCAGGTGACTATGAGCGCTACATGAGAAATGGAACAAATGAAGCAAAATTGTCATTCGCAATTTTTTTTAGGAGTTATTGGCGATAAATATTATTATATTTTATGCTTGCCAAAGTCTTTTGAGGATGTCTCTAATTCCACAATTAATGTAGATAAGAGATGAAATTGTATGACTGAAAATAAGTGTACGTTGGCATGACATGCTGAGCATCAGATCTTAATGAGGTTTGTGTAGACCTTTCATAAGAGAGCAGACATTGCAAGGTGGCTTGAGGGGCTAGAGTTATGATTTTGGATTTGGGTGCAAAAGTGTCTCATGTTCAAATCCAAGAATTGCTTGTCCTTGCCCTTAGATCTTCAAACTTGATCCCATGGGGTGCAAAGTTTTAATGTCAGCATTACAACCAAGCAAGCATTTTCTGTGAAAATGGGCAGTGACAAAACTAAGACAAGGCCGGTTAGCTCAGTTGGTTAGAGCGTGGTGCTAATAACGCCAAGGTCGCGGGTTCGATCCCCGTACGGGCCAGGTTGGCTTTTGATCTGAATCTCTCTAGAAAAGTTAGGAGAGCAATAGACAGATAAAAAAGATCCCCGCTTAGATACAGACTGCCCCATGGCCTGTTTCA
The DNA here is from genome assembly GCA_032164185.1 of Moxostoma hubbsi. Lineage (NCBI taxonomy): Eukaryota > Metazoa > Chordata > Actinopteri > Cypriniformes > Catostomidae > Moxostoma > Moxostoma hubbsi. The sequence goes on from JAVLUX010000019.1 coordinate 39,821,712, forward strand.
AACTCCTTACCAAACAGCAATAATACTCACCAAATATTTTCAGCAGTAAATGCAGATCGTGTAATTGTTAGCACTTTACATTTTGAATCCAACAAGCTACAGCAACAAGAGTTCAAATCCTGGTGGAACCTCCTTAGGATCTTGTGGCCAAAAACAGAGTTTGGCTGTTGAAATCCCAATCAAGAGGCCAAAAATTGACCTTTTTCTTGCCATTTTCAACAAAACATGTTTTTCGTCCAAACCCAGGAGAGTGCAAGCTGTTAATGTAGGTTCCATGGTGTAATGGTTAGCACTCTGGACTCTGAATCCAGTGATCCGAGTACAAATCGCGGTGGGACCTTTGGTGCACATTTCACCGACACAGCACCAAATCAAAAGAATCTTTCAAAAGCAGTGATCCTCCAAATCTCCAGAATGAAAGAGATCAACAGGAGAATGCAGATCGACACCCTCTGTCAAGAGTGAGTTTTGTGGTAAAGAAGTTTAGCACCCATGAAGAATGTGACGTGCTATCTGTTCCCAAGTAAAATTCATTGCAAATTAAATTTGTGTTTCGAGAAAGAAAGAAATGAAGATGACTGAGCGCTACATAAGAAAAGGAACAAATCAAAAGATAATTATTTGTACTTTAGTTAGGATTTATTGGGTATTTCACATGTTGTTGAACTGTATTCTTGCCCAAGAACTTTGAAGAATCTCGATATCCCCCTTCACGGAGCTATACTTGCATGACTGAAAAAAATCTGAACAGGGGTGTTGCATGCTGCAATACTCTGCTTGCCAGGTCCAGGAGCATTTCTCCATACACTTACATAAAAAAAATCTACACTACTCTTGTTGAATTCTAATCTGTCTTGGATAGTATTTTTCTCATACAACTGAAAATTTGCAATGCAGCACTTTTCGTATTATTGTTTCCTTAAGATGAATCGCTTATGTTGTTATTATCCTCTGTTTTAAGCCGCTTTGCACAAAAGCACCTTGCAGATCAATAAATGTAATGCAATAAAATGTATCAAAAACATAATTTGATGCCTAGGTCAGTAAAATTAGTGAATAACACAAAAAAGAGAAAGTTCCCTCGTGGAGAATGCCAGGCCCATGTACAGCAGACTTTTGTTCTGAATCTCTCTTCTGCTAAGATCTAATTTGCAGGGTAGTCTCATGTAAATCCATGAGGGAAGAAGGTTAGCACTCTGGCCTCTGAATCCAGAGATACCAGTTAAAATCTCGACGGGACCTTCTGTGACTTTTGTGCCAAAAGGTGCAAAGGACCCAATCAGAAGGACTTTAGTAAATCTGCGAGTCTCCAAATCTACAGAAGTGAAAGAGTACCAACTCTGCTGGCCAGGTCTGAGATGAGAGAACAGTTCCTATAAGGTACACATACTCATGGAGAATGCGGGCATCGATCCCGCTACCTCTCGCATGCTAAGCGAGCGCTCTACCATTTGAGCTAATTCCCCTCCTGCTAGATGGGCAAACGTGCCTTTCTTTCATTTTTGTTGTTCCTCAGCTGTGCATCCCTGATTTACCAAAGCACTCTGGTTTGTTTCCTTTTGGAGTGGGCCATGGTTCCAATGGTCAGAAAGACAACGTCCAAGGAGTCTTGCAAGGTAGTGATCCTATATCATATGTGAGTTTTGTGGTCAAGTAAGTCAGCCCCCTTGAAGAATGTGACATGGTAAGTATTTCCAAGGAAACTTCAGTGCACATTACATTTGCCTTAAGAGAAAGCAATCGATGCAGGTGACTATGAGCGCTACATGAGAAATGGAACAAATGAAGCAAAATTGTCATTCGCAATTTTTTTAGGAGTTATTGGCGATAAATATTATTACATTTTATACTTGCCAAAGTCTTTTGAGGATGTTTCTATTTCCACAATTAATGTAGATAAGAGATGAACTTGTATGACTGAAAATAAGTGTACGTTGGCATGACATGCTGAGCATCAGATCTTAATGAGGTTTGTGTAGACCTTTCATAAGAGAGCAGACATTGCAAGGTGGCTTGAGGGGCTAGAGTTATGATTTTGGATTTGGGTGCAAAAGTGTCTCATGTTCAAATCCAAGAATTGCTTGTCCTTGCCCTTAGATCTTCAAACTTGATCCCATGGGGTGCAAAGTTTAATGTTAGCATTACAACCAAGCAAGCATTTTCTGTGAAAATGGGCAGTGACAAAACTAAGACAAGGCCGGTTAGCTCAGTTGGTTAGAGCGTGGTGCTAATAACGCCAAGGTCGCGGGTTCGATCCCCGTACGGCTAGGTTGGCTTTTGATCTGAATCTCTCTAGAAAAGTTAGGAGAGCAATAGACAGATAAAAAAGATCCTCGCTTAGATACAGACTGCCCCATGGCCTGTTTCAAACTCCTTACCAAACAGCAATAATACTCACCAATTCTTTACAGCAGTAAATGCAGATGGTGTAATTGTTAGCACTTTACATTTTGAATCCAACAAGCTGAGTTCAAATCCTGGTGGAACCTCCTTGGGATCTTGTGGCCAAAAACAGAGTTTGGCTGTTGAAATCCCAATCAAGAGGCCAAAAATTGGCCTTTTTCTTGCCATTTTCAACAAAACATGTTTTTCGTCCAAACCCAGGAGAGTGCAAGCTGTTAATGTAGGTTCCATGGTGTAATGGTTAGCACTCTGGCCTCTGAATCCAGAGATACCAGTTAAAATCTCGACAGGACCTTCTGTGACTTTTGTGCCAAAAGGTGCAAAGGACCCAATCAGAAGGACTTTAGTAAATCTGCGAGTCTCCAAATCTACAGAAGTGAAAGAGTACCAACTCTGCTGGCCAGTTCTATCCTGTTCAAATTGTGATGACCAGGTCTGAGATGAGAGAACAGTTCCTAAAAGGTACACATACTCATGGAGAATGCGGGCATCGATCCCGCTACCTCTCGCATGCTAAGCGCGCGCTCTACCATTTGAGCTAATTCCCCTCCTGCTAGATGGGCAAACGTGCCTCTCTTTCATTTTTGTTGTTCCTCAGCTGTGCATCCCTGATTTACCAAAGCACTCTGGTTTGTTTCCTTTTGGAGTGGGCCATGGTTCCAATGGTCAGAAAGACAACGTCCAAGGAGTCTTGCAAGGTAGTGATCCTATATCATATGTGTGTTTTGTGGTCAAGTAAGTCAGCCCCCTTGAAGAATGTGACATGGTAAGTGTTTCCAAGGAAACTTCAGTACACATTACATTTGCCTTAAGAGAAAGCAATCGATGCAGGTGACTATGAGCGCTACATGAGAAATGGAACAAATGAAGCAAAATTGTCATTCGCAATTTTTTTAGGAGTTCAAGAGAAGAAGAGTTTTAAATGTTTCACCAAATTTTCACTGTACAGGACAATCCATCACGCAGAACCTTATGGGTCCTTGAGGCTTTTTTGTTCCCAATGAGAAATGAGGCAAGTATACCAAGTTTTAGAATATTTGGAAAACTGGGGTGAAAATGGCATCATTTTGAAAATGTGACATTTGGGCGTGGCCTGTAGCGAACCGCTAAGGGCGAATGTCGGCAATTCTTTGCACAGTACTTCAAAGGGATGTTATCTTGAAGCATGTCAGGTTTTAAAATCCCTCAGTCAAAATTACAATTGATATATTGACATATATATTGATTAAATGTGGACATTTACATGAACACGCCCCTTTCAGCCATTTTATATCGTATTCGTTTTTGCTAAGTAACGTTTTCAAAGACATCAATTCTACACACGCGTACCAAATTTCAAGTCAATTGGAGCTACGGTTCAGGAGAAGAAGAGTTTTGTAGGTTTTGGCAAATTTTCACTGTACAGGAAAATCCATCATGGCGGAAGTTATGGGTCCTTGAGGCTTTTTTGTTCCCCATGAGAAATGAGGCATGTACACCAGGTTTGAGAATAACTGGACAAATGGCTTGGAAAGGCCATGACTTTGAAAATATTTTTTTGGGGCGTGGCCTGTTGCGCCACCTATGGGCGAATGTGGGCCATTCTTGGTTTGGGGGTACCCGTTCACATGGACTATCAATGTGCCAATTTAGAAAATTTTTGACCAGTGACTTTTTGAGATATTGGGGCTCAAGGAGAAGAAGAAGAATAATAAATATAGCTGCAAGCAGCAATGCGATTCCTCCTCAAAATGGCAAATCATTTAAAATTGGTCAGTAGTGGGTTGGGGTTAAACCCTCCCAATGAAGAAATCCAAAAAACGTGTCTATCTGTCTGAATCCTAAACTAAACATTTTCAGTGTACAGGAAAATCCATGATGCCGGACCTTATGGATCCTGGAGGCTTTTTTGTTTACAATGAGAAATGAGGTATGTACATTAAGTTTCAGAAGAACTGAAAAAATGGGGTGGAAATGCCATCACTTTGAATGTGGGACATTGGGGCATAGTCTGTAGCGCCCCCTAATGGAGAATACGGGCAATTCTTGGTTTGTGGGTTCCTGTTGGCCTGTAGTATCAATGTACCAAATTTGAAAATGTTTGACCAAAAAATAGGACTTTAAGGCATAGACTGTAGCGCCCTCTAATGACGAATATGGGCAATTCTTGGTTTGTGGGTTCCTGTTGGCGTGCAGTATCAATGTACCAAATTAGAACATTTTTGAAGAGAAAATGGGAATTTTGGACATGGCCTATAGCGCCCCCTATGGGTGAATGTTGGCTAATCTTGGTTTGTGGGTTCCTGTTGGCCTGTAGTATCAATGTACCAAATTTGAAAATGTTTGACCAGAAAATAGGACATTAAGGCATAGCCTGTAGCGCTCCCTAATGGCGAATATGGGCCATTCTTGGTTTGTGGGTTCCTGTTGGCCTGTAGTATCAACATACCAAATTAGAACATTTTTTACCAGAAAATGGGAATTTTGGGCATGGCCTGTAGCGCCCCTTAAGGGCGAATGTGGGCCATTCTTGGTGTGTGGATTCCTGTTGGTCTGTAGTATCAACATACCAAATTAGAACATTTTTGACCAGAAAATGGGAATTTTGGACATGGCCTATAGCGCCCCCTAAGGGTGAATGTGGGCCATTCTTTGTTTGTGGATTCCTGTTGGCCTGTAGTATCAACATACCAAATTAGAACATTTTTGACCAGAAAATGGGAATTTTGGGCATGGCCTGTAGCGCCCCCTAAGGGTGAATGTGGGCCATTCTTTGTTTGTGGATTCCTGTTGGCCTGTAGTGTCAATATACCAAATTAGAACATTTTTGACCAGAAAATGGGAATTTTGGGCATGGCCTGTAGCGCCCCCTAAGGGAGAATGTGGGATATTCTTTACGCAGTACTTCAGAGTGATGTCATCTTGAAGTATATATATATATATAGGTCTGTTTCTAACCCACACCTATAATATCACTTCTGAAGGCATGGATTAAACCACTGGAGTGGTATGGATTACTTTTATGCTGCATTTATGTGATTTTTGTAGCTTCTGAGTTCTGATCACCGTTCAAGTCATTGAAAGGTCCAACAGGGTTGAGATAATCTTCTAAAAAGCTTAATTTGTGTTCACCAGAAGAAAGAAAATAATACACATCTGGGATGGAATGAGGGTGAGTATACGATGAGAGAAATTTATTTTGGGGGTAAAAACCATTTGTAGGCCTACTTTTTATTTACTTGGAAAATTGTTACTGTCTCTTTAAGAGGATTTTAAACGCATTTCATTCAAGGCACAGTCTGTGCGGCTTGTTTCATTGAGTTTAATCTTTTGAGAACTGTGAAGTCTCATTATTTTCGTGCTGTTACATCTGTATTTATTTCAGAGAATAATTGATTGAGATTGTGAAACTACATACAACCGACAAACCTCCGTGAAGATGCGAGTAAAAATGAGATGCCTCGCGCTGTCAGACACAACGCTGATAATCATTCTCGGAAGTGTTGATACTAGATTTAGATTCGCGATTTCTTCATCAACTGTTTATGTTCACTTGAGACAAAACAGACTCCACAATATAGCATGTAATTTGACATTTTGTTGTATGAAAATGTCCGTTCAAACGCAAGAAGAAGTGAATGCGATCTCTCATCGGGGCTCGTGAGTTAGACGTGACGCTGCTCGCTGTTTCACACAAATATTTATTTGAGTTGTTTTGCCATTTGTTGAGTTGAATGGTGTAAAATCGCTTGAATATTCAAACTGGGAATTAGTAAAACATCAAACTGACCTTTGTGCAGTAACTCTCATCGGGGCTCGTGCGTTAGACGCGACGCATCTCGCCGTTTCACGTAATCTGCTCGAAAACATTTCTTTGAGTTATTTTGCCATTTGTTGAGATGAATAGTATAAAATCGCGTGAATGTTCCAAATGTCAAGCATTAAACACACAATTGACACCTTTGTGCATACACGAGCAATTCATCTGGCTTTCTAAGTCTGGAGCTCCACCCACTAGTAGACAGAATTGCTCCATTAGAGAGATTTCTCCAGTAAAAGTGCATTTGGTAGACAGAGTTACTCCAGCAGAGGGAGCCTCTTTGCTCAGCCAATGTAAGTGAATGGGATTTTACTTGTAGACCGTATTAATCCTGTAGAGGGGGCAATATTGCTCAGCCATTGTAAATCAATGGGATTTTTTTACATTTTTGATCGTCATTTATATAAAAAGCTTAAGTCGCATCAGGTAAAAAAAGACATAGCAGCAAACTTCAGAACAGTCCCCAGGTCTGTGGCAAGTTGGGTACTTATAGCATTAAAGCTCTTAGAGGTGAGGTTGTTGAAATTTTAGTAAGTAAAATAGTATTAATAATAATAATAATAATAAATGTATGTAACATAACAATATGTTGGCTTTCTCAAGCCAACATAGTTATGTCATCTTGAAGCATGTTAGGTTTGAAAAACCATCCGTCAAAATTACATTTGGTTTATTGACACTAATATATTGAGGCAATGTGGTCATTTACATAAATACGCACCTTTCAGCCATTTTGTATTGTATTCATTTTTGCTAAGTAACAAATTGAAAGACATCAATTGTATACATGGGTACCAAATGTCAAGTAAATTGGATCTACGGTTCAAGAGAAGAAGAGTTTTAAATGTTTCACCAAATTTTCACTGTACAGGACAATCCATCACGCAGAACCTTATGGGTCCTTGAGGCTTTTTTGTTCCCAATGAGAAATGAGGCAAGTATACCAAGTTTTAGAATATTTGGAAAACTGGGGTGAAAGTGCCATCATTTTGAAAATGTGACATTTGGGCGTGGCCTGTAGCGAACCGCTAAGGGCGAATGTCGGCAATTCTTTGCACAGTACTTCAAAGGGATGTTATCTTGAAGCATGTCAGGTTTAAAATCCCTCAGTCAAAATTACATTTGATTTATTGACATATATATTGATTAAATGTGGACAATTACATAAACACGCCCCTTTCAGCCATTTTATATCGTATTCATTTTTGCTAAGTAACGTTTTCAAAGAAATCAATTCTACACATGTGTACCCAATTTCAAGTCAATTGGAGCTACAGTTCAGGAGAAGAAGAGTTTTGTAGGTTTTGGCAAATTTTCACTGTACAGGAAAATCCAATATGGCGGAAGTTATGGGTCCTTGAGGCTTTTTTGTTCCCCATGAGAAATGAGGCATGTACACCAGGTTTGAGAATAATTGGACAAATGGCTTGGAAATGCCATGACTTTGAAAATGTTTTTTTGGGGCGTGGCCTGTAGCGCCACCTATGGGCGAATGTGGGCCATTCTTGGTTTGGGGGTACCCGTTGGCATGGAGTATCAATGTGCCAATTTAGAAAAGTTTTGACCAGTGACTTTTTGAGATATTGGGGCTCAAGGAGAAGAAGAATAATAATAAATATAGCTGCAAGCAGCAATGCGATTCCTCCTCAAAATGGCAAATCATTTAAAATTGATCAATAGAGGTTTGGGGTTAAACCCTCCCAATGAAAAAATCCAAAAAACATGTCTTTCTGTCTGAATCCTAAACTAAACATTTTCAGTGTACAGGAAAATCCATCATGCCGGACCTTATGGATCCTGTAGGGTTTTTTGTTTACAATGAGAAATGAGGTATGTTCACCAGGTTTCAGAAAAACTAAATAAATGGGGTGGAAATACAATCACTTTGAAAAAATGACATTTGGGCATGGCCTGTAGCGCCCCCTAAGGGCGAATGTGAGCCATTCTTGGTTTGTAGGTTCCTGTTGGCCTGTAGTATCAATGTACCAAATTAGAAAGTTTTTGACAAAAAAATGTGCAATTTGGGAATGGCCTTTAGCGCCCCCTAAGGGCGAATGTGAGACATTCTTGGTTTGTGGATTTCTGTTGGCCTGTAGTGTCAATATACCAAATTAGAACATTTTTGACCATAAAATGGGAATTTTGGGCATAGCCTGTAGCGCCCCCTAATGGCGAATATGGGCAATTCTTGGTTTGTGGGTTCCTGTTGGCCTGTAGTATCAATGTACCAAATTAGAACATTTTTGACCAGCAAATGGGAATTTAGGGCGTGGCCTGTAGCGTCCCCTAAGGGCGAATGTGGGCCATTCTTTGTTTGTGGATTCCTGTTGGCCTGTAGTATCAATATACAAAATTAGAACATTTTTGACCAGAAAATGGGGATTTTGGGCATGGCCTGTAGCGCCACCTAAGGGAGAATGTGGGATATTCTTTATGCAGTACTTCAGAGTGATGTCATCTTGAAGTATATATATATATATATATATAGGTCTGTTTCTAACCCACACCTATAATATCACTTCTGAAGGCATGGATTAAACCACTGGAGTGGTATGGATTACTTTTATGCTGCATTTATGTGATTTTTGTAGCTCCTGAGTTCTGATCACCATTCAAGTCATTGAAATGTCCAACAGGTTGAGATAATCTTCTAAAAAGCTTCATTTGTGTTCACCAGAAGAAAGAAAATAATACACATCTGGGATGGAATGAGGGTGAGTATACGATGAGAGAAATGTATTTTGGGGGTAAAAACCATTTGTAGGCCTACTTTTTATTTACTTGGAAAATTGTTACTGTCTCTTTAAGAGGATTTTAAACGCATTTCATTCAAGGCACAGTCTGTGCGGCTTGTTTCATTGAGTTTAATCTTTTGAGAACTGTGAAGTCTCATTATTTTCGTGCTGTTACATCTGTATTCATTTATCTGAGATTAATTGATTGAGATTGTGAAACTACATACAACCGACAAACCTCCATGAAGATGCGAGTAAAAATGAGATGCCTCGCGCTGTCAGACACAACACTGATAATCATTCTCGGAAGTGTTGATACTAGATTTAGATTCGCGATTTCTTCATCAACTGTTTATGTTCACTTGAGACAAAACAGACTCCACAATATATCATGTAATTTGACATTTTGTTGTATGAAAATGTCCGTTCAAACGCAAGAAGAAGCGAATGCGATCTCTCATCGGGGCTCGTGAGTTAGACGTGACGCTGCTCGCTGTTTCACACAAATATTTATTTGAGTTGTTTTGCCATTTGTTGAGTTGAATGGTGTAAAATCGCTTGAAAGTTCAAACAGGAAAGTGTTAAAAACACATACAACAGACAAACATTGCTCGCATTGAAGATGTGAGTAAAAATGAGATCGCGTCACTATCGCGTGCTGTCAGAGAACACGCAGATGAAACATCATTCTCGGAAGTATTGATACTTTAGGATCGATCCGTCCATCCCTTCTTTCTTTAGACATATGTTTCATGTTTGTGTGATAAGTGTTCGCGGAGTTTCACTTGATTTTTCTGACGTGTATCAGACAGATATGATCGCTAAGACAGATTCGGCGTACCCTGTTTATTTTCGTTATTTTACAAAAGCTCAAGGTTTTGTTGTTATTGTAAGTGTACACCAATAAAAGTAGACCTTTTATAGTTTGTAATGATCTCTTCCATGTATCTGAATGGGCAAAAATGACGCAGTATTTTGTTTAAGTTTTTTCCGCTGTTTAGAACAATGCATCTGAAAGGACATTACAGCGCCATTGTTGACCCCTGTAATAATGCCAGAATTCAATAATGATTCCCAATTTCAAACTCCTCGCAAAGATTTATTTGAGTTGTTTTGCCATTTGTTGAGTTGAATAGTGTAAAATCGCTTGAATATTCAAACTGGGAAGCAGTAAAATACATCTCACTGACCTTGTGCAGTAACTCTCATCGGGGCTCGTGCGTTAGACGCGACGATTATCGCTGTTTCACACAAACTGCTCAAAAACATTTATATGAGTTGTTTTACCATTTGTTGAGATGAATAGTATAAAATCGCGTGAATGTTCCAAATGTCAAGCATTAAACACACACAATTGACATACCTTTGTGCAAACGCAGGCAAAATTCTTCTGGCTGAGAAAGTCGGGAGCTCCACCCACTAGTAGACAGAATTGCTCCATTAGAGAGATTTCTCCAGTAAAAGTGTATTTGGTAGACAGAGTTACACCAGCAGAGGGAGCCTCTTTGCTCAGCCAATGTAAATCAATGGGATTTTTTACATTTTTGATCGTCATTTATATAAAAAGCTTAAGTCGCATCAGGTAAAAAAAGACATAGCAGCAAACTTCAGAACAGTCCCCAGGTCTGTGGCAAGTTGGGTACTTATAGCATTAAAGCTCTTAGAGGCGAGGTTGTTGAAATTTTAGTAAGTAAAATAGTATTATTATTAATAATAATAATAAATGTATGTAACATAACAATATGTTGGCTTTCTCAAGCACACATAGTTATGTCATCTTGAAGCATGTTAGGTTTGAAAAACCATCAATCAAATTTACATTTGGTTTATTGACACTAATATATTGAGGCAATGTGGTCATTTACATAAACACGCACCTTTCAGCCATTTTGTATTGTATTCATTTTTGCTAAGTAACAAATTGAAAGACATCAATTCTACACATGGGTACCAAATGTCAAGTCAATTGGATCTACGGTTCAAGAGAAGAAGACTTTTGTAGGTTTTGGCAAATTTTCACTGTACAGGACAATCCATTAGGGCAGAAGTTATGGGTCCTTGAGGCTTTTTTGTTCCCAATGAGAAATGAGGCAAGTATACCAAGTTTTAGAATATTTGGAAAATTGGGGTGAAAGTGCCATCATTTTGAAAATGTGACATTTGGGCGTGGCCTGTAGCGAACCGCTAAGGGCGAATGTCGGCAATTCTTTGCACAGTACTTCAAAGGGATGTTATCTTGAAGCATGTCAGGTTTAAAATCCCTCAGTCAAAATTACATTTGATTTATTGACTTATATATTGATTAAATGTGGACATTTACATAAACACGCCCCTTTCAGCCATTTTTAATCGTACCTTATGGGTCCTTGAGGCTTTTTTGTTCCCAATGAGAAATGAGGCAAGTATACCAAGTTTTAGAATATTTCGAAAATTGTGGTGAAAATGCCATCATTTTGAAAATGTGACATTTGGGCGTGGCCTGTAGCGAACCGCTAAGGGCGAATGTGGGCAATTCTTTGCACAGTACTTCAAAGGGATGTTATCTTGAAGAATGTTAGGTTTGAAAAACCCTGGGTCAAAATTACATTTGATATATTGACATATATATTGATTAAATGTGGACATTTACATAAACACGCCCCTTTCAGCCATTTTATATCGTATTCATTTTTGCTAAGTAACGTTTTCAAAGACATCAATTCTACACATGCGTACCAAATTTCAAGTATATTGGAGCTACGGTTCAGGAGAAGAAGAGTTTTGTAGGTTTTGGCAAATTTTCACTGTACAGGAAAATCCATTAGGGCAGAAGTTATGGGTCCTTGAGGCTTTTTTGTTCCACATGAGAAATGAGGCATGTATACCAGGTTTGAGAATAATTGGACAAATAGCTTGGAAATGCCATGACTTTGAACATATTTTTTTGGGGCGTGGCCTGTAGCGCCACCTATGGGCGAATGTGGGCCATTCTTGGTTTGGGGGTACCCGTTGGCATGGAGTATCAATGTGCCAATTTAGAAAATTTTTGACCAGTGACTTTTTGAGATATTGGGGCTCAAGGAGAATAATAATAATAATAATAATAATAAATATAGCTGCAAGCAGCAATGCGATTCCTCCTCAAAATGGCAAATCATTTAAAATTGATCAATAGAGGGTTGGGGTTAAACCCTCCCAATGAAAAAATCCAAAAAACATGTCTTTCTGTCTGAATCCTAAACTAAACATTTTCAGTGTACAGGAAAATCCATCATGCCGGACCTTATGGATACTGGAGGGTTTTTTGTTTACAATGAGAAATGAGCTATGTTCACCAGGTTTCAGAAGAACTAAATAAATGGGGCGGAAATACAATCACTTTGAAAAAATGATATTTGGGCATGGCCTGTAGCGCCCCCTAAGGGCGAATGTGAGCCATTCTTGGTTTGTAGGTTCCTGTTGGCCTGTAGTATCAATGTACCAAATTAGAGAGTTTTTGACAAAAAAATGTGCAATTTGGGCATGTCCTGTAGCGCCCCCAACGGGCGAATGTGAGCCATTCTTGGTTTGTGGATTTCTGTTGGCCTGTAGTGTCAATATACCAAATTAGAACATTTTTGACCATAAAATGGGAATTTTGGGCATAGCCTGTAGCGCCCCCTAATGGCGAATATGGGCAATTATTGGTTTGTGGGTTCCTGTTGGCCTGTAGTATCAATGTACCAAATTAGAACATTTTTGACCAGAAAATGGGAGTTTTGGGCATGGCCTGTAGCGCCCCCTAAGAGAGAATGTGGGATATTCTTGGTTTGGGGGTTCTTGTTGGCAAAATTTAGAAAAATTTTGACCAGTAACTTTTTTTAGATATTGGGGCTCAAGACACCTATAATATCACTTCAGAAGGCATGGATTAAACCACTGGAGTGGTATGGATTACTTTTATGCTGCATTTATGTGATTTTTGTAGCTTCTGAGTTCTGATCACAATTCAAGTGCATTGAAAGGTCCAACAGGGTTGAGATATTCTTCTAAAAAGCTTAATTTGTGTTCACCAGAAGAAAGAAAATAATACACATCTGGGATGGAATGAGGGTGAGTATACGATGAGAGAAATTTATTTTGGGGGTAAATACCATTTGTAGGCTACTTTTAATTTACTTGGAAAATTGTTACTATCTCTTTAAGATGATTTTAAACGCATTTCATTCAAGCCGTCAAGCCGTCTGTGCGGCTTGTTTTATTGAGATATAATCTTTTGAGAACTGTGAAGTCTCATTATTTTCGTGCTGTTACATCTGTATTCATTTCAGAGATTAATTGATTGAGATTGTGAAACTACATACAACCGACAAACCTCCATGAAGATGCAAGTAAAAATGAGATGCCTCGCGCTGTCAGGCACAACGCTGATAATCGTTCTCGGAAGTGTTGATACTAGATTTAGATTCGCGATATCTTCATCAACTGTTTATGTTCGCTTGAGACAAAACAGACAATATATCATGTATTTTGACATTTTGTTGTTATGAAATTGTCCGTTCAAACGCAAGAAGAAGCGAATGCGATCTCTCATCGGGGCTCGTGAGTTAGAAGTGACGCTGTTAGACGTGAGCAGGGAAGCGCATTTCACTGAATTTACGATGTTACACGTATAAACCTTCATCAACCCGTTAATCCAAAACGCAAATGCCGTTATTTTGCGTCTCTCGCTCCTGCTTGTGATTGACAAAGCTGTCAAACGGGACAATTTGCAAGCGTGCAAGTTTGGATCGGTCTTTTCACGTTTTAATAATTTGCAGTGTTCGACATCTACGTTCAAATCGAGCGGTGCAATATGCAATTCATCCAAAATAATTACAAAGTTATTTTCGCTCTTGTTCTACATATTTTTTTCAAGCGTCAGCTGATGTTTCTACAGTATTAATTTTCCTGCGCCACCACGAACAGAGTTGGAAATAAAACACGCATCCGGGCATTCAGATGGGTTAAAAAAAACTGCTTAAAAAACATCTGAACAGCGTCTGCTCTCGGTCTCACATTAATTCAGGTGGATTTTTCACAAGCGACAACATTGGCAAACAAAAGTGCTAGCTAATGTTTAATTAGCAAGTTTCACCGAAATGTATTAAAAATAGAGGCTAGCTGCCTGTCCGATGAACAAATAGAGTCACGTCATTTTTTTTCCAGAAATAACTAGCAATACTCCTGCAAATAAATGCTTCGTAACTAAAACGTTTTGACTTTCAATAGAAAATATAGACAACACATGTTCTTACCTTGCAAAAATCGCCTCAGTATTTAATTTGAAGCAGTAAATCCAACACTGGAGTAAATCTCTCGTGATATCACCTTCCCATTGAAATGAAGGAAGACGGTGATGACGAAACAGTTATTATTCTTGCCCAGGAACCCTTAACCAATCACATGTGCCATTAGCTTGTATTGTCATGAGTATCTGGGCAGATTTCAGAAATAAAATCCCCTTAACCAATCACGTGTCTTTAGCTTGTATTGTCATGAGTATCTGGGCAGATTTCAGAAATGAAATCGGTGATTGGACGACGATGAAACTGAGACAGGAACCATGGGAATAATTGTTCCCAAATTTGAACGCTCTGGCTGTAAATGGTTAAAGGTTGTTAAAAATTGCATCCGCCACTCAGTTGATGTATATATTGAGTGGGGACACATTGTTTGCTTTTTTTCTGGGATTCGACTGCAAAAGAGCTCAAGCAACTGTTGAACTCAGTCCCTGCACATTCTGGACTCAGACCTGTTGTAAATCATTGAACAATGAGGCTTGGATGCCCTCTATTGGACATTTCTTGTAATTGCCACTCAGAGAATGAACAGACAGTGGATTAAACTTTAGTTTTTTAGGCTTTAATTCTTTGTTGTATTCACCTGCTACGGCGTGTGTAACATTTTTCTGTCAACTCTGCATACAGGTGAAACTCGAAAAATTAGAATATCGTGCAAAAGTTAATGTAACCCATACTATGTTGAACACAAGAGGGCAGTATAGCCCTATGTATTACTTCACAAGACCCCCTCCCTTCCTACTCCTCACACAGAGTCTCAAGAGAGTGACTTGCAAATTCTGACATTTTCTCCACATTCAAACCAAAATATCTGACATTCTGTGTGTTGGAGCTAATGACTGTAAATTAGAAAGTTGTCAGGCTTGAGGAGAACTATATCAATACCAATTTTTGTACCTGCAGATGAAACTAACCCCCCACTTTTTTGTCAAAAGGTGGCGCTACTGAGCCCCTCACCACACCCATTTCTGAAACTTTGCACATGTCTACTGGCTAATAAATGTGACGTCTCTGTCGAGTTTCATGCAATTTCAAGTATGTTAAGAGTCTCAAAAGCATCAATAAAGAAAAGTAAAGTTTGAAGCGTTGCCACGGCAACAGTATCTAAGATATCAATAATCCTTTCACAGGTCTAAATCTGCCGTGTGTTTACATTATACACGTAAAGTTTGAAGCAAATCGGGTAAAAACAAGAGGGTGATTTCAAAGCATTTTGAAAGTGACACACTTCCTGCTGCCAGTTGGTGGCGCTATAACTTTGACTCACAATAGTCACATCCATGTGATCGGCCTCTTACAACGAACACACTGCTGAAGTTTCATCAAGATCTGTTAATTTATGCAGAAGTTATAACACACTTCCTGTCTCACTTTTCTCGCCATAAATTTGTTTCCTCGCCACGGCCAAACCGTTCGAGATATCAAAATTCCGCTGGCAATTTTTCATCCTCAATGTCTTGACTTCATGCTGACTGAGATTCGTGGCGATTAAATGATTTCTCTAGGAGGAGTATTTCAAATTCCATTGTATACGTTTTCCAAACAACCCTAAATAGCCGACTTCCTGTTGGGCTGAGGTAAAAAGTAAGAGCATGAAGTATATATGAAACGATGAGATCTATATGTGTACCGACTTTCATATTATTACATGCAAGTGTGTTTGATTTATGGACCAAGGTTTCGGACCCCGTTCCAGGGGGCGCTGTTAAGCCCCCCTGCCACGCCCGGGTACCATCTTCAGCCCAGCCCTGATGGCCGCGGGTTCTGACCCGTGTGCAAAGTTTCAAGAGTTTTAGAGCACGTTAAGGCCCCCAAAAGTGCCCGAATAGTCGATAAAATAATAATAATAATAATAATAATAATAATCCTAAGGAAAACAATAGGGCCTTCGCCTTTTCAAGGCTTGGGCCCTAATAATAATAAATATAGCTGCAAGCAGCAATGCGATTCCTCCTCAAAATGGCAAATCATTTAAAATTGTTCAGTAGAGGGTTGGGGTTAAACTCTCCCAATGAAGAAGTTCAAAAAACGTGTCTTTCTGTCTGAATCCTAAACTAAACATTTTCAGTGTACAGGAAAATCCATGATGCTGGGATCTTATGGATCCTGGAGGCTTTTTTGTTTACAATGAGAAATGAGTTATGTACATTAAGTTTCAGAAGAACTGAAAAAATGGGGTGGAAATGCCATCACTTTGAATGTGGGACATTGGGGCATAGCCTGTAGCGCCCCCTAATGGTGAATACGGGCAATTCTTGGTTTGTGAGTTCCTGTTGGCCTGTAGTATCAATGTACCAAATTAGAACATTATTGACCAGAAAATAGGAATTTTGGACATGGCCTATATCGCCCCCTAAGGGTGAATGTCGGCCATTCTTGGTTTGTGGGTTCCCGTTGGCCTGTAGTATCAATGTACCAAATTTGAAAATGTTTGACCAAAAAATAGGACTTTAAGGCATAGCCTGTAGCGCCCCCTAATGACGAATATGGGCAATTCTTGGTTTGTGGGTTCCTGTTGGCGTGCAGTATCAATGTACCACATTACAACATTTTTGACCAGAAAATGGGAATTTTTGACATGGCCTATAGCGCCCCCTAAGGGTGAATGTGGGCCAATCTTGGTTTGTGAGTTGCTGTTGGCCTGTAGTATCAATGTACCAAATTTGAAAGTTTTTGACAAAAAAAAAATAGCAATTTGGGAATGGCCTTTAGCGCCCCCTAAGGGCGAATGTGAGACATTCTTGGTTTGTGGATTTCTGTTGGCCTGTAGTGTCAATATACCAAATTAGAACATTTTTGACCATAAAATGGGAATTTTGGGCATAGCCTGTAGCGCCCCCTAATGGCGAATATGGGCAATTCTTTGTTTGTGGGTTCCTGTTGGCCTGTAGTATCAATGTACCAAATCAGAACATTTTTGACCAGCAAATGGGAATTTAGGGCGTGGCCTGTAGCGCCCCCTAAGGGCGAATGTGGGCCATTCTTGGTTTGTGGATTCCTGTTGGTCTGTAGTATCAATATACAAAATTAGAACATTTTTGACCAGAAAATGGGAATTTTGGGCTTGGCCTGTAGCGCCCCCTAAGGGAGAATGTGGGATATTCTTTACGCAGTACTTCAGAGTGATGTCATCTTGAAGTATATATATATATATATAGGTCTGTTTCTAACCCACACCTATAATATCACTTCTGAAGGCATGGATTAAACCACTGGAGTGGTATGGATTACTTTTATGCTGCATTTATGTGATTTTTGTAGCTTCTGAGTTCTGATCACCATTCAAGTCATTGAAAGGTCCAACAGGGTTGAGATAATCTTCTAAAAAGCTTAATTTGTGTTCACCAGAAGAAAGGAAATAATACACATCTGGGATGGAATGAGGGTGAGTATACGATGAGAGAAATTTATTTTTGGGGTAAAAACCATTTGTAGGCCTACTTTTTATTTACTTGGAAAATTGTTACTGTCTCTTTAAGAGGATTTTAAACGCATTTCATTCAAGGCACAGTCTGTGCGGCTTGTTTCATTGAGTTTAATCTTTTGAGAACTGTGAAGTCTCATTATTTTCGTGCTGTTACATCTGTATTCATTTCAGAGATTAATTGATTGAGATTGTGAAACTACATACAACCGACAAACCTCCATGAAGATGCGAGTAAAAATGAGATCGCCTCGCGCTGTCAGACACAACGCTGATAATCATTCTCGGAAGTGTTGATACTAGATTTAGATTCGCGATTTCTTCATCAACTGTTTATGTTCACTTGAGACAAAACAGACTCCACAATATATCATGTAATTTGACATTTTGTTGTATGAAATTGTCCGTTCAAACGCAAGAAGAAGCGAATGCGATCTCTCATCGGGGCTCGTGAGTTAGACGTGACGCTGCTCGCTGTTTCACACAAATATTTATTTGAGTTGTTTTGCCATTTGTTGAGTTGAATGGTGTAAAATCGCTTGAAAGTTCAAACAGGAAAGTGTTAAAAACACATACAACAGACAAACATTGCTCGCATTGAAGACCCGAGTAAAAATTAGATCGCCTCACTATCGCGTGCTGTCAGTGAACACGCAGATGAAACATCATTCTCGGAAGTATTGATACTTTAGGATCGATCCGTCCATCCCTTCTTTCTTTAGACATATGTTTCATGTTTGTGTGATAAGTGTTCGCGGAGTTTCACTTAATTTTTCTGACGTGTATCAGACAGATTATCGCAAAGACAGATTCGGTTTACCCTGTTTATTTTCGTTATTTTACAAAAGCTCAAGGTTTTGTTGTTATTGTAAGTGTACACAAATAAAAGTAGACCTTTTACAGTTTGTAATGATCTCTTCCATGTATCTGAATGGGCAAAAATGACGCAGTACTTTGTTTAAGTTTTTTCCGCTGTTTAGAACAATGCATCTGAAAGGACATTACAGCGCCATTGTTGACCCCCGTAATAATGCCAGAATTCAATAATGATTCCCGATTTCAAACTCCTCGCAAAGATTTATTTGAGTTGTAATGCCAATTGTTGAGTTGAATAGTGTAAAATCGCTTGAATATTCAAACTGGGAAGCAGAAAAACATCTCACTGACCTTTGTGCAGTAACTCTCATCGGGGCTCGTGCGTTAGACGCGACGCATCTCGCGGTTTCACACAAAACTGCTCACAAACATTTATTTGAGGCCAATTTGGGAATGGCCTTTAGCGCCCCCTAAGGGCGAATGTGAGACATTCTTGGTTTGTGGATTTCTGTTGGCCTGTAGTGTCAATATACCAAATTAGAACATTTTTGACCATAAAATGGGAATTTTGGGCATAGCCTGTAGCGCCCCTAATGGCGAATATGGGAAATTCTTTGTTTGTGGGTTCCTGTTGGCCTGTAGTATCAATGTACCAAATTAGAACATTTTTGACCAGCAAATGGGAATTTAGGGCGTGGCCTGTAGCGCCCCCTAAGGGCGAATGTGGGCCATTCTTGGTTTGTGGATTCCTGTTGGCCTGTAGTATCAATATACAAAATTAGAACATTTTTGACCAGAAAATGGGAATTTTGGGCATGGCCTGTAGCGCCCCCTAAGGGAGAATGTGGGATATTCTTTACGCAGTACTTCAGAGTGATGTCATCTTGAAGTATATATATATAGGTCTGTTTCTAACCCACACCTATAATATGACTTCTGAAGGCATGGATTAAACCACTGGAGTGGTATGGATTACTTTTATGCTGCATTTATGTGATTTTTGTAGCTTCTGAGTTCTGATCACCATTCAAGTCATTGAAAGGTCCAACAGGGTTGAGATAATCTTCTAAAAAGCTTCATTTGTGTTCACCAGAAGAAAGAAAATAATACACATCTGGGATGGAATGAGGGTGAGTATACGATGAGAGAAATTTATTTTTGGGGTAAAAACCATTTGTAGGCCTACTTTTTATTTACATGGAAAATTGTTACTGTCTCTTTAAGAGGATTTTAAACGCATTTCATTCAAGGCACAGTCTGTGCGGCTTGTTTCATTGAGTTTAATCTTTTGAGAACTGTGAAGTCTCATTATTTTCGTGCTGTTACATCTGTATTCATTTCAGAGATTAATTGATTGAGATTGTGAAACTACATACAACCGACAAACCTCCATGAAGATGCGAGTAAAAATGAGATGCCTCGCGCTGTCAGACACAACGCTGATAATCATTCTCGGAAGTGTTGATACTAGATTTAGATTCGCGATTTCTTCGTCAACTGTTTATGTTCACTTGAGACAAAACAGACAATATATCATGTATGGTTGTATGAAAGTGTCCGTTCAAACGCAAGAAGAAGCGAATGCGATCTCTCATCGGGGCTCGTGAGTTAGACGTGACGCTGCTCCCTGTTTCACACAAATATTTATTTGAGTTGTTTTGCCATTTGTTGAGTTGAATGGTGTAAAATCGCTCGAAAGTTCAAACAGGAAAGTGTTAAAAACACATACAACAGACAAACATTGCTCGCATTGAAGACGCGAGTAAAAATGAGATCGCCTCACTATCGCGTGCTGTCAGTGAACACGCAGATGAAACATCATTCTCGGAAGTATTGATACTTTAGGATCGATCCGTCCATCCCTTCTTTCTTTAGACATATGTTTCATGTTTGTGTGATAAGTGTTCGCGGAGTTTCACTTGATTTTTCTGACGTGTATCAGACAGATTATCGCAAAGACAGATTCGGTTTACCCTGTTTATTTTCGTTATTTTACAAAAGCTCAAGGTTTTGTTGTTATTGTAAGTGTACACAAATAAAAGTAGACCTTTTACAGTTTGTAATGATCTCTTCCATGTATCTGAATGGGCAAAAATGACGCAGTATTTTGTTTAAGTTTTTTCCGCTGTTTAGAACAATGCATCTGAAAGGACATTACAGCGCCATTGTTGACCCCAGTAATAATGCCAGAATTCAATAATGATTCCCGATTTCAAACTCCTCGCAAAGATTTATTTGAGTTGTAATGCCATTTGTTGAGTTGAATAGTGTAAAATCGCTTGAATATTCAAACTGGGAAGTAGTAAAACACATCTCACTGACCTTATTTGTGCAGTAACTCTCATCGGGGCTCGTGCGTTAGACGCGAAGCATCTCGCGGTTTCACACAAAACTGCTCACAAACATTTATTTGAGTTGTTTTGCCATTTGTTGAGTTGAATAGTGTAAAATCGCTTGAATATTCAAACTGGGAAGCAGTAAAATACATCTCACTGACCTTGTGCAGTAACTCTCATCGGGGCTCGTGCGTTAGACGCGACGATTATCGCTGTTTCACACAAACTGCTCGAAAACATTTATATGAGTTGTTTTACCATTTGTTGAGATGAATAGTATAAAATCGCGTGAATGTTCCAAATGTCAAGCATTAAACACACACAATTGACATACCTTTGTGCAAACGCAGGCAAAATTCTTCTGGCTGAGAAAGTCGGGAGCTCCACCCACTAGTAGACAGAATTGCTCCATTAGAGAGATTTCTCCAGTAAAAGTGCATTTGGTAGACAGAGTTACACCAGCAGAGGGAGCCACTTTGCTCAGCCAATGTAAGTGAATGGGATTTTACTTGTAGACCGTATTGATCCAGTAGAGGGGGCATTTTTGCTCAGCCATTGTAAATCAATGGGATTTTTTACATTTTTGATCGTCATTTATATAAAAAGCTTAAGTCGCATCAGGTAAAAAAAGACATAGCAGCAAACTTCAGAACAGTCCCCAGGTCTGTGGCAAGTTGGGTACTTATAGCATTAAAGCTCTTAGAGGTGAGGTTGTTGAAATTTTAGTAAGTAAAATAGTATTATTAATAATAATAATAATAAATGTATGTAACATAACAATATGTTGGCTTTCTCAAGCCAACATAGTTATGTCATCTTGAAGCATGTTAGGTTTGAAAAACCATCAATCAAATTTACATTTGGTTTATTGACACTAATATATTGAGGCAATGTGGTCATTTACATAAACACGCACCTTTCAGCCATTTTGTATTGTATTCATTTTTGCTAAGTAACAAATTGAAAGACATCAATTCTACACATGGGTACCAAATGTCAAGTCAATTGGATCTACGGTTCAAGAGAAGAAGACTTTTGTAGGTTTTGGCAAATTTTCACTGTACAGGACAATCCATTAGGGCAGAAGTTATGGGTCCTTGAGGCTTTTTTGTTCCCAATGAGAAATGAGGCAAGTATACCAAGTTTTAGAATATTTGGAAAATTGGGGTGAAAGTGCCATCATTTTGAAAATGTGACATTTGGGCGTGGCCTGTAGCGAACCGCTAAGGGCGAATGTCGGCAATTCTTTGCACAGTACTTCAAAGGGATGTTATCTTGAAGCATGTCAGGTTTAAAATCCCTCAGTCAAAATTACATTTGATTTATTGACTTATATATTGATTAAATGTGGACATTTACATAAACACGCCCCTTTCAGCCATTTTTAATCGTACCTTATGGGTCCTTGAGGCTTTTTTGTTCCCAATGAGAAATGAGGCAAGTATACCAAGTTTTAGAATATTTCGAAAATTGTGGTGAAAATGCCATCATTTTGAAAATGTGACATTTGGGCGTGGCCTGTAGCGAACCGCTAAGGGCGAATGTGGGCAATTCTTTGCACAGTACTTCAAAGGGATGTTATCTTGAAGAATGTTAGGTTTGAAAAACCCTGGGTCAAAATTACATTTGATATATTGACATATATATTGACTAAATGTGGACATTTACATAAACACGCCCCTTTCAGCCATTTTATATCGTATTCATTTTTGCTAAGTAACGTTTTCAAAGGCATCAATTCTACACATGCGTACCAAATTTCAAGTATATTGGAGCTACGGTTCAGGAGAAGAAGAGTTTTGTAGGTTTTGGCAAATTTTCACTGTACAGGAAAATCCATTAGGGCAGAAGTTATGGGTCCTTGAGGCTTTTTTGTTCCCCATGAGAAATGAGGCATGTACACCAGGTTTGAGAATAACTGGACAAATGGCTTGGAAATGCCATGACTTTGAAAATATTTTTTTGGGGCGTGGCCTGTAGCGCCACCTATGGGCGAATGTGGGCCATTCTTGGTTTGGGGGTACCCGTTGGCATGGAGTATCAA
Organism: Moxostoma hubbsi; assembly: GCA_032164185.1. Taxonomy (NCBI): domain Eukaryota; kingdom Metazoa; phylum Chordata; class Actinopteri; order Cypriniformes; family Catostomidae; genus Moxostoma; species Moxostoma hubbsi. The sequence goes on from JAVLUX010000019.1 coordinate 39,844,569, forward strand.
TGTGCCAATTTAGAAAATTTTTGACCAGTGACTTTTTGAGATATTGGGGCTCAAGGAGAATAATAATAATAATAATAATAATAATAATAATAATAAAACTGTCAATAACAATAGATTCCCTCCTATCGGAGGAATCTAATAATAATAATAATAATAATAATAATAATAAAACTGTCAATAACAATAGATTCCCTCCTATTGGAGGAATCTAATAATAATAATAATAATAATAATAATAATAATAATAATAAAACTGTCAATAACAATAGATTCCCTCCTATCGGAGGAATCTAATAATAATAATAAAACTGTCAATAACAATAGATTCCCTCCTATCGGAGGAATCTAATAATAATAATAATAATAATAAAACTGTCAATAACAATAGATTCCCTCCTATCGGAGGAATCTAATAATAAAACTGTCAATAACAATAGATTCCCTCCTATCGGAGGAATCTAATAATAATAAAACTGTCAATTACAATAGATTCCCTCCTATCGGAGGAATCTAATAATAATAATAAAACTGTCAATTACAATAGATTCCCTCCTATCGGAGGAATCTAATAATAAAACTGTCAATAACAATAGATTCCCTCCTATCGGAGGAATCTAATAATAATAATAAAACTGTCAATAACAATAGATTCCCTCCTATCGGAGGAATCTAATAATAATAATAATAATACTGTCAATAACAATAGATTCCCTCCTATCGGAGGAATCTAATAATAATAATAATAATAATAATACTGTCAATAACAATAGATTCCCTCCTATCGGAGGAATCTAATAATAATAAAACTGTCAATAACAATAGATTCCCTCCTATCGGAGGAATCTAATAATAATACTGTCAATTACAATAGATTCCCTCCTATCGGAGGAATCTAATAATAAAACTGTCAATAACAATAGATTTCCTCCTATCGGAGGAATCTAATAATAATACTGTCAATTACAATAGATTCCCTCCTATCGGAGGAATCTAATAATAATAATAATAATAATAATACTGTCAATTACAATAGATTCCCTCCTATCGGAGGAATCTAATAATAATAATAATAATAATAATAATAATAAAACTGTCAATAACAATAGATTCCCTCCTACCGGAGGAATCTAATAATAATAATAATAATAATAATACTGTCAATTACAATAGATTCCATCCTATCGGAGGAATCTAATAATAATAATACTGTCAATAACAATAGATTCCCTCCTATCGGAGGAATCTAATAATAAAACTGTCAATAACAATAGATTCCCTCCTACCGGAGGAATCTAATAATAATAATAATAATAATAACAATAATAATAAAACTGTCAAAAACAATAGATTCCCTCCTATCGGAGGAATCTAATAAAACTGTCAATAACAATAGATTCCGACCTACCGGAGGAATCTAATTATTTGCACTTTAGTTAGGATTTATTGTGTATTTCACATGTTGTTTAACTGTATTCTTGCCCAAGAACTTTGAAGAATCTCGATATCCCCCTTCACGGAGCTATACTTGCATGACTGAAAAAAATCTGCACAGGGGTGTTGCATGCTGCAATACTCTGCTTGCCAGGTCCAGGAGCATTTCTCCATACACTTACATAAAAAAAATCTACACTACTCTTGTTGAATTCTAATCTGTCTTGGATAGTATTTTTCTCATACAACTGAAAATTTACAATGCAGCACTTTTCGTATTATTGTTTCCTTAAGATGAATCGCTTATGTTGTTATTATCCTCTGTTTTAAGCCGCTTTGCAGAAAAGCACCTTGCAGATCAATAAATGTAATGCAATAAAATGTATCAAAAACATAATTTGAGGCCTAGGTCTGTAAAATTAGTGAATAACACAAAAAAGAGAAAGTTCCCTCGTGGAGAATGCCAGGCCCATGTACAGCAGACTTTTGTTCTGAATCTCTCTTCTGCTAAGATCTAATTTGCAGGGTAGTCTCATGTAAATCCATGAGGGAAGAAGGTTAGCACTCTGGCCTCTGAATCCAGAGATACCAGTTAAAATCTCGACGGGACCTTCTGTGACTTTTGTGACAAAAGGTGCAAAGGACCCAATCAGAAGGACTTTAGTAAATCTGCGAGTCTCCAAATCTACAGAAGTGAAAGAGTACCAACTCTGCTGGCCAGTTCTATCATGTTCAAATTGTGATGACCAGGTCTGAGATGAGAGAACAGTTCCTAAAAGGTACACATACTCATGGAGAATGCGGGCATCGATCCCGCTACCTCTCACATGCTAAGCGAGCGCCCTACCATTTGAGCTAATTCCCCTCCTGCTAGACGGGCAAACGTGCCTTTCTTTCATTTTTGTTGTTCCTCAGCTGTGCATCCCTGATTTACCAAAGCACTCTGGTTTGTTTCCTTTTGGAGTGGGCCATGGTTCCAATGGTCAGAAAGACAACGTCCAAGGAGTCTTGCAAGGTAGTGATCCTATATCATATGTGAGTTTTGTGGTCAAGTAAGTCAGCCCCCTTGAAGAATTTGACATGGTAAGTGTTTCCAAGGAAACTTCAGTACACATTACATTTGCCTTAAGAGAAAGCAATCGATGCAGGTGACTATGAGCGCAACATGAGAAATGGAACAAATGAATCAAAATTGTCATTCGCAATTTTTTGAGGAGTTATTGGCGATAAATATTATTACATTTTATGCTTGCCAAAGTCTTTTGAGGATGTCTCTATTTCCACAATTAATGTAGATAAGAGAAGAACTTGTATGACTGAAAATAAGTGTACGTTGGCATGACATGCTGAGCATCAGATCTTAATGAGGTTTGTGTAGACCAAGTGTGCCCAACCAGTCGATCGCGATCGACCAGTCGATCGCAGACTGCTTCCCAGTTGATCGCGAGAGTAAACTGTACTCTGGTTTACCCTCTCTCTTTCTTCACCATTCCGTCTCAGACCTCAAATATTAAAAATATTAACCATAACAAATAACAGCGACGAAATCAGAAGCTACATTTGAAATTGCATACTTACATACTACTCATACTATTTCATATAAATATATGGCAGAAATAGCAAGAGTAGTATGCTAGTAGTACACTACTCCAAATTTCGCCAGGGTTTTAGCTGTGCATGCTGGGTATGGTTTGTTGCTATGGTTTTAGCTGGACACGTTACGTTATTATTGGGGAGTCGCTGTTAAAGTGGAGAGCTGCAAATTCAGCAAAGTAAAACTATGGCAGAAGCTAAAAAAACGAAAACATATCATTTTCATTCAGAATGGGAGGAGGAATATTTTTTTGTTTATTCAAATTCGAAGTCCATATGTCTTTTTTGCAATGCAAGCGTGGCCTTACCGAAGAAGGGCAATTTGGAGCGGCATTTCAGGACTGTGCACAAAAGCTACGATGCAGATTTCCCGGTTAAATCAGCTCTACGCACCCGAAAAGTCAGGGAATTGAAGGGGCAGTTAGCAGCACAGCAGTCCATTTTTACCAGGCCAAACACCAAGGGCAAGGCTGCAACTATTGCATCTTATCGCGTCAGTCACGTTCTTGCGAAACACAAGAAGTCTTTCAAGGATGGTGAAGTTGTGAAAGAAGCATTCGTCGAGGCTGCAGATGCACTATTTGGTGACTTTAAGAATAAAAGTGATATCATAGCTGCCATTAAGGACGTGCAATTATCCCGTGGCACTGTTACACGGAGATGCGAGGGAATGGCAGAGGATGTTGAGGAGCAGTTGAGGAAGGATATTGAACGATGTGAATGTTTTTCTCTTCAATTCGACGAATCGACTGATGTCATGGATGTGGCTCAGCTATGTGTTTTCATCAGAATGGTTTTTGGAGACATGGGTGCAAAAGAAGAGCTACTCACCATTTTGCCATTGAAAGGACACACTAGAGGCGAAGATATTTTTCAAGCTTTCATGGAATTTGTTAACAAGACCCAATTGCCCCTCTTCAAACTCATCTCTATCACAACTGATGGTGCTCCAGCAATGGTGGGCCGTACTAGCGGGTTCATTGCATTGTGCAAACAGAGTGAATATTTCCCAGACTTTCTTAATTACCACTGTATAATCCACCAGCAGGCATTGTGTGGTAAGATATTAAACATGAAAGAAGTGATGGATGTTGCAATGAAGATTGTGTGCTCCGTTCGGGCCAGGAGTCTACAGAGAAGGTTATTCCGTGCACATTTGGAGGAGACGGGTGCAGAACACACAGACCTGTTGCTGCACACGGATGTTAGATGGCTGAGTAAAGGTAAATTTTTAGCGAGATTCTCAGAGTTGTTGCCTGAAATCAAAGATTTTCTTAAGCTTTCAAAACACGCAGAATATGCCCAGCTAGAGGACTACCAGTGGCTATTGGATTTAGCGTTCCTGACCGATCTCACTGACCTGCTGAATGATTTTAATTTAGAGCTGCAGGGTAAAGATAAACATGTAATCAACATGATCAGTTCAGTGAACACATTTAAAAGCAAGCTACAACTGCTGTCAAGTAGGCTGCAACACAATGACCTGCGGAACTTTCCTCGCATGCAGGCAGAACTTCAGAGTCAGGGCAAAGACTTTGTGCAGCTTGACAGTGCACGTTATGAGAAGCAAGTTCAGAGCATCTTGTTCGAATTTGAGAGGCGCTTTACAGACTTTTCATTCATTGAGCCTGCTGTCAGCTATCTGTGTTTTCCATTTGGCCCAAGTATTGATGTGGTTTCTATTGCCTCCAAAATTGTATCAATGTTCCACTTGGATAGCTCTGCTGTTGAGAATGAGATTCTCACACTGCAAAATGACATTGAGATCAAATCCAGGGCAACACCTGGCATGAATGGAGAGTTCTGGAACTTACTGCCTGAACAAAAGTATCACAACCTCAGAAGATGTGCTTTCAACTTGACAGCACTTTTTGGATCAACCTATTTGTGTGAGTGTGCTTTCTCTCACATGAAAATCATCAAGTCAAAGTACAGATCTATAATGACTGATGACCACCTTGTGGCCTGCTTAAGGCTTGCGACCAGCTCCTACTGCCCTGACTATGAAAAACTAGCTGCGTCCTCCCAGTGCCAGAGGTCCCACTAAGGTAGAGAAATAACTTTGTCACATTTCTAACTAGAACAAGGCTGTTTTATTATACCTGGATTAGGCATACTTTTCTGTTTCTTTTGTACATTAAATATGTAGATATGCTGTGAGACTGTGGCTTTTTGTTTGGACTGGTAGATCTCAGCACACTGACAAATTTAAAAGTAGATCTTGGTTCAAAAAAGGTTGGGCACCCCTGGTGTAGACCTTTCATAAGAGAGCAGACATTGCAAGGTGGCTTGAGGGGCTAGAGTTATGATTTTGGATTTGGGTGCAAAAGTGTCTCATGTTCAAATCCAAGAATTGCTTGTCCTTGCCCTTAGATCTTCAAACTTGATCCCATGGGGTGCAAAGTTTTAATGTCAGCATTACAACCAAGCAAGCATTTTCTGTGAATATGGGCAGTGACAAAGCTAAGACAAGGCCGGTTAGCTCAGTTGGTTAGAGCGTGGAGCTAATAACGCCAAGGTCGTGGGTTCGATCCCCGTACGGGCCAGGTTGGCTTTTGATCTGAATCTCTCTAGAAAAGTAAGGAGAGCAATAGACAGATAAAAAAGATCCCCGCTTAGATACAGACTGCCCCATGGCCTGTTTCAAACTCCTTACCAAACAGCAATAATACTCACAAATTCTTTTCAGCAGTAAATGCAGATGGTGTAATTGTTAGCACTTTACATTTTGAATCCAACAAGCTGAGTTCAAATCCTGGTGGAACCTCCTTAGGATCTTGTGGCCAAAAACAGAGTTTGGCTGTTGAAATCCCAATCAAGAGGCCAAAAATTGGCCTTTTTCTTGCCATTTTAAACAAAACATGTTTTTCGTCCAAACCCAGGAGAGTGCAAGCTGTTAATGTAGGTTCCATGGTGTAATGGTTAGCACTCTGGACTCTGAATCCAGTGATCCGAGTTCAAATCTCGGTGGGACCTTTGGTGCCCATTTCACCAACACAGCACCAAATCAAGAGAATTTTTCAAAAGCAGTGATCCTCCAAATCTCCAGAATGAAAGAGATCAACAGGAGAATGCAGATCGACACCCTGTGTCAACAGTGAGTTTTGTGGTAAAGAACTTTAGCACCCATGAAGAATTTGAAGTGCTATCTGTTCCCAAGTAAAATTCATTGCAAATTAAATTTGTGTTTCGAGAAAGAAAGAAATGAAGATGACTGAGCGCTACATAAGAAAAGGAACAAATCAAAAGATAATTATTTGCACTTTAGTTAGGATTTATTGGGTATTTCACATGTTGATGAACTGTATTCTTGCCCAAGAACTTTGAAGAATCTCGATATCCCCCTTCACGGAGCTATACTTGCATGACTGAAAAAAATCTGCACAGGGGTGTTGCATGCTGCAATACTCTGCTTGCCAGGTCCAGGAGCATTTCTCCATACACTTACATAAAAAAAATCTACACTACTCTTGTTGAATTCTAATCTGTCTTGGATAGTATTTTTCTCATACAACTGAAAATTTGCAATGCAGCACTTTTCGTATTATTGTTTCCTTAAGATGAATCGCTTATGTTGTTATTATCCTCTGTTTTAAGCCGCTTTGCACAAAAGCACCTTGCAGATCAATAAATGTAATGCAATAAAATGTATCAAAAACATAATTTGAGGCCTAGGTCAGTAAAATTAGTGAATAACACAAAAAAGAGAAAGTTCCCTCGTGGAGAATGCCAGGCCCATGTACAGCAGACTTTTGTTCTGAATCTCTCTTCTGCTAAGATCTAATTTGCAGGGTAGTCTCATGTAAATCCATGAGGGAAGAAGGTTAGCACTCTGGCCTCTGAATCCAGAGATACCAGTTAAAATCTCGACGGGACCTTCTGTGACTTTTGTGCCAAAAGGTGCAAAGGACCCAATCAGAAGGACTTTAGTAAATCTGCGAGTCTCCAAATCTACAGAAGTGAAAGAGTACCAACTCTGCTGGCCAGTTCTATCATGTTCAAATTGTGATGACCAGGTCTGAGATGAGAGAACAGTTCCTAAAAGGTACACATACTCATGGAGAATGCGGGCATCGATCCCGCTACCTCTCGCATGCTAAGCGAGTGCTCTACCATTTGAGTTAATTCCCCTCCTGCTAGATGGGCAAACGTGCCTTTCTTTCATTCTTGTTGTTCCTCAGCTGTGCATCCCTGATTTACCAAAGCACTCTGGTTTGTTTCCTTTTGGAGTGGGCCATGGTTCCAATGGTCAGAAATACAACGTCCAAGGAGTCTTGCAAGGTAGTGATCCTATATCATATGTGAGTTTTGTGGTCAAGTCAGCCCCCTTGAAGAATGTGACATGGTAAGTGTTTCCAAGGAAACTTCAGTACACATTACATTTGCCTTAAGAGAAAGCAATCGATGCAGGTGACTATGAGCGCTACATGAGAAATGGAACAAATGAAGCAAAATTGTCATTTGCAATTTTATAGGAGTTATTGGCGATAAATATTATTACATTTTATGCTTGCCAAAGTCTTTTGAGGATGTCTCTATTTCCACAATTAATGTAGATAAGAGAAGAACTTGTATGACTGAAAATAAGTGTACGTTGGCATGACATGCTGAGCATCAGATCTTAATGAGGTTTGTGTAGACCTTTCATAAGAGAGCAGACATTGCAAGGTGGCTTGAGGGGCTAGAGTTATGATTTTGGATTTGGGTGCAAAAGTGTCTCATGTTCAAATCCAAGAATTGCTTGTCCTTGCCCTTAGATCTTCAAACTTGATCCCATGGGGTGCAAAGTTTTAATGTCAGCATTACAACCAAGCAAGCATTTTCTGTGAAAATGGGCAGTGACAAAACTAAGACAAGGCCGGTTAGCTCAGTTGGTTAGAGCGTGGTGCTAATAACGCCAAGGTCGCGGGTTCGATCCCTGTATGGGCCAGGTTGGCTTTTGATCTGAATCTCTCTAGAAAAGTTAGAAGAGCAATAGACAGATAAAAAAGATCCCCGCTTAGATACAGACTGCCCCATGGCCTGTTTCAAACTCCTTACCAAACAGCAATAATACTCACAAATTCTTTTCAGCAGTAAATGCAGATGGTGTAATTGTTAGCACTTTACATTTTGAATCCAACAAGCTGAGTTCAAATCCTGGTGGAACCTCCTTAGGATCTTGTGGCCAAAAACAGAGTTTGGCTGTTGAAATCCCAATCAAGAGGCCAATAATTGGCCTTTTTCTTGCCATTTTCAACAAAACATGTTTTTCGTCCAAACCCAGGAGAGTGCCAACTGTTAATGTAGGTTCCATGGTGTAATGGTTAGCACTCTGGACTCTGAATCCAGTGATCCGAGTTCAAATCTCGGTGGGACCTTTGGTGCCAATTTCACCGACACAGCACCAAATCAAAAGAATTTTTCAAAAGCAGTGATCCTCCAAATCTCCAGAATGAAAGAGATCAACAGGAGAATGCAGATCGACACCCTGTGTCAACAGTGAGTTTTGTGGTAAAGAACTTTAGCACCCATGAAGAATTTGACGTGCTATCTGTTCCCAAGTAAAATTCATTGCAAATTAAATTTGTTTCGAGAAAGAAAGAAATGAAGATGACTGAGCGCTACATAAGAAAAGGAACAAATCAAAAGATAATTATTTGCACTTTAGTTAGGATTTATTGGGTATTTCACATGTTGTTGAACTGTATTCTTGCCCAAGAACTTTGAAGAATCTCGATATCCCCCTTCACGGAGCTATACTTGCATGAATGAAAAAAATCTGCACAGGGGTGTTGCATGCTGCAATACTCTGCTTGCCAGGTCCAGGAGCTTTTCTCCATACACTTACATAAAAAAAATCTACACTACTCTTGTTGAATTCTAATCTGTCTTGGATAGTATTTTTCTCATACAACTGAAAATTTGCAATGCAGCACTTTTCGTATTAATGTTTCCTTAAGATGAATCACTTATGTTGTTATTATCCTCTGTTTTAAGCCGCTTTGCACAAAAGCACCTTGCAGATCAATAAATGTAATGCAATAAAATGTATCAAAAACATAATTTGAGGCCTAGGTCTGTAAAATTAGTGAATAACACAAAAAGAGAAAGTTCCCTCGTGGAGAATGCCAGGCCCATGTACAGCAGACTTTTGTTCTGAATCTCTCTTCTGCTAAGATCTAATTTGCAGGGTAGTCTCATGTAAATCCATGAGGGAAGAAGGTTAGCACTCTGGCCTCTGAATCCAGAGATACCAGTTAAAATCTCGACGGGACCTTCTGTGACTTTTGTGCCAAAAGGTGCAAAGGACCCAATCAGAAGGACTTTAGTAAATCTGCGAGTCTCCAAATCTACAGAAGTGAAAGAGTACAAACTCTGCTGGCCAGTTCTATCATGATGACCAGGTCTGAGATGAGAGAACAGTTCCTGAAAGGTACACATACTCATGGAGAATGCAGGCATCGATCCCGCTACCTCTCGCATGCTAAGCGAGCGCTCTACTATTTGAGCTAATTCCCCTCCTGCTAGATGGGCAAACGTGCCTTTCTTTCATTTTTGTTGTACTGTGCATCCCTGATTTACCAAAGCACTCTGGTTTGTTTCCTTTTGGAGTGGGCCATGGTTCCAATGGTCAGAAATACAACGTCCAAGGAGTCTTGCAAGGTAGTGATCCTATATCATATGTGAGTTTTGTGGTCAAGTAAGTCAGCCCCCTTGAAGAATGTGACATGGTAAGTGTTTCCAAGGAAACTTCAGTACACATTACATTTGCCTTAAGAGAAAGCAATCGATGCAGGTGACTATGAGCGCTACATGAGAAATGGAACAAATGAAGCAAAATTGTCATTCGCAATTTTTTTAGGAGTTATTGGCGATAAATATTATTACATTTTATGCTTGCCAAAGTCTTTTGAGCATGTCTCTATTTCCACAATTAATGTAGATAAGAGAAGAACTTGTATTACTGAAAATAAGTGTACGTTGGCATGACATGCTGAGCATCAGATCTTAATGAGGTTTGTGTAGACCTTTCATAAGAGAGCAGACATTGCAAGGTGGCTTGAGGGGCTAGAGTTATGATTTTGGATTTGGGTGCAAAAGTGTCTCATGTTCAAATCCAAGAATTGCTTGTCCTTGCCCTTAGATCTTCAAACTTGATCCCATGGGGTGCAAAGTTTTAACATCAGCATTACAACCAAACAAGCATTTTCTGTGAAAATGGGCAGTGACAAAACTAAGACAAGGCCGATTAGCTCAGTTGGTTAGAGCGTGGTGCTAATAACGCCAAGGTCGTGGGTTCGATCCCCGTACGGGCCAGGTTGGCTTTTGATCTGAATCTCTCTAGAAAAGTAAGGAGAGCAATAGACAGATAAAAAAGATCCCCGCTTAGATACAGACTGCCCCATGGCCTGTTTCAAACTCCTTACCGAACAGCAATAATGCTCACAAATTCTTTTCAGCAGTAAATGCAGATGGTGTAATTGTTAGCACTTTACATTTTGAATCCAACAAGCTGAGTTCAAATCCTGGTGGAACCTCCTTAGGATCTTGTGGCCAAAAACAGAGTTTGGCTGTTGAAATCCCAATCAAGAGGCCAAAAATTGGCCTTTTTCTTGCCATTTTCAACAAAACATGTTTTTCGTCCAAACCCAGGAGAGTGCAAGTTGTTATGTAGGTTCCATGGTGTAATGGTTAGCACTCTGGACTCTGAATCCAGTGATCCAAGTTCAAATCTTGGTGGGACCTTTGGTGCCCATTTCACCGACACAGCAACAAATCAAGAGAATATTTCAGAAGCAGTGATCGTCCAAATCTCCACAATGAAAGAGATCAACAGGAGAATGCAGATCGACACCCTGTGTCAACAGTGAGTTTTGGGGTAAAGAACTTTAGCACCCATGAAGAATGTGACGTGCTATCTGTTCCCAAGTAAAATTCATTGCAAATTAAATTTGTTTCGAGAAAGAAAGAAATGAAGATGACTGAGCGCTACATAAGAAAAGGAACAAATCAAAATATAATTATTTGCACTTTAGTTAGGATTTATTGGGTATTTCACATGTTGTTGAACTGTATTCTTGCCCAAGAACTTTGAAGAATCTCGATATCCCCTTTCACGGAGCTATACTTGCATGACTGAAAAAAATCTGCATACAGGTGTTGCATGCTGCAATACTCTGCTTGCCAGGTCCAGGAGCATTTCTCCATACACTTACATAAAAAAAATCTACACTACTCTTGTTGAATTCTAATCTGTCTTGGATAGTATTTTTCTCATACAACTGAAAATTTACAATACAGCACTTTTTGTATTATTGTTTCCTTAATATGAATCGCTTATGTTGTTATTATCCTCTGTTTTAAGCCGCTTTGCACAAAAGCACCTTGCAGATCAATAAATGTAACGCAATAAAATGTACCAAAAACATAATTTGATGCCTAGGTCAGTAAAATTTGTGAATAACACAAAAAAGAGAAAGTTCCCTCGTGGAGAATGCCAGGCCCATGTACAGCAGACTTTTGTTCTGAATCTCTCTTCTGCTAAGATCTAATTTGCAGGGTAGTCTCATGTAAATCCATGAGGGAAGAAGGTTAGCACTCTGGCCTCTGAATCCAGAGATACCAGTTAAAATCTCGACGGGACCTTCTGTGACTTTTGTGCCAAAAGGTGCAAAGGACCCAATCAGAAGGACTTTAGTAAATCTGCGAGTCTCCAAATCTACAGAAGTGAAAGAGTACCAACTCTGCTGGCCAGTTCTATCATGTTCAAATTGTGATGACCAGGTCTGAGATGAGAGAACAGTTCCTAAAAGGTACACATACTCATGGAGAATGCGGGCATCGATCCCGCTACCTCTCGCATGCTAAGCGAGCGCTCTACCATTTGAGCTAATTCCCCTCCTGCTAGATGGGCAAACGTGCCTTTCTTTCATTTTTGTTGTTCCTCAGCTGTGCATCCCTGATTTACCAAAGCACTCTGGTTTGTTTCCTTTTGGAGTGGGCCATGGTTCCAATGGTCAGAAAGACAACGTCCAAGGAGTCTTGCAAGGTAGTGATCCTATATCATATGTGTGTTTTGTGGTCAAGTAAGTCAGCCCCCTTGAAGAATGTGACATGGTAAGTGTTTCCAAGGAAACTTCAGTACACATTACATTTGCCTTAAGAGAAAGCAATCGATGCAGGTGACTATGAGCGCTACATGAGAAATGGAACAAATGAAGCAAAATTGTCATTCGCAATTTTTTTAGGAGTTCAAGAGAAGAAGAGTTTTAAATGTTTCACCAAATTTTCACTGTACAGGACAATCCATCACGCAGAACCTTATGGGTCCTTGAGGCTTTTTTGTTCCCAATGAGAAATGAGGCAAGTATACCAAGTTTTAGAATATTTGGAAAACTGGGGTGAAAATGCCATCATTTTGAAAATGTGACATTTGGGCGTGGCCTGTAGCGAACCGCTAAGGGCGAATGTCGGCAATTCTTTGCACAGTACTTCAAAGGGATGTTATCTTGAAGCATGTCAGGTTTTAAAATCCCTCAGTCAAAATTACATTTGATTTATTGACATATATATTGATTAAATGTGGACATTTACATAAACACGCCCCTTTCAGCCATTTTTAATCGTACCTTATGGGTCCTTGAGGCTTTTTTGTTCCCAATGAGAAATGAGGCAAGTATACCAAGTTTTAGAATATTTCGAAAATTGTGGTGAAAATGCCATCATTTTGAAAATGTGACATTTGGGCGTGGCGTGTAGCGAACCGCTAAGGGTGAATGTGGGCAATTCTTTGCACAGTACTTCAAAGGGATGTTATCTTGAAGAATGTTAGGTTTGAAAAACCCTCAGTCAAAATTACATTTGATATATTGACATATATATTGATTAAATGTGGACATTTACATAAACACGCCCCTTTCAGCCATTTTATATCGTATTCGTTTTTGCTAAGTAACGTTTTCAAAGACCTCAATTCTACACACGCGTACCAAATTTCAAGTCAATTGGAGCTACGGTTCAGGAGAAGAAGAGTTTTGTAGGTTTTGGCAAATTTTCACTGTACAGGAAAATCCATCATGGCGGAAGTTATGGGTCCTTGAGGCTTTTTTGTTCCCCATGAGAAATGAGGCATGTACACCAGGTTTGAGAATAACTGGACAAATGGCTTGGAAAGGCCATGACTTTGAAAATATTTTTTTGGGGCGTGGCCTGTTGCGCCACCTATGGGCGAATGTGGGCCATTCTTGGTTTGGGGGTACCTGTTCACATGGACTATCAATGTGCCAATTTAGAAAATTTTTGACCAGTGACTTTTTGAGATATTGGGGCTCAAGGAGAAGAAGAATAATACTAAATATAGCTGCAAGCAGCAATGCGATTCCTCCTCAAAATGGCAAATCATTTAAAATTGATCAATAGAGGGTTGGGGTTAAACCCTCCCAATGAAAAAATCCAAAAAACATGTCTTTCTGTCTGAATCCTAAACTAAACATTTTCAGTGTACAGGAAAATCCATCATGCCGGACATTATGGATCCTGTAGGGTTTTTTGTTTACAATGAGAAATGAGGTATGTTCACCAGGTTTCAGAAAAACTAAATAAATGGGGTGGAAATACAATCACTTTGAAAAAATGACATTTGGGCATGGCCTGTAGCGCCCCCTAAGGGCGAATGTGAGCCATTCTTGGTTTGTAGGTTCCTGTTGGCCTGTAGTATCAATGTACCAAATTAGAAAGTTTTTGACAAAAAAATGTGCAATTTGGGAATGGCCTTTAGCGCCCCCTAAGGGCGAATGTGAGACATTCTTGGTTTGTGAATTTCTGTTGGCCTGTAGTGTCAATATACCAAATTAGAACATTTTTGACCATAAAATGGGAATTTTGGGCATAGCCTATAGTGCCCCCTAATGGCGAATATGGGCAATTCTTGGTTTGTGGGTTCCTGTTGGCCTGTAGTATCAATGTACCAAATTAGAAAATTTTTGACCAGCAAATGGGAATTTAGGGCGTGGCCTGTAGCGCCCCCTAAGGGCGAATGTGAGCCATTCTTTGTTTGTGGATTCCTGTTGGCCTGTAGTATCAATATACAAAATTAGAACATTTTTGACCAGAAAATGGGGATTTTGGGCATGGCCTGTAACGCCCCCTAAGGGAGAATGTGGGATATTCTTTATGCAGTACTTCAGAGTGATGTCATCTTGAAGTATATATATATATATATATATATATAGGTCTGTTTCTAACCCACACCTATAATATCACTTCTGAAGGCATGGATTAAACCACTGGAGTGGTATGGATTACTTTTATGCTGCATTTATGTGATTTTTGTAGCTCCTGAGTTCTGATCACCATTCAAGTCATTGAAATGTCCAACAGGGTTGAGATAATCTTCTAAAAAGCTTAATTTGTGTTCACCAGAAGAAAGAAAATGATACACATCTGGGATGGAATGAGGGTGAGTATACGATGAGAGAAATGTATTTTGGGGGTAAAAACCATTTGTAGGCCTACTTTTTATTTACTTGGAAAATTGTTACTGTCTCTTTAAGAGGATTTTAAACGCATTTCATTCAAGGCACAGTCTGTGCGGCTTGTTTCATTGAGTTTAATCTTTTGAGAACTGTGAAGTCTCATTATTTTCGTGCTGTTACATCTGTATTCATTTATCTGAGATTAATTGATTGAGATTGTGAAACTACATACAACCGACAAACCTCCATGAAGATGCGAGTAAAAATGAGATGCCTCGCGCTGTCAGACACAACACTGATAATCATTCTCGGAAGTGTTGATACTAGATTTAGATTCGCGATTTCTTCATCAACTGTTTATGTTCACTTGAGACAAAACAGACTCCACAATATATCATGTAATTTGACATTTTGTTGTATGAAAATGTCCGTTCAAACGCAAGAAGAAGCGAATGCGATCTCTCATCGGGGCTCGTGAGTTAGATGTGACGCTGCTCGCTGTTTCACACAAATATTTATTTGAGTTGTTTTGCCATTTGTTGAGTTGAATGGTGTAAAATCGCTTGAAAGTTCAAACAGGAAAGTGTTAAAAACACATACAACAGACAAACATTGCTCGCATTGAAGACGCAAGTAAAAATGAGATCGCGTCACTATCGCGTGCTGTCAGAGAACACGCAGATGAAACATCATTCTCGGAAGTATTGATACTTTAGGATCGATCCGTCCATCCCTTCTTTCTTTAGACATATGTTTCATGTTTGTGTGATAAGTGTTCGCGGAGTTTCACTTGATTTTTCTGACGTGTATCAGACAGATATGATCGCTAAGACAGATTCGGCGTACCCTGTTTATTTTCGTTATTTTACAAAAGCTCAAGGTTTTGTTGTTATTGTAAGTGTACACCAATAAAAGTAGACCTTTTATAGTTTGTAATGATCTCTTCCATGTATCTGAATGGGCAAAAATGACGCAGTATTTTGTTTAAGTTTTTTCCGCTGTTTAGAACAATGCATCTGAAAGGACATTACAGCACCATTGTTGACCCCCGTAATAATGCCAGAATTCAATAATGATTCCCGATTTCAAACTCCTCGCAAAGATTTATTTGAGTTGTTTTGCCATTTGTTGAGTTGAATAGTGTAAAATCGCTTGAATATTCAAACTGGGAAGCAGTAAAATACATCTCACTCACCTTGTGCAGTAACTCTCATCGGGGCTCGTGCGTTAGACGCGACGATTATTGCTGTTTCACACAAACTGCTCGAAAACATTTATATGAGTTGTTTTACCATTTGTTGAGATGAATAGTATAAAATCGCGTGAATGTTCCAAATGTCAAGCATTAAACACACACAACTGACATACCTTTGTGCAAACGCAGGCAAAATTCTTCTGGCTGAGAAAGTCGGGAGCTCCACCCACTAGTAGACAGAATTGCTCCATTAGAGAGATTTCTCCAGTAAAAGTGCATTTGGTAGACAGAGTTACACCAGCAGAGGGAGCCTCTTTGCTCAGCCAATGTAAGTGAATGGGATTTTACTTGTAGACCGTATTGATCCAGTAGAGGGGGCATTTTTGCTCAGCCATTGTAAATCAATGGGATTTTTTACATTTTTGATCGTCATTTATATAACAAGCTTAAGTCGCATCAGGTAAAAAAAGACATAGCAGCAAACTTCAGAACAGTCCCCAGGTCTGTGGCAAGTTGGGTACTTATAGCATTAAAGCTCTTAGAGGTGAGGTTGTTGAAATTTTAGTAAGTAAAATAGTATTATTAATAATAATAATAATAATAAATGTATGTAACATAACAATATGTTGGCTTTCTCAAGCCAACATAGTTATGTCATCTTGAAGCATGTTAGGTTTGAAAAACCATCAATCAAATTTACATTTGGTTTATTGACACTAATATATTGAGGCAATGTGGTCATTTACATAAACACGCACCTTTCAGCCATTTTGTATTGTATTCATTTTTGCTAAGTAACAAATTGAAAGACATCAATTCTACACATGGGTACCAAATGTCAAGTCAATTGGATCTACGGTTCAAGAGAAGAAGACTTTTGTAGGTTTTGGCAAATTTTCACTGTACAGGACAATCCATTAGGGCAGAAGTTATGGGTCCTTGAGGCTTTTTTGTTCCCAATGAGAAATGAGGCAAGTATACCAAGTTTTAGAATATTTGGAAAATTGGGGTGAAAGTGCCATCATTTTGAAAATGTGACATTTGGGCGTGGCCTGTAGCGAACCGCTAAGGGCGAATGTCGGCAATTCTTTGCACAGTACTTCAAAGGGATGTTATCTTGAAGCATGTCAGGTTTAAAATCCCTCAGTCAAAATTACAATTGATTTATTGACATATATATTGATTAAATGTGGACATTTACATAAACACGCCCCTTTCAGCCATTTTTAATCGTACCTTATGGGTCCTTGAGGCTTTTTTGTTCCCAATGAGAAATGAGGCAAGTATACCAAGTTTTAGAATATTTCGAAAATTGGGGTGAAAGTGCCATCATTTTGAAAATGTGACATTTGGGCGTGGCCTGTAGCGAACCGCTAAGGGCGAATGTCGGCAATTCTTTGCACAGTACTTCAAAGGGATGTTATCTTGAAGCATGTCAGGTTTAAAATCCCTCAGTCAAAATTACATTTGATTTATTGACTTATATATTGATTAAATGTGGACATTTACATAAACACGCCCCTTTCAGCCATTTTTAATCGTACCTTATGGGTCCTTGAGGCTTTTTTGTTCCCAATGAGAAATGAGGCAAGTATACCAAGTTTTAGAATATTTCGAAAATTGTGGTGAAAATGCCATCATTTTGAAAATGTGACATTTGGGCGTGGCCTGTAGCGAACCGCTAAGGGCGAATGTGGGCAATTCTTTGCACAGTACTTCAAAGGGATGTTATCTTGAAGAATGTTAGGTTTGAAAAACCCTGGGTCAAAATTACATTTGATATATTGACATATATATTGATTAAATGTGGACATTTACATAAACACGCCCCTTTCAGCCATTTTATATCGTATTCATTTTTGCTAAGTAACGTTTTCAAAGACATCAATTCTACACATGCGTACCAAATTTGAAGTATATTGGAGCTACGGTTCAGGAGAAGAAGAGTTTTGTAGGTTTTGGCAAATTTTCACTGTACAGGAAAATCCATTAGGGCAGAAGTTATGGGTCCTTGAGGCTTTTTTGTTCCCCATGAGAAATGAGGCATGTACACCAGGTTTGAGAATAATTGGACAAATGGCTTGGAAATGCCATGACTTTGAAAATATTTTTTTGGGGCGTGGCCTGTAGCGCCACCTATGGGCGAATGTGGGCCATTCTTGGTTTGGGGGTACCCGTTGGCATGGAGTATCAATGTGCCAATTTAGAAAATTTTTGACCAGTGACTTTTTGAGATATTGGGGCTCAAGGAGAATAATAATAATAATAATAATAATAAATATAGCTGCAAGCAGCAATGCGATTCCTCCTCAAAATGTCAAATCATTTAAAATTGTTCAGTAGAGGGTTGGGGTTAAACTCTCCCAATGAAGAAATTCAAAAAACGTGTCTTTCTGTCTGAATCCTAAACTAAACATTTTCAGTGTACAGGAAAATCCATGATGCCGGGATCTTATGGATCCTGGATGCTTTTTTGTTTACAATGAGAAATGAGATATGTACATTAAGTTTCAGAAGAACTGAATAAATGGGGTGGAAATGCCATCACTTTGAATGTGGGACATTGGGGCATAGCCTGTAGCGCCCCCTAATGGTGAATATGGGCAATTCTTGGATTGTGAGTTCCTGTTGGCCTGTAGTATCAATGTACCAAATTAGAACATTTTTGGCCAGAAAATGGGAATTTTGGACCTGGCCTATAGCGCCCCCTAAGGGTGAATGTGGGCCAATCTTGGTTTGTGGGTTCCCATTGGCCTGTAGTATCAATGTACCAAATTTGAAAATGTTTGACCAAAAAATAGGACTTAAAGGCATAGCCTGTAGCGCCCCCAAATGACGAATATGGGCAATTCTTGGTTTGTGGGTTCCTGTTGGCGTGCAGTATCAATGTACCACATTAGAACATTTTTGACCAGAAAATGGGAATTTTTGACATGGCCTATAGCGCCCCCTAAGGATGAATGTGGGCCAATCTTGGTTTGTGAGTTCCTGTTGGCCTGTAGTATCAATGTACCAAATTTGAAAGTTTTTGACAAAAAAATTTGCAATTTGGGAATGGCCTTTAGCGCCCCCTAAGGGCGAATGTGAGACATTCTTGGTTTGTGGATTTCTGTTGGCCTGTAGTGTCAATATACCAAATTAGAACATTTTTGACCATAAAATGGGAATTTTGGGCATAGCCTGTAGCGCCCCCTAATGGCGAATATGGGCAATTCTTGGTTTGTGTGTTCCTGTTGGCCTGTAGTATCAATGTACCAAATTAGAACATTTTTGACCAGCAAATGGGAATTTAGGGCGTGGCCTGTAGCGCCCCCTAAGGGCGAATGTGGGACATTCTTGGTTTTTGGATTCCTGTTGGTCTGTAGTATCAATATACAAAATTAGAACATTTTTGACCAGAAAATGGGAATTTTGGGCATGGCCTGTAGCGCCCCCTAAGGGAGAATGTGGGATATTCTTTACGCAGTACTTCAGAGTGATGTCATCTTGAAGTATATATATATAGGTCTGTTTCTAACCCACACCTATAATATCACTTCTGAAGGCATGGATTAAACCACTGCAGTGGTATGGAT
Organism: Moxostoma hubbsi; assembly: GCA_032164185.1. Lineage (NCBI taxonomy): Eukaryota > Metazoa > Chordata > Actinopteri > Cypriniformes > Catostomidae > Moxostoma > Moxostoma hubbsi. The sequence goes on from JAVLUX010000019.1 coordinate 39,863,819, forward strand.
TACTTTTATGCTGCATTTATGTGATTTTTGTAGCTTCTGAGTTCTGATCACCATTCAAGTCATTGAAAGGTCCAACAGGGTTGAGATAATCTTCTAAAAAGCTTAATCTGTGTTCACCAGAAGAAAGGAAATAATACACATCTGGGATGGAATGAGGGTGAGTATAGGATGAGAGAAATGTATTTTTGGGGTAAAAACCATTTGTAGGCCTACTTTTTATTTACTTGGAAAATTGTTACTGTCTCTTTAAGAGGATTTTAAACGCATTTCATTCAAGGCACAGTCTGTGCGGCTTGTTTTATTGAGTTTAATCTTTAGAGAACTGTGAAGTCTCATTATTTTCGTGCTGTTACATCTGTATTCATTTATCTGAGATTAATTGATTGAGATTGTGAAACTACATACAACCGACAAACCTCCATTAAGATGCGAGTAAAAATGAGATCGCCTCGCGCTGTCAGACACAACGCTGATAATCATTCTCGGAAGTGTTGATACTAGATTTAGATTCGCGATTTCTTCATCAACTGTTTATGTTCACTTGAGACAAAACAGACTCCACAATATATCATGTAATTTGACATTTTGTTGTAAGAAATTGTCCGTTCAAACGCAAGAAGAAGCGAATGCGATCTCTCATCGGGGCTCGTGAGTTAGACGTGACGCTGCTCGCTGTTTCACACAAATATTTATTTGAGTTGTTTTGCCATTTGTTGAGTTGAATGGTGTAAAAATCGCTTGAAAGTTCAAACAGGAAAGTGTTAAAAACACATACAACAGACAAACATTGCTCGCATTGAAGACGCAAGTAAAAATAAGATCGCGTCACTATCGCGTGCTGTCAGAGAACACGCAGATGAAACATCATTCTCGGAAGTATTGATACTTTAGGATCGATCCGTCCATCCCTTCTTTCTTTAGACATATGTTTCATGTTTGTGTGATAAGTGTTCGCGGAGTTTCACTTGATTTTTCTGACGTGTATCAGACAGATATGATCGCTAAGACAGATTCGGCGTACCCTGTTTATTTTCGTTATTTTACAAAAGCTCAAGGTTTTGTTGTTATTGTAAGTGTACACAAATAAAAGTAGACCTTTTATAGTTTGTAATGATCTCTTCCATGTATCTGAATGGGCAAAAATGACGCAGTATTTTGTTTAAGTTTTTTCCGCTGTTTAGAACAATGCATCTGAAAGGACATTACAGCGCCATTGTTGACCCCCGTAATAATGCCAGAATTCAATAATGATTCCCGATTTCAAACTCCTCGCAAAGATTTATTTGAGTTGTTTTGCCATTTGTTGAGTTGAATAGTGTAAAATCGCTTGAATATTCAAACTGGGAAGTAGTAAAACACATCTCACTGACCTTATTTGTGCAGTAACTCTCATCGGGGCTCGTGCGTTAGACGCGACGCATCTCGCGGTTTCACACAAAACTGCTCACAAACATTTATTTGAGTTGTTTTGCCATTTGTTGAGTTGAATAGTGTAAAATCGCTTGAATATTCAAACTGGGAAGCAGTAAAATACATCTCACTGACCTTGTGCAGTAACTCTCATCGGGGCTCGTGCGTTAGACGCGACGATTATCGCTGTTTCACACAAACTGCTCGAAAACATTTATATGAGTTGTTTTACCATTTGTTGAGATGAATAGTATAAAATCGCGTGAATGTTCCAAATGTCAAGCATTAAACACACACAATTGACATACCTTTGTGCAAACGCAGGCAAAATTCTTCTGGCTGAGAAAGTCGGGAGCTCCACCCACTAGTAGCCAGAATTGATCCATTAGAGAGATTTCTCCAGTAAAAGTGCATTTGGTAGACAGAGTTACACCAGCAGAGGGAGCCTCTTTGCTCAGCCAATGTAAGTGAATGGGATTTTACTTGTAGACCGTATTGATCCAGTAGAGGGGGCATTTTTGCTCAGCCATTGTAAATCAATGGGATTTTTTACATTTTTGATCGTCATTTATATAAAAAGCTTAAGTCGCATCAGGTAAAAAAAGACATAGCAGCAAACTTCAGAACAGTCCCCAGGTCTGTGGCAAGTTGGGTACTTATAGCATTAAAGCTCTTAGAGGTGAGGTTGTTGAAATTTTAGTAAGTAAAATAGTATTATTAATAATAATAATAATAAATGTATGTAACATAACAATATGTTGGCTTTCTCAAGCCAACATAGTTATGTCATCTTGAAGCATGTTAGGTTTGAAAAACCATCAATCAAATTTACATTTGGTTTATTGACACTAATATATTGAGGCAATGTGGTCATTTACATAAACACGCACCTTTCAGCCATTTTGTATTGTATTCATTTTTGCTAAGTAACAAATTGAAAGACATCAATTCTACACATGGGTACCAAATGTCAAGTCAATTGGATCTACGGTTCAAGAGAAGAAGACTTTTGTAGGTTTTGGCAAATTTTCACTGTACAGGACAATCCATTAGGGCAGAAGTTATGGGTCCTTGAGGCTTTTTTGTTCCCAATGAGAAATGAGGCAAGTATACCAAGTTTTAGAATATTTGGAAAATTGGGGTGAAAGTGCCATCATTTTGAAAATGTGACATTTGGGCGTGGCCTGTAGCGAACCGCTAAGGGCGAATGTCGGCAATTCTTTGCACAGTACTTCAAAGGGATGTTATCTTGAAGCATGTCAGGTTTAAAATCCCTCAGTCAAAATTACAATTGATTTATTGACATATATATTGATTAAATGTGGACATTTACATAAACACGCCCCTTTCAGCCATTTTTAATCGTACCTTATGGGTCCTTGAGGCTTTTTTGTTCCCAATGAGAAATGAGGCAAGTATACCAAGTTTTAGAATATTTCGAAAATTGGGGTGAAAGTGCCATCATTTTGAAAATGTGACATTTGGGCGTGGCCTGTAGCGAACCGCTAAGGGCGAATGTCGGCAATTCTTTGCACAGTACTTCAAAGGGATGTTATCTTGAAGCATGTCAGGTTTAAAATCCCTCAGTCAAAATTACATTTGATTTATTGACTTATATATTGATTAAATGTGGACATTTACATAAACACGCCCCTTTCAGCCATTTTTAATCGTACCTTATGGGTCCTTGAGGCTTTTTTGTTCCCAATGAGAAATGAGGCAAGTATACCAAGTTTTAGAATATTTCGAAAATTGTGGTGAAAATGCCATCATTTTGAAAATGTGACATTTGGGCGTGGCCTGTAGCGAACCGCTAAGGGCGAATGTGGGCAATTCTTTGCACAGTACTTCAAAGGGATGTTATCTTGAAGAATGTTAGGTTTGAAAAACCCTGGGTCACAATTACATTTGATATATTGACATATATATTGATTAAATGTGGACATTTACATAAACACGCCCCTTTCAGCCATTTTATATCGTATTCATTTTTGCTAAGTAACGTTTTCAAAGACATCAATTCTACACATGCATACCAAATTTGAAGTATATTGGAGCTACGGTTCAGGAGAAGAAGAGTTTTGTAGGTTTTGGCAAATTTTCACTGTACAGGAAAATCCATTAGGGCAGAAGTTATGGGTCCTTGAGGCTTTTTTGTTCCCCATGAGAAATGAGGCATGTACACCAGGTTTGAGAATAATTGGACAAATGGCTTGGAAATGCCATGACTTTGAAAATATTTTTTTGGGGCGTGGCCTGTAGCGCCACCTATGGGCGAATGTGGGCCATTCTTGGTTTGGGGGTACCCGTTGGCATGGAGTATCAATGTGCCAATTTAGAAAATTTTTGACCAGTGACTTTTTGAGATATTGGGGCTCAAGGAGAATAATAATAATAATAATAATAATAAATATAGCTGCAAGCAGCAATGCGATTCCTCCTCAAAATGTCAAATCATTTAAAATTGTTCAGTAGAGGGTTGGGGTTAAACTCCCAATGAAGAAATTCAAAAAACGTGTCTTTCTGTCTGAATCCTAAACTAAACATTTTCAGTGTACAGGAAAATCCATGATGCCGGGATCTTATGGATCCTGGAGGCTTTTTTGTTTACAATGAGAAATGAGTTATGTACATTAAGTTTCAGAAGAACTGAAAAAATGGGGTGGAAATGCCATCACTTTGAATGTGGGACATTGGGGCATAGCCTGTAGCGCCCCCTAATGGTGAATACGGGCAATTCTTGGTTTGTGAGTTCCTGTTGGCCTGTAGTATCAATGTACCAAATTAGAACATTTTTGGCCAGAAAATAGGACTTTAAGGCATAGCCTGTAGCGCCCCCTAATGACGAATATGGGCAATTCTTGGTTTGTGGGTTCCTGTTGGCGTGCAGTATCAATGTACCACATTAGAACATTTTTGACCAGAAAATGGGAATTTTTGACATGGCCTATAGCGCCCCCTAAGGATGAATGTGGGCCAATCTTGGTTTGTGAGTTCCTGTTGGCCTGTAGTATCAATGTACCAAATTTGAAAGTTTTTGACAAAAAAATTTGCAATTTGGGAATGGCCTTTAGCGCCCCCTAAGGGCGAATGTGAGACATTCTTGGTTTGTGGATTTCTGTTGGCCTGTAGTGTCAATATACCAAATTAGAACATTTTTGACCATAAAATGGGAATTTTGGGCATAGCCTGTAGCGCCCCCTAATGGCGAATATGGGCAATTCTTGGTTTGTGTGTTCCTGTTGGCCTGTAGTATCAATGTACCAAATTAGAACATTTTTGACCAGCAAATGGGAATTTAGGGCGTGGCCTGTAGCGCCCCCTAAGGGCGAATGTGGGCCATTCTTGGTTTTTGGATTCCTGTTGGTCTGTAGTATCAATATACAAAATTAGAACATTTTTGACCAGAAAATGGGAATTTTGGGCATGGCCTGTAGCGCCCCCTAAGGGAGAATGTGGGATATTCTTTACGCAGTACTTCAGAGTGATGTCATCTTGAAGTATATATATATAGGTCTGTTTCTAACCCACACCTATAATATCACTTCTGAAGGCATGGATTAAACCACTGCAGTGGTATGGATTACTTTTATGCTGCATTTATGTGATTTTTGTAGCTTCTGAGTTCTGATCACCATTCAAGTCATTGAAAGGTCCAACAGGGTTGAGATAATCTTCTCAAAAGCTTAATCTGTGTTCACCAGAAGAAAGGAAATAATACACATCTGGGATGGAATGAGGGTGAGTATAGGATGAGAGAAATGTATTTTTGGGGTAAAAACCATTTGTAGGCCTACTTTTTATTTACTTGGAAAATTGTTACTGTCTCTTTAAGAGGATTTTAAACGCATTTCATTCAAGGCACAGTCTGTGCGGCTTGTTTTATTGAGTTTAATCTTTAGAGAACTGTGAAGTCTCATTATTTTCGTGCTGTTACATCTGTATTCATTTATCTGAGATTAATTGATTGAGATTGTGAAACTACATACAACCGACAAACCTCCATTAAGATGCGAGTAAAAATGAGATCGCCTCGCGCTGTCAGACACAACGCTGATAATCATTCTCGGAAGTGTTGATACTAGATTTAGATTCGCGATTTCTTCATCAACTGTTTATGTTCACTTGAGACAAAACAGACTCCACAATATATCATGTAATTTGACATTTTGTTGTAAGAAATTGTCCGTTCAAACGCAAGAAGAAGCGAATGCGATCTCTCATCGGGGCTCGTGAGTTAGACGTGACGCTGCTCGCTGTTTCACACAAATATTTATTTGAGTTGTTTTGCCATTTGTTGAGTTGAATGGTGTAAAAATCGCTTGAAAGTTCAAACAGGAAAGTGTTAAAAACACATACAACAGACAAACATTGCTCGCATTGAAGACGCAAGTAAAAATAAGATCGCGTCACTATCGCGTGCTGTCAGAGAACACGCAGATGAAACATCATTCTCGGAAGTATTGATACTTTAGGATCGATCCGTCCATCCCTTCTTTCTTTAGACATATGTTTCATGTTTGTGTGATAAGTGTTCGCGGAGTTTCACTTGATTTTTCTGACGTGTATCAGACAGATATGATCGCTAAGACAGATTCGGCGTACCCTGTTTATTTTCGTTATTTTACAAAAGCTCAAGGTTTTGTTGTTATTGTAAGTGTACACAAATAAAAGTAGACCTTTTATAGTTTGTAATGATCTCTTCCATGTATCTGAATGGGCAAAAATGACGCAGTATTTTGTTTAAGTTTTTTCCGCTGTTTAGAACAATGCATCTGAAAGGACATTACAGCGCCATTGTTGACCCCCGTAATAATGCCAGAATTCAATAATGATTCCCGATTTCAAACTCCTCGCAAAGATTTATTTGAGTTGTATGCCATTTGTTGAGTTGAATAGTGTAAAATCGCTTGAATATTCAAACTGGGAAGCAGTAAAATACATCTCACTGACCTTGTGCAGTAACTCTCATCGGGGCTCGTGCGTTAGACGCGACGATTATCGCTGTTTCACACAAACTGCTCGAAAACATTTATATGAGTTGTTTTACCATTTGTTGAGATGAATAGTATAAAATCGCGTGAATGTTCCAAATGTCAAGCATTAAACACACACAATTGACATACCTTTGTGCAAACGCAGGCAAAATTCTTCTGGCTGAGAAAGTCGGGAGCTCCACCCACTAGTAGACAGAATTGCTCCATTAGAGAGATTTCTCCAGTAAAAGTGCATTTGGTAGACAGAGTTACACCAGCAGAGGGAGCCTCTTTGCTCAGCCAATGTAAGTGAATGGGATTTTACTTGTAGACCTTATTGATCCAGTAGAGGGGGCATTTTTGCTCAGCCATTGTAAATCAATGGGATTTTTTACATTTTTGATCATCATTTATATAAAAAGCTTAAGTCGCATCAGGTAAAAAAAGACATAGCAGCAAACTTCAGAACAGTCCCCAGGTCTGTGGCAAGTTGGGTACTTATAGCATTAAAGCTCTTAGAGGTGAGGTTGTTGAAATTTTAGTAAGTAAAATAGTATTATTAATAATAATAATAATAATAAATGTATGTAACATAACAATATGTTGGCTTTCTCAAGCCAACATAGTTATGTCATCTTGAAGCATGTTAGGTTTGAAAAACCATCAATCAAATTTACATTTGGTTTATTGACACTAATATATTGAGGCAATGTGGTCATTTACATAAACACGCACCTTTCAGCCATTTTGTATTGTATTCATTTTTGCTAAGTAACAAATTGAAAGACATCAATTCTACACATGGGTACCAAATGTCAAGTCAACTGGATCTACGGTTCAAGAGAAGAAGACTTTTGTAGGTTTTGGCAAATTTTCACTGTACAGGACAATCCATTAGGGCAGAAGTTATGGGTCCTTGAGGCTTTTTTGTTCCCAATGAGAAATGAGGCAAGTATACCAAGTTTTAGAATATTTGGAAAATTGGGGTGAAAGTGCCATCATTTTGAAAATGTGACATTTGGGCGTGGCCTGTAGCGAACCGCTAAGGGCGAATGTCGGCAATTCTTTGCACAGTACTTCAAAGGGATGTTATCTTGAAGCATGTCAGGTTTAAAATCCCTCAGTCAAAATTACATTTGATTTATTGACTTATATATTGATTAAATGTGGACATTTACATAAACACGCCCCTTTCAGCCATTTTTAATCGTACTTTATGGGTCCTTGAGGCTTTTTTGTTCCCAATGAGAAATGAGGCAAGTATACCAAGTTTTAGAATATTTCGAAAATTGTGGTGAAAATGCCATCATTTTGAAAATGTGACATTTGGGCATGGCCTGTAGCGAACCGCTAAGGGCGAATGTGGGCAATTCTTTGCACAGTACTTCAAAGGGATGTTATCTTGAAGAATGTTAGGTTTGAAAAACCCTGGGTCAAAATTACATTTGATATATTGACATATATATTGATTAAATGTGGACATTTACATAAACACGCCCCTTTCAGCCATTTTATATCGTATTCATTTTTGCTAAGTAACGTTTTCAAAGACATCAATTCTACATATGCGTACCAAATTTCAAGTATATTGGAGCTACGGTTCAGGAGAAGAAGAGTTTTGTAGGTTTTGGCAAATTTTCACTGTACAGGAAAATCCATTAGGGCAGAAGTTATGGGTCCTTGAGGCTTTTTTGTTCCCCATGAGAAATGAGGCATGTACACCAGGTTTGAGAATAATTGGACAAATGGCTTGGAAATGCCATGACTTTGAAAATGTTTTTTTGGGGCGTGGCCTGTAGCGCCACCTATGGGCGAATGTGGGCCATTCTTGGTTTGGGGGTACCCGTTGGCATGGAGTATCAATGTGCCAATTTAGAAAATTTTTGACCAGTGACTTTTTGAGATATTGGGGCTCAAGGAGAATAATAATAATAATAATAATAATAATAATAATAGTAATAAAACTGTCAATAACAATAGATTCCCTCCTATCGGAGGAATCTAATAATAATAATAATAATAATAATAATAATAAAACTGTCAATAACAATAGATTCCCTCCTATCGGAGGAATCTAATAATAATAATAATAATAATAAAACTGTCAATAACAATAGATTCCCTCCTATCGGAGGAATCTAATAATAAAACTGTCAATAACAATAGATTCCCTCCTATCGGAGGAATCTAATAATAATAATAAAACTGTCAATTACAATAGATTCCCTCCTATCGGAGGAATCTAATAATAAAACTGTCAATAACAATAGATTCCCTCCTATCGGAGGAATCTAATAATAATAATAAAACTGTCAATTACAATAGATTCCCTCCTATCGGAGGAATCTAATAATAAAACTGTCAATAACAATAGATTCCCTCCTATCGGAGGAATCTAATAATAATAATACTGTCAATAACAATAGATTCCCTCCTATCGGAGGAATCTAATAATACTGTCAATTACAATAGATTCCCTCCTATTGGAGGAATCTAATAATAATAATAATACTGTCAATAACAATAGATTCCCTCCTATCGGAGGAATCTAATAATAATAATAATAATAATAATACTGTCAATAACAATAGATTCCCTCCTATCGGAGGAATCTAATAATAATAAAACTGTCAATAACAATAGATTCCCTCCTATCGGAGGAATCTAATAATAATACTGTCAATTACAATAGATTCCCTCCTATCGGAGGAATCTAATAATAAAACTGTCAATAACAATAGATTTCCTCCTATCGGAGGAATCTAATAATAATACTGTCAATTACAATAGATTCCCTCCTATCGGAGGAATCTAATAATAATAATAATAATAATAATAATACTGTCAATTACAATAGATTCCCTCCTATCGGAGGAATCTAATAATAATAATAATAATAATAATAATAAAACTTACAATAACAATAGATTCCCTCCTACCGGAGGAATCTAATAATAATAATAATAATAATAATAATAATAATACTGTCAATTACAATAGATTCCCTCCTATCGGAGGAATCTAATAATAATAATACTGTCAATAACAATAGATTCCCTCCTATCGGAGGAATCTAATAATAAAACTGTCAATAACAATAGATTCCCTCCTACCGGAGGAATCTAATAATAATAATAATAATAATAATATTAACAATAATAATAAAACTGTCAATAACAATAGATTCCCTCCTATCGGAGGAATCTAATAAAACTGTCAATAACAATAGATTCCCTCCTACCGGAGGAATCTAATTATTTGCACTTTAGTTAGGATTTATTGCGTATTTCACATGTTGTTGAACTGTATTCTTGCCCAAGAACTTTGAAGAATCTCGATATCCCCCTTCACGGAGCTATACTTGCATGACTGAAAAAAATCTGCACAGGGGTGTTGCATGCTGCAATACTCTGCTTGCCAGGTCCAGGAGCATTTCTCCATACACTTACATAAAAAAAATCTACACTACTCTTGTTGAATTCTAATCTGTCTTGGATAGTATTTTTCTCATACAACTGAAAATTTACAATGCAGCACTTTTCGTATTATTGTTTCCTTAAGATGAATCGCTTATGTTGTTATTATCCTCTGTTTTAAGCCGCTTTGCACAAAAGCACCTTGCAGATCAATAAATGTAATGCAATAAAATGTATCAAAAACATAATTTGAGGCCTAGGTCTGTAAAATTAGTGAATAACACAAAAAAGAGAAAGTTCCCTCGTGGAGAATGCCAGGCCCATGTACAGCAGACTTTTGTTCTGAATCTCTCTTCTGCTAAGATCTAATTTGCAGGGTAGTCTCATGTAAATCCATGAGGGAAGAAGGTTAGCACTCTGGCCTCTGAATCCAGAGATACCAGTTAAAATCTCGACGGGACCTTCTGTGACTTTTGTGACAAAAGGTGCAAAGGACCCAATCAGAAGGACTTTAGTAAATCTGCGAGTCTCCAAATCTACAGAAGTGAAAGAGTACCAACTCTGCTGGCCAGTTCTATCATGTTCAAATTGTGATGACCAGGTCTGAGATGAGAGAACAGTTCCTAAAAGGTACACATACTCATGGAGAATGCGGGCATCGATCCCGCTACCTCTCACATGCTAAGCGAGCGCCCTACCATTTGAGCTAATTCCACTCCTGCTAGACGGACAAACGTGCCTTTCTTTCATTTTTGTTGTTCCTCAGCTGTGCATCCCTGATTTACCAAAGCACTCTGGTTTGTTTCCTTTTGGAGTGGGCCATGGTTCCAATGGTCAGAAAGACAACGTCCAAGGAGTCTTGCAAGGTAGTGATCCTATATCATATGTGAGTTTTGTGGTCAAGTAAGTCAGCCCCCTTGAAGAATTTGACATGGTAAGTGTTTCCAAGGAAACTTCAGTACACATTACATTTGCCTTAAGAGAAAGCAATCGATGCAGGTGACTATGAGCGCAACATGAGAAATGGAACAAATGAATCAAAATTGTCATTCGCAATTTTTTTAGGAGTTATTGGCGATAAATATTATTACATTTTATGCTTGCCAAAGTCTTTTGAGGATGTCTCTATTTCCACAATTAATGTAGATAAGAGATGAACTTGTATGACTGAAAATAAGTGTACGTTGGCATGACATGCTGAGCATCAGATCTTAATGAGGTTTGTGTAGACCTTTCATAAGAGAGCAGACATTGCAAGGTGGCTTGAGGGGCTAGAGTTATGATTTTGGATTTGGGTGCAAAAGTGTCTCATGTTCAAATCCAAGAATTGCTTGTCCTTGCCCTTAGATCTTCAAACTTGATCCCATGGGGTGCAAAGTTTTAATGTCAGCATTACAACCAAGCAAGCATTTTCTGTGAAAATGGGCAGTGACAAAACTAAGACAAGGCCGGTTAGCTCAGTTGGTTAGAGCGTGGTGCTAATAACGCCAAGGTCGCGGGTTCGATCCCCGTACGGGCCAGGTTGGCTTTTGATCTGAATCTCTCTAGAAAAGTAAGGAGAGCAATAGACAGATAAAAAAGATCCCCGCTTAGATACAGACTGCCCCATGGCCTGTTTCAAACTCCTTACCAAACAGCAATAATACTCACCAATTCTTTACAGCAGTAAATGCAGATGGTGTAATTGTTAGCACTTTACATTTTGAATCCAACAAGCTGAGTTCAAATCCTGGTGGAACCTCCTTAGGATCTTGTGGCCAAAAACAGAGTTTGGCTGTTTAAATCCCAATCAAGAGGCCAAATATTGGCCTTTTTCTTGCCATTTTCAACAAAACATGTTTTTCGTCCAAACCCAGGAGAGTGCAAGCTGTTAATGTAGGTTCCATGGTGTAATGGTTAGCACTCTGGACTTTGAATCCAGTGATCTGAGTTCAAATCTCGGTGGGACCTTTGGTGCCCATTTCACCGACACACCACCAAATCAAATGAATTTTTCAAAAGCAGTGATCCTCCAAATCTCCAGAATGAAAGAGATCAACAGGAGAATGCAGATCGACACCCTGTGTCAACAGTGAGTTTTGTGGTAAAGAACTTTAGCACCCATGAAGAATGTGACGTGCTATCTGTTCCCAAGTAAAATTCATTGCAAATTAAATTTGTGTTTCGAGAAAGAAAGAAATGAAGATGACTGAGCGCTACATAAGAAAAGGAACAAATCAAAAGATAATTATTTGCACTTTAGTTAGGATTTATTGGGTATTTCACATGTTGTTGAACTGTATTCTTGCCCAAGAACTTTGAAGAATCTCGATATCCCCCTTCACGGAGCTATACTTGCATGACTGAAAAAAATCTGCACAGGGGTGTTGCATGCTGCAATACTCTGCTTGCCAGGTCCAGGAGCATTTCTCCATACACTTACATAAAAAAAAATCTACACTACTCTTGTTGAATTCTAATCTGTCTTGGATAGTATTTTTCTCATACAACTGAAAATTTGCAATGCAGCACTTTTCGTATTATTGTTTCCTTAAGATGAATCGCTTATGTTGTTATTATCCTCTTTTTTAAGACGCTTTGCACAAAAGCACCTTGCAGATCAATAAATGTAATGCTATAAAATGTATCAAAAACATAATTTGATGCCTAGGTCAGTAAAATTAGTGAATAGCACAAAAAAGAGAAAGTTCCCTCGTGGAGAATGCCAGGCCCATGTACAGCAGACTTTTGTTCTGAATCTCTCTTCTGCTAAGATCTAATTTGCAGGGTAGTTTCATGTAAATCCATGAGGGAAGAAGGTTAGCACTCTGGCCTCTGAATCCAGAGATACCAGTTAAAATCTCGACGGGACCTTCTGTGACTTTTGTGCCAAAAGGTGCAAAGGACCCAATCAGAAGGACTTTAGTAAATCTGCGAGTCTCCAAATCTACAGAAGTGAAAGAGTACCAACTCTGCTGGCCAGTTCTATCATGTTCAAATTGTGATGACCCGGTCTGAGATGAGAGAACAGTTCCTAAAAGGTACACATACTCATGGAGAATGCGGGCATCGATCCCGCTACCTCTCGCATGCTAAGCGAGCGCTCTACCATTTGAGCTAATTCCCCTCCTGCTAGATAGGCAAACGTGCCTTTCTTTCATTTTTGTTGTTCCTCAGCTGTGCATCCCTGATTTACCAAAGCACTCTGGTTTGTTTCCTTTTGGAGTGGGCCATGGTTCCAATGGTCAGAAAGACAACGTCCAAGGAGTCTTGCAAGGTAGTGATCCTATATCATATGTGAGTTTTGTGGTCAAGTAAGTCAGCCCCCTTGAAGAATGTGACATGGTAAGTGTTTCCAAGGAAACTTCAGTACACATTACATTTGCCTTAAGAGAAAGCAATCGATGCAGGTGACTATGAGCGCTACATGAGAAATGGAACAAATGAAGCAAAATTGTCATTCGCAATTTTTTTAGGAGTTATTGGCGATAAATATTATTACATTTTATGCTTGCCAAAGTCTTTTGAGGATGTCTCTATTTCCACAATTAATGTAGATAAGAGAAGAACTTGTATGACTGAAAATAAGTGTACGTTGGCATGACATGCTGAGCATCAGATCTTAATGAGGTTTGTGTAGACCTTTCATAAGAGAGCAGACATTGCAAGGTGGCTTGAGGGGCTAGAGTTATGATTTTGGATTTGGGTGCAAAAGTGTCTCATGTTCAAATCCAAGAATTGCTTGTCCTTGCCCTTAGATCTTCAAACTTGATCCTATGGGGTGCAAAGTTTTAATGTCAGCATTACAACCAAGCAAGCATTTTCTGTGAAAATGGGCAGTGACAAAACTAAGACAAGGCCGGTTAGCTCAGTTGGTTAGAGCGTGGTGCTAATAACGCCAAGGTCGTAGGTTCGATCCCCGTACGGGCCAGGTTGGCTTTTGATCTGAATCTCTCTAGAAAAGTAAGGAGAGCAATAGACAGATAAAAAAGATCCCCGCTTAAATACAGACTGCCCCATGGCCTGTTTCAAACTCCTTACCAAACAGCAATAATACTCACACATTCTTTTCAGCAGTAAATGCAGATGGTGTAATTGTTAGCACTTTACATTTTGAATCCAACAAGCTGAGTTCAAATCCTGGTGGAACCTCCTTAGGATCTTGTGGCCAAAAACAGAGTTTGGCTGTTGAAATCCCAATGAAATCCCAATTTCTTGCCATTTTCAACAAAACATGTTTTTCATCCAAACCCAGGAGAGTGCAAGCTGTTAATGTAGGTTCCATGGTGTAATGGTTAGCACTCTGGACTCTGAATCCAGTGATCCGAGTTCAAATCTCGGTGGGACCTTTGGTGCCCATTTCACCGACACAGCACCAAATCAAAAGAATTTTTCAAAAGCAGTGATCCTCCAAATCTCCAGAATGAAAGAGATCAACAGGAGAATGCAGATCGACACCCTGTGTCAACAGTGAGTTTTGTGCTAAAGAAGTTTAGCACCCATGAAGAATTTGACGTGCTATCTGTTCCCAAGTAAAATTCATTGCAAATTAAATTTGTGTTTCGAGCAAGAAAGAAATGAAGATGACTGAGCGCTACATAAGAAAAGGAACAAATCAAAAGATAATTATTTGCACTTTAGTTAGGATTTATTGGGTATTTCACATGTTGTTGAACTGTATTCTTGCCCAAGAACTTTGAAGAATCTCGATATCCCCCTTCACGGAGCTATGCTTGCATGACTGAAAAAAATCTGCATACGGCTGTTGCATGCTGCAATACTCTGCTTGCCAGGTCCAGGAGCATTTCTCCATACACTTACATAAAAAAATCTACACTACTCTTGTTGAATTCTAATCTGTCTTGGATAGTATTTTTCTCATACAACTGAAAATTTACAATGCAGCACTTTTCGTATTATTGTTTCCTTAAGATGAATCGCTTATGTTGTTATTATCCTCTGTTTTAAGCCGCTTTGTACAAAAGCACCTTGCAGATCAATAAATGTAATGCAATAAAATGTACCAAAAACATAATTTCATGCCTAGGTCTTTAAAATTAGTGAATAACACGTAAAAGAGAAAGTTCCCTCGTGGAGAATGCCAGGCCCATGTACAGCAGCCTTTTTTTCTGAATCTCTCTTCTGCTAAGATCTAATTTGCAGGGTAGTCTCATGTAAATCCATGAGGGAAGAAGGTTAGCACTCTGGCCTCTGAATCCAGAGATGCCAGTTAAAATCTCGACGGGACCTTCTGTGACTTTTGTGCCAAAAGGTGCAAAGGACCCAATCAGAAGGACTTTAGTAAATCTGCGAGTCTCCAAATCTACAGAAGTGAAAGAGTACCAACTCTGCTGGCCAGTTCTATCCTGTTCAAATTGTGATGACCAGGTCTGAGATGAGAGAACCAAAAGCACTCTGGTTTGTTTCCTTTTGGAGTGGGCCATGGTTCCAATGGTCAGAAAGACAATGTCCATGGAGTCTTGCAAGGTAGTGATCCTATATCATATGTGAGTTTTGTGGTCAAGTAAGTCAGCCCCCTTGAAGAATGTGACATGGTAAGTGTTTCCAAGGAAACTTCAGTACACATTACATTTGCCTTAAGAGAAAGCAATCGATGCAGGTGACTATGAGCGCTACATGAGAAATGGAACAAATGAAGCAAAATTGTCATTCGCAATTTTTTTAGGAGTTATTGGCGATAAATATTATTACATTTTATGCTTGCCAAAGTCTTTTGAGGATGTCTCTATTTCCACAATTAATGTAGATAAGAGAAGAACTTGTATGACTGAAAATAAGTGTACGTTGGCATGACATGCTGAGCATCAGATCTTAATGAGGTTTGTGTAGACCTTTCATAAGAGAGCAGACATTGCAAGGTGGCTTGAGGGGCTAGAGTTATGATTTTGGATTTGGGTGCAAAAGTGTCTCATGTTCAAATCCAAGAATTGCTTGTCCTTGCCCTTAGATCTTCAAACTTGATCCCATGGGGTGCAAAGTTTTAATGTCAGCATTACAACCAAGCAAGCATTTTCTGTGAAAATGGGCAGTGACAAAACTAAGACAAGGCCGGTTAGCTCAGTTGGTTAGAGCGTGGTGCTAATAACGCCAAGGTCGCGGGTTCGATCCCCGTACGGGCCAGGTTGGCTTTTGATCTGAATCTCTCTAGAAAAGTAAGGAGAGCAATAGACAGATAAAAAAGATCCCCGCTTAGATACAGACTGCCCCATGGCCTGTTTCAAACTCCTTACCAAACAGCAATAATACTCACCAATTCTTTACAGCAGTAAATGCAGATGGTGTAATTGTTAGCACTTTACATTTTGAATCCAACAAGCTGAGTTCAAATCCTGGTGGAACCTCCTTAGGATCTTGTGGCCAAAAACAGAGTTTGGCTGTTGAAATCCCAATCAAGAGGCCAAATATTGGCCTTTTTCTTGCCATTTTCAACAAAACATGTTTTTCGTCCAAACCCAGGAGAGTGCAAGCTGTTAATGTAGGTTCCATGGTGTAATGGTTAGCACTCTGGACTTTGAATCCAGTGATCTGAGTTCAAATCTCGGTGGGACCTTTGGTGCCCATTTCACCGACACACCACCAAATCAAATGAATTTTTCAAAAGCAGTGATCCTCCAAATCTCCAGAATGAAAGAGATCAACAGGAGAATGCAGATCGACACCCTGTGTCAACAGTGATTTTTGTGGTAAAGAACTTTAGCACCCATGAAGAATGTGACGTGCTATCTGTTCCCAAGTAAAATTCATTGCAAATTAAATTTGTGTTTCGAGAAAGAAAGAAATGAAGATGACTGAGCGCTACATAAGAAAAGGAACAAATCAAAAGATAATTATTTGCACTTTAGTTAGGATTTATT
The DNA here is from genome assembly GCA_032164185.1 of Moxostoma hubbsi. NCBI lineage: Eukaryota > Metazoa > Chordata > Actinopteri > Cypriniformes > Catostomidae > Moxostoma > Moxostoma hubbsi. Next base: position 39,880,475 of record JAVLUX010000019.1, read on the forward strand.
GGGTATTTCACATGTTGTTGAACTGTATTCTTGCCCAAGAACTTTGAAGAATCTCGATATCCCCCTTCACGGAGCTATACTTGCATGACTGAAAAAAATCTGCACAGGGGTGTTGCATGCTGCAATACTCTGCTTGCCAGGTCCAGGAGCATTTCTCCATACACTTACATAAAAAAAAATCTACACTACTCTTGTTGAATTCTAATCTGTCTTGGATAGTATTTTTCTCATACAACTGAAAATTTGCAATGCAGCACTTTTCGTATTATTGTTTCCTTAAGATGAATCGCTTATGTTGTTATTATCCTCTGTTTTAAGACGCTTTGCACAAAAGCACCTTGCAGATCAATAAATGTAATGCTATAAAATGTATCAAAAACATAATTTGATGCCTAGGTCAGTAAAATTAGTGAATAGCACAAAAAAGAGAAAGTTCCCTCGTGGAGAATGCAAGGCCCATGTACAGCAGACTTTTGTTCTGAATCTCTCTTCTGCTAAGATCTAATTTGCAGGGTAGTTTCATGTAAATCCATGAGGGAAGAAGGTTAGCACTCTGGCCTCTGAATCCAGAGATACCAGTTAAAATCTCGACGGGACCTTCTGTGACTTTTGTGCCAAAAGGTGCAAAGGACCCAATCAGAAGGACTTTAGTAAATCTGCGAGTCTCCAAATCTACAGAAGTGAAAGAGTACCAACTCTGCTGGCCAGTTCTATCATGTTCAAATTGTGATGACCCGGTCTGAGATGAGAGAACAGTTCCTAAAAGGTACACATACTCATGGAGAATGCGGGCATCGATCCCGCTACCTCTCGCATGCTAAGCGAGCGCTCTACCATTTGAGTTAATTCCCCTCCTGCTAGATGGGCAAACGTGCCTTTCTTTCATTTTTGTTGTTCCTCAGCTGTGCATCCCTGATTTACCAAAGCACTCTGGTTTGTTTCCTTTTGGAGTGGGCCATGGTTCCAATGGTCAGAAAGACAACGTCCAAGGAGTCTTGCAAGGTAGTGATCCTATATCATATGTGAGTTTTGTGGTCAAGTAAGTCAGCCCCCTTGAAGAATGTGACATGGTAAGTGTTTCCAAGGAAACTTCAGTACACATTACATTTGCCTTAAGAGAAAGCAATCGATGCAGGTGACTATGAACGCTACATGAGAAATGGAACAAATGAAGCAAAATTGTCATTCGCAATTTTTTTAGGAGTTATTGGCGATAAATATTATTACATTTTATGCTTGCCAAAGTCTTTTGAGGATGTCTCTATTTCCACAATTAATGTAGATAAGAGAAGAACTTGTATGACTGAAAATAAGTGTACGTTGGCATGACATGCTGAGCATCAGATCTTAATGAGGTTTGTGTAGACCTTTCATAAGAGAGCAGACATTGCAAGGTGGCTTGAGGGGCTAGAGTTATGATTTTGGATTTGGGTGCAAAAGTGTCTCATGTTCAAATCCAAGAATTGCTTGTCCTTGCCCTTAGATCTTCAAACTTGATCCCATGGGGTGCAAAGTTTTAATGTCAGCATTACAACCAAGCAAGCATTTTCTGTGAAAATGGGCAGTGACAAAACTAAGACAAGGCCGGTTAGCTCAGTTGGTTAGAGCGTGGTGCTAATAACGCCAAGGTCGTAGGTTCGATCCCCGTACGGGCCAGGTTGGCTTTTGATCTGAATCTCTCTAGAAAAGTAAGGAGAGCAATAGACAGATAAAAAAGATCCCCGCTTAAATACAGACTGCCCCATGGCCTGTTTCAAACTCCTTACCAAACAGCAATAATACTCACACATTCTTTTCAGCAGTAAATGCAGATGGTGTAATTGTTAGCACTTTACATTTTGAATCCAACAAGCTGAGTTCAAATCCTGGTGGAACCTCCTTAGGATCTTGTGGCCAAAAACAGAGTTTGGCTGTTGAAATCCCAATGAAATCCCAATTTCTTGCCATTTTCAACAAAACATGTTTTTCATCCAAACCCAGGAGAGTGCAAGTTGTTAATGTAGGTTCCATGGTGTAATGGTTAGCACTCTGGACTCTGAATCCAGTGATCTGAGTTCAAATCTCGGTGGGACCTTTGGTGCCCATTTCACCGACACCGCACCAAATCAAAAGAATTTTTCAAAAGCAGTGATCCTCCAAATCTCCAGAATGAAAGAGATCAACAGGAGAATGCAGATCGACACCCTGTGTCAACAGTGAGTTTTGTGCTAAAGAAGTTTAGCACCCATGAAGAATTTGACGTGCTATCTGTTCCCAAGTAAAATTCATTGCAAATTAAATTTGTGTTTCGAGCAAGAAAGAAATGAAGATGACTGAGCGCTACATAAGAAAAGGAACAAATCAAAAGATAATTATTTGCACTTTAGTTAGGATTTATTGGGTATTTCACATGTTGTTGAACTGTATTCTTGCCCAAGAACTTTGAAGAATCTCGATATCCCCCTTCACGGAGCTATGCTTGCATGACTGAAAAAAATCTGCATACGGCTGTTGCATGCTGCAATACTCTGCTTGCCAGGTCCAGGAGCATTTCTCCATACACTTACATAAAAAAATCTACACTACTCTTGTTGAATTCTAATCTGTCTTGGATAGTATTTTTCTCATACAACTGAAAATTTACAATGCAGCACTTTTCGTATTATTGTTTCCTTAAGATGAATCGCTTATGTTGTTATTATCCTCTGTTTTAAGCCGCTTTGTACAAAAGCACCTTGCAGATCAATAAATGTAATGCAATAAAATGTACCAAAAACATAATTTCATGCCTAGGTCTTTAAAATTAGTGAATAACACGTAAAAGAGAAAGTTCCCTCGTGGAGAATGCCAGGCCCATGTACAGCAGACTTTTTTTCTGAATCTCTCTTCTGCTAAGATCTAATTTGCAGGGTAGTCTCATGTAAATCCATGAGGGAAGAAGGTTAGCACTCTGGCCTCTGAATCCAGAGATGCCAGTTAAAATCTCGACGGGACCTTCTGTGACTTTTGTGCCAAAAGGTGCAAAGGACCCAATCAGAAGGACTTTAGTAAATCTGCGAGTCTCCAAATCTACAGAAGTGAAAGAGTACCAACTCTGCTGGCCAGTTCTATCCTGTTCAAATTGTGATGACCAGGTCTGAGATGAGAGAACAGTTCCTAAAAGGTACACAAACTCATGGAGAATGCAGGCATCGATGCCGCTACCTCTCGCATGCTAAGCGAGCGCTCTACCATTTGAGCTAATTCCCATCCTGCTAGATGGGCAAACGTGCCTTTCTTTCATTTTTGTTGTTCCTCAGCTGTGCATCCCTGATTTACCAAAGCACTCTGGTTTGTTTCCTTTTGGAGTGGGCCATGGTTCCAATGGTCAGAAAGACAATGTCCAAGGAGTCTTGCAAGGTAGTGATCCTATATCATATGTGAGTTTTGTGGTCAAGTAAGTCAGCCCCCTTGAAGAATGTGACATGGTAAGTGTTTCCAAGGAAACTTCAGTACACATTACATTTGCCTTAAGAAAAAGCAATCGATGCAGGTGACTATGAGCGCTACATGAGAAATGGAACAAATGAAGCAAAATTGTCATTCGCAATTTTTTTAGGAGTTATTGGCGATAAATATTATTACATTTTATGCTTGCCAAAGTCTTTTGAGGATGTCTCTATTTCCACAATTAATGTAGATAAGAGAAGAACTTGTATGACTGAAAATAAGTGTACGTTGGCATGACATGCTGAGCATCAGATCTTAATGAGGTTTGTGTAGACCTTTCATAAGAGAGCAGACATTGCAAGGTGGCTTGAGGGGCTAGAGTTATGATTTTGGATTTGGGTGCAAAAGTGTCTCATGTTCAAATCCAAGAATTGCTTGTCCTTGCCCTTAGATCTTCAAACTTGATCCCATGGGAGGCAAAGTTTTAATGTCAGCATTACAACCAAGCAAGCATTTTCTGTGAAAATGGGCAGTGACAAAACTAAGACAAGGCCGGTTAGCTCAGTTGGTTAGAGCGTGGTGCTAATAACGCCAAGGTCGTAGGTTCGATCCCCGTACGGGCCAGGTTGGCTTTTGATCTGAATCTCTCTAGAAAAGTAAGGAGAGCAATAGACAGATAAAAAAGATCCCCGCTTAAATACAGACTGCCCCATGGCCTGTTTCAAACTCCTTACCAAACAGCAATAATACTCACACATTCTTTTCAGCAGTAAATGCAGATGGTGTAATTGTTAGCACTTTACATTTTGAATCCAACAAGCTGAGTTCAAATCCTGGTGGAACCTCCTTAGGATCTTGTGGCCAAAAACAGAGTTTGGCTGTTGAAATCCCAATGAAATCCCAATTTCTTGCCATTTTCAACAAAACATGTTTTTCATCCAAACCCAGGAGAGTGCAAGTTGTTAATGTAGGTTCCATGGTGTAATGGTTAGCACTCTGGACTCTGAAGCCAGTGATCCGAGTTCAAATCTCGGTGGGACCTTTGGTGCCCATTTCACCGACACAGCACCAAATCAAAAGAATTTTTCAAAAGCAGTTATCCTCCAAATCTCCAGAATGAAAGAGATCAACAGGAGAATGCAGATCGACACCCTGTGTCAACAGTGAGTTTTGTGCTAAAGAAGTTTAGCACCCATGAAGAATTTGACGTGCTATCTGTTCCCAAGTAAAATTCATTGCAAATTAAATTTGTGTTTCGAGCAAGAAAGAAATGAAGATGACTGAGCGCTACATAAGAAAAGGAACAAATCAAAAGATAATTATTTGCACTTTAGTTAGGATTTATTGGGTATTTCACATGTTGTTGAACTGTATTCTTGCCCAAGAACTTTGAAGAATCTCGATATCCCCCTTCACGGAGCTATGCTTGCATGACTGAAAAAAATCTGCATACGGCTGTTGCATGCTGCAATACTCTGCTTGCCAGGTCCAGGAGCATTTCTCCATACACTTACATAAAAAAATCTACACTACTCTTGTTGAATTCTAATCTGTCTTGGATAGTATTTTTCTCATACAACTAAAAATTTACAATGCAGCACTTTTCGTATTATTGTTTCCTTAAGATGAATCGCTTATGTTGTTATTATCCTCTGTTTTAAGCCGCTTTGTACAAAAGCACCTTGCAGATCAATAAATGTACATGAGAAATGGAACAAATGAAGCAAAATTGTCATTCGCAATTTTTTTAGGAGTTATTGGCGATAAATATTATTACATTTTATGCTTGCCAAAGTCTTTTGAGGATGTCTCTATTTCCACAATTAATGTAGATAAGAGAAGAACTTGTATGACTGAAAATAAGTGTACGTTGGCATGACATGCTGAGCATCAGATCTTAATGAGGTTTGTGTAGACCTTTCATAAGAGAGCAGACATTGCAAGGTGGCTTGAGGGGCTAGAGTTATGATTTTGGATTTGGGTGCAAAAGTGTCTCATGTTCAAATCCAAGAATTGCTTGTCCTTGCCCTTAGATCTTCAAACTTGATCCCATGGGGTGCAAAGTTTTAATGTCAGCATTACAACCAAGCAAGCATTTTCTGTGAAAATGGGCAGTGACAAAACTAAGACAAGGCAGGTTAGCTCAGTTGGTTAGAGCGTGGTGCTAATAACGCCAAGGTCGTAGGTTCGATCCCCATAAGGGTCAGGTTGGCTTTTGATCTGAATCTCTCTAGAAAAGTAAGGAGAGCAATAGACAGATAAAAAAGATCCCCGCTTAAATACAGACTGCCCCATGGCCTGTTTCAAACTCCTTACCAAACAGCAATAATACTCACACATTCTTTTCAGCAGTAAATGCAGATGGTGTAATTGTTAGCACTTTACATTTTGAATCCAACAAGCTGAGTTCAAATCCTGGTGGAACCTCCTTAGGATCTTGTGGCCAAAAACAGAGTTTGGCTGTTGAAATCCCAATGAAATCCCAATTTCTTGCCATTTTCAACAAAACATGTTTTTCATCCAAACCCAGGAGAGTGCAAGTTGTTAATGTAGGTTCCATGGTGTAATGGTTAGCACTCTGGACTCTGAATCCAGTGATCCGAATTCAAATCTCGGTGGGACCTTTGGTGCCCATTTCACCGACACAGCACCAAATCAAAAGAATTTTTCAAAAGCAGTGATCCTCCAAATCTCCAGAATGAAAGAGATCAACAGGAGAATGCAGATCGACACCCTGTGTCAACAGTGAGTACTGTGCTAAAGAAGTTTAGCACCCATGAAGAATTTGACGTGCTATCTGTTCCCAAGTAAAATTCATTGCAAATTAAATTTGTGTTTCGAGCAAGAAAGAAATGAAGATGACTGAGCGCTACATAAGAAAAGGAACAAATCAAAAGATAATTATTTGCACTTTAGTTAGGATTTATTGGGTATTTCACATGTTGTTGAACTGTATTCTTGCCCAAGAACTTTGAAGAATCTCGATATCCCCCTTCACGGAGCTATACTTGCATGACTGAAAAAAATCTGCATACGGGTGTTGCATGCTGCAATACTCTGCTTGCCAGGTCCAGGAGCATTTCTCCATACACTTACATAAAAAAATCTACACTACTCTTGTTGAATTCTAATCTGTCTTGGATAGTATTTTTCTCATACAACTGAAAATTTACAATGCAGCACTTTTCGTATTATTGTTTCCTTAAGATGAATCGCTTATGTTGTTATTATCCTCTGTTTTAAGCCGCTTTGCACAAAAGCACCTTGCAGATCAATAAATGTAATGCAATAAAATGTACCAAAAACATAATTTCATGCCTAGGTCTTTAAAATTAGTGAATAACACGTAAAAGAGAAAGTTCCCTCGTGGAGAATGCCAGGCCCATGTACAGCAGACTTTTGCTCTGAATCTCTCTTCTGCTAAGATCTAATTTGCAGGGTAGTCTCATGTAAATCCATGAGGGAAGAAGGTTAGCACTCTGGCCTCTGAATCCAGAGATACCAGTTAAAATCTCGACGGGACCTTCTGTGACTTTTGTGCCAAAAGGTGCAAAGGACCCAATCAGAAGGACTTTAGTAAATCTGCGAGTCTCCAAATCTACAGAAGTGAAAGAGTACCAACTCTGCTGGCCAGTTCTATCCTGTTCAAATTGTGATGACCAGGTCTGAGATGAGAGAACAGTTCCTAAAAGGTACACAAACTCATGGAGAATGCAGGCATCGATCCCGCTACCTCTCGCATGCTAAGCGCGCGCTCTACCATTTGAGCTAATTCCCCTCCTGCTAGATGGGCAAACGTGCCTCTCTTTCATTTTTGTTGTTCCTCAGCTGTGCATCCCTGATTTACCAAAGCACTCTGGTTTGTTTCCTTTTGGAGTGGGCCATGGTTCCAATGGTCAGAAAGACAACGTCCAAGGAGTCTTGCAAGGTAGTGATCCTATATCATATGTGAGTTTTGTGGTCAAGTAAGTCAGCCCCCTTGAAGAATGTGACATGGTTAGTGTTTCCAAGGAAACTTCAGTACACATTACATTTGCCTTAAGAGAAAGCAATCGATGCAGGTGACTATGAGCGCTACATGAGAAATGGAACAAATGAAGCAAAATTGTCATTCGCAATTTTTTTAGGAGTTATTGGCGATAAATATTATTACATTTTATGCTTGCCAAAGTCTTTTGAGGATGTCTCTATTTCCACAATTAATGTAGATAAGAGAAGAACTTGTATGACTGAAAATAAGTGTACGTTGGCATGACATGCTGAGCATCAGATCTTAATGAGGTTTGTGTAGACCTTTCATAAGAGAGCAGACATTGCAAGGTGGCTTGAGGGGCTAGAGTTTTATTTTGGATTTGGGTGCAAAAGTGTCTCATGTTCAAATCCAAGAATTGCTTGTCCTTGCCCTTAGATCTTCAAACTTGATCCCATGGGGTGCAAAGTTTTAATGTCAGCATTACAACCAAGCAAGCATTTTCTGTGAAAATGGGCAGTGACAAAACTAAGACAAGGTCGGTTAGCTCAGTTGGTTAGAGCGTGGTGCTAATAATGCCAAGGTCGTGGGTTCAATCCCCGTACGGGCCAGATTGGCTTTTGATCTGAATCTCTCTAGAAAAGTAAGGAGAGCAATAGACAGATAAAAAAGATCCCCGCTTAAATACAGACTGCCCCATGGCCTGTTTCAAACTCCTTACCAAACAGCAATAATACTCACAAATTCTTTTCAGCAGTAAATGCAGATGGTGTAATTGTTAGCACTTTACATTTTGAATCCAACAAGCTGAGTTCAAATCCTGGTGGAACCTCCTTAGGATCTTGTGGCCAAAAACAGAGTTTGGCTGTTTAAATCCCAATCAAGAGGCCAAAAATTGGCCTTTTTCTTGCCATTTTCAACAAAACATGTTTTTCGTCCAAACCCAGGAGAGTGCAAGCTGTTAATGTAGGTTCCATGGTGTAATGGTTAGCACTCTGGACTCTGAATCCAGTGATCCGAGTTCAAATCTCGGTGGGACCTTTGGTGTCCATTTCACCGACACAGCACTAAATCAAATGAATTTTTCAAAAGCAGTGATCCTCCAAATCTCCAGAATGAAAGAGATCAACAGGAGAATGCAGATCGACACCCTGTGTCAACAGTGAGTTTTGTGCTAAAGAAGTTTAGCACCCATGAAGAATTTGACGTGCTATCTGTTCCCAAGTAAAATTCATTGCAAATTAAATTTGTGTTTCGAGAAAGAAAGAAATGAAGATGACTGAGCGCTACATAAGAAAAGGAACAAATCAAAAGATAATTATTTGCACTTTAGTTAGGATTTATTGGGTATTTCACATGTTGTTGAACTGTATTCTTGCCCAAGAACTTTGAAGAATCTCGATATCCCCCTTCACGGAGCTATACTTGCATGACTGAAAAAAATCTGCACAGGGGTGTTGCATGCTGCAATACTCTGCTTGCCAGGTCCAGGAGCATTTCTCCATACACTTACATAAAAAAAATCTACACTACTCTTGTTGAATTCTAATCTGTCTTGGATAGTATTTTTCTCATACAACTGAAAATTTACAATGCAGCACTTTTCGTATTATTGTTTCCTTAAGATGAATCGCTTATGTTGTTATTATCCTCTTTTTTTAAGCCGCTTTACACAAAAGCACCTTGCAGATCAATAAATGTAATGCAATAAAATGTATCAAAAACATAATTTGAGGCCTAGGTCTGTAAAATTAGTGAATAACACAAAAAAGAGAAAGTTCCCTCGTGGAGAATGCCAGGCCCATGTACAGCAGACTTTTGTTCTGAATCACTCTTCTGCTAAGATCTAATTTGCAGGGTAGTCTCATGTAAATCCATGAGGGAAGAAGGTTAGCACTCTGGCCTCTGAATCCAGAGATACCAGTTAAAATCTCGACTGGACCTTCTGTGACTTTTGTGCCAAAAGGTGCAAAGGACCCAATCAGAAGGACTTTAGTAAATCTGCGAGTCTCCAAATCTACAGAAGTGAAAGAGTACCAACTCTGCTGGCCAGTTCTATCATGTTCAAATTGTGATGACCAGGTCTGAGATGAGAGAACAGTTCCTAAAAGGTACACATACTCATGGAGAATGCGGGCATCGATCCCACTACCTCTCGCATGCTAAGCGAGCGCTCTACCATTTGAGCTAATTCCCCTCCTGCTAGACGGGCAAACGTGCCTTTCTTTCATTTTTGTTGTTCCTCAGCTGTGCATCCCTGATTTAGCAAAGCACTCTGGTTTGTTTCCTTTTGGAGTGGGCCATGGTTCCAATGGTCAGAAAGACAACATCCAAGGAGTCTTGCAAGGTAGTGATCCTATATCATATGTGAGTTTTGTGGTCAAGTAAGTCAGCCCCCATGAAGAATGTGACATGGTAAGTGTTTCCAAGGAAACTTCAGTACACATTACATTTGCCTTAAGAGAAAGCAATCGATGCAGGTGACTATGAGCGCTACATGAGAAATGGAACAAATGAAGCAAAATTGTCATTCGCAATTTTTTTAGGAGTTATTGGCGATAAATATTATTACATTTTATGCTTGCCAAAGTCTTTTGAGGATGTCTCTATTTCCACAATTAATGTAGATAAGAGAAGAACTTGTATGACTGAAAATAAGTGTACGTTGGCATGACATGCTGAGCATCAGATCTTAATGAGGTTTGTGTAGACCTTTCATAAGAGAGCAGACATTGCAAGGTGGCTTGAGGGGCTAGAGTTATGATTTTGGATTTGGGTGCAAAAGTGTCTCATGTTCAAATCCAAGAATTGCTTGTCCTTGCCCTTAGATCTTCAAACTTGATCCCATGGGGTGCAAAGTTTTAATGTCAGCATTACAACCAAGCAAGCATTTTCTGTGAAAATGGGCAGTGACAAAACTAAGACAAGGCCGGTTAGCTCAGTTGGTTAGAGCGTGGTGCTAATAACGCCAAGGTCGTAGGTTCGATCCCCGTAAGGGCCAGGTTGGCTTTTGATCTGAATCTCTCTAGAAAAGTAAGGAGAGCAATAGACAGATAAAAAAGATCCCCGCTTAAATACAGACTGCCCCATGGCCTGTTTCAAACTCCTTACCAAACAGCAATAATACTCACACATTCTTTTCAGCAGTAAATGCAGATGGTGTAATTGTTAGCACTTTACATTTTGAATCCAACAAGCTGAGTTCAAATCCTGGTGGAACCTCCTTAGGATCTTGTGGCCAAAAACAGAGTTTGGCTATTGAAATCCCAATGAAATCCCAATTTCTTGCCATTTTTAACAAAACATGTTTTTCATCCAAACCCAGGAGAGTGCAAGTTGTTAATGTAGGTTCCATGGTGTAATGGTTAGCACTCTGGACTCTGAATCCAGTGATCCGAGTTCAAATCTCGGTGGGACCTTTGGTGCCCATTTCACCGACACAGCACCAAATCAAAAGAATTTTTCAAAAGCAGTGATCCTCCAAATCTCCAGAATGAAAGAGATCAACAGGAGAATGCAGATCGACACCCTGTGTCAACAGTGAGTTTTGTGCTAAAGAAGTTTAGCACCCATGAAGAATTTGACGTGCTATCTGTTCCCAAGTAAAATTCATTGCAAATTAAATTTGTGTTTCGAGCAAGAAAGAAATGAAGATGACTGAGCGCTACATAAGAAAAGGAACAAATCAAAAGATAATTATTTGCACTTTAGTTAGGATTTATTGGGTATTTCACATGTTGTTGAACTGTATTCTTGCCCAAGAACTTTGAAGAATCTCGATATCCCCCTTCACGGAGCTATACTTGCATGACTGAAAAAAATCTGCATACGGGTGTTGCATGCTGCAATACTCTGCTTGCCAGGTCCAGGAGCATTTCTCCATACACTTACATAAAAAAATCTACACTACTCTTGTTGAATTCTAATCTGTCTTGGATAGTATTTTTCTCATACAACTGAAAATTTACAATGCAGCAATTTTCGTATTATTGTTTCCTTAAGATGAATCGCTTATGTTGTTATTATCCTCTGTTTTAAGCCGCTTTGCACAAAAGCACCTTGCAGATCAATAAATGTAATGCAATAAAATGTATCAAAAACATAATTTGAGGCCTAGGTCTGTAAAATTAGTGAATAACACAAAAAAGAGAAAGTTCCCTCGTGGAGAATGCCAGGCCCATGTACAGCAGACTTTTGTTCTGAATCTCTCTTCTGCTAAGATCTAATTTGCAGGGTAGTCTCATGTAAATCCATGAGGGAAGAAGGTTAGCACTCTGGCCTCTGAATCCAGAGATACCAGTTAAAATCTCGACGGGACCTTCTGTGACTTTTGTGCCAAAAGGTGCAAAGGACCCAATCAGAAGGACTTTAGTAAATCTGCGAGTCTCCAAATCTACAGAAGTGAAAGAGTACCAACTCTGCTGGCCAGTTCTATCCTGTTCAAATTGTGATGACCAGGTCTGAGATGAGAGAACAGTTCCTAAAAGGTACACAAACTCATGGAGAATGCAGGCATCGATCCCGCTACCTCTCGCATGCTAAGCGCGCGCTCTACCATTTGAGCTAATTCCCCTCCTGCTAGATGGGCAAACGTGCCTTTCTTTCATTTTTGTTGTTCCTCAGCTGTGCATCCCTGATTTACCAAAGCACTCTGGTTTGTTTCCTTTTGGAGTGGGCCATGGTTCCAATGGTCAGAAAGACAACGTCCAAGGAGTCTTGCAAGGTAGTGATCCTATATCATACGTGAGTTTGAAAGCAATCGATGCAGGTGACTATGAACGCTACACGAGAAATGGAACAAAAGAAGCAAAATTGTCATTCTCAATTTTTTTAGGAGTTATTGGCGATAAATATTATTACATTTTATGCTTGCCAAAGTCTTTTGAGCATGTCTCTATTTCCACAATTAATGTAGATAAGAGAAGAACTTGTATGACTGAAAATAAGTGTACGTTGGCATGACATGCTGAGCATCAGATCTTAATGAGGTTTGTGTAGACCTTTCATAAGAGAGCAGACATTGCAAGGTGGCTTGAGGGGCTAGAGTTATGATTTTGGATTTGGGTGCAAAAGTGTCTCATGTTCAAATCCAAGAATTGCTTGTCCTTGCCCTTAGATCTTCAAACTTGATCCCATGGGGTGCAAAGTTTTAATGTCAGCATTACAACCAAGCAAGCATTTTCTGTGAAAATGGGCAGTGACAAAACTAAGACAAGGCCAGTTAGCTCAGTTGGTTAGAGCGTGGTGCTAATAACGCCAAGGTCGCGGGTTCGATCCCCGTACGGGCCAGGTTGGCTTTTGATCTGAATCTCTCTAGAAAAGTTAGGAGAGCAATAGACAGATAAAAAAGATCCCTGCTTAAATACAGACTGCCCAATGGCCTGTTTCAAACTCCTTACCAAACAGCAATAATACTCACAAATTCTTTTCAGCAGTAAATGCAGATGGTGTAATTGTTAGCACTTTTCATTTTGAATCCAACAAGCTGAGTTCAAATCCTGGTGGAACCTCCTTAGGATCTTGTGGCCAAAAACAGTTTGGCTGTTGAAATCCCAATGAAATCCCAATTTCTTGCCATTTTCAACAAAACATGTTTTTCATCCAAACCCAGGAGAGTGCAAGTTGTTAATGTAGGTTCCATGGTGTAATGGTTAGCACTCTGGACTCTGAATCCAGTGATCCGAGTTCAAATCTCGGTGGGACCTTTGGTGCCCGTTTCACCGACACAGCACCAAATCAAAAGAATTTTTCAAAAGCAGTGATCCTCCAAATCTCCAGAATGAAAGAGATCAACAGGAGAATGCAGATCGACACCCTGTGTCAACAGTGAGTTTTGTGCTAAAGAAGTTTAGCACCCATGAAGAATTTGACGTGCTATCTGTTCCCAAGTAAAATTCATTGCAAATTAAATTTGTGTTTCGAGCAAGAAAGAAATGAAGATGACTGAGCGCTACATAAGAAAAGGAACAAATCAAAAGATAATTATTTGCACTTTAGTTAGGATTTATTGGGTATTTCACATGTTGTTGAACTGTATTCTTGCCCAAGAACTTTGAAGAATCTCGATATCCCCCTTCACGGAGCTATACTTGCATGACTGAAAAAAATCTGCATACGGGTGTTGCATGCTGCAATACTCTGCTTGCCAGGTCCAGGAGCATTTCTCCATACACTTACATAAAAAAATCTACACTACTCTTGTTGAATTCTAATCTGTCTTGGATAGTATTTTTCTCATACAACTGAAAATTTACAATGCAGCACTTTTCGTATTATTGTTTCCTTAAGATGAATCGCTTATGTTGTTATTATCCTCTGTTTTAAGCCGCTTTGCACAAAAGCACCTTGCAGATCAATAAATGTAATGCAATAAAATGTACCAAAAACATAATTTCATGCCTAGGTCTTTAAAATTAGTGAATAACACGTAAAAGAGAAAGTTCCCTCGTGGAGAATGCCAGGCCCATGTACAGCAGACTTTTGTTCTGAATCTCTCTTCTGCTAAGATCTAATTTGCAGGGTAGTCTCATGTAAATCTATGAGGGAAGAAGGTTAGCACTCTGGCCTCTGAATCCAGAGATACCAGTTAAAATCTCGACGGGACCTTCTGTGACTTTTGTGCCAAAAGGTGCAAAGGACCCAATCAGAAGGACTTTAGTAAATCTGCGAGTCTCCAAATCTACAGAAGTGAAAGAGTACCAACTCTGCTGGCCAGTTCTATCATGTTCAAATTGTGATGACCAGGTCTGAGATGAGAGAACAGTTCCTAAAAGGTACAAATACTCATGGAGAATGCGGGCATCGATCCCACTACCTCTCGCATGCTAAGCGAGCGCTCTACCATTTGAGCTAATTCCCCTCCTGCTAGACGGGCAAACGTGCCTTTCTTTCATTTTTGTTGTTCCTCAGCTGTGCATCCCTGATTTAGCAAAGCACTCTGGTTTGTTTCCTTTTGGAGTGGGCCATGGTTCCAATGGTCAGAAAGACAACGTCCAAGGAGTCTTGCAAGGTAGTGATCCTATATCATATGTGAGTTTTGTGGTCAAGTAAGTCAGCCCCCTTGAAGAATGTGACATGGTAAGTGTTTCCAAGGAAACTTCAGTACACATTACATTTGCCTTAAGAGAAAGCAATCGATGCAGGTGACTATGAGCGCTACATGAGAAATGGAACAAATGAAGCAAAATTGTCATTCGCAATTTTTTTAGGAGTTATTGGCGATAAATATTATTACATTTTATGCTTGCCAAAGTCTTTTGAGGATGTCTCTATTTCCACAATTAATGTAGATAAGAGAAGAACTTGTATGACTGAAAATAAGTGTACGTTGGCATGACATGCTGAGCATCAGATCTTAATGAGGTTTGTGTAGACCTTTCATAAGAGAGCAGACATTGCAAGGTGGCTTGAGGGGCTAGAGTTATGATTTTGGATTTGGGTGCAAAAGTGTCTCATGTTCAAATCCAAGAATTGCTTGTCCTTGCCCTTAGATCTTCAAACTTGATCCCAAGGGGTGCAAAGTTTTAATGTCAGCATTACAACCAAGCAAGCATTTTCTGTGAAAATGGGCAGTGACAAAACTAAGACAAGGCCGGTTAGCTCAGTTGGTTAGAGCGTGGTGCTAATAACACCAAGGTCGTGGGTTCAATCACCGTACGGGCCAGGTTGGCTTTTGATCTGATTCTCTCTAGAAAAGTAAGGAGAGCAATAGACAGATAAAAAAGATCCCCGCTTAGATACAGACTGCCCCATGGCCTGTTTCAAACTCCTTACCAAACAGCAATAATACTCACACATTCTTTTCAGCAGTAAATGCAGATGGTGTAATTGTTAGCACTTTACATTTTGAATCCAACAAGCTGAGTTCAAATCCTGGTGGAACCTCCTTAGGATCTTGTGGCCAAAAACAGAGTTTGGCTGTTGAAATCCCAATGAAGAGGCCAAAAATTGGCCTTTTTCTTGCCATTT
This sequence comes from Moxostoma hubbsi, assembly GCA_032164185.1. NCBI lineage: Eukaryota > Metazoa > Chordata > Actinopteri > Cypriniformes > Catostomidae > Moxostoma > Moxostoma hubbsi. The sequence goes on from JAVLUX010000019.1 coordinate 39,895,821, forward strand.
TCAACAAAACATGTTTTTCGTCCAAACCCAGGAGAGTGCAAGCTGTTAATGTAGGTTCCATGGTGTAATGGTTAGCACTCTGGACTCTGAATCCAGTGATCCGAGTTCAAATCTCGGTGGGACCTTTGGTGCCTGTTTCACCAACACAGCACCAAATCAAGAGAATTTTTCAAAAGCAGTGATCCTCCAAATCTCCAGAATGAAAGAGATCAACAGGAGAATGCACAACGACACCCTGTGTCAACAGTGAGTTTTGTGGTAAAGAACTTTAGCACCCATGAAGAATGTGACGTGCTATCTGTTCCCAAGTAAAATTCATTGCAAATTAAATTTGTTTCGAGAAAGAAAGAAATTAAGATGACTGAGCGTTACATAAGAAAAGGAACAAATCAAAAGATAATTATTTGCACTTTAGTTAGGATTTATTGGGCATTTCACATTTTGTTGAACTGTATTCTTGCCCAAGAACTTTGAAGAATCTCGATATCCCCCTTCACGGAGCTATACTTGCATGACTGAAAAAAATCTGCATACGGGTGTTGCATGCTGCAATACTCTGCTTGCCAGGTCCAGGAGCATTTCTCCATACACTTACATAAAAAAAATCTACACTACTCTTGTTGAATTCTAATCTGTCTTGGATAGTATTTTTCTCATACAACTGAAAATTTACAATGCAGCACTTTTCGTATTATTGTTTCCTTAAGATGAATCGCTTATGTTGTTATTATCCTCTGTTTTAAGCCGCTTTGCACAAAAGCACCTTGCAGATCAATAAATGTAATGCAATAAAATGTACCAAAAACATAATTTCATGCCTAGGTCTTTAAAATTAGTGAATAACACGTAAAAGAGAAAGTTCCCTCGTGGAGAATGCCAGGCCCATGTACAGCAGACTTTTGTTCTGAATCTCTCTTCTGCTAAGATCTAATTTGCAGGGTAGTCTCATGTAAATCCATGAGGGAAGAAGGTTAGCACTCTGGCCTCTGAATCCAGAGATACCAGTTAAAATCTCGACGGGACCTTCTGTGACTTTTGTGCCAAAAGGTGCAAAGGACCCAATCAGAAGGACTTTAGTAAATCTGCGAGTCTCCAAATCTACAGAAGTGAAAGAGTACCAACTCTGCTGGCCAGTTCTATCCTGTTCAAATTGTGATGACCAGGTCTGAGATGAGAGAACAGTTCCTAAAAGGTACACATACTCATGGAGAATGCAGGCATCGATCCCGCTACCTCTTGCATGCTAAGCGAGCACTCTACCATTTGAGCTAATTCCCCTCCTGCTAGATGGGCAAACGTGCCTTTCTTTCATTTTTGTTGTTCCTCAGCTGTGCATCCCTGATTTACCAAAGCACTCTGGTTTGTTTCCTTTTGGAGTGGGCCATGGTTCCAATGGTCAGAAAGACAACGTCCAAGGAGTCTTGCAAGGTAGTGATCCTATATCATATATGAGTTTTGTGGTCAAGTAAGTCAGCCCCCTTGAAGAATGTGACATGGTAAGTGTTTCCAAGGAAACTTCAGTACACATTACATTTTCCTTAAGAGAAAGCAATCGATGCAGGTGACTATGAACGCTACATGAGAAATGGAACAAATGAAGCAAAATTGTCATTCGCAATTTTTTTAGGAGTTATTGGCGATAAATATTATTACATTTTATGCTTGCCAAAGTCTTTTGAGCATGTCTCTATTTCCACAATTAATGTAGATAAGAGAAGAACTTGTATGACTGAAAATAAGTGTACGTTGGCATGACATGCTGAGCATCAGATCTTAATGAGGTTTGTGTATAAGAGAGCAGACATTGCAAGGTGGCTTGAGGGGCTAGAGTTATGATTTTGGATTTGGGTGCAAAAGTGTCTCATGTTCAAATCCAAGAATTGCTTGTCCTTGCCCTTAGATCTTCAAACTTGATCCCAAGGGGTGCAAAGTTTTAATGTCAGCATTACAACCAAGCAAGCATTTTCTGTGAAAATGGGCAGTGACAAAACTAAGACAAGGCCGGTTAGCTCAGTTGGTTAGAGCGTGGTGCTAATAACACCAAGGTCGTGGGTTCAATCCCCGTACGGGCCAGGTTGGCTTTTGATCTGAATCTCTCTAGAAAAGGAGAGCAATAGACAGATAAAAAAGATCCCCGCTTAGATACAGACTGCCCCATGGCCTGTTTCAAACTCCTTACCAAACAGCAATAATACTCACACATTCTTTTCAGCAGTAAATGCAGATGGTGTAATTGTTAGCACTTTACATTTTGAATCCAACAAGCTGAGTTCAAATCCTGGTGGAACCTCCTTAGGATCTTGTGGCCAAAAATAGAGTTTAGGTGTTGAAATACCATTCAAGAGGCCAAAAATTGGCCTTTTTCTTGCCATTTTCAACAAAACATGTTTTTCGTCCAAACCCAGGAGAGTGCAAGTTGTTAATGTAGGTTCCATGGTGTAATGGTTAGCACTCTGGACTCTGAATCCAGTGATCCGAGTTCAAATCTCGGTGGGACCTTTGGTGCCCATTTCACCCACACAGCACCAAATCAAGAGAATTTTTCAAAAGCAGTGATCCTCCAAATCTCCAGAATGAAAGAGATCAACAGGAGAATGCAGATCGACACCCTGTGTCAACAGTGAGTTTTGTGGTAAAGAACTTTAGCACCCATGAAGAATGTGACGTGCTATCTGTTCCCAAGAAAAATTCATTGCAAATTAAATTTGTTTCGAGAAAGAAAGAAATGAAGATGACTGAGCGCTACATAAGAAAAGGAACAAATCAAAAGATAATTATTTGCACTTTATTTAGGATTTATTGGGTATTTCACATGTTGTTGAACTGTATTCTTGCCCAAGAACTTTGAAGAATCTCGATATCCCCCTTCACGGAGCTATACTTGCATGACTGAAAAAAATCTGCATACGGGTGTTGCATGCTGCAATACTCTGCTTGCCAGGTCCAGGAGCATTTCTCCATACACTTACATAAAAAAATCTACACTACTCTTGTTGAATTCTAATCTGTCTTGGATAGTATTTTTCTCATACAACTGAAAATTTACAATGCAGCACTTTTCGTATTATTGTTTCCTTAAGATGAATCGCTTATGTTGTTATTATCCTCTGTTTTAAGCCGCTTTGCACAAAAGCACCTTGCAGATCAATAAATGTAATGCAATAAAATGTACCAAAAACATAATTTCATGCCTAGGTCTTTAAAATTAGTGAATAACACGTAAAAGAGAAAGTTCCCTCGTGGAGAATGCCAGGCCCATGTACAGCAGACTTTTGTTCTGAATCTCTCTTCTGCTAAGATCTAATTTGCAGGGTAGTCTCATGTAAATCCATGAGGGAAGAAGGTTAGCACTCTGGCCTCTGAATCCAGAGATACCAGTTAAAATCTCGACGGGACCTTCTGTGACTTTTGTGCCAAAAGGTGCAAAGGACCCAATCAGAAGGACTTTAGTAAATCTGCGAGTCTCCAAATCTACAGAAGTGAAAGAGTACCAACTCTGCTGGCCAGTTCTATCATGTTCAAATTGTGATGACCAGGTCTGAGATGAGAGAACAGTTCCTAAAAGGTACACATACTCATGGAGAATGCGGGCATCGATCCCGCTACCTCTCGCATGCTAAGCGAGCGCTCTACCATTTGAGCTAATTCCCCTCCTGCTAGATGGGCAAACGTGCCTTTCTTTCATTTTTGTTGTTCCTCAGCTGTGCATCCCTGATTTACCAAAGCACTCTGGTTTGTTTCCTTTTGGAGTGGGCCATGGTTCCAATGGTCAGAAAGACAACGTCCAAGGAGTCTTGCAAGGTAGTGATCCTATATCATATGTGTGTTTTGTGGTCAAGTAAGTCAGCCCCCTTGAAGAATGTGACATGGTAAGTGTTTCCAAGGAAACTTCAGTACACATTACATTTGCCTTAAGAGAAAGCAATCGATGCAGGTGACTATGAGCGCTACATGAGAAATGGAACAAATGAAGCAAAATTGTCATTCGCAATTTTTTTAGGAGTTCAAGAGAAGAAGAGTTTTAAATGTTTCACCAAATTTTCACTGTACAGGACAATCCATCACGCAGAACCTTATGGGTCCTTGAGGCTTTTTTGTTCCCAATGAGAAATGAGGCAAGTATACCAAGTTTTAGAATATTTGGAAAACTGGGGTGAAAATGCCATCATTTTGAAAATGTGACATTTGGGCGTGGCCTGTAGCGAACCGCTAAGGGCGAATGTCGGCAATTCTTTGCACAGTACTTCAAAGGGATGTTATCTTGAAGCATGTCAGGTTTTAAAATCCCTCAGTCAAAATTACATTTGATTTATTGACATATATATTGATTAAATGTGGACATTTACATAAACACGCCCCTTTCAGCCATTTTTAATCGTACCTTATGGGTCCTTGAGGCTTTTTTGTTCCCCATGAGAAATGAGGCATGTACACCAGGTTTGAGAATAATTGGACAAATGGCTTGGAAATGCCATGACTTTGAAAATGTTTTTTTGGAGCGTGGCCTGTAGCGCCACCTATGGGCGAATGTTGGCCATTCTTGGTTTGGGGGTACCCGTTGGCATGGAGTATCAATGTGCCAATTTAGAAAATTTTTGACCAGTGACTTTTTGAGATATTGGGGCTCAAGGAGAATAATAATAATAATAATAATAAATATAGCTGCAAGCAGCAATGCGATTCCTCCTCAAAATGGCAAATCATTTAAAATTGTTCAGTAGAGGGTTGGGGTTAAACCCTCCCAATGAAGAAATTCAAAAAACGTGTCTTTCTGTCTGAATCCTAAACTAAACATTTTCAGTGTACAGGAAAATCCATGATGCTGGGATCTTATGGATCCTGGAGGCTTTTTTGTTTACAATGAGAAATGAGTTATGTACATTAAGTTTCAGAAGAACTGAAAAAATGGGGTGGAAATGCCATCACTTTGAATGTGGGACATTGGGGCATAGCCTGTAGCGCCCCCTAATGGTGAATACGGGCAATTCTTGGTTTGTGAGTTCCTGTTGGCCTGTAGTATCAATGTACCAAATTAGAACATTATTGACCAGAAAATGGGAATTTTGGACATGGCCTATATCGCCCCCTAAGGGTGAATGTCGGCCATTCTTGGTTTGTGGGTTCCCGTTGGCCTGTAGTATCAATGTACCAAATTTGAAAATGTTTGACCAAAAAATAGGACTTTAAGGCATAGCCTGTAGCGCCCCCTAATGACGAATATGGGCAATTCTTGGTTTGTGGGTTCCTGTTGGCGTGCAGTATCAATGTACCACATTACAACATTTTTCACCAGAAAATGGGAATTTTTAACATGGCCTATAGCGCCCCCTAAGGGTGAATGTGGGCCAATCTTGGTTTGTGAGTTGCAGTTGGCCTGTAGTATCAATGTACCAAATTTGAAAGTTTTTGACAAAAAAAAAATAGCAATTTGGGAATGGCCTTTAGCGCCCCCTAAGGGCGAATGTGAGACATTCTTGGTTTGTGGATTTCTGTTGGCCTGTAGTGTCAATATACCAAATTAGAACATTTTTGACCATAAAATGGGAATTTTGGGCATAGCCTGTAGCGCCCCCTAATGGCGAATATGGGCAATTCTTTGTTTGTGGGTTCCTGTTGGCCTGTAGTATCAATGTACCAAATTAGAACATTTTTGACCAGCAAATGGGAATTTAGGGCGTGGCCTGTAGCGCCCCCTAAGGGCGAATGTGGGCCATTCTTGGTTTGTGGATTCCTGTTGGTCTGTAGTATCAATATACAAAATTAGAACATTTTTGACCAGAAAATGGGGATTTTGGGCTTGGCCTGTAGCGCCCCCTAAGGGAGAATGTGGGATATTCTTTACGCAGTACTTCAGAGTGATGTCATCTTGAAGTATATATATATATATATATATATATAGGTCTGTTTCTAACCCACACCTATAATATCACTTCTGAAGGCATGGATTAAACCACTGGAGTGGTATGGATTACTTTTATGCTGCATTTATGTGATTTTTGTAGCTTCTGAGTTCTGATCACCATTCAAGTCATTGAAAGGTCCAACAGGGTTGAGATAATCTTCTAAAAAGCTTAATTTGTGTTCACCAGAAGAAAGGAAATAATACACATCTGGGATGGAATGAGGGTGAGTATACGATGAGAGAAATTTATTTTTGGGGTAAAAACCATTTGTAGGCCTACTTTTTATTTACTTGGAAAATTGTTACTGTCTCTTTAAGAGGATTTTAAACGCATTTCATTCAAGGCACAGTCTGTGCGGCTTGTTTCATTGAGTTTAATCTTTTGAGAACTGTGAAGTCTCATTATTTTCGTGCTGTTACATCTGTATTCATTTCAGAGATTAATTGATTGAGATTGTGAAACTACATACAACCGACAAACCTCCATGAAGATGCGAGTAAAAATGAGATGCCTCGCGCTGTCAGACACAACGCTGATAATCATTCTCGGAAGTGTTGATACTAGATTTAGATTCGCGATTTCTTCATCAACTGTTTATGTTCACTTGAGACAAAACAGACTCCACAATATATCATGTAATTTGACATTTTGTTGTAAGAAATTGTCCGTTCAAACGCAAGAAGAAGCGAATGCGATCTCTCATCGGGGCTCGTGAGTTAGACGTGACGCTGCTCCCTGTTTCACACAAATATTTATTTGAGTTGTTTTGCCATTTGTTGAGTTGAATGGTGTAAAATCGCTTGAAAGTTCAAACAGGAAAGTGTTAAAAACATACAACAGACAAACATTGCTCGCATTGAAGACGCGAGTAAAAATTAGATCGCGTCACTATCGCGTGCTGTCAGAGAACACGCAGATGAAACATCATTCTCGGAAGTATTGATACTTTAGGATCGATCCGTCCATCCCTTCTTTCTTTAGACATATGTTTCATGTTTGTGTGATAAGTGTTCGCGGAGTTTCACTTGATTTTTCTGACGTGTATCAGACAGATTATCGCAAAGACAGATTCGGTTTACCCTGTTTATTTTCGTTATTTTACAAAAGCTCAAGGTTTTGTTGTTATTGTAAGTGTACACAAATAAAAGTAGACCTTTTACAGTTTGTAATGATCTCTTCCATGTATCTGAATGGGCAAAAATGACGCAGTATTTTGTTTAAGTTTTTTCCGCTGTTTAGAACAATGCATCTGAAAGGACATTACAGCGCCATTGTTGACCCCCGTAATAATGCCAGAATTCAATAATGATTCCCGATTTATTTGAGTTGTATGCCATTTGTTGAGTTGAATAGTGTAAAATCGCTTGAATATTCAAACTGGGAAGTAGTAAAACACATCTCACTGACCTTATTTGTGCAGTAACTCTCATCGGGGCTCGTGCGTTAGACGCGACGCATCTCGCGGTTTCACACAAACTGCTCACAAACATTTATTTGAGTTGTTTTGCCATTTGTTGAGATGAATAGTATAAAATCGCGTGAATGTTCCAAATGTCAAGCATTAAACACACACAATTGACATACCTTTGTGCAAACGCAGGCAAAATTCTTCTGGCTGAGAAAGTCGGGAGCTCCACCCACTAGTAGACAGAATTGCTCCATTAGAGAGATTTCTCCAGTAAAAGTGCATTTGGTAGACAGAGTTACACCAGCAGAGGGAGCCTCTTTGCTCAGCCAATGTAAGTGAATGGGATTTTACTTGTAGACCGTATTGATCCAGTAGAGGGGGCATTTTTGCTCAGCCATTGTAAATCAATGGGATTTTTTACATTTTTGATCGTCATTTATATAAAAAGCTTAAGTCGCATCAGGTAAAAAAAGACATAGCAGCAAACTTCAGAACAGTCCCCAGGTCTGTGGCAAGTTGGGTACTTATAGCATTAAAGCTCTTAGAGGTGAGGTTGTTGAAATTTTAGTAAGTAAAATAGTATTATTAATAATAATAATAATAAATGTATGTAACATAACAATATGTTGGCTTTCTCAAGCCAACATAGTTATGTCATCTTGAAGCATGTTAGGTTTGAAAAACCATCAATCAAATTTACATTTGGTTTATTGACACTAATATATTGAGGCAATGTGGTCATTTACATAAACACGCACCTTTCAGCCATTTTGTATTGTATTCATTTTTGCTAAGTAACAAATTGAAAGACATCAATTCTACACATGGGTACCAAATGTCAAGTCAATTGGATCTACGGTTCAAGAGAAGAAGACTTTTGTAGGTTTTGGCAAATTTTCACTGTACAGGACAATCCATTAGGGCAGAAGTTATGGGTCCTTGAGGCTTTTTTGTTCCCAATGAGAAATGAGGCAAGTATACCAAGTTTTAGAATATTTGGAAAATTGGGGTGAAAGTGCCATCATTTTGAAAATGTGACATTTGGGCGTGGCCTGTAGCGAACCGCTAAGGGCGAATGTCAGCAATTCTTTGCACAGTACTTCAAAGGGATGTTATCTTGAAGCATGTCAGGTTTAAAATCCCTCAGTCAAAATTACATTTGATTTATTGACTTATATATTGATTAAATGTGGACATTTACATAAACACGCCCCTTTCAGCCATTTTTAATCGTACCTTATGGGTCCTTGAGGCTTTTTTGTTCCCAATGAAAAATGAGGCAAGTATACCAAGTTTTAGAATATTTCGAAAATTGTGGTGAAAATGCCATCATTTTGAAAATGTGACATTTGGGCGTGGCCTGTAGCGAACCGCTAAGGGCGAATGTGGGCAATTCTTTGCACAATACTTCAAAGGGATGTTATCTTGAAGAATGTTAGGTTTGAAAAACCCTGGGTCAAAATTACATTTGATATATTGACATATATATTGATTAAATGTGGACATTTACATAAACACGCCCCTTTCAGCCATTTTATATCGTATTCATTTTTGCTAAGTAACGTTTTCAAAGGCATCAATTCTACACATGCGTACCAAATTTCAAGTATATTGGAGCTACGGTTCAGGAGAAGAAGAGTTTTGTAGGTTTTGGCAAATTTTCACTGTACAGGAAAATCCATTAGGGCAGAAGTTATGGGTCCTTGAGGCTTTTTTGTTCCCCATGAGAAATGAGGCATGTACACCAGGTTTGAGAATAATTGGACAAATGGCTTGGAAATGCCATGACTTTGAAAATATTTTTTGGGGCGTGGCCTGTAGCGCCACCTATGGGCGAATGTGGGCCATTCTTGGTTTGGGGGTACCCGTTGGCATGGAGTATCAATGTGCCAATTTAGAAAATTTTTGACCAGTGACTTTTTGAGATATTGGGGCTCAGGGAGAAGAATAATAATAATAAATATAGCTGCAAGCAGCAATGCGATTCCTCCTCAAAATGGCAAATCATTTAAAATTGTTCAGTAGAGGGTTGGGGTTAAACTCTCCCAATGAAGAAATTCAAAAAACGTGTCTTTCTGTCTGAATCCTAAACTAAATATTTTCAGTGTACAGGAAAATCCATGATCCTGGGATCTTATGGATCCTGGAGGCTTTTTTGTTTACAATGAGAAATGAGTTATGTACATTAAGTTTCAGAAGAACTGAAAAAATGGGGTGGAAATGCCATCACTTTGAATGTGGGACATTGGGGCATAGCCTGTAGCGCCCCCTAATGGTGAATACGGGCAATTATTGGTTTGTGAGTTCCTGTTGGCCTGTAGTATCAATGTACCAAATTAGAACATTATTGACCAGAAAATGGGAATTTTGGACATGGCCTATATCGCCCCCTAAGGGTGAATGTCGGCCATTCTTGGTTTGTGGGTTCCCGTTGGCCTGTAGTATCAATGTACCAAATTTGAAAATGTTTGACCAAAAAATAGGACTTTAAGGCATAGCCTGTAGCGCCCCCTAATGACGAATATGGGCAATTCTTGGTTTGTGGGTTCCTGTTGGCGTGCAGTATCAATGTACCACATTAGAACATTTTTGACCAGAAAATGGGAATTTTTGACATGGCCTATAGCGCCCCCTAAGGGTGAATGTGGGCCAATCTTGGTTTGTGAGTTCCTGTTGGCCTGTAGTATCAATGTACCAAATTTGAAAGTTTTTGACCAAAAAAAATTGCAATTTGGGAATGGCCTTTAGCGCCCCCTAAGGGCGAATGTGAGACATTCTTGGTTTGTGGATTTCTGTTGGCCTGTAGTGTCAATATACCAAATTAGAACATTTTTGACCATAAAATGGGAATTTTGGGCATAGCCTGTAGCGCCCCCTAATGGCGAATGTGGGCCATTCTTGGTTTGTGGATTCCTGTTGGTCTGTAGTATCAATATACAAAATTAGAACATTTTTGACCAGAAAATGGGAATTTTGGGCTTGGCCTGTAGTGCCCCCTAAGGGAGAATGTGGGATATTCTTTACGCAGTACTTCAGAGTGATGTCATCTTGAAGTATATATATATATATATATATATATATAGGTCTGTTTCTAAAACACACCTATAATATCACTTCTGAAGGCATGGATTAAACCACTGGAGTGGTATGGATTACTTTTATGCTGCATTTATGTGATTTTTGTAGCTTCTGAGTTCTGATCACCATTCAAGTCATTGAAAGGTCCAACAGGGTTGAGATAATCTTCTAAAAAGCTTCATTTGTGTTCACCAGAAGAAAGGAAATAATACACATCTGGGATGGAATGAGGATGAGTATACGATGAGAGAAATTTATTTTTGGGGTAAAAACCATTTGTAGGCCTACTTTTTATTTACTTGGAAAATTGTTACTGTCTCTTTAAGAGGATTTTAAACGCATTTCATTCAAGGCACAGTCTGTGCGGCTTGTTTCATTGAGTTTAATCTTTTGAGAACTGTGAAGTCTCATTATTTTCGTGCTGTTACATCTGTATTCATTTCAGAGATTAATTGATTGAGATTGTGAAACTACATACAACCGACAAACCTCCATGAAGATGCGAGTAAATATGAGATCTTCTCGCGCTGTCAGACACGCTGATAATCATTCTCGGAAGTGTTGATACTAGATTTAGATTCGCGATTTCATCATCAACTGTTTATGTTCACTTGAGACAAAACAGACAATATATCATGTATGGTTGTATGAAAGTGTCCGTTCAAACGCAAGAAGAAGCGAATGCGTTCTCTCATCGGGGCTCGTGAGTTAGACGTGACGCTGCTCCCTGTTTCACACAAATATTTATTTGAGTTGTTTTGCCATTTGTTGAGTTGAATGGTGTAAAATCGCTTGAAAGTTCAAACAGGAAAGTGTTAAAAACACACACAACAGACAAACATTGCTCGCATTGAAGACGCGAGTAAAAATGAGATCGCGTCACTATCGCGTGCTGTCAGAGAACACGCAGATGAAACATCATTCTCGGAAGTATTGATACTTTAGGATCGATCCGTCCATCCCTTCTTTCTTTAGACATATGTTTCATGTTTGTGTGATAAGTGTTCGCGGAGTTTCACTTGATTTTTCTGACGTGTATCAGACAGATTATCGCAAAGACAGATTCGGTTTACCCTGTTTATTTTCGTTATTTTACAAAAGCTCAAGGTTTTGTTGTTATTGTAAGTGTACACAAATAAAAGTAGACATTTTACAGTTTGTAATGATCTCTTCCATGTATCTGAATGGGCAAAAATGACGCAGTATTTTAAGTTTTTTCCGCTGTTTAGAACAATGCATCTGAAAGGACATTACAGCGCCATTGTTGACCCCCGTAATAATGCCAGAATTCAACAATGATTCCCGATTTCAAACTCCTCGCAAACATTTATTTGAGTTGTATGCCATTTGTTGAGTTGAATAGTGTAAAATCGCTTGAATATTCAAACTGGGAAGTAGTAAAACACATCTCACTGACCTTATTTGTGCAGTAACTCTCATCTGGGCTCGTGCGTTAGACGCGACGCATCTCGCGGTTTCACACAAAACTGCTCACAAACATTTATTTGAGTTGTTTTGCCATTTGTTGAGTTGAATAGTGTAAAATCGCTTGAATATTCAAACTGGGAAGCAGTAAAATACATCTCACTGACCTTGTGCAGTAACTCTCATCGGGGCTCGTGCGTTAGACGCGACGATTATCGCTGTTTCACACAAACTGCTCGAAAACATTTATATGAGTTGTTTTACAATTTGTTGAGATGAATAGTATAAAATCGCGTGAATGTTCCAAATGTCAAGCATTAAACACACACAATTGACATACCTTTGTGCAAACGCAGGCAAAATTCTTCTGGCTGAGAAAGTCTGGAGCTCCACCCACTAGTAGACAGAATTGCTCCATTAGAGAGATTTCTCCAGTAAAAGTGCATTTGGTAGACAGAGTTACACCAGCAGAGGGAGCCTCTTTGCTCAGCCAATGTAAGTGAATGGGATTTTACTTGTAGACCGTATTGATCAGGTAGAGGAAGCATTTTTGCTCAGCCATTGTAAATCAATGGGATTTTTTACATTTTTGATCGTCGTTTATATAAAAAGCTTAAGTCGCATCAGGTAAAAAAAGACATAGCAGCAAACTTCAGAACAGTCCCCAGGTCTGTGGCAAGTTGGGTACTTATAGCATTAAAGCACTTAGAGGTGAGGTTGTTGAAATTTTAGTAAGTATATTAGTATTAATAATAATAATAATAATAAATGTATGTAACATAACAATATGTTGGCTTTCTCAAGCCAACATAGTTATGTCATCTTGAAGCATGTTAGGTTTGAAAAACCATCAATCAAATTTACATTTGGTTTATTGACACTAATATATTGAAGCAATGTGGTCATTTACATAAACACGCACCTTTCAGCCATTTTGTATTGTATTCATTTTTGCTAAGTAACAAATTGAAAGACATCAATTCTACACATGGGTCCCAAATGTCAAGTCAATTGGATCTACGGTTCAAGAGAAGAAGACTTTTGTAGGTTTTGGCAAATTTTCACTGTGCAGGACAATCCATTAGGGCAGAAGTTATGGGTCCTTGAGGCTTTTTTGTTCCCAATGAGAAATGAGGCAAGTATACCAAGTTTTAGAATATTTGGAAAATTGGGGTGAAAGTGCCATCATTTTGAAAATGTGACATTTGGGCGTGGCCTGTAGCGAACCGCTAAGGGCGAATGTCGGCAATTCTTTGCACAGTACTTCAAAGGGATGTTATCTTGAAGCATGTCAGGTTTTAAAATCCCTCAGTCAAAATTACATTTGATTTATTGACATATATATTGATTAAATGTGGACATTTACATAAACACGCCCCTTTCAGCCATTTTTAATCGTACCTTATGGGTCATTGAGGCTTTTTTGTTCCCAATGAGAAATGAGGCAAGTATACCAAGTTTTAGAATATTTTGAAAATTGTGGTGAAAATGCCATCTTTTTGAAAATGTGACAGTTTGGCGTGGCCTGTAGCGAACCGCTAAGGGCGAATGTGGGCAATTCTTTGCACAGTACTTCAAAGGGATGTTATCTTGATGAATGTTAGGTTTGAAAAACCCTCGGTCAAAATTACATTTGATATATTGACATATATATTGATAAAATTTGGACATTTACATAAACACGCCCCTTTCAGCCATTTTATATCGTATTCATTTTTGCTAAGTAACGTTTTCAAAGACATCAATTCTACACATGCGTACCAAATTTCAAGTCAATTGGAGCTACGGTTCAGGAGAAGAAGAGTTTTGTAGGTTTTCGCAAATTTTCACTGTACAGGAAAATCCAATATGGCGGAAGTTATGGGTCCTTGAGGCTTTTTTGTTCCCCATGAGAAATGAGGCATGTACACCAGGTTTGAGAATAATTGGACAAATGGCTTGGAAATGCCATGACTTTGAAAATGTTTTTTTGGGGCGTGGCCTGTAGCGCCACCTATGGGCGAATGTGGGCCATTCTTGGTTTGGGGGTACCCGTTGGCATGGAGTATCAATGTGCCAATTTAGAAAATTTTTGACCAGTGACTTTTTGAGATATTGGGGCTCAAGGAGAAGAAGAATAATAATAATAATAATAATAATAATAATAATAATAATAAAACTGTCAATAACAATAGATTCCCTCCTATCGGAGGAATCTAATAATAATAATAATAATAATAATAATAATAATAATAAAACTGTCAATAACAATAGATTCCCTCCTATCGGAGGAATCTAATAATAATAATAATAATAATAATAATAATAAAACTGTCAATAACAATAGATTCCCTCCTATCGGAGGAATCTAATAATAATAATAAAACTGTCAATAACAATAGATTCCCTCCTATCGGAGGAATCTAATAATAATAATAATAATAATAAAACTGTCAATAACAATAGATTCCCTCCTATCGGAGGAATCTAAAAATAAAACTGTCAATAACAATAGATTCCCTCCTATCGGAGGAATCTAATAATAATAAAACTGTCAATTACAATAGATTCCCTCCTATCGGAGGAATCTAATAATAATAATAAAACTGTCAATTACAATAGATTCCATCCTATCGGAGGAATCTAATAATAAAACTGTCAATAACAATAGATTCCCTCCTATCGGAGGAATCTAATAATAATAATACTGTCAATAACAATAGATTCCCTCCTATCGGAGGAATCTAATAATACTGTCAATTACAATAGATTCCCTCCTATCGGAGGAATCTAATAATAATAATAATACTGTCAATAACAATAGATTCCCTCCTATCGGAGGAATCTAATAATAATAATAATAATAATAATACTGTCAATAACAATAGATTCCCTCCTATCGGAGGAATCTAATAATAATAAAACTGTCAATAACAATAGATTCCCTCCTATCGGAGGAATCTAATAATAATACTGTCAATAACAATAGATTCCCTCCTATCGGAGGAATCTAATAATAAAACTGTCAATAACAATAGATTCCCTCCTACCGGAGGAATCTAATAATAATAATAATAATAATAATAACAATAATAATAAAACTGTCAATAACAATAGATTCCCTCCTATCGGAGGAATCTAATAAAACTGTCAATAACAATAGATTCCCTCCTACCGGAGGAATCTAATTATTTGCACTTTAGTTAGGATTTATTGTGTATTTCACATGTTGTTTAACTGTATTCTTGCCCAAGAACTTTGAAGAATCTCGATATCCCCCTTCACGGAGCTATACTTGCATGACTGAAAAAAATCTGCACAGGGGTGTTGCATGCTGCAATACTCTGCTTGCCAGGTCCAGGAGCATTTCTCCATACACTTACATAAAAAAAATCTACACTACTCTTGTTGAATTCTAATCTGTCTTGGATAGTATTTTTCTCATACAACTGAAAATTTACAATGCAGCACTTTTCGTATTATTGTTTCCTTAAGATGAATCGCTTATGTTGTTATTATCCTCTGTTTTAAGCCGCTTTGCAGAAAAGCACCTTGCAGATCAATAAATGTAATGCAATAAAATGTATCAAAAACATAATTTGATGCCTAGGTCTGTAAAATTAGTGAATAACACAAAAAAGAGAAAGTTCCCTCGTGGAGAATGCCAGGCCCATGTACAGCAGACTTTTGTTCTGAATATCTCTTCTGCTAAGATCTAATTTGCAGGGTAGTCTCATGTAAATCCATGAGGGAAGAAGGTTAGCACTCTGGCCTCTGAATCCAGAGATACCAGTTAAAATCTCGACGGGACCTTCTGTGACTTTTGTGCCAAAAGGTGCAATGGACCCAATCAGCAGGACTTTAGTAAATCTGCAAGTCTCCAAATCTACAGAAGTGAAAGATACCAACTCTGCTGGCCAGTTCTATCATGTTCAAATTGTGATGACCAGGTCTGAGATGAGAGAACAGTTCCTAAAAGGTACACATACTCATGGAGAATGCGGGCATCAATCCCACTACCTCTCGCATGCTAAGCAAGCGCTCTACCATTTGAGCTAATTCCCCTCCTGCTAGATGGGCAAACGTGCCTTTCTTTCATTTTTGTTGTTCCTCAGCTGTGCATCCCTGATTTACCAAAGCACTCTGGTTTGTTTCCTTTTGGAGTGGGCCATGGTTCCAATGGTCAGAAAGACAACGTCTAAGGAGTCTTGCAAGGTAGTGATCCTATATCATATGTGAGTTTTGTGGTCAAGTAAGTCAGCCCCCTTGAAGAATGTGACATGGTAAGTGTTTCCAAGGAAACTTCAGTACACATTACATTTGCCTTAAGAGAAAGCAATCGATGCAGGTGACTATGAGCGCTACATGAGAAATGGAACAAATGAAGCAAAATTGTCATTCGCAATTTTTTTTAGGAGTTATTGGCGATAAATATTATTACATTTTATGCTTGCCAAAGTCTTTTGAGGATGTCTCTATTTCCACAATTAATGTAGATAAGAGATGAAATTGTATGACTGAAAATAAGTGTACGTTGGCATGACATGCTGAGCATCAGATCTTAATGAGGTTTGTGTAGACCTTTCATAAGAGAGCAGACATTGCAAGGTGGCTTGAGGGGCTAGAGTTATGATTTTGGATTTGGGTGCAAAAGTGTCTCATGTTCAAATCCAAGAATTGCTTGTCCTTGCCCTTAGATCTTCAAACTTGATCCCATGGGGTGCAAAGTTTTAATGTCAGCATTACAACCAAGCAAGCATTTTCTGTGAAAATGGGCAGTGACAAAACTAAGACAAGGCCGGTTAGCTCAGTTGGTTAGAGCGTGGTGCTAATAACGCCAAGGTCGCGGGTTCGATCCCCGTACGGGCCAGGTTGGCTTTTGATCTGAATCTCTCTAGAAAAGTAAGGAGAGCAATAGACAGATAAAAAAGATCCCCGCTTAGATACAGACTGCCCCATGGCCTGTTTCAAACTCCTTACCAAACAGCAATAATACTCACAAATTCTTTTCAGCAGTAAATGCAGATGGTCTAATTGTTAGCACTTTACATTTTGAATCCAACAAGCTGAGTTCAAATCCTGGTGGAACCTCCTTAGGATCTTGTGGCCAAAAACAGAGTTTGGCTGTTGAAATACCATTCAAGAGGCCAAAAATTGGCCTTTTTCTTGCCATTTTCAACAAAACATGTTTTTCGTCCAAACCCAGGAGAGTGCAAGTTGTTAATATGGTGTAATGTTTAGCACTCTGGACTCTGAATCCAGTGATCCGAGTTCAAACCTTTGGTGCCCATTTCACCGACACAGCACCAAATCAAGAGAATTTTTCAAAAGCAGTGATCCTCCAAATCTCCAGAATGAAAGAGATCAACAGGCGAATGCAGATCGACACCCTGTGTCAACAGTGAGTTTTGTGGTAAAGAACTTTAGCACCCATGAAGAATGTGACGTGCTATCTGTTCCCAAGTAAAATTCATTGCAAATTAAATTTGTTTCGAGAAAGAAAGAAATGAAGATGACTGAGCGCTACATAAGAAAAGGAACAAATCAAAAGATAATTATTTGCACTTTAGTTAGGATTTATTGGGTATTTCACATGTTGTTGAACTGTATTCTTGCCCAAGAACTTTGAAGAATCTCGATATCCCCCTTCACGGAGCTATACTTGCATGACTGAAAAAAATCTGCTCACGGGTGTTGCATGCTGCAATACTCTGCTTGCCAGGTCCAGGAGCATTTCTCCATACACTTACATAAAAAAAATCTACACTACTCTTGTTGAATTCTAATCTGTCTTGGATAGTATTTTTCTCATACAACTGAAAATTTGCAATGCAGCACTTTTCGTATTATTGTTTCCTTAAGATGAATCGCTTATGTTGTTATTATCCTCTGTTTTAAGCCGCTTTGCACAAAAGCACCTTGCAGATCAATAAATGTAATGCAATAAAATGTATCAAAAACATAATTTGATGCCTAGGTCAGTAAAATTAGTGAATAACACAAAAAAGAGAAAGTTCCCTCGTGGAGAATGCCAGGCCCATGTACAGCAGACTTTTGTTCTGAATCTCTCTTCTGCTAAGATCTAATTTGCAGGGTAGTCTCATGTAAATCCATGAGGGAAGAAGGTTAGCACTCTGGCCTCTGAATCCAGAGATACCAGTTAAAATCTCGACGGGACATTCTGTGACTTTTGTGCCAAAAGGTGCAAAGGACCCAATCAGAAGGACTTTAGTAAATCTGCGAGTCTCCAAATCTACAGAAGTGAAAGAGTACCAACTCTGCTGGCCAGTTCTATCATGTTCAAATTGTGATGACCAGGTCTGAGATGAGAGAACAGTTCCTAAAAGGTACACATACTCATGGAGAATGCAGGCATCGATCCCGCTACCTCTTGCATGCTAAGCGAGCACTCTACCATTTGAGCTAATTCCCCTCCTGCTAGATGGGCAAACGTGCCTTTCTTTCATTTTTGTTGTTCCTCAGCTGTGCATCCCTGATTTACCAAAGCACTCTGGTTTGTTTCCTTTTGGAGTGGGCCATGGTTCCAATGGTCAGAAAGACAACGTCCAAGGAGTCTTGCAAGGTAGTGATCCTATATCATATGTGTGTTTTGTGGTCAAGTAAGTCAGCCCCCTTGAAGAATGTGACATGGTAAGTGTTTCCAAGGAAACTTCAGTACACATTACATTTGCCTTAAGAGAAAGCAATCGATGCAGGTGACTATGAGCGCTACATGAGAAATGGAACAAATGAAGCAAAATTGTCATTCGCAATTTTTTTAAGAGTTCAAGAGAAGAAGAGTTTTAAATGTTTCACCAAATTTTCACTGTACAGGACAATCCATCACGCAGAACCTTATGGGTCCTTGAGGCTTTTTTGTTCCCAATGAGAAATGAGGCAAGTATACCAAGTTTTAGAATATTTGGAAAACTGGGGTGAAAATGCCATCATTTTGAAAATGTGACATTTGGGCGTGGCCTGTAGCGAACCGCTAAGGGCGAATGTCGGCAATTCTTTGCACAGTACTTCAAAGGGATGTTATCTTGAAGCATGTCAGGTTTTAAAATCCCTCAGTCAAAATTACATTTGATTTATTGACATATATATTGATTAAATGTGGACAATTTACATAAACACGCCCCTTTCAGCCATTTTTAATCGTACCTTATGGGTCCTTGAGGCTTTTTTGTTCCCAATGAGAAATGAGGCAAGTATACCAAGTTTTAGAATATTTCGAAAATTGTGGTGAAAATGCCATCATTTTGAAAATGTGACATTTGGGCGTGGCCTGTAGCGAACCGCTAAGGGCGAATGTCGGCAATTCTTTGCACAGTACTTCAAAGGGATGTTATCTTGAAGCATGTCAGGTTTAAAATCCCTCAGTCAAAATTACATTTGATTTATTGACTTATATATTGATTAAATGTGGACATTTACATAAACACGCCCCTTTCAGCCATTTTTAATCGTACCTTATGGGTCCTTGAGGCTTTTTTGTTCCCAATGAGAAATGAGGCAAGTATACCAAGTTTTAGAATATTTCGAAAATTGTGGTGAAAATGCCATCATTTTGAAAATGTGACATTTGGGCGTGGCCTATAGCGAACCGCTAAGGGCGAATGTGGGCAATTCTTTGCACAGTACTTCAAATGGATGTTATCTTGAAGAATGTTAGGTTTGAAAAACCCTGGGTCAAAATTACATTTGATATATTGACATATATATTGATTAAATGTGGACATTTACATAAACACGCCCCTTTCAGCCATTTTATATCGTATTCATTTTTGCTAAGTAACGTTTTCAAAGACATCAATTCTACACATGCGTACCAAATTTCAAGTCAATTGGAGCTACGGTTCAGGAGAAGAAGAGTTTTGTAGGTTTTGGCAAATTTTCACTGTACAGGAAAATCCAATATGGCGGAAGTTATGGGTCCTTGAGGCTTTTTTGTTCCCCATGAGAAATGAGGCATGTACACCAGGTTTGAGAATAATTGGACAAATGGCTTGGAAATGCCATGACTTTGAAAATGTTTTTTTGGAGCGTGGCCTGTAGCGCCACCTATGGGCGAATGTGGGCCATTCTTGGTTTGGGGGTACCCGTTGGCATGGAGTATCAATGTGCCAATTTAGAAAATTTTTGACCAGTGACTTTTTGAGATATTGGGGCTCAAGGAGAATAATAATAATAATAATAATAAATATAGCTGCAAGCAGCAATGCGATTCCTCCTCAAAATGGCAAATCATTTAAAATTGTTCAGTAGAGGGTTGGGGTTAAACCCTCCCAATGAAGAAATTCAAAAAACGTGTCTTTCTGTCTGAATCCTAAACTAAACATTTTCAGTGTACAGGAAAATCCATGATGCTGGGATCTTATGGATCCTGGAGGCTTTTTTGTTTACAATGAGAAATGAGTTATGTACATTAAGTTTCAGAAGAACTGAAAAAATGGGGTGGAAATGCCATCACTTTGAATGTGGGACATTGGGGCATAGCCTGTAGCGCCCCCTAATGGTGAATACGGGCAATTCTTGGTTTGTGAGTTCCTGTTGGCCTGTAGTATCAATGTACCAAATTAGAACATTATTGACCAGAAAATGGGAATTTTGGACATGGCCTATATCGCCCCCTAAGGGTGAATGTCGGCCATTCTTGGTTTGTGGGTTCCCGTTGGCCTGTAGTATCAATGTACCAAATTTGAAAATGTTTGACCAAAAAATAGGACTTTAAGGCATAGCCTGTAGCGCCCCCTAATGACGAATATGGGCAATTCTTGGTTTGTGGGTTCCTGTTGGCGTGCAGTATCAATGTACCACATTACAACATTTTTGACCAGAAAATGGGAATTTTTGACATGGCCTATAGCGCCCCCTAAGGGTGAATGTGGGCCAATCTTGGTTTGTGAGTTGCTGTTGGCCTGTAGTATCAATGTACCAAATTTGAAAGTTTTTAACAAAAAAAAAATAGCAATTTGGGAATGGCCTTTAGCGCCCCCTAAGGGCGAATGTGAGACATTCTTGGTTTGTGGATTTCTGTTGGCCTGTAGTGTCAGTATACCAAATTAGAACATTTTTGACCATAAAATGGGAATTTTGGGCATAGCCTGTAGCGCCCCCTAATGGCGAATATGGGCAATTCTTTGTTTGTGGGTTCCTGTTGGCCTGTAGTATCAATGTACCAAATTAGAACATTTTTGACCAGCAAATGGGAATTTAGGGCGTGGCCTGTAGCGCCCCCTAAGGGCGAATGTGGGCCATTCTTGGTTTGTGGATTCCTGTTGGTCTGTAGTATCAATATACAAAATTAGAACATTTTTGACCAGAAAATGGGAATTTTGGGCTTGGCCTGTAGCGCCCCCTAAGGGAGAATGTGGGATATTCTTTACGCAGTACTTCAGAGTGATGTCATCTTGAAGTATATATATATATATATATAGGTCTGTTTCTAACCCACACCTATAATATCACTTCTGAAGGCATGGATTAAACCACTGGAGTGGTATGGATTACTTTTATGCTGCATTTATGTGATTTTTGTAGCTTCTGAGTTCTGATCACCATTCAAGTCATTGAAAGGTCCAACAGGGTTGAGATAATCTTCTAAAAAGCTTAATTTGTGTTCACCAGAAGAAAGGAAATAATACACATCTGGGATGGAATGAGGGTGAGTATACGATGAGAGAAATTTATTTTTGGGGTAAAAACCATTTGTAGGCCTACTTTTTATTTACTTGGAAAATTGTTACTGTCTCTTTAAGAGGATTTTAAACGCATTTCATTCAAGGCACAGTCTGTGCGGCTTGTTTCATTGAGTTTAATCTTTTGAGAACTGTGAAGTCTCATTATTTTCGTGCTGTTACATCTGTATTCATTTCAGAGATTAATTGATTGAGATTGTGAAACTACATACAACCGACAAACCTCCATGAAGATGCGAGTAAAAATGAGATGCCTCGCGCTGTCAGACACAACGCTGATAATCATTCTCGGAAGTGTTGATACTAGATTTAGATTCGCGATTTCTTCATCAACTGTTTATGTTCACTTGAGACAAAACAGACTCCACAATATATCATGTAATTTGACATTTTGTTGTAAGAAATTGTCCGTTCAAACGCAAGAAGAAGCGAATGCGATCTCTCATCGGGGCTCGTGAGTTAGACGTGACGCTGCTCCCTGTTTCACACAAATATTTATTTGAGTTGTTTTGCCATTTGTTGAGTTGAATGGTGTAAAATCGCTTGAAAGTTCAAACAGGAAAGTGTTAAAAACATACAACAGACAAACATTGCTCGCATTGAAGACGCGAGTGAAAATTAGATCGCGTCACTATCGCGTGCTGTCAGAGAACACGCAGATGAAACATCATTCTCGGAAGTATTGATACTTTAGGATCGATCCGTCCATCCCTTCTTTCTTTAGACATATGTTTCATGTTTGTGTGATAAGTGTTCGCGGAGTTTCACTTGATTTTTCTGACGTGTATCAGACAGATTATCGCAAAGACAGATTCGGTTTACCCTGTTTATTTTCGTTATTTTACAAAAGCTCAAGGTTTTGTTGTTATTGTAAGTGTACACAAATAAAAGTAGACCTTTTACAGTTTGTAATGATCTCTTCCATGTATCTGAATGGGCAAAAATGACGCAGTATTTTGTTTAAGTTTTTTCCGCTGTTTAGAACAATGCATCTGAAAGGACATTACAGCGCCATTGTTGACCCCCGTAATAATGCCAGAATTCAATAATGATTCCCGATTTATTTGAGTTGTATGCCATTTGTTGAGTTGAATAGTGTAAAATCGCTTGAATATTCAAACTGGGAAGTAGTAAAACACATCTCACTGACCTTATTTGTGCAGTAACTCTCATCGGGGCTCGTGCGTTAGACGCGACGCATCTCGCGGTTTCACACAAAACTGCTCACAAACATTTATTTGAGTTGTTTTGCCATTTGTTGAGTTGAATAGTGTAAAATCGCTTGAATATTCAAACTGGGAAGCAGTAAAATACATCTCACTGACCTTGTGCAGTAACTCTCATCGGGGCTCGTGCGTTAGACGCGACGATTATCGCTGTTTCACACAAACTGCTCGAAAACATTTATATGAGTTGTTTTACCATTTGTTGAGATGAATAGTATAAAATCGCGTGAATGTTCCAAATGTCAAGCATTAAACACACACAATTGACATACCTTTGTGCAAACGCAGGCAAAATTCTTCTGGCTGAGAAAGTCGGGAGCTCCACCCACTAGTAGACAGAATTGCTCCATTAGAGAGATTTCTCCAGTAAAAGTGCATTTGGTAGACAGAGTTACACCAGCAGAGGGAGCCTCTTTGCTCAGCCAATGTAAGTGAATGGGATTTTACTTGTAGACCGTATTGATCCAGTAGAGGGGGCATTTTTGCTCAGCCATTGTAAATCAATGGGATTTTTTACATTTTTGATCGTCATTTATATAAAAAGCTTAAGTCGCATCAGGTAAAAAAAGACATAGCAGCAAACTTCAGAACAGTCCCCAGGTCTGTGGCAAGTTGGGTACTTATAGCATTAAAGCTCTTAGAGGTGAGGTTGTTGAAATTTTAGTAAGTAAAATAGTATTATTAATAATAATAATAATAAATGTATGTAACATAACAATATGTTGGCTTTCTCAAGCACACATAGTTATGTCATCTTGAAGCATGTTAGGTTTGAAAAACCATCAATCAAATTTACATTTGGTTTATTGACACTAATATATTGAGGCAATGTGGTCATTTACATAAACACGCACCTTTCAGCCATTTTGTATTGTATTCATTTTTGCTAAGTAACAAATTGAAAGACATCAATTCTACACATGGGTACCAAATGTCAAGTCAATTGGATCTACGGTTCAAGAGAAGAAGACTTTTGTAGGTTTTGGCAAATTTTCACTGTACAGGACAATCCATTAGGGCAGAAGTTATGGGTCCTTGAGGCTTTTTTGTTCCCAATGAGAAATGAGGCAAGTATACCAAGTTTTAGAATATTTGGAAAATTGGGGTGAAAGTGCCATCATTTTGAAAATGTGACATTTGGGCGTGGCCTGTAGCGAACCGCTAAGGGCGAATGTCGGCAATTCTTTGCACAGTACTTCAAAGGGATGTTATCTTGAAGCATGTCAGGTTTAAAATCCCTCAGTCAAAATTACATTTGATTTATTGACTTATATATTGATTAAATGTGGACATTTACATAAACACGCCCCTTTCAGCCATTTTTAATCGTACCTTATGGGTCCTTGAGGCTTTTTTGTTCCCAATGAGAAATGAGGCAAGTATACCAAGTTTTAGAATATTTCGAAAATTGTGGTGAAAATGCCATCATTTTGAAAATGTGACATTTGGGCGTGGCCTGTAGCGAACCGCTAAGGGCGAATGTGGGCAATTCTTTGCACAGTACTTCAAAGGGATGTTATCTTGAAGAATGTTAGGTTTGAAAAACCCTGGGTCAAAATTACATTTGATATATTGACATATATATTGATTAAATGTGGACATTTACATAAACACGCCCCTTTCAGCCATTTTATATCGTATTCATTTTTGCTAAGTAATGTTTTTAAAGACATCAATTCTACACATGCGTACCAAATTTCAAGTATATTGGAGCTACGGTTCAGGAGAAGAAGAGTTTTGTAGGTTTTGGCAAATTTTCACTGTACAGGAAAATCCATTAGGGCAGAAGTTATGGGTCCTTGAGGCTTTTTTGTTCCCCATGAGAAATGAGGCATGTACACCAGGTTTGAGAATAATTGGACAAATGGCTTGGAAATGCCATGACTTTGAAAATATTTTTTTGGGGCGTGGCCTGTAGCGCCACCTATGGGCAAATGTGGGCCATTCTTGGTTTGGGGGTACCCGTTGGCATGGAGTATCAATGTGCCAATTTAGAAAATTTTTGACCAGTGACTTTTTGAGATATTGGGGCTCAAGGAGAATAATAATAATAATAATAATAATAATAATAATAATAGTAATAAAACTGTCAATAACAATAGATTCCCTCCTATCGGAGGAATCTAATAATAATAATAATAATAATAATAATAATAAAACTGTCAATAACAATAGATTCCCTCCTATCGGAGGAATCTAATAATAATAATAATAATAATAAAACTGTCAATAACAATAGATTCCCTCCTATCGGAGGAATCTAATAATAAAACTGTCAATAACAATAGATTCCCTCCTATCGGAGGAATCTAATAATAATAATAAAACTGTCAATTACAATAGATTCCCTCCTATCGGAGGAATCTAATAATAAAACTGTCAATAACAATAGATTCCCTCCTATCGGAGGAATCTAATAATAATAATAAAACTGTCAATTACAATAGATTCCCTCCTATCGGAGGAATCTAATAATAAAACTGTCAATAACAATAGATTCCCTCCTATCGGAGGAATCTAATAATAATAATACTGTCAATAACAATAGATTCCCTCCTATCGGAGGAATCTAATAATACTGTCAATTACAATAGATTCCCTCCTATTGGAGGAATCTAATAATAATAATAATAATACTGTCAATAACAATAGATTCCCTCCTATCGGAGGAATCTAATAATAATAATAATAATAATAATACTGTCAATAACAATAGATTCCCTCCTATCGGAGGAATCTAATAATAATAAAACTGTCAATAACAATAGATTCCCTCCTATCGGAGGAATCTAATAATAATACTGTCAATTACAATAGATTCCCTCCTATCGGAGGAATCTAATAATAAAACTGTCAATAACAATAGATTTCCTCCTATCGGAGGAATCTAATAATAATACTGTCAATTACAATAGATTCCCTCCTATCGGAGGAATCTAATAATAATAATAATAATAATAATAATACTGTCAATTACAATAGATTCCCTCCTATCGGAGGAATCTAATAATAATAATACTGTCAATAACAATAGATTCCCTCCTATCGGAGGAATCTAATAATAAAACTGTCAATAACAATAGATTCCCTCCTACCGGAGGAATCTAATAATAATAATAATAATAATAATATTAACAATAATAATAAAACTGTCAATAACAATAGATTCCCTCCTATCGGAGGAATCTAATAAAACTGTCAATAACAATAGATTCCCTCCTACCGGAGGAATCTAATTATTTGCACTTTAGTTAGGATTTATTGCGTATTTCACATGTTGTTTAACTGTATTCTTGCCCAAGAACTTTGAAGAATCTCAATATCCCCCTTCACGGAGCTATACTTGCATGACTGAAAAAAATCTGCACAGGGGTGTTGCATGCTGCTATACTCTGCTTGCCAGGTCCAGGAGCATTTCCCCATACACTTACATAAAAAAAATCTACACTACTCTTGTTGAATTCTAATCTGTCTTGGATAGTATTTTTCTCATACAACTGAAAATTTACAATGCAGCACTTTTCGTATTATTGTTTCCTTAAGATGAATCGCTTATGTTGTTATTATCCTCTGTTTTAAGCCGCTTTGCACAAAAGCACCTTGCAGATCAATAAATGTAATGCAATAAAATGTATCAAAAACTTAATTTGAGGCCTAGGTCTGTAAAATTAGTGAATAACACAAAAAAGAGAAAGTTCCCTCGTGGAGAATGCCAGGCCCATGTACAGCAGACTTTTGTTCTGAATCTCTCTTCTGCTAAGATCTAATTTGCAGGGTAGTCTCATGTAAATCCATGAGGGAAGAAGGTTAGCACTCTGGCCTCTGAATCCAGAGATACCAGTTAAAATCTCGACGGGACCTTCTGTGACTTTTGTGACAAAAGGTGCAAAGGACCCAATCAGAAGGACTTTAGTAAATCTGCGAGTCTCCAAATCTACAGAAGTGAAAGAGTACCAACTCTGCTGGCCAGTTCTATCATGTTCAAATTGTGATGACCAGGTCTGAGATGAGAGAACAGTTCCTAAAAGGTACACATACTCATGGAGAATGCGGGCATCGATCCCGCTACCTCTCACATGCTAAGCGAGCGCCCTACCATTTGAGCTAATTCCCCTCCTGCTAGACGGGCAAACGTGCCTTTCTTTCATTTTTGTTGTTCCTCAGCTGTGCATCCCTGATTTACCAAAGCACTCTGGTTTGTTTCCTTTTGGAGTGGGCCATGGTTCCAATGGTCAGAAAGACAACGTCCAAGGAGTCTTGCAAGGTAGTGATCCTATATCATATGTGAGTTTTGTGGTCAAGTAAGTCAGCCCCCTTGAAGAATGTGACATGGTAAGTGTTTCCAAGGAAACTTCAGTACACATTACATTTGCCTTAAGAGAAAGCAATCGATGCAGGTGACTATGAGCGCAACATGAGAAATGGAACAAATGAATCAAAATTGTCATTCGCAATTTTTTGAGGAGTTATTGGCGATAAATATTATTACATTTTATGCTTGCCAAAGTCTTTTGAGGATGTCTCTATTTCCACAATTAATGTAGATAAGAGAAGAACTTGTATGACTGAAAATAAGTGTACGTTGGCATGACATGCTGAGCATCAGATCTTAATGAGGTTTGTGTAGACCAAGTGTGCCCAACCAGTCGATCGCGATCGACCAGTCGATCGCAGACTGCTTCCCAGTTGATCGCGAGAGTAAACTGTACTCTGGTTTACCCTCTCTCTTTCTTCACCATTCCGTCTCAGACCTCAAATATTAAAAATATTAACCATAACAAATAACAGCGACGAAATCAGAAGCTACATTTGAAATTGCATACTTACATACTACTCATACTATTTCATATAAATATATGGCAGAAATAGCAAGAGTAGTATGCTAATAGTACACTACTCCAAATTTCGCCAGGGTTTTAGCTGTGCATGCTGGGTATGGTTTGTTGCTATGGTTTTAGCTAGACACGTTACGTTATTATTGGGGAGTCGCTGTTAAAGTGGAGAGCTGCAAATTCAGCAAAGTAAAACTATGGCAGAAGCCAAAAAAACGAAAACATATCATTTTTATTCAGAATGGGAGGAGGAATATTTTTTTGTTTATTCAAATTCGAAGTCCATATGTCTTTTTTGCAATGCAAGCGTGGCCTTACCGAAGAAGGGCAATTTGGAGCGGCATTTCAGGACTGTGCACAAAAGCTACGATGCAGATTTCCCGGTTAAATCAGCTCTACGCACCCGAAAAGTCAGGGAATTGAAGGGGCAGTTAGCAGCACAGCAGTCCATTTTTACCAGGCCAAACACCAAGGGCAAGGCTGCAACTATTGCATCTTATCGCGTCAGTCACGTTCTTGCGAAACACAAGAAGTCTTTCAAGGACGGTGAAGTTGTGAAAGAAGCATTCGTCGAGGCTGCAGATGCACTATTTGGTGACTTTAAGAATAAAAGTGATATCATAGCTGCCATTAAGGACGTGCAATTATCCCGTGGCACTGTTACACGGAGATGCGAGGGAATGGCAGAGGATGTCGAGGAGCAGTTGAGGAAGGATATTGAACGATGTGAATGTTTTTCTCTTCAATTCGACGAATCGACTGATGTCATGGATGTGGCTCAGCTATGTGTTTTCATCAGAATGGTTTTTGGAGACATGGGTGCAAAAGAAGAGCTACTCACCATTTTGCCATTGAAAGGACACACTAGAGGCGAAGATATTTTTCAAGCTTTCATGGAATTTGTTAACAAGACCCAATTGCCCCTCTTCAAACTCATCTCTATCACAACTGATGGTGCTCCAGCAATGGTGGGCCGTACTAGCGGGTTCATTGCATTGTGCAAACAGAGTGAATATTTCCCAGACTTTCTTAATTACCACTGTATAATCCACCAGCAGGCATTGTGTGGTAAGATATTAAACATGAAAGAAGTGATGGATGTTGCAATGAAGATTGTGTGCTCCGTTCGGGCCAGGAGTCTACAGAGAAGGTTATTCCGTGCACATTTGGAGGAGACGGGTGCAGAACACACAGACCTGTTGCTGCACACGGATGTTAGATGGCTGAGTAAAGGTAAATTTTTAGCGAGATTCTCAGAGTTGTTGCCTGAAATCAAAGATTTTCTTAAGCTTTCAAAACACGCAGAATATGCCCAGCTAGAGGACTACCAGTGGCTATTGGATTTAGCGTTCCTGACCGATCTCACTGACCTGCTGAATGATTTTAATTTAGAGCTGCAGGGTAAAGATAAACATGTAATCAACATGATCAGTTCAGTGAACACATTTAAAAGCAAGCTACAACTGCTGTCAAGTAGGCTGCAACACAATGACCTGCGGAACTTTCCTCGCATGCAGGCAGAACTTCAGAGTCAGGGCAAAGACTTTGTGCAGCTTGACAGTGCACGTTATGAGGAGCAAGTTCAGAGCATCTTGTTCGAATTTGAGAGGCGCTTTACAGACTTTTCATTCATTGAGCCTGCTGTCAGCTATCTGTGTTTTCCATTTGGCCCAAGTATTGATGTGGTTTCTATTGCCTCCAAAATTGTATCAATGTTCCACTTGGATAGCTCTGCTGTTGAGAATGAGATTCTCACACTGCAAAATGACATTGAGATCAAATCCAGGGCAACACCTGGCATGAATGGAGAGTTCTGGAACTTACTGCCTGAACAAAAGTATCACAACCTCAGAAGATGTGCTTTCAACTTGACAGCACTTTTTGGATCAACCTATTTGTGTGAGTGTGCTTTCTCTCACATGAAAATCATCAAGTCAAAGTACAGATCTATAATGACTGATGACCACCTTGTGGCCTGCTTAAGGCTTGCGACCAGCTCCTACTGCCCTGACTATGAAAAACTAGCTGCGTCCTCCCAGTGCCAGAGGTCCCACTAAGGTAGAGAAATAACTTTGTCACATTTCTAACTAGAACAAGGCTGTTTTATTATACCTGGATTAGGCATACTTTTCTGTTTGTTTTGTACATTAAATATGTAGATACGCTGTGAGACTGTGGCTTTTTGTTTGGACTGGTAGATCTCAGCACACTGACAAATTTAAAAGTAGATCTTGGTTCAAAAAAGGTTGGGCACCCCTGGTGTAGACCTTTCATAAGAGAGCAGACATTGCAAGGTGGCTTGAGGGGCTAGACTTATGATTTTGGATTTGGGTGCAAAAGTGTCTCATGTTCAAATCCAAGAATTGCTTGTCCTTGCCCTTAGATCTTCAAACTTGATCCCATGGGGTGCAAAGTGTTAATGTCAGCATTACAACCAAGCAAGCATTTTCTGTGAAAATGGGCAGGGACAAAACTAAGACAAGGCCGGTTAGCTCAATTGGTTATAGCGTGGTGCTAATAACGCCAAGGTCGCGGGTTCGATCCCCGTATGGGCCAGGTTGGCTTTTGATCTGAATCTCTCTAGAAAAGTTAGGAGAGCAATAGACAGATAAAAAAGATCCCCGCTTAGATACAGACTGCCCCATGGCCTGTTTCAAACTCCTTACCAAACAGCAATAATACTCACAAATTCTTTTCAGCAGTAAATGCAGATGGTGTAATTGTTAGCACTTTACATTTTGAATCCAACAAGCTGAGTTCAAATCCTGGTGGAACCTCCTTAGGATCTTGTGGCCAAAAACAGAGTTTGGCTGTTGAAATCCCAATCAAGAGGCCAATAATTGGCCTTTTTCTTGCCATTTTCAACAAAACATGTTTTTCGTCCAAACCCAGGAGAGTGCAAGCTGTTAATGTAGGTTCCATGGTGTAATGGTTAGCACTCTGAATCCAGTGATCTGAGTTCAAATCTCGGTGGGACCTTTGGTGCCCATTTCACCGACAAACCAACAAATCAAGAGAATTTTTCAAAAGCAGTGATCGTCCAAATCTCCACAATGAAAGAGATCAACAGGAGAATGCAGATCGACACCCTGTGTCAACCGTGAGTTTTGGGGTAAAGAACTTTAGCACCCATGAAGAATGTGACGTGCTATCTGTTCCCAAGTAAAATTCATTGCAAATTAAATTTGTTTCGAGAAAGAAAGAAATGAAGATGACTGAGCGCTACATAAGAAAAGGAACAAATCAAAAGATAATTATTTGCACTTTAGTTAGGATTTATTGGGTATTTCACATGTTGTTGAACTGTATTCTTGCCCAAGAACTTTGAAGAATCTCGATATCCCCCTTCACGGAGCTATACTTGCATGACTGAAAAAAATCTGCATACAGGTGTTGCATGCTGCAATACTCTGCTTGCCAGGTCCAGGAGCATTTCTCCATACACTTACATAAAAAAATCTACACTACTCTTGTTGAATTCTAATCTGTCTTGGATAGTATTTTTCTCATACAACTGAAAATTTACAATGCAGCACTTTTCGTATTATTGTTTCCTTAAGATGAATCGCTTATGTTGTTATTATCCTCTGTTTTAAGCCGCTTTGCACAAAAGCACCTTGCAGATCAATAAATGTAATGCAATAAAATGTATCAAAAACATAATTTGATGCCTAGGTCAGTAAAATTAGTGAATAACACAAAAAAGAGAAAGTTCCCTCGTGGAGAATGCCAGGCCCATGTACAGCAGACTTTTGTTCTAAATCTCTCTTCTGCTAAGATCTAATTTGCAGGGTAGTCTCATGTAAATCCATGAGGGAAGAAGGTTAGCACTATGGCCTCTGAATCCAGAGATACCAGTTAAAATCTCGACGGGACCTTCTGTGACTTTTGTGCCAAAAGGTGCAAAGGACCCAATCAGAAGGACTTTAGTAAATCTGCGAGTCTCCAAATCTACAGAAGTGAAAGAGTACCAACTCTGCTGGCCAGTTCTATCATGTTCAAATTGTGATGACCAGGTCTGAGATGAGAGAACAGTCACTAAAAGGTACACATACTCATGGAGAATGCGGGCATCGATCCCGCTACCTCTCGCATGCTAAGCAAGCGCTCTACCATTTGAGCTAATTCCCCTCCTGCTAGATGGGCAAACGTGCCTTTCTTTCATTTTTGTTGTTCCTCAGCTGTGCATCCCTGATTTACCAAAGCACTCTGGTTTGTTTCCTTTTGGAGTGGGCCATGGTTCCAATGGTCAGAAAGACAACGTCCAAGGAGTCTTGCAAGGTAGTAATCCTATATCATATGTGAGTTTTGTGGTCAAGTAAGTCAGCCCCCTTGAAGAATGTGACATGGTAAGTGTTTCCAAGGAAACTTCAGTACACATTACATTTGCCTTAAGAGAAAGCAATCGATGCAGGTGACTATGAGCGCTACATGAGAAATGGAACAAATGAAGCAAAATTGTCATTCGCAATTTTTTTAGGAGTTATTGGCGATAAATATTATTACATTTTATGCTTGCCAAAGTCTTTTGAGGATGTCTCTATTTCCACAATTAATGTAGATAAGAGATGAACTTGTATGACTGAAAATAAGTGTACGTTGGCATGACATGCTGAGCATCAGATCTTAATGAGGTTTGTGTAGACCTTTCATAAGAGAGCAGACATTGCAAGGTGGCTTGAGGGGCTAGAGTTATGATTTTGGATTTGGGTGCAAAAGTGTCTCATGTTCAAATCCAAGAATTGCTTGTCCTTGCCCTTAGATCTTCAAACTTGATCCCATGGGGTGCAAAGTTTTAATGTCAGCATTACAACCAAGCAAGCATTTTCTGTGAAAATGGGCAGTGACAAAACTAAGACAAGGCCGGTTAGCTCAGTTGGTTAGAGCGTGGTGCTAATAACGCCAACGTCGAGGGTTCGATCCCCGTACGGGCCAGGTTGGCTTTTGATCTGAATCTCTCTAGAAAAGTAAGGAGAGCAATAGACAGATAAAAAAGATCCCCGCTTAGATACAGACTGCCCCATGGCCTGTTTCAAACTCCTTACCAAACAGCAATAATACTCACCAATTCTTTACAGCAGTAAATGCAGATGGTGTAATTGTTAGCACTTTACATTTTGAATCCAACAAGCTGAGTTCAAATCCTGGTGGAACCTCCTTAGGATCTTGTGGCCAAAAACAGAGTTTGGCTGTTGAAATCCCAATCAAGAGGCCAAATATTGGCCTTTTTCTTGCCATTTTCAACAAAACATGTTTTTCGTCCAAACCCAGGAGAGTGCAAGCTGTTAATGTAGGTTCCATGGTGTAATGGTTAGCACTCTGGACTCTGATTCCAGTGATCTGAGTTCAAATCTCGGTGGGACCTTTGGTGCCCATTTCACCGACACACCACCAAATCAAATGAATTTTTCAAAAGCAGTGATCATCCAAATCTCCAGAATGAAATAGATCAACAGGAGAATGCAGATCGACACCCTGTGTCAACAGTGAGTTTTGTGCTAAAGAAGTTTAGCACCCATGAAGAATTTGACGTGCTATCTGTTCCCAAGTAAAATTCATTGCAAATTAAATTTGTGTTTCGAGAAAGAAAGAAATGAAGATGACTGAGCGCTACATAAGAAAAGGAACAAATCAAAAGATAATTATTTGCACTTTAGTTAGGATTTATTGGGTATTTCACATGTTGTTGAACTGTATTCTTGACCAAGAACTTTGAAGAATCTCGATATTCCTCTTCACGGAGCTATACTTGCATGACTGAAAAAAATCTGCACAGGGGTGTTGCATGCTGCAATACTCTGCTTGCCAGGTCCAGGAGCATTTCTCCATACACTTACATAAAAAAAATCTACACTACTCTTGTTGAATTCTAATCTGTATTGGATAGTATTTTTCTCATACAACTGAAAATTTACAATGCAGCAATTTTCGTATTATTGTTTCCTTAAGATGAATCGCTTATGTTGTTATTATCCTCTGTTTTAAGCCGCTTTGCACAAAAGCACCTTGCAGATCAATAAATGTAATGCAATAAAATGTATCAAAAACATAATGTCATGCCTAGGTCTGTAAAATTAGTGAATAACACAAAAAAGAGAAAGTTCCCTCGTGGAGAATGCCAGGCCCATGTACAGCAGACTTATATTCTGAATCTCTCTTCTGCTAAGATCTAATTTGCAGGGTAGTTTCATGTAAATCCATGAGGGAAGAAGGTTAGCACTCTGGCCTCTGAATCCAGAGATACCAGTTAAAATCTCGACGGGACCTTCTGTGACTTTTGTGCCAAAAGGTGCAAAGTACCCAATCAGAAGGACTTTAGTAAATCTGCGAGTCTCCAAATGTACAGAAGTGAAAGAGTACCAACACTGCTGGCCAGTTCTATCATGTTCAAATTGTGATGACCAGGTCTGAGATGAGAGAACAGTTCCTAAAAGGTACACATACTCATGGAGAATGCGAGCATCGATCCCGCTACCTCTCGCATGCTAAGCGAGCGCTCTACCATTTGAGCTAATTCCCCTCCTGCTAGATGGGCAAACCTGCCTTTCTTTCACTTTTGTTGTTCCTCAGCTGTGCATCCCTGATTTACCAAAGCACTCTGGTTTGTTTCCTTTTGGAGTGGGCCATGGTTCCAATGGTCAGAAAGACAACGTCCAAGGAGTCTTGCAAGGTAGTGATCCTATATCATATGTCAAGTCAAGTCAAGTCAATTTTATTTGTATAGCGCCTTTCACAACACACATCGTTTCAAAGCAGCTTTACAGAAGTTCAGCATTAACAGACGATAAAAATGTAATGTCTATAAAGTCGATAAATCATCATCCTTGTGCAGGGCTCCAAACTGCGACTAAAAATGGTCGCATTTGTGACCAAATAAATTTATTTGTGAGTGTAATTTCTGTCAAGGTCGCCATTGGCGACAGTAAAAGTTTACTCCCTTTTGATTTTAAAATTTGCATTACATTTCCCGAGATACATAAAAGTTTATATCAAAGAAATAGCGGGGAAAACGGAGTTCATTGCAGGAACTAACAATTTCAAAAAAGAGACTGTTAGAAAACACGGTGACAGTAACAAGCATAAAAATGCACGTGATCACATAATTGCGAAGAATGCTCCACAGACTACACTGTTAGCGAGCTGCGGGACGAAAAGGAATGGATGGAGTTAAAAAAATTTAAAATATTTGGCGCCTGTTTTTCCCCCTGTAGGAGCCATTGGCTCCTTAATTGATTTTTTTTTTTGTTTGGAGCCCTGTTGTGGAATTAGATAAGATATGATTCTTTATCGTGTTTAAAAATAATTAAATAATAATTGTATTAATAACCCCAGTGAGCAAGCCGAAGGCGACTGTGGCAAGGAACACAAAACTCCAAAAGATGATTGTTAATGGAGAAAAATAACCTTGGGAGAAACCAGACTCACTGTGGGGGCCAGTTCCCCTCTGGCTAACATCATGAATAATGTAAATAAGAATTATTTATAGTCAAAAAACATAATTTAAAAAATTATTAAACTTATTAAGTGCTAAGGGTCAGTATTTAGACAGTGAATGTGTTTGAACTGCAAGATTAGTGACCAGTGTCTTTGAAGTCCATCCTTGATTAAATTCCAGAAGTTCACTTAGATGCAATTGTCCTTGTTTGGCTGATGAAGGCTTTTGTTGGCAATAATTAGTCTATGTATCCCATTTTAAGATCCTTGTCCATGGTGATGGGGCATCTGAAGTCTCCGTGAGAGGCTGGATACAAACTGGAGCTGACGAACGCTATTTACCTCGGGACTGGCGTCCCGAGATAACAGCAGAAAAGCAGATGGGAAATAATTAGCATAGCTGATGTTCATAATATTAATGCATTATAACTGATTCAGCAGTAGTATAAAAAGTTAGCATTATGTGAATGCTTGGTTAAAGAGATGTGTCTTTAATCTAGTTTTAAACTGGGACAGCGAGTCTGAGCCTCGAACAATATCGGGAAGGCTATTCCAGAGTTTAGGAGCTAAATGTGAGAACGCCCTCCCTCCATTAGTGGACTTAGATATCCTAGGTATGACCAGAAGCCTCGAATTTAGTGATCTTAAAGAGCGCGATGGATTGTATGGCGATAGAAGATCCGTTAAATACACCGGAGATAAACCATTTAGGGCTTTATAGGTCAGTAGTAATACTTTGTAATTGATACGGAACTTAATTGGTAGCCAGTGTAGAGATGATAAAATCGGTGTTATGTGATCATATTTTCTTGACCTAGTAAGAACTCTAGCGGCTGCATTTTGGACTAACTGTAGCTTGTTTGTTGAGGATGCAGGGCAACCAGCTAATAAAGCATTACAGTAATCTAGTCTCGAGGTCATGAATGCATGAACTAACTTTTCTGCATCAGAAACAGATAGCATGTTACGTAGCTTAGCAATGTTTCTAAGGTGGAAAAAGGCTGTTCTCGTAACAGATGAAATATGATTTTCGAAAGTCAAGTTGCGGTCTAGTATAACACCCAGGTCTTTTACTGTAGTGGATAATGTAACAGGACATCCTTCTAAATTAAAGTTGTATTGTAAGGGATTTTGTGGGTAGTTTTTTGGACCAATAAGTAATACCTCCGTTTTATCGGAATTTAATAACAGGAAATTACGCGTCATCCAACATTTTATATCTTTAAGACACTCTGTCAAGTTAGATAAGTTAATGTTTTCATCTGGTCGTGATGAGATATATAATTGAGTGT
Organism: Moxostoma hubbsi; assembly: GCA_032164185.1. Taxonomy (NCBI): domain Eukaryota; kingdom Metazoa; phylum Chordata; class Actinopteri; order Cypriniformes; family Catostomidae; genus Moxostoma; species Moxostoma hubbsi. Next base: position 39,932,099 of record JAVLUX010000019.1, read on the forward strand.
CATCAGCATAACAGTGGAAATTAATTCCATGTTTTCTTATAATTTTACCAAGTGGTAGCATATATATTGAGAATAATAGAGGGCCTAACACAGATCCTTGTGGCACTCCATAGTCTACTGACGTTATTTTTGATTTTTCCCCATTTAAACAGACAAAATGGTAACGGTCTGATAAGTACGATCTAAACCAGCTTAATGCCTGTCCCTGAACACCAGTGTAGTTTTGTAGTCGATCCAAGAGTATTTTATGATCTATAGTGTCGAACGCAGCGCTAAGATCGAGTAGAACTAATATTGAGATGCAGCCTTGGTCAGAAGCTAAAAGTAAATCATTTGTCATTTTAACTAGCGCAGTTTCTGTGCTATGATGCGGTCTGAATCCTGACTGAAATTTTTCATAGATATCATTTTCTTGCAAGAAAGAGCACAATTGAGCGGACACAACTTTTTCTAATATTTTAGACATAAATGGAAGATTTGAGATGGGTCTGTAATTTGCTAGGTTATTTGGATCTAATTGTGGTTTCTTAATGAGAGGTTTTATAACTGCCAGCTTAAATATTCTTGGAACATGACCTAAAAATAAAGACGAGTTAATAATATTGAGAAGAGGCTCTTCCACTACAGGTAACACTTCTTTCAGTAGTTTAGTGGGTATTGGATCTAGTAAACATGTTGTTGGTTTAGATGCAATGATAAGTTTATTTAGCTCTTCCTGTCCTATAGTTGTAAAGCGGTGTAGTTGTTCTTGAGGGGCGATAATTGAGGCTGAATCATAAGACACCATTAAAGATTGTACATTAACAATTGTGTTTACAATTGTGTTTCTGATGTTTTCTATTTTCTCAGTGAAGAAATTCATAAAATCATTACTACTAAACTGTAAAGGAATATTTTGCTCAGGTGATCTCTGTTTATTTGTTAGTCTAGCCACGGTGTTAAATAAGAACCTTGGATTATTTTGGTTATTTTCTATTAGTTTGCGGAGGTGCTCAGCCCTGGCTGTTTTTAGAGCCTTTTTGTAACGTGACATACTGTCTTTCCATGCGATTCTAAAGACCTCTAAATTAGTTTGTTTCCATTTACGCTCCAAGTTACGAGTTTCTCTCTTGATAGCATGCGTAGCACTGTTGTACCATGGTGCTCTAGTTTTTTCTCTAAACTTTTTTAATCTAATTGGTGCAACAATATCTAATGTACCAGAGAAAATGGTGCTCAAACTGCTAGTCATTTCCTCTAGTTCATCTGTTTGTTTGGGTTCACTGAGCAGCTGAGATAGATCAGGTAAGCTATTTGTGAATCTATCTATTGTGGTTGGAAGGATTGTTCTGCTTGGTCGATAACGTGGCGCAATATGACAGATTTCAGTGGTACGTAGTATGCAAGTTACCATGTAATGATCAGTGACATCATCATTTTGCGGTATAATATCTATATCGGTTGGATTGGTTCCATAAGATATAATTAAATCTAGCGTATGATTTAGGCGATGAGTGGGACCACTGACGTTTTGCGTGACCCCGAAGGAGTTTAACAAATCTGTAAACGCAGCCCCTAACGCATCATTTGTGTTATCTACGTGTATGTTAAAATCTCCAACAATTATTGCTTTATCAACATTGACCAATAGATCTGATAGAAAGTCTGCAAACTCTTTTAGGAAAACAGTGTAAGGCCCTGGAGGTCTATATACGGTAGCCAAGGCTAGAGATAATAGGGATTTTTTTCTTACATCTGAGAGTGTAACATTTAGCACAAGTACTTCAAACGAATTAAACCTGTGACCTATTTTCTGAGTAACATTAAGAATATCTCTATAGATTGTTGCAACACCGCCGCCATGACCAATCAGACGGGGCTCATGTTTATAACAGTATCCTGGCGGAGTAGACTCATTTAGACCGAAATAATCATTTGGTTTAAGCCAGGTTTCAGTAAGGCAAAATACATCAAAACTATTATCTGAGACCATTTCATTTACAATAACCGCCTTAGGTGTGAGCGATCTAATGTTTAGAAGACCTAGCTTTAGAAATTGTTTTTGTTCACTGATATTGAGATTTAATTACAATTAGATTTTTCCTAGATCCTACAGTAGATGTATTGTTTGGCTTTACTAAACGAGGAATAGACACAGTTTCTATATAATGTTCTACATTGGTACTTATATCAATTAAGTTGGGACAGCAAATACTGTGATTTGGACTTTGACTTACTAGTCATATGGTGTGTAGCGTCTTGGAGATGTTGTCCGACAGAACAGCCGCTCCGACTCTGCTGGGGTGAAGGCCATCAGGACGGAAGAGCCTAGGTCGCTCCCAAAACAGATTCCAATTATTAACAAAGAGCAGTCTCTGTTCATTACACCATGACATTAACCATTCATTTAGAGCAAATAATCTACTGAACCTTTCTTGTCCTAGTCGGTACGTGGGAAGCGGTCCAGACACGACGATCGTTGTTTCTGGCGAAGTGCTGCGTACCGTCTCGATCAGGCTCCTGTAGTCCTCCTTCAGTACCTCCGTCTTCCGCAGCCTGGTGTCGTTCGTTCCCACGTGCAGCACGACAGCTCCGACGCGCTCGTCACCATTCAGGATCTCGGGAACCTGCATAGAGACATCAAGAACACGAGCACCAGGAAAGCAGTGAGTGCGCACCTTACCTTTGCCAGAGATAGCGCGGACATGACGGACGGTCGAATCGCCGATGATCACGGCGTCGTCGCGCTCCGACTCGCGAAGAGGTGAGAAGCGGTTCCGGGTGGAGATCTCGAAGGCCGGGAGGGGCGGGGAGGTCCTTGGTCTGGTCCTGGCTCGCGTCTTCCGCCGTGGAATCACCCAGGGTCCATGGTGATGTGTCGGTGCCGGAGTGAATGAAGCCAGGGAGGATCGCATCCTGTGCAGAGAAACACACGGAGTAGACGAGGACGGAGTCAAAAAATGATGAACCACTGACCTGTGAGCATCGGCGCGTGATGCTTCAAGCGCGGACCGCCGATCTCGCAGCTCGGCCTGTCTCTCTAGCAGGTCCTGGATCTGCCTCTCGACGGATTCCAGCTCCAACTGCACCGAATGCAGTTAAAAGGTGTCTTCACCTGCACACAGAGGTAGAGTTAGACACACATCCGCTATATTCGCCATTATAGCAGATGTGCTATAATGGCGAATTATAGCTTTCAGTTATACAGGTGTAGAGGTGTAAGTAAGACGATCGATTGGCGAGAGACCACGCGTGCAGTGCTAGCGGGCTAAGAATAGTAGCGAAAGTTTCGGAAAGTTGGATATAAATAGCGATATCAAAGAAATCTGATTATTTTTTATAAAGACTAGTATCGGAGATATATTCACACGTTTGTAAAGTTTTAAAATTTAGGTTTATGAACAAATGTGAAAGAAGAAAATCAAGGATTGGGGATCAAGGTGGTCTTGGCAAACTTCAGGGGTGCAGTAAGGTTTTTGTTTTCAAAAGCAGTGATCCTCCAAATCTCCAGAATGAAAGAGATCAACAGGAGAATGCAGATCGACACCCTGTGTCAACAGTGAGTTTTGTGCTAAAGAAGTTTAGCACCCATGAAGAATTTGACGTGCTATCTGTTCCCAAGTAAAATTCATTGCAAATTAAATTTGTGTTTCGAGCAAGAAAGAAATGAAGATGACTGAGCGCTACATAAGAAAAGGAACAAATCAAAAGATAATTATTTGCACTTTAGTTAGGATTTATTGGGTATTTCACATGTTGTTGAACTGTATTCTTGCCCAAGAACTTTGAAGAATCTCGATATCCCCCTTCACGGAGCTATGCTTGCATGACTGAAAAAAATCTGCATACGGCTGTTGCATGCTGCAATACTCTGCTTGCCAGGTCCAGGAGCATTTCTCCATACACTTACATAAAAAAATCTACACTACTCTTGTTGAATTCTAATCTGTCTTGGATAGTATTTTTCTCATACAACTGAAAATTTACAATGCAGCACTTTTCGTATTATTGTTTCCTTAAGATGAATCGCTTATGTTGTTATTATCCTCTGTTTTAAGCCGCTTTGTACAAAAGCACCTTGCAGATCAATAAATGTAATGCAATAAAATGTACCAAAAACATAATTTCATGCCTAGGTCTTTAAAATTAGTGAATAACACGTAAAAGAGAAAGTTCCCTCGTGGAGAATGCCAGGCCCATGTACAGCAGACTTTTTTTCTGAATCTCTCTTCTGCTAAGATCTAATTTGCAGGGTAGTCTCATGTAAATCCATGAGGGAAGAAGGTTAGCACTCTGGCCTCTGAATCCAGAGATGCCAGTTAAAATCTCGACGGGACCTTCTGTGACTTTTGTGCCAAAAGGTGCAAAGGACCCAATCAGAAGGACTTTAGTAAATCTGCGAGTCTCCAAATCTACAGAAGTGAAAGAGTACCAACTCTGCTGGCCAGTTCTATCCTGTTCAAATTGTGATGACCAGGTCTGAGATGAGAGAACAGTTCCTAAAAGGTACACAAACTCATGGAGAATGCAGGCATCGATCCCGCTACCTCTCGCATGCTAAGCGAGCGCTCTACCATTTGAGCTAATTCCCCTCCTGCTAGATGGGCAAACGTGCCTTTCTTTCATTTTTGTTGTTCCTCAGCTGTGCATCCCTGATTTAGCAAAGCACTCTGGTTTGTTTCCTTTTGGAGTGGGCCATGGTTCCAATGGTCAGAAAGACAACATCCAAGGAGTCTTGCAAGGTAGTGATCCTATATCATATGTGAGTTTTGTGGTCAAGTAAGTCAGCCCCCTTGAAGAATGTGACATGGTAAGTGTTTCCAAGGAAACTTCAGTACACATTACATTTGCCTTAAGAGAAAGCAATCGATGCAGGTGACTATGAGCGCTACATGAGAAATGGAACAAATGAAGCAAAATTGTCATTCGCAATTTTTTTAGGAGTTATTGGCGATAAATATTATTACATTTTATGCTTGCCAAAGTCTTTTGAGGATGTCTCTATTTCCACAATTAATGTAGATAAGAGAAGAACTTGTATGACTGAAAATAAGTGTACGTTGGCATGACATGCTGAGCATCAGATCTTAATGAGGTTTGTGTAGACCTTTCATAAGAGAGCAGACATTGCAAGGTGGCTTGAGGGGCTAGAGTTATGATTTTGGATTTGGGTGCAAAAGTGTCTCATGTTCAAATCCAAGAATTGCTTGTCCTTGCCCTTAGATCTTCAAACTTGATCCCATGGGGTGCAAAGTTTTAATGTCAGCATTACAACCAAGCAAGCATTTTCTGTGAAAATGGGCAGTGACAAAACTAAGACAAGGCAGGTTAGCTCAGTTGGTTAGAGCGTGGTGCTAATAACGCCAAGGTCGTAGGTTCGATCCCCGTAAGGGCCAGGTTGGCTTTTGATCTGAATCTCTCTAGAAAAGTAAGGAGAGCAATAGACAGATAAAAAAGATCCCCGCTTAAATACAGACTGCCCCATGGCCTGTTTCAAACTCCTTACCAAACAGCAATAATACTCACACATTGTTTTGAGCAGTAAATGCAGATGGTGTAATTGTTAGCACTTTACATTTTGAATCCAACAAGCTGAGTTCAAATCCTGGTGGAACCTCCTTAGGATCTTGTGGCCAAAAACAGAGTTTGGCTGTTGAAATCCCAATGAAATCCCAATTTCTTGCCATTTTCAACAAAACATGTTTTTCATCCAAACCCAGGAGAGTGCAAGCTGTTAATGTAGGTTCCATGGTGTAATGGTTAGCACTCTGGACTCTGAATCCAGTGATCTGAGTTCAAATCTCGGTGGGACCTTTGGTGCCCATTTCACCGACACATCACCAAATCAAAAGAATTTTTCAAAAGCAGTGATCCTCCAAATCTCCAGAATGAAAGAGATCAACAGGAGAATGCAGATCGACACCCTGTGTCAACAGTGAGTTTTGTGCTAAAGAAGTTTAGCACCCATGAAGAATTTGACGTGCTATCTGTTCCCAAGTAAAATTCATTGCAAATTAAATTTGTGTTTCGAGCAAGAAAGAAATGAAGATGACTGAGCGCTACATAAGAAAAGGAACAAATCAAAAGATAATTATTTGCACTTTAGTTAGGATTTATTGGGTATTTCACATGTTGTTGAACTGTATTCTTGCCCAAGAACTTTGAAGAATCTCGATATCCCCCTTCACGGAGCTATACTTGCATGACTGAAAAAAATCTGCATACGGGTGTTGCATGCTGCAATACTCTGCTTGCCAGGTCCAGGAGTATTTCTCCATACACTTACATAAAAAAATCTACACTACTCTTGTTGAATTCTAATCTGTCTTGGATAGTATTTTTCTCATACAACTGAAAATTTACAATGCAGCACTTTTCGTATTATTGTTTCCTTAAGATGAATCGCTTATGTTGTTATTATCCTCTGTTTTAAGCCGCTTTGCACAAAAGCACCTTGCAGATCAATAAATGTAATGCAATAAAATGTACCAAAAACATAATTTCATGCCTAGGTCTTTAAAATTAGTGAATAACATGTAAAAGAGAAAGTTCCCTCGTGGAGAATGCCAGGCCCATGTACAGCAGACTTTTGTTCTGAATCTCTCTTCTGCTAAGATCTAATTTGCAGGGTAGTCTCATGTAAATCCATGAGGGAAGAAGGTTAGCACTCTGGCCTCTGAATCCAGAGATACCAGTTAAAATCTCGACGGGACCTTCTGTGACTTTTGTGCCAAAAGGTGCAAAGGACCCAATCAGAAGGACTTTAGTAAATCTGCGAGTCTCCAAATCTACAGAAGTGAAAGAGTACCAACTCTGCTGGCCAGTTCTATCCTGTTCAAATTGTGATGACCAGGTCTGAGATGAGAGAACAGTTCCTAAAAGGTACACAAACTCATGGAGAATGCGGGCATCGATCCCGCTACCTCTCGCATGCTAAGCGAGCGCTCTACCATTTGAGCTAATTCCCCTCCTGCTAGATGGGCAAACGTGCCTTTCTTTCATTTTTGTTGTTCCTCAGCTGTGCATCCCTGATTTACCAAAGCACTCTGGTTTGTTTCCTTTTGGAGTGGGCCATGGTTCCAATGGTCAGAAAGACAACGTCCAAGGAGTCTTGCAAGGTAGTGATCCTATATCATACGTGAGTTTGAAAGCAATCGATGCAGGTGACTATGAACGCTACATGAGAAATGGAACAAATGAAGCAAAATTGTCATTCGCAATTTTTTTAGGAGTTATTGGCGATAAATATTATTACATTTTATGCTTGCCAAAGTCTTTTGAGCATGTCTCTATTTCCACAATTAATGTAGATAAGAGAAGAACTTGTATGACTGAAAATAAGTGTACGTTGGCATGACATGCTGAGCATCAGATCTTAATGAGGTTTGTGTATAAGAGAGCAGACATTGCAAGGTGGCTTGAGGGGCTAGAGTTATGATTTTGGATTTGGGTGCAAAAGTGTCTCATGTTCAAATCCAAGAATTGCTTGTCCTTGCCCTTAGATCTTCAAACTTGATCCCAAGGGGTGCAAAGTTTTAATGTCAGCATTACAACCAAGCAAGCATTTTCTGTGAAAATGGGCAGTGACAAAACTAAGACAAGGCCGGTTAGCTCAGTTGGTTAGAGCGTGGTGCTAATAACACCAAGGTCGTGGGTTCAATCCCCGTACGGGCCAGGTTGGCTTTTGATCTGAATCTCTCTAGAAAAGTAAGGAGAGCAATAGACAGATAAAAAAGATCCCCGCTTAGATACAGACTGCCCCATGGCCTGTTTCAAACTCCTTACCAAACAGCAATAATACTCACACATTCTTTTCAGCAGTAAATGCAGATGGTGTAATTGTTAGCACTTTACATTTTGAATCCAACAAGCTGAGTTCAAATCCTGGTGGAACCTCCTTAGGATCTTGTGGCCAAAAACAGAGTTTGGCTGTTGAAATCCCAATGAAGAGGCCAAAAATTGGCCTTTTTCTTGCCATTTTCAACAAAACATGTTTTTCGTCCAAACCCAGGAGAGTGCAAGCTGTTAATGTAGGTTCAATGGTGTAATGGTTAGCACTCTGGACTCTGAATCCAGTGATCCGAGTTCAAATCTCGGTGGGACCTTTGGTGCCTGTTTCACCAACACAGCACCAAATCAAGAGAATTTTTCAAAAGCAGTGATCCTCCAAATCTCCAGAATGAAAGAGATCAACAGGAGAATGCACATCGACACCCTGTGTCAACAGTGAGTTTTGTGGTAAAGAACTTTAGCACCCATGAAGAATGTGACGTGCTATCTGTTCCCAAGTAAAATTCATTGCAAATTAAATTTGTTTCGAGAAAGAAAGAAATGAAGATGACTGAGCGCTACATAAGAAAAGGAACAAATCAAAAGATAATTATTTGCACTTTAGTTAGGATTTATTGGGCATTTCACATTTTGTTGAACTGTATTCTTGCCCAAGAACTTTGAAGAATCTCGATATCCCCCTTCACGGAGCTATACTTGCATGACTGAAAAAAATCTGCATACGGGTGTTGCATGCTGCAATACTCTGCTTGCCAGGTCCAGGAGCATTTCTCCATACTCTTACATAAAAAAAATCTACACTACTCTTGTTGAATTCTAATCTGTCTTGGATAGTATTTTTCTCATACAACTGAAAATTTAGAATGCAGCACTTTTCGTATTATTGTTTCCTTAAGATGAATCGCTTATGTTGTTATTATCCTCTGTTTTAAGCCGCTTTGCACAAAAGCACCTTGCAGATCAATAAATGTAATGCAATAAAATGTACCAAAAACATAATTTCATGCCTAGGTCTTTAAAATTAGTGAATAACACGTAAAAGAGAAAGTTCCCTCGTGGAGAATGCCAGGCCCATGTACAGCAGACTTTTGTTCTGAATCTCTCTTCTGCTAAGATCTAATTTGCAGGGTAGTCTCATGTAAATCCATGAGGGAAGAAGGTTAGCACTCTGGCCTCTGAATCCAGAGATACCAGTTAAAATCTCGACGGGACCTTCTGTGACTTTTGTGCCAAAAGGTGCAAAGGACCCAATCAGAAGGACTTTAGTAAATCTGCGAGTCTCCAAATCTACAGAAGTGAAAGAGTACCAACTCTGCTGGCCAGTTCTATCCTGTTCAAATTGTGATGACCAGGTCTGAGATGAGAGAACAGTTCCTAAAAGGTACACATACTCATGGAGAATGCAGGCATCGATCCCGCTACCTCTTGCATGCTAAGCGAGCACTCTACCATTTGAGCTAATTCCCCTCCTGCTAGATGGGCAAATGTGCCTTTCTTTCATTTTTGTTGTTCCTCAGCTGTGCATCCCTGATTTACCAAAGCACTCTGGTTTGTTTCCTTTTGGAGTGGGCCATGGTTCCAATGGTCAGAAAGACAACGTCCAAGGAGTCTTGCAAGGTAGTGATCCTATATCATATATGAGTTTTGTGGTCAAGTAAGTCAGCCCCCTTGAAGAATGTGACATGGTAAGTGTTTCCAAGGAAACTTCAGTACACATTACATTTTCCTTAAGAGAAAGCAATCGATGCAGGTGACTATGAACGCTACATGAGAAATGGAACAAATGAAGCAAAATTGTCATTCGCAATTTTTTTAGGAGTTATTGGCGATAAATATTATTACATTTTATGCTTGCCAAAGTCTTTTGAGCATGTCTCTATTTCCACAATTAATGTAGATAAGAGAAGAACTTGTATGACTGAAAATAAGTGTACGTTGGCATGACATGCTGAGCATCAGATCTTAATGAGGTTTGTGTAGACCTTTCATAAGAGAGCAGACATTGCAAGGTGGCTTGAGGGGCTAGAGTTATGATTTTGGATTTGGGTGCAAAAGTGTCTCATGTTCAAATCCAAGAATTGCTTGTCCTTGCCCTTAGATCTTCAAACTTGATCCCAAGGGGTGCAAAGTTTTAATGTCAGCATTACAACCAAGCAAGCATTTTCTGTGAAAATGGGCAGTGACAAAACTAAGACAAGGCAGGTTAGCTCAGTTGGTTAGAGCGTGGTGCTAATAACGCCAAGGTCGTAGGTTCGATCCCCGTAAGGGCCAGGTTGGCTTTTGATCTGAATCTCTCTAGAAAAGTAAGGAGAGCAATAGACAGATAAAAAAGATCCCCGCTTAAATACAGACTGCCCCATGGCCTGTTTCAAACTCCTTACCAAACAGCAATAATACTCACACATTGTTTTGAGCAGTAAATGCAGATGGTGTAATTGTTAGCACTTTACATTTTGAATCCAACAAGCTGAGTTCAAATCCTGGTGGAACCTCCTTAGGATCTTGTGGCCAAAAACAGAGTTTGGCTGTTGAAATCCCAATGAAATCCCAATTTCTTGCCATTTTCAACAAAACATGTTTTTCATCCAAACCCAGGAGAGTGCAAGCTGTTAATGTAGGTTCCATGGTGTAATGGTTAGCACTCTGGACTCTGAATCCAGTGATCCGAGTTCAAATCTCGGTGGGACCTTTGGTGCCCATTTCACCGACACATCACCAAATCAAAAGAATTTTTCAAAAGCAGTGATCCTCCAAATCTCCAGAATGAAAGAGATCAACAGGAGAATGCAGATCGACACCCTGTGTCAACAGTGAGTTTTGTGCTAAAGAAGTTTAGCACCCATGAAGAATTTGACGTGCTATCTGTTCCCAAGTAAAATTCATTGCAAATTAAATTTGTGTTTCGAGCAAGAAAGAAATGAAGATGACTGAGCGCTACATAAGAAAAGGAACAAATCAAAAGATAATTATTTGCACTTTAGTTAGGATTTATTGGGTATTTCACATGTTGTTGAACTGTATTCTTGCCCAAGAACTTTGAAGAATCTCGATATCCCCCTTCACGGAGCTATACTTGCATGACTGAAAAAAATCTGCATACGGGTGTTGCATGCTGCAATACTCTGCTTGCCAGGTCCAGGAGTATTTCTCCATACACTTACATAAAAAAATCTACACTACTCTTGTTGAATTCTAATCTGTCTTGGATAGTATTTTTCTCATACAACTGAAAATTTACAATGCAGCACTTTTCGTATTATTGTTTCCTTAAGATGAATCGCTTATGTTGTTATTATCCTCTGTTTTAAGCCGCTTTGCACAAAAGCACCTTGCAGATCAATAAATGTAATGCAATAAAATGTACCAAAAACATAATTTCATGCCTAGGTCTTTAAAATTAGTGAATAACATGTAAAAGAGAAAGTTCCCTCGTGGAGAATGCCAGGCCCATGTACAGCAGACTTTTGTTCTGAATCTCTCTTCTGCTAAGATCTAATTTGCAGGGTAGTCTCATGTAAATCCATGAGGGAAGAAGGTTAGCACTCTGGCCTCTGAATCCAGAGATACCAGTTAAAATCTCGACGGGACCTTCTGTGACTTTTGTGCCAAAAGGTGCAAAGGACCCAATCAGAAGGACTTTAGTAAATCTGCGAGTCTCCAAATCTACAGAAGTGAAAGAGTACCAACTCTGCTGGCCAGTTCTATCCTGTTCAAATTGTGATGACCAGGTCTGAGATGAGAGAACAGTTCCTAAAAGGTACACAAACTCATGGAGAATGCGGGCATCGATCCCGCTACCTCTCGCATGCTAAGCGAGCGCTCTACCATTTGAGCTAATTCCCCTCCTGCTAGATGGGCAAACGTGCCTTTCTTTCATTTTTGTTGTTCCTCAGCTGTGCATCCCTGATTTACCAAAGCACTCTGGTTTGTTTCCTTTTGGAGTGGGCCATGGTTCCAATGGTCAGAAAGACAACGTCCAAGGAGTCTTGCAAGGTAGTGATCCTATATCATACGTGAGTTTGAAAGCAATCGATGCAGGTGACTATGAACGCTACATGAGAAATGGAACAAATGAAGCAAAATTGTCATTCGCAATTTTTTTAGGAGTTATTGGCGATAAATATTATTACATTTTATGCTTGCCAAAGTCTTTTGAGCATGTCTCTATTTCCACAATTAATGTAGATAAGAGAAGAACTTGTATGACTGAAAATAAGTGTACGTTGGCATGACATGCTGAGCATCAGATCTTAATGAGGTTTGTGTATAAGAGAGCAGACATTGCAAGGTGGCTTGAGGGGCTAGAGTTATGATTTTGGATTTGGGTGCAAAAGTGTCTCATGTTCAAATCCAAGAATTGCTTGTCCTTGCCCTTAGATCTTCAAACTTGATCCCAAGGGGTGCAAAGTTTTAATGTCAGCATTACAACCAAGCAAGCATTTTCTGTGAAAATGGGCAGTGACAAAACTAAGACAAGGCCGGTTAGCTCAGTTGGTTAGAGCGTGGTGCTAATAACACCAAGGTCGTGGGTTCAATCCCCGTACGGGCCAGGTTGGCTTTTGATCTGAATCTCTCTAGAAAAGTAAGGAGAGCAATAGACAGATAAAAAAGATCCCCGCTTAGATACAGACTGCCCCATGGCCTGTTTCAAACTCCTTACCAAACAGCAATAATACTCACACATTCTTTTCAGCAGTAAATGCAGATGGTGTAATTGTTAGCACTTTACATTTTGAATCCAACAAGCTGAGTTCAAATCCTGGTGGAACCTCCTTAGGATCTTGTGGCCAAAAACAGAGTTTGGCTGTTGAAATCCCAATGAAGAGGCCAAAAATTGGCCTTTTTCTTGCCATTTTCAACAAAACATGTTTTTCGTCCAAACCCAGGAGAGTGCAAGCTGTTAATGTAGGTTCAATGGTGTAATGGTTAGCACTCTGGACTCTGAATCCAGTGATCCGAGTTCAAATCTCGGTGGGACCTTTGGTGCCTGTTTCACCAACACAGCACCAAATCAAGAGAATTTTTCAAAAGCAGTGATCCTCCAAATCTCCAGAATGAAAGAGATCAACAGGAGAATGCACATCGACACCCTGTGTCAACAGTGAGTTTTGTGGTAAAGAACTTTAGCACCCATGAAGAATGTGACGTGCTATCTGTTCCCAAGTAAAATTCATTGCAAATTAAATTTGTTTCGAGAAAGAAAGAAATGAAGATGACTGAGCGCTACATAAGAAAAGGAACAAATCAAAAGATAATTATTTGCACTTTAGTTAGGATTTATTGGGCATTTCACATTTTGTTGAACTGTATTCTTGCCCAAGAACTTTGAAGAATCTCGATATCCCCCTTCACGGAGCTATACTTGCATGACTGAAAAAAATCTGCATACGGGTGTTGCATGCTGCAATACTCTGCTTGCCAGGTCCAGGAGCATTTCTCCATACTCTTACATAAAAAAAATCTACACTACTCTTGTTGAATTCTAATCTGTCTTGGATAGTATTTTTCTCATACAACTGAAAATTTAGAATGCAGCACTTTTCGTATTATTGTTTCCTTAAGATGAATCGCTTATGTTGTTATTATCCTCTGTTTTAAGCCGCTTTGCACAAAAGCACCTTGCAGATCAATAAATGTAATGCAATAAAATGTACCAAAAACATAATTTCATGCCTAGGTCTTTAAAATTAGTGAATAACACGTAAAAGAGAAAGTTCCCTCGTGGAGAATGCCAGGCCCATGTACAGCAGACTTTTGTTCTGAATCTCTCTTCTGCTAAGATCTAATTTGCAGGGTAGTCTCATGTAAATCCATGAGGGAAGAAGGTTAGCACTCTGGCCTCTGAATCCAGAGATACCAGTTAAAATCTCGACGGGACCTTCTGTGACTTTTGTGCCAAAAGGTGCAAAGGACCCAATCAGAAGGACTTTAGTAAATCTGCGAGTCTCCAAATCTACAGAAGTGAAAGAGTACCAACTCTGCTGGCCAGTTCTATCCTGTTCAAATTGTGATGACCAGGTCTGAGATGAGAGAACAGTTCCTAAAAGGTACACATACTCATGGAGAATGCAGGCATCGATCCCGCTACCTCTTGCATGCTAAGCGAGCACTCTACCATTTGAGCTAATTCCCCTCCTGCTAGATGGGCAAATGTGCCTTTCTTTCATTTTTGTTGTTCCTCAGCTGTGCATCCCTGATTTACCAAAGCACTCTGGTTTGTTTCCTTTTGGAGTGGGCCATGGTTCCAATGGTCAGAAAGACAACGTCCAAGGAGTCTTGCAAGGTAGTGATCCTATATCATATATGAGTTTTGTGGTCAAGTAAGTCAGCCCCCTTGAAGAATGTGACATGGTAAGTGTTTCCAAGGAAACTTCAGTACACATTACATTTTCCTTAAGAGAAAGCAATCGATGCAGGTGACTATGAACGCTACATGAGAAATGGAACAAATGAAGCAAAATTGTCATTCGCAATTTTTTTAGGAGTTATTGGCGATAAATATTATTACATTTTATGCTTGCCAAAGTCTTTTGAGCATGTCTCTATTTCCACAATTAATGTAGATAAGAGAAGAACTTGTATGACTGAAAATAAGTGTACGTTGGCATGACATGCTGAGCATCAGATCTTAATGAGGTTTGTGTAGACCTTTCATAAGAGAGCAGACATTGCAAGGTGGCTTGAGGGGCTAGAGTTATGATTTTGGATTTGGGTGCAAAAGTGTCTCATGTTCAAATCCAAGAATTGCTTGTCCTTGCCCTTAGATCTTCAAACTTGATCCCAAGGGGTGCAAAGTTTTAATGTCAGCATTACAACCAAGCAAGCATTTTCTGTGAAAATGGGCAGTGACAAAACTAAGACAAGGCCGGTTAGCTCAGTTGGTTAGAGCGTGGTGCTAATAACACCAAGGTCGTGGGTTCAATCCCCGTACGGGCCAGGTTGGCTTTTGATCTGAATCTCTCTAGAAAAGTAAGGAGAGCAATAGACAGATAAAAAAGATCCCCGCTTAGATACAGACTTCCCCATGGCCTGTTTCAAACTCCTTACCAAACAGCAATAATACTCACACATTCTTTTCAGCAGTAAATGCAGATGGTGTAATTGTTAGCACTTTACATTTTGAATCCAACAAGCTGAGTTCAAATCCTGGTGGAACCTCCTTAGGATCTTGTGGCCAAAAACAGAGTTTGGCTGTTGAAATCCCAATGAAGAGGCCAAAAATTGGCCTTTTTCTTTCCATTTTCAACAAAACATGTTTTTCGTCCAAACCCAGGAGAGTGCAAGCTGTTAATGTAGGTTCCATGGTGTAATGGTTAGCACTCTGGACTCTGAATCCAGTGATCCGAGTTCAAATCTCGGTGGGACCTTTGGTGCCCGTTTCACCAACACAGCACCAAATCAAGAGAATTTTTCAAAAGCAGTGATCCTCCAAATCTCCAGAATGAAAGAGATCAACAGGAGAATGCACATCGACACCCTGTGTCAACAGTGAGTTTTGTGGTAAAGAACTTTAGCACCCATGAAGAATGTGACGTGCTATCTGTTCCCAAGTAAAATTCATTGCAAATTAAATTTGTTTCGAGAAAGAAAGAAATTAAGATGACTGAGCGTTACATAAGAAAAGGAACAAATCAAAAGATAATTATTTGCACTTTAGTTAGGATTTATTGGGCATTTCACATTTTGTTGAACTGTATTCTTGCCCAAGAACTTTGAAGAATCTCGATATCCCCCTTCACGGAGCTATACTTGCATGACTGAAAAAAATCTGCATACGGGTGTTGCATGCTGCAATACTCTGCTTGCCAGGTCCAGGAGCATTTCTCCATACACTTACATAAAAAAAATCTACACTACTCTTGTTGAATTCTAATCTGTCTTGGATAGTATTTTTCTCATACAACTGAAAATTTACAATGCAGCACTTTTCGTATTATTGTTTCCTTAAGATGAATCGCTTATGTTGTTATTATCCTCTGTTTTAAGCCGCTTTGCACAAAAGCACCTTGCAGATCAATAAATGTAATGCAATAAAATGTACCAAAAACATAATTTCATGCCTAGGTCTGTAAAATTAGTGAATAACACGTAAAAGAGAAAGTTCCCTCGTGGAGAATGCCAGGCCCATGTACAGCAGACTTTTGTTCTGAATCTCTCTTCTGCTAAGATCTAATTTGCAGGGTAGTCTCATGTAAATCCATGAGGGAAGAAGGTTAGCACTCTGGCCTCTGAATCCAGAGATACCAGTTAAAATCTCGACGGGACCTTCTGTGACTTTTGTGCCAAAAGGTGCAAAGGACCCAATCAGAAGGACTTTAGTAAATCTGCGAGTCTCCAAATCTACAGAAGTGAAAGAGTACCAACTCTGCTGGCCAGTTCTATCCTGTTCAAATTGTGATGACCAGGTCTGAGATGAGAGAACAGTTCCTAAAAGGTACACATACTCATGGAGAATGCAGGCATCGATCCCGCTACCTCTTGCATGCTAAGCGAGCACTCTACCATTTGAGCTAATTCCCCTCCTGCTAGATGGGCAAATGTGCCTTTCTTTCATTTTTGTTGTTCCTCAGCTGTGCATCCCTGATTTACCAAAGCACTCTGGTTTGTTTCCTTTTGGAGTGGGCCATGGTTCCAATGGTCAGAAAGACAACGTCCAAGGAGTCTTGCAAGGTAGTGATCCTATATCATATATGAGTTTTGTGGTCAAGTAAGTCAGCCCCCTTGAAGAATGTGACATGGTAAGTGTTTCCAAGGAAACTTCAGTACACATTACATTTTCCTTAAGAGAAAGCAATCGATGCAGGTGACTATGAACGCTACATGAGAAATGGAACAAATGAAGCAAAATTGTCATTCGCAATTTTTTTAGGAGTTATTGGCGATAAATATTATTACATTTTATGCTTGCCAAAGTCTTTTGAGCATGTCTCTATTTCCACAATTAATGTAGATAAGAGAAGAACTTGTATGACTGAAAATAAGTGTACGTTGGCATGACATGCTGAGCATCAGATCTTAATGAGGTTTGTGTATAAGAGAGCAGACATTGCAAGGTGGCTTGAGGGGCTAGAGTTATGATTTTGGATTTGGGTGCAAAAGTGTCTCATGTTCAAATCCAAGAATTGCTTGTCCTTGCCCTTAGATCTTCAAACTTGATCCCAAGGGGTGCAAAGTTTTAATGTCAGCATTACAACCAAGCAAGCATTTTCTGTGAAAATGGGCAGTGACAAAACTAAGACAAGGCCGGTTAGCTCAGTTGGTTAGAGCGTGGTGCTAATAACACCAAGGTCGTAGGTTCAATCCCCGTACGGGCCAGGTTGGCTTTTGATCTGAATCTCTCTAGAAAAGTAAGGAGAGCAATAGACAGATAAAAAAGATCCCCGCTTAGATACAGACTGCCCCATGGCCTGTTTCAAACTCCTTACCAAACAGCAATAATACTCACACATTCTTTTCAGCAGTAAATGCAGATGGTGTAATTGTTAGCACTTTACATTTTGAATCCAACAAGCTGAGTTCAAATCCTGGTGGAACCTCCTTAGGATCTTGTGGCCAAAAACAGAGTTTGGCTGTTGAAATCCCAATGAAGAGGCCAAAAATTGGCCTTTTTCTTGCCATTTTCAACAAAACATGTTTTTCGTCCAAACCCAGGAGAGTGCAAGCTGTTAATGTAGGTTCCATGGTGTAATGGTTAGCACTCTGGACTCTGAATCCAGTGATCCGAGTTCAAATCTCGGTGGGACCTTTGGTGCCCGTTTCACCAACACAGCACCAAATCAAGAGAATTTTTGAAAAGCAGTGATCCTCCAAATCTCCAGAATGAAAGAGATCAACAGGAGAATGCACATCGACACCCTGTGTCAACAGTGAGTTTTGGGGTAAAGAACTTTAGCACCCATGAAGAATGTGACGTGCTATCTGTTCCCAAGTAAAATTCATTGCAAATTAAATTTGTTTCGAGAAAGAAAGAAATGAAGATGACTGAGCGCTACATAAGAAAAGGAACAAATCAAAAGATAATTATTTGCACTTTAGTTAGGATTTATTGGGTATTTCACATTTTGTTGAACTGTATTCTTGCCCAAGAACTTTGAAGAATCTCGATATCCCCCTTCACGGAGCTATACTTGCATGACTGAAAAAAATCTGCATACGGGTGTTGCATGCTGCAATACTCTGCTTGCCAGGTCCAGGAGCATTTCTCCATACTCTTACATAAAAAAAATCTACACTACTCTTGTTGAATTCTAATCTGTCTTGGATAGTATTTTTCTCATACAACTGAAAATTTAGAATGCAGCACTTTTCGTATTATTGTTTCCTTAAGATGAATCGCTTATGTTGTTATTATCCTCTGTTTTAAGCCGCTTTGCACAAAAGCACCTTGCAGATCAATAAATGTAATGCAATAAAATGTACCAAAAACATAATTTCATGCCTAGGTCTTTAAAATTAGTGAATAACACGTAAAAGAGAAAGTTCCCTCGTGGAGAATGCCAGGCCCATGTACAGCAGACTTTTGTTCTGAATCTCTCTTCTGCTAAGATCTAATTTGCAGGGTAGTCTCATGTAAATCCATGAGGGAAGAAGGTTAGCACTCTGGCCTCTGAATCCAGAGATACCAGTTAAAATCTCGACGGGACCTTCTGTGACTTTTGTGCCAAAAGGTGCAAAGGACCCAATCAGAAGGACTTTAGTAAATCTGCGAGTCTCCAAATCTACAGAAGTGAAAGAGTACCAACTCTGCTGGCCAGTTCTATCCTGTTCAAATTGTGATGACCAGGTCTGAGATGAGAGAACAGTTCCTAAAACGTACACATACTCATGGAGAATGCAGGCATCGATCCCGCTACCTCTTGCATGCTAAGCGAGCACTCTACCATTTGAGCTAATTCCCCTCCTGCTAGATGGGCAAATGTGCCTTTCTTTCATTTTTGTTGTTCCTCAGCTGTGCATCCCTGATTTACCAAAGCACTCTGGTTTGTTTCCTTTTGGAGTGGGCCATGGTTCCAATGGTCAGAAAGACAACGTCCAAGGAGTCTTGCAAGGTAGTGATCCTATATCATATATGAGTTTTGTGGTCAAGTAAGTCAGCCCCCTTGAAGAATGTGACATGGTAAGTGTTTCCAAGGAAACTTCAGTACACATTACATTTTCCTTAAGAGAAAGCAATCGATGCAGGTGACTATGAACGCTACATGAGAAATGGAACAAATGAAGCAAAATTGTCATTCGCAATTTTTTTAGGAGTTATTGGCGATAAATATTATTACATTTTATGCTTGCCAAAGTCTTTTGAGCATGTCTCTATTTCCACAATTAATGTAGATAAGAGAAGAACTTGTATGACTGAAAATAAGTGTACGTTGGCATGACATGCTGAGCATCAGATCTTAATGAGGTTTGTGTATAAGAGAGCAGACATTGCAAGGTGGCTTGAGGGGCTAGAGTTATGATTTTGGATTTGGGTGCAAAAGTGTCTCATGTTCAAATCCAAGAATTGCTTGTCCTTGCCCTTAGATCTTCAAACTTGATCCCAAGGGGTGCAAAGTTTTAATGTCAGCATTACAACCAAGCAAGCATTTTCTGTGAAAATGGGCAGTGACAAAACTAAGACAAGGCCGGTTAGCTCAGTTGGTTAGAGCGTGGTGCTAATAACACCAAGGTCGTGGGTTCAATCCCCGTACGGGCCAGGTTGGCTTTTGATCTGAATCTCTCTAGAAAAGTAAGGAGAGCAATAGACAGATAAAAAAGATCCCCGCTTAGATACAGACTGCCCCATGGCCTGTTTCAAACTCCTTACCAAACAGCAATAATACTCACACATTCTTTTCAGCAGTAAATGCAGATGGTGTAATTGTTAGCACTTTACATTTTGAATCCAACAAGCTGAGTTCAAATCCTGGTGGAACCTCCTTAGGATCTTGTGGCCAAAAACAGAGTTTGGCTGTTGAAATCCCAATGAAGAGGCCAAAAATTGGCCTTTTTCTTGCCATTTTCAACAAAACATGTTTTTCGTCCAAACCCAGGAGAGTGCAAGCTGTTAATGTAGGTTCCATGGTGTAATGGTTAGCACTCTGGACTCTGAATCCAGTGATCCGAGTTCAAATCTCGGTGGGACCTTTGGTGCCCGTTTTACCAACACAGCACCAAATCAAGAGAATTTTTCAAAAGCAGTGATCCTCCAAATCTCCAGAATGAAAGAGATCAACAGGAGAATGCAGATCGACACCCTTTGTCAAGAGTGAGTTTTGTGGTAAAGAAGTTTAGCACCCATGAGGAATGTGACGTGCTATCTGTTCCCAAGTAAAATTCATTGCAAATTAAATTTGTGTTTCGAGAAAGAAAGAAATGAAGATGACTGAGCGCTACATAAGAAAAGGAACAAATCAAAATATAATTATTTGCACTTTAGTTAGGATTTATTGGGTATTTCACATGTTGTTGAACTGTATTCTTGCCCAAGAACTTTGAAGAATCTCGATATCCCCCTTCACGGAGCTATACTTGCATGACTGAAAAAAATCTGCATACGGGTGTTGCATGCTGCAATACTCTGCTTGCCAGGTCCAGGAGCATTTCTCCATACACTTACATAAAAAAAATCTACACTACTCTTGTTGAATTCTAATCTGTCTTGGATAGTATTTTTCTCATACAACTGAAAATTTACAATGCAGCACTTTTCGTATTATTGTTTCCTTAAGATGAATCGCTTATGTTGTTATTATCCTCTGTTTTAAGCCGCTTTGCACAAAAGCACCTTGCAGATCAATAAATGTAATGCAATAAAATGTACCAAAAACATAATGTCATGCCTAGGTCTGTAAAATTAGTGAATAACACGTAAAAGAGAAAGTTCCCTTGTGGAGAATGCCAGGCCCATGTACAGCAGACTTTTGTTCTGAATCTCTCTTCTGCTAAGATCTAATTTGCAGGGTAGTCTCATGTAAATCCATGAGGGAAGAAGGTTAGCACTCTGGCCTCTGAATCCAGAGATACCAGTTAAAATCTCGACGGGACATTCTGTGACTTTTGTGCCAAAAGGTGCAAAGGACCCAATCAGAAGGACTTTAGTAAATCTGCGAGTCTCCAAATCTACAGAAGTGAAAGATACCAACTCTGCTGGCCAGTTCTATCATGATCAAATTGTGATGACCAGGTCTGAGATGAGAGAACAGTTCCTACAAGGTACACATACTCATGGAGAATGCGGGCATCGATCCCACTACCTCTCGCATGCTAAGCAAGCGCTTTACTATTTGAGCTAATTCCCCTCCTGCTAGATGGGCAAACGTGCCTTTCTTTCATTTTTGTTGTTCCTCAGCTGTGCATCCCTGATTTACCAAAGCACTCTGGTTTGTTTCCTTTTGGAGTGGGCCATGGTTCCAATGGTCAGAAAGACAACGTCTAAGGAGTCTTGCAAGGTAGTGATCCTATATCATATGTGAGTTTTGTGGTCAAGTAAGTCAGCGCCCTTGAAGAATGTGACATGGTAAGTGTTTCCAAGGAAACTTCAGTACACATTACATTTGCCTTAAGAGAAAGCAATCGATGCAGGTGACTATGAGCGCTACATGAGAAATGGAACAAATGAAGCAAAATTGTCATTCGCAATTTTTTTAGGAGTTATTGGCGATAAATATTATTACATTTTATACTTGCCAAAGTCTTTTGAGGATGTTTCTATTTCCACAATTAATGTAGATAAGAGAAGAACTTGTATGACTGAAAATAAGTGTACGTTGGCATGACATGCTGAGCATCAGATCTTAATGAGGTTTGTGTAGACCTTTCATAAGAGAGCAGACATTGCAAGGTGGCTTGAGGGGCTAGAGTTATGATTTTGGATTTGGGTGCAAAAGTGTCTCATGTTCAAATCCAAGAATTGCTTGTCCTTGCCCTTAGATCTTCAAACTTGATCCCATGGTGTGCAAAGTTTTAATGTCAGCATTACAACCAAGCAAGCATTTTCTGTGAAAATGGGCAGTGACAAAACTAAGACAAGGCCGGTTAGCTCAGTTGGTTAGAGCGTGGTGCTAATAACGCCAAGGTCGCGGGTTCGATCCCTGTACGGGCCAGGTTGGCTTTTGATCTGAATCTCTCTAGAAAAGTTAGGAGAGCAATAGACAGATAAAAAAGATCCCCGCTTAGATACAGACTGCCCCATGGCCTGTTTCAAACTCCTTACCAAACAGCAATAATACTCACCAATTCTTTTCAGCAGTAAATGCAGATGGTGTAATTGTTAGCACTTTACATTTTGAATCCAACAAGCTGAGTTCAAATCCTGGTGGAACCTCCTTAGGATCTTGTAGCCAAAAACAGAGTTTGGCTGTTGAAATCCCAATCAAGAGGCCAAAAATTGACCTTTTTCTTGCCATTTTCAACAAAACATGTTTTTCGTCCAAACCCAGGAGAGTGCAAGTTGTTAATGTAGGTTCCATGGTGTAATGGTTAGCACTCTGGACTTTGAATCCAGTGATCCGAGTTCAAATCTCGGTGGGACCTTTGGTTCCCATTTCACCGACACAGCAACAAATCAAGAGATTTTTTCAAAAGCAGTGATCGTCCAAATCTCCACAATGAAAGAGATCAACAGGAGAATGCAGATCGACACCCTGTGTCAACAGTGTGTTTTGTGGTAAAGAAGTTTAGCACCCATGAAGAATGTGACGTGCTATCTGTTCCCAAGTAAAATTCATTGCCAATTAAATTTGTTTCGAGAAAGAAAGAAATGAAGATGACTGAGCGCTACATAAGAAAAGGAACAAATCAAAAGATAATTATTTGCACTTTAGTTAGGATTTATTGGGTATTTCACATGTTGTTGAACTGTATTCTTGCCCAAGAACTTTGAAGAATCTCGATATCCCCCTTCACGGAGCTATACTTGCATGACTGAAAAAAATCTGCATACGGGTGTTGCATGCTGCAATACTCTGCTTGCCAGGTCCAGGAGCATTTCTCCATACACTTACATAAAAAAAATCTACACTACTCTTGTTGAATTCTAATCTGTCTTGGATAGTATTTTTCTCATACAACTGAAAATTTGCAATGCAGCACTTTTCGTATTATTGTTTCCTTAAGATGAATCGCTTATGTTGTTATTATCCTCTGTTTTAAGCCGCTTTGCACAAAAGCACCTTGCAGATCAATAAATGTAATGCAATAAAATGTATCAAAAACATAATTTGATGCCTAGGTCAGTAAAATTAGTGAATAACACAAAAAAGAGAAAGTTCCCTCGTGGAGAATGCCAGGCCCATGTACAGCAGACTTTTGTTCTGAATCTCTCTTCTGCTAAGATCTAATTTGCAGGGTAGTCTCATGTAAATCCATGAGGGAAGAAGGTTAGCACTCTGGCCTCTGAATCCAGAGATACCAGTTAAAATCTCGACGGGACATTCTGTGACTTTTGTGCCAAAAGGTGCAAAGGACCCAATCAGAAAGACTTTAGTAAATCTGCGAGTCTCCAAATCTACAGAAGTGAAAGATACCAACTCTGCTGGCCAGTTCTATCATGATCAAATTGTGATGACCAGGTCTGAGATGAGAGAACAGTTCCTACAAGGTACACATACTCACGGAGAATGCGGGCATCGATCCCACTACCTCTCGCATGCTAAGCAAGCGCTCTACTATTTGAGCTAATTCCCCTCCTGCTAGATGGGCAAACGTGCCTTTCTTTCATTTTTGTTGTTCCTCAGCTGTGCATCCCTGATTTACCAAAGCACTCTGGTTTGTTTCCTTTTGGAGTGGGCCATGGTTCCAATGGTCAGAAAGACAACGTCTAAGGAGTCTTGCAAGGTAGTGATCCTATATCATATGTGAGTTTTGTGGTCAAGTAAGTCAGCGCCCTTGAAGAATGTGACATGGTAAGTGTTTCCAAGGAAACTTCAGTACACATTACATTTGCCTTAAGAGAAAGCAATCGATGCAGGTGACTATGAGCGCTACATGAGAAATGGAACAAATGAAGCAAAATTGTCATTCGCAATTTTTTTAGGAGTTCAAGAGAAGAAGAGTTTTAAATGTTTCACCAAATTTTCACTGTACAGGACAATCCATCACGCAGAACCTTATGGGTCCTTGAGGCTTTTTTGTTCCCAATGAGAAATGAGGCAAGTATACCAAGTTTTAGAATATTTGGAAAACTGGGGTGAAAATGCCATCATTTTGAAAATGTGACATTTGGGCGTGGCCTGTAGCGAACCGCTAAGGGCGAATGTGGGCAATTCTTTGCACAGTACTTCAAAGGGATGTTATCTTGAAGCATGTCAGGTTTTAAAATCCCTCAGTCAAAATTACATTTGATTTATTGACATATATATCGATTAAATGTGGATATTTACATAAACACGCCCCTTTCAGCCATTTTTAATCGTACCTTATGGGTCCTTGAGGCTTTTTTGTTCCCAATGAGAAATGAGGCAAGTATACCAAGTTTTAGAATATTTCGAAAATTGTGGTGAAAATGCCATCATTTTGAAAATGTGACATTTGGGCGTGGCCTGTAGCGAACCGCTAAGGGCGAATGTCGTCAATTCTTTGCACAGTACTTCAAAGGGATGTTATCTTGAAGCATGTCAGGTTTAAAATCCCTCAGTCAAAATTACATTTGATTTATTGACTTATATATTGATTAAATGTGGACATTTACATAAACACGCCCCTTTCAGCCATTTTTAATCGTACCTTATGGGTCCTTGAGGCTTTTTTGTTCCCAATGAGAAATGAGGCAAGTATACCAAGTTTTAGAATATTTCGAAAATTGTGGTGAAAATGCCATCATTTTGAAAATGTGACATTTGGGCGTGGCCTATAGCGAACCGCTAAGGGCGAATGTGGGCAATTCTTTGCACAGTACTTCAAAGGGATGTTATCTTGAAGAATGTTAGGTTTGAAAAACCCTGGGTCAAAATTACATTTGATATATTGACATATATATTGATTAAATGTGGACATTTACATAAACACGCCCCTTTCAGCCATTTTATATCGTATTCATTTTTGCTAAGTAACGTTTTCAAAGACATCAATTCTACACATGCGTACCAAATTTCAAGTCAATTGGAGCTACGGTTCAGGAGAAGAAGAGTTTTGTAGGTTTTGGCAAATTTTCACTGTACAGGAAAATCCAATATGGCGGAAGTTATGGGTCCTTGAGGCTTTTTTGTTCCCCATGAGAAATGAGGCATGTACACCAGGTTTGAGAATAATTGGACCAATGGCTTGGAAATGCCATGACTTTGAAAATGTTTTTTTGGAGCGTGGCCTGTAGCGCCACCTATGGGCGAATGTGGGCCATTCTTGGTTTGGGGGTACCCGTTGGCATGGAGTATCAATGTGCCAATTTAGAAAATTTTTGACCAGTGACTTTTTGAGATATTGGGGCTCAAGGAGAATAATAATAATAATAATAAATATAGCTGCAAGCAGCAATGCGATTCCTCCTCAAAATGGCAAATCATTTAAAATTGTTCAGTAGAGGGTTGGGGTTAAACCCTCCCAATGAAGAAATTCAAAAAACGTGTCTTTCTGTCTGAATCCTAAACTAAACATTTTCAGTGTACAGGAAAATCCATGATGCTGGGATCTTATGGATCCTGGAGGCTTTTTTGTTTACAATGAGAAATGAGTTATGTACATTAAGTTTCAGAAGAACTGAAAAAATGGGGTGGAAATGCCATCACTTTGAATGTGGGACATTGGGGCATAGCCTGTAGCGCCCCCTAATGGTGAATACGGGCAATTCTTGGTTTGTGAGTTCCTGTTGGCCTGTAGTATCAATGTACCAAATTAGAACATTATTGACCAGAAAATGGGAATTTTGGACATGGCCTATATCGCCCCCTAAGGGTGAATGTCGGCCATTCTTGGTTTGTGGGTTCCCGTTGGCCTGTAGTATCAATGTACCAAATTTGAAAATGTTTGACCAAAAAATAGGACTTTAAGGCATAGCCTGTAGCGCCCCCTAGTGACGAATATGGGCAATTCTTGGTTTGTGGGTTCCTGTTGGCGTGCAGTATCAATGTACCACATTACAACATTTTTGACCAGAAAATGGGAATTTTTGACATGGCCTATAGCGCCCCCTAAGGGTGAATGTGGGCCAATCTTGGTTTGTGAGTTGCAGTTGGCCTGTAGTATCAATGTACCAAATTTGAAAGTTTTTGACAAAAAAAAAAGCAATTTGGGAATGGCCTTTAGCGCCCCCTAAGGGCGAATGTGAGACATTCTTGGTTTGTGGATTTCTGTTGGCCTGTAGTGTCAATATACCAAATTAGAACATTTTTGACCATAAAATGGGAATTTTGGGCATAGCCTGTAGCGCCCCCTAATGGCGAATATGGGCAATTCTTTGTTTGTGGGTTCCTGTTGGCCTGTAGTATCAATGTACCAAATTAGAACATTTTTGACCAGCAAATGGGAATTTAGGGCGTGGCCTGTAGCGCCCCCTAAGGGCGAATGTGGGCCATTCTTGGTTTGTGGATTCCTGTTGGTCTGTAGTATCAATATACAAAATTAGAACATTTTTGACCAGAAAATGGGAATTTTGGGCTTGGCCTGTAGCGCCCCCTAAGGGAGAATGTGGGATATTCTTTACGCAGTACTTCAGAGTGATGTCATCTTGAAGTATATATATATATATATAGGTCTGTTTCTAACCCACACCTATAATATCACTTCTGAAGGCATGGATTAAACCACTGGAGTGGTATGGATTACTTTTATGCTGCATTTATGTGATTTTTGTAGCTTCTGAGTTCTGATCACCATTCAAGTCATTGAAAGGTCCAACAGGGTTGAGATAATCTTCTAAAAAGCTTAATTTGTGTTCACCAGAAGAAAGGAAATAATACATATCTGGGATGGAATGAGGGTGAGTATACGATGAGAGAAATTTATTTTTGGGGTAAAAACCATTTGTAGGCCTACTTTTTATTTACTTGGAAAATTGTTACTGTCTCTTTAAGAGGATTTTAAACGCATTTCATTCAAGGCACAGTCTGTGCGGCTTGTTTCATTGAGTTTAATCTTTTGAGAACTGTGAAGTCTCATTATTTTCGTGCTGTTACATCTGTATTCATTTCAGAGATTAATTGATTGAGATTGTGAAACTACATACAACCGACAAACCTCCATGAAGATGCGAGTAAAAATGAGATGCCTCGCGCTGTCAGACACAACGCTGATAATCATTCTCGGAAGTGTTGATACTAGATTTAGATTCGCGATTTCTTCATCAACTGTTTATGTTCACTTGAGACAAAACAGACTCCACAATATATCATGTAATTTGACATTTTGTTGTAAGAAATTGTCCGTTCAAACGCAAGAAGAAGCGAATGCGATCTCTCATCGGGGCTCGTGAGTTAGACGTGACGCTGCTCCCTGTTTCACACAAATATTTATTTGAGTTGTTTTGCCATTTGTTGAGTTGAATAGTGTAAAATCGCTTGAATATTCAAACTGGGAAGCAGTAAAATACATCTCACTGACCTTGTGCAGTAACTCTCATCGGGGCTCGTGCGTTAGACGCGACGATTATCGCTTTCACACAAACTGCTCGAAAACATTTATATGAGTTGTTTTACCATTTGTTGAGATGAATAGTATAAAATCGCGTGAATGTTCCAAATGTCAAGCATTAAACACACACAATTGACATACCTTTGTGCAAACGCAGGCAAAATTCTTCTGGCTGAGAAAGTCGGGAGCTCCACCCACTAGTAGACAGAATTGCTCCATTAGAGAGATTTCTCCAGTAAAAGTGCATTTGGTAGACAGAGTTACACCAGCAGAGGGAGCCTCTTTGCTCAGCCAATGTAAGTGAATGGGATTTTACTTGTAGACCGTATTGATCCAGTAGAGGGGGCATTTTTGCTCAGCCATTGTAAATCAATGGGATTTTTTACATTTTTGATCGTCATTTATATAAAAAGCTGAAGTCGCATCAGGTAAAAAAAGACATAGCAGCAAACTTCAGAACAGTCCCCAGGTCTGTGGCAAGTTGGGTACTTATAGCATTAAAGCTCTTAGAGGTGAGGTTGTTGAAATTTTAGTAAGTAAAATAGTATTATTAATAATAATAATAATAAATGTATGTAACATAACAATATGTTGGCTTTCTCAAGCCAACATAGTTATGTCATCTTGAAGCATGTTAGGTTTGAAAAACCATCAATCAAATTTACATTTGGTTTATTGACACTAATATATTGAGGCAATGTGGTCATTTACATAAACACGCACCTTTCAGCCATTTTGTATTGTATTCATTTTTGCTAAGTAACAAATTGAAAGACATCAATTCTACACATGGGTACCAAATGTCAAGTCAATTGGATCTACGGTTCAAGAGAAGAAGACTTTTGTAGGTTTTGGCAAATTTTCACTGTACAGGACAATCCATTAGGGCAGAAGTTATGGGTCCTTGAGGCTTTTTTGTTCCCAATGAGAAATGAGGCAAGTATACCAAGTTTTAGAATATTTGGAAAATTGGGGTGAAAGTGCCATCATTTTGAAAATGTGACATTTGGGCGTGGCCTGTAGCGAACCGCTAAGGGCGAATGTCGGCAATTCTTTGCACAGTACTTCAAAGGGATGTTATCTTGAAGCATGTCAGGTTTAAAATCCCTCAGTCAAAATTACATTTGATTTATTGACTTATATATTGATTAAATGTGGACATTTACATAAACACGCCCCTTTCAGCCATTTTTAATCGTACCTTATGGGTCCTTGAGGCTTTTTTGTTCCCAATGAAAAATGAGGCAAGTATACCAAGTTTTAGAATATTTCGAAAATTGTGGTGAAAATGCCATCATTTTGAAAATGTGACATTTGGGCGTGGCCTGTAGCGAACCGCTAAGGGCGAATGTGGGCAATTCTTTGCACAGTACTTCAAAGGGATGTTATCTTGAAGAATGTTAGGTTTGAAAAACCCTGGGTCAAAATTACATTTGATATATTGACATATATATTGATTAAATGTGGACATTTACATAAACACGCCCCTTTCAGCCATTTTATATCGTATTCATTTTTGCTAAGTAACGTTTTCAAAGGCATCAATTCTACACATGCGTACCAAATTTCAAGTATATTGGAGCTACGGTTCAGGAGAAGAAGAGTTTTGTAGGTTTTGGCAAATTTTCACTGTACAGGAAAATCCATTAGGGCAGAAGTTATGGGTCCTTGAGGCTTTTTTGTTCCCCATGAGAAATGAGGCATGTACACCAGGTTTGAGAATAATTGGACAAATGGCTTGGAAATGCCATGACTTTGAAAATATTTTTTTGGGGCGTGGCCTGTAGCGCCACCTATGGGCGAATGTGGGCCATTCTTGGTTTGGGGGTACCCGTTGGCATGGAGTATCAATGTGCCAATTTAGAAAATTTTTGACCAGTGACTTTTTGAGATATTGGGGCTCAAGGAGAATAATAATAATAATAATAATAATAAATATAGCTGCAAGCAGCAATGCGATTCCTCCTCAAAATGGCAAATCATTTAAAATTGTTCAGTAGAGGGTTGGGGTTAAACTCTCCCAATGAAGAAATTCAAAAAACGTGTCTTTCTGTCTGAATCCTAAACTAAACATTTTCAGTGTACAGGAAAATCCATGATGCTGGGATCTTATGGATCCTGGAGGCTTTTTTGTTTACAATGAGAAATGAGTTATGTACATTAAGTTTCAGAAGAACTGAAAAAATGGGGTGGAAATGCCATCACTTTGAATGTGGGACATTGGGGCATAGCCTGTAGCGCCCCCTAATGGTGAATACGGGCAATTCTTGGTTTGTGAGTTCCTGTTGGCCTGTAGTATCAATGTACCAAATTAGAACATTATTGACCAGAAAATGGGAATTTTGGACATGGCCTATATCGCCCCCTAAGGGTGAATGTCGGCCATTCTTGGTTTGTGGGTTCCCGTTGGCCTGTAGTATCAATGTACCAAATTTGAAAATGTTTGACCAAAAAATAGGACTTTAAGGCATAGCCTGTAGCGCCCCCTAATGACGAATATGGGCAATTCTTGGTTTGTGGGTTCCTGTTGGCGTGCAGTATCAATGTACCACATTACAACATTTTTGACCAGAAAATGGGAATTTTTGACATGGCCTATAGCGCCCCCTAAGGGTGAATGTGGGCCAATCTTGGTTTGTGAGTTCCTGTTGGCCTGTAGTATCAATGTACCAAATTTGAAAGTTTTTGACAAAAAAAAATAGCAATTTGGGAATGGCCTTTAGCGCCCCCTAAGGGCGAATGTGAGACATTCTTGGTTTGTGGGTTCCTGTTGGCCTGTAGTATCAATGTACCAAATTAGAACATTTTTGACCAGCAAATGGGAATTTAGGGCGTGGCCTGTAGCGCCCCCTAAGGGCGAATGTGGGCCATTCTTGGTTTGTGGATTCCTGTTGGTCTGTAGTATCAATATACAAAATTAGAACATTTTTGACCAGAAAATGGGAATTTTGGGCTTGGCCTGTAGCGCCCCCTAAGGGAGAATGTGGGATATTCTTTACGCAGTACTTCAGAGTGATGTCATCTTGAAGTATATATATATATATATATATATATATATATATATATATATATATAGGTCTGTTTCTAACCCACACCTATAATATCACTTCTGAAGGCATGGATTAAACCACTGGAGTGGTATGGATTACTTTTATGCTGCATTTATGTGATTTTTGTAGCTTCTGAGTTCTGATCACCATTCAAGTCATTGAAAGGTCCAACAGGGTTGAGATAATCTTCTAAAAAGCTTAATTTGTGTTCACCAGAAGAAAGGAAATAATACACATCTGGGATGGAATGAGGGTGAGTATACGATGAGAGAAATTTATTTTTGGGGTAAAAACCATTTGTAGGCCTACTTTTTATTTACTTGGAAAATTGTTACTGTCTCTTTAAGAGGATTTTAAACGCATTTCATTCAAGGCACAGTCTGTGCGGCTTGTTTCATTGAGTTTAATCTTTTGAGAACTGTGAAGTCTCATTATTTTCGTGCTGTTACATCTGTATTCATTTCAGAGATTAATTGATTGAGATTGTGAAACTACATACAACCGACAAACCTCCATGAAGATGCGAGTAAAAATGAGATCGCCTCGCGCTGTCAGACACAACGCTGATAATCATTCTCGGAAGTGTTGATACTTGATTTAGATTCGCGATTTCTTCATCAACTGTTTATGTTCACTTGAGACAAAACAGACTCCACAATATATCATGTAATTTGACATTTTGTTGTAAGAAATTGTCCGTTCAAACGCAAGAAGAAGCGAATGCGATCTCTCATCGGGGCTCGTGAGTTAGACGTGACGCTGCTCGCTGTTTCACACAAATATTTATTTGAGTTGTTTTGCCATTTGTTGAGTTGAATGGTGTAAAAATCGCTTGAAAGTTCAAACAGGAAAGTGTTAAAAACACATACAACAGACAAACATTGCTCGCATTGAAGACGCAAGTAAAAATAAGATCGCGTCACTATCGCGTGCTGTCAGAGAACACGCAGATGAAACATCATTCTCGGAAGTATTGATACTTTAGGATCGATCCGTCCATCCCTTCTTTCTTTAGACATATGTTTCATGTTTGTGTGATAAGTGTTCGCGGAGTTTCACTTGATTTTTCTGACGTGTATCAGACAGATTATCGCAAAGACAGATTCGGTTTACCCTGTTTATTTTCGTTATTTTACAAAAGCTCAAGGTTTTGTTGTTATTGTAAGTGTACACAAATAAAAGTAGACCTTTTACAGTTTGTAATGATCTCTTCCATGTATCTGAATGGGCAAAAATGACGCAGTATTTTGTTTAAGTTTTTTCCGCTGTTTAGAACAATGCATCTGAAAGGACATTACAGCGCCATTGTTGACCCCCGTAATAATGCCAGAATTCAATAATGATTCCCGATTTCAAACTCCTCGCAAAGATTTATTTGAGTTGTATGCCATTTGTTGAGTTGAATAGTGTAAAATCGCTTGAATATTCAAACTGGGAAGTAGTAAAACACATCTCACTGACCTTATTTGTGCAGTAACTCTCATCGGGGCTCGTGCGTTAGACGCGACGCATCTCGCGGTTTCACACAAAACTGCTCACAAACATTTATTTGAGTTGTTTTGCCATTTGTTGAGTTGAATAGTGTAAAATCGCTTGAATATTCAAACTGGGAAGCAGTAAAATACATCTCACTGACCTTGTGCAGTAACTCTCATCGGGGCTCGTGCGTTAGACGCGACGATTATCGCTGTTTCACACAAACTGCTCGAAAACATTTATATGAGTTGTTTTACCATTTGTTGAGATGAATAGTATAAAATCGCGTGAATGTTCCAAATGTCAAG
This sequence comes from Moxostoma hubbsi, assembly GCA_032164185.1. Classification (NCBI taxonomy): domain Eukaryota; kingdom Metazoa; phylum Chordata; class Actinopteri; order Cypriniformes; family Catostomidae; genus Moxostoma; species Moxostoma hubbsi. The sequence goes on from JAVLUX010000019.1 coordinate 39,964,242, forward strand.
CATTAAACACACACAATTGACATACCTTTGTGCAAACGCAGGCAAAATTCTTCTGGCTGAGAAAGTCGGGAGCTCCACCCACTAGTAGACAGAATTGCTCCATTAGAGAGATTTCTCCAGTAAAAGTGCATTTGGTAGACAGAGTTACACCAGCAGAGGGAGCCTCTTTGCTCAGCCAATGTAAGTGAATGGGATTTTACTTGTAGACCGTATTGATCCAGTAGAGGGGGCATTTTTGCTCAGCCATTGTAAATCAATGGGATTTTTTACATTTTTGATCGTCATTTATATAAAAAGCTTAAGTCGCATCAGGTAAAAAAAGACATAGCAGCAAACTTCAGAACAGTCCCCAGGTCTGTGGCAAGTTGGGTACTTATAGCATTAAAGCTCTTAGAGGTGAGGTTGTTGAAATTTTAGTAAGTAAAATAGTATTATTAATAATAATAATAATAAATGTATGTAACATAACAATATGTTGGCTTTCTCAAGCACACATAGTTATGTCATCTTGAAGCATGTTAGGTTTGAAAAACCATCAATCAAATTTACATTTGGTTTATTGACACTAATATATTGAGGCAATGTGGTCATTTACATAAACACGCACCTTTCAGCCATTTTGTATTGTATTCATTTTTGCTAAGTAACAAATTGAAAGACATCAATTCTACACATGGGTACCAAATGTCAAGTCAATTGGATCTACGGTTCAAGAGAAGAAGACTTTTGTAGGTTTTGGCAAATTTTCACTGTACAGGACAATCCATTAGGGCAGAAGTTATGGGTCCTTGAGGCTTTTTTGTTCCCAATGAGAAATGAGGCAAGTATACCAAGTTTTAGAATATTTGGAAAATTGGGGTGAAAGTGCCATCATTTTGAAAATGTGACATTTGGGCGTGGCCTGTAGCGAACCGCTAAGGGCGAATGTCGGCAATTCTTTGCACAGTACTTCAAAGGGATGTTATCTTGAAGCATGTCAGGTTTAAAATCCCTCAGTCAAAATTACATTTGATTTATTGACTTATATATTGATTAAATGTGGACATTTACATAAACACGCCCCTTTCAGCCATTTTTAATCGTACCTTATGGGTCCTTGAGGCTTTTTTGTTCCCAATGAGAAATGAGGCAAGTATACCAAGTTTTAGAATATTTCGAAAATTGTGGTGAAAATGCCATCATTTTGAAAATGTGACATTTGGGCGTGGCCTGTAGCGAACCGCTAAGGGCGAATGTGGGCAATTCTTTGCACAGTACTTCAAAGGGATGTTATCTTGAAGAATGTTAGGTTTGAAAAACCCTGGGTCAAAATTACATTTGATATATTGACATATATATTGATTAAATGTGGACATTTACATAAACACGCCCCTTTCAGCCATTTTATATCGTATTCATTTTTGCTAAGTAACGTTTTCAAAGACATCAATTCTACACATGCGTACCAAATTTCAAGTATATTGGAGCTACGGTTCAGGAGAAGAAGAGTTTTGTAGGTTTTGGCAAATTTTCACTGTACAGGAAAATCCATTAGGGCAGAAGTTATGGGTCCTTGAGGCTTTTTTGTTCCCCATGAGAAATGAGGCATGTACACCAGGTTTGAGAATAATTGGACAAATGGCTTGGAAATGCCATGACTTTGAAAATATTTTTTTGGGGCGTGGCCTGTAGCGCCACCTATGGGCAAATGTGGGCCATTCTTGGTTTGGGGGTACCCGTTGGCATGGAGTATCAATGTGCCAATTTAGAAAATTTTTGACCAGTGACTTTTTGAGATATTGGGGCTCAAGGAGAATAATAATAATAAATATAGCTGCAAGCAGCAATGCGATTCCTCCTCAAAATGGCAAATCATTTAAAATTGTTCAGTAGAGGGTTGGGGTTAAACTCTCCCAATTAAGAAATTCAAAAAACGTGTCTTTCTGTCTGAATCCTAAACTAAACATTTTCAGTGTACAGGAAAATCCATGATGCCGGGATCTTATGGATCCTGGAGGCTTTTTTGTTTACAATGAGAAATGAGTTATGTACATTAAGTTTCAGAAGAACTGAAAAAATGGGGTGGAAATGCCATCACTTTCAATGTGGGACATTGGGGCATAGCCTGTAGCGCCCCTAATGGTGAATACGGGCAATTCTTGGTTTGTGAGTTCCTGTTGGCGTGCAGTATCAATGTACCACATTAGAACATTTTTGACCAGAAAATGGGAATTTTTGACATGGCCTATAGCGCCCCCTAAGGGTGAATGTGGGCCAATCTTGGTTTGTGAGTTCCTGTTGGCCTGTAGTATCAATGTACCAAATTTGAAAATGTTTGACCAAAAAATAGGACTTTAAGGCATAGCCTGTAGCGCCCCCTAATGACGAATATGGGCAATTCTTGGTTTGTGGGTTCCTGTTGGCGTGCAGTATCAATGTACCACATTAGAACATTTTTGACCAGAAAATGGGAATTTTTGACATGGCCTATAGCGCCCCCTAAGGGTGAATGTGGGCCAATCTTGGTTTGTGAGCTCCTGTTGGCCTGTAATATCAATGGACCAAATTTGAAAGTTTTTGACAAAAAAAAATTGCAATTTGGGAATGGCCTTTAGCGCCCCCTAAAGGCGAATGTGAGACATTGTTGGTTTGTGGATTTCTGTTGGCCTGTAGTGTCAATATACCAAATTAGAACATTTTTCACCATAAAATGGGAATTTTGGGCATAGCCTGTAGCGCCCCCTAATGGCGAATATGGGCAATTCTTTGTTTGTGGGTTCCTGTTGGCCTGTAGTATCAATGTACCAAATTAGAACATTTTTGACCAGCAAATGGGAATTTAGGGCGTGGCCTGTAGCGCCCCCTAAGGGCGAATGTGGGCCATTCTTGGTTTGTGGATTCCTGTTGGTCTGTAGTATCAATATACAAAATTAGAACATTTTTGACCAGAAAATGGGAATTTTGGGCTTGGCCTGTAGCGCCCCCTAAGGGAGAATGTGGGATATTCTTTACGCAGTACTTCAGAGTGATGTCATCTTGAAGTATATATATATTTTTATATATATAGGTCTGTTTCTAACCCACACCTATAATATCACTTCTGAAGGAATGGATTAAACCACTGGAGTGGTATGGATTACTTTTATGCTGCATTTATGTGATTTTTGTAGCTTCTGAGTTCTGATCACCATTCAAGTCATTGAAAGGTCCAACAGGGTTGAGATAATCTTCTAAAAAACTTAATTTGTGTTCACCAGAAGAAAGGAAATAATACACATCTGGGATGGAATGAGGGTGAGTATACGATGAGAGAAATTTATTTTTGGGGTAAAAACCATTTGTAGGCTACTTTTTATTTACTTGGAAAATTGTTACTGTCTCTTTAAGAGGATTTTAAACGCATTTCATTCAAGGCACAGTCTGTGCGGCTTGTTTCATTGAGTTTAATCTTTTCAGAACTGTGAAGTCTCATTATTTTCGTGCTGTTACATCTATATTCATTTCAGAGATTAATTGATTGAGATTGTGAAACTACATACAACCGACAAACCTCCGTGAAGATGCGAGTAAAAATGAGATGCCTCGCGCTGTCAGACACTACGCTGATAATCATTCTCGGAAGTGTTGATACTAGATTTAGATTGGTGATTTCTTCATCAACGGTTTATGTTCACTTGAGACAAAACAGACTCCACAATATATCATGTAATTTGACATTTTGTTGTAAGAAATTGTCCGTTCAAACGCAAGAAGAAGCGAATGCGATCTCTCATCGGGGCTCGTGAGTTAGACGTGACGCTGCTCGTTGTTTCACACAAACATTTATTTGAGTTGTTTTGCCATTTGTTGAGTTGAATGGTGTAAAATCGCTCGAAAGTTTAAACAGGAAAGTGTTATAAACATTGCTCGCATTGAAGACGCGAGTAAAAATGAGATCGCGTCACTATCGCGTGCTGTCAGAGAACACGCAGATGAAACATCATTCTCGGAAGTATTGATACTTTAGGATCGATCCGTCCATCCCTTCTTTCTTTAGACATATGTTTCATGTTTGTGTGATAAGTGTTCGCGGAGTTTCACTTGATTTTTTCTGACGTGTATCAGACAGATTATCGCAAAGACAGATTCGGTTTACCCTGTTTATTTTCGTTATTTTACAAAAGCTCAAGGTTTTGTTGTTATTGTAAGTGTACACAAATAAAAGTAGACCTTTTACAGTTTGTAACGATCTCTTCCATGTATCTGAATGGGCAAAAATGACGCAGTATTTTGTTAAAGTTTTTCTGCTGTTTAGAACAATGCATCTGAAAAGACATTACAGCGCCATTGTTGACCCCTGTAATAATGCCAGAATTCAACAATGATTCCCGATTTCAAACTCCTCGCAAAGATTTATTTGAGTTGTATGCCATTTGTTGAGTTGAATAGTGTAAAATCGCTTGAATATTCAAACTGGGAAGTAGTAAAACACATCTCAATGACCTTATTTGTGCAGTAACTCTCATCGGGGCTCGTGCGTTAGACGCGACGCATCTCGCGGTTTCACACAAAACTGCTCACAAACATTTATTTGAGTTGTTTTGCCATTTGTTGAGTTGAATAGTGTAAAATCGCTTTAATATTCAACTGGGAAGTAGTAAAACACATCTCACTTACCTTATTTGTGCAGTAACTCGATCGGGGCTCGTGCGTTAGACGCGACGATTATCGCTGTTTCACACAAAACTGCTCACAAACATTTATTTGAGTTGTTTTACCATTTGTTTAGATGAATAGTATAAAATCGCGTGAATTTTCCAAATGTCAAGCATTAAACACACACAATTGACATACCTTTGTGCAAACGCAGGCAAAATTCTTCTGGCTGAGAAAGTCGGGAGCTCCACCCACTAGTAGACAGAATTGCTCCATTAGAGAGATTTCTCCAGTAAAAGTGCATTTGGTAGACAGAGTTACACCAGCAGAGGGAGCCTCTTGCTCAGCCAATGTAAGTGAATGGGATTTTACTTGTAGACCGTATTGATCCAGTAGAGGGGGCATTTTTGCTCAGCCATTGTAAATCAATGGGATTTTTTAAATTTTTGATCGTCATTTATATAAAAAGCTTAAGTCGCATCAGGTAAAAAAAGACATAGCAGCAAACTTCAGAACAGTCCCCAGGTTTGTGGCAAGTTGGGTACTTATAGCATTAAAGCTCTTAGAGGTGAGGATGTTGAAATTTTAGTAAGTAAAATAGTATTATTAATAATAATAATAATAAATGTATGTAACATAACAATATGTTGGCTTTCTCAAGCCAACATAGTTATGTCATCTTGAAGCATGTTAGGTTTGAAAAACCATCAATCAAATTTACATTTGGTTTATTGACACTAATATATTGAGGCAATATGGTCATTTACATAAACACGCACCTTTCAGCCATTTTGTATTGTATTCATTTTTGCTAAGTAACAAATTGAAAGACATCAATTCTACACATGGGTACCAAATGTCAAGTCAATTGGATCTACGGTTCAAGAGAAGAAGACTTTTGTAGGTTTTGGCAAATTTTCACTGTACAGGACAATCCATTAGGGCAGAAGTTATGGGTCCTTGAGGCTTTTTTGTTCCCAATGAGAAATGAGGCAAGTATACCAAGTTTTAGAATATTTGGAAAATTGGGGTGAAAGTGCCATCATTTTGAAAATGTGACATTTGGGCGTGGCCTGTAGCGAACCGCTAAGGGCGAATGTCGGCAATTCTTTGCACAGTACTTCAAAGGGATGTTATCTTGAAGCAAGTCAGGTTTAAAATCCCTCAGTCAAAATTACATTTAATTTATTGACTTATATATTGATTAAATTTGGACATTTACATAAACATGCCCCTTTCAACCATTTTTAATCGTACCTTATGGGTTCTTGAGGCTTTTTTGTTCCCAATGAAAAATGAGGCAAGTATACCAAGTTTTAGAATATTTGGAAAATTGGGGTGAAAGTGCCATCATTTTGAAAATGTGACATTTGGGCGTGGCCTGTAGCGAACCGCTAAGGGCGAATGTGGGCAATTCTTTGCACAGTACTTCAAAGGGATGTTATCTTGAAGAATGTTAGGTTTGAAAAACCCTGGGTCAAAATTACATTTGATATATTGACATATATATTGATTAAATGTGGACATTTACATAAACACGCCCCTTTCAGCCATTTTATATCGTATTCATTTTTGCTAAGTAACGTTTTCAAAGACATCAATTCTACACATGCGTACCAAATTTCAAGTCAATTGGAGCTACGGTTCAGGAGAAGAAGAGTTTTGTAGGTTTTGGCAAATTTTCACTGTACAGGAAAATCCATTAGGGCAGAAGTTATGGGTCCTTGAGGCTTTTTTGTTCCCCATGAGAAATGAGGCATGTACACCAGGTTTGAGAATAATTGGACAAATGGCTTGGAAATGCCATGACTTTGAAAATATTTTTTTGGGGCGTGGCCTGTAGCGCCACCTATGGGCGAATGTGGGCCATTCTTGGTTTGGGGGTACCCGTTGGCATGGAGTATCAATGTGCCAATTTAGAAAATTTTTGACCAGTGACTTTTTGAGATATTGGGGCTCAAGGAGAAGAAGAATAATAATAATAATAATAATAATAATAATAATAATAATAATAATAATAATAATAATAAAACCGTCAATAACAATAGATTCCCTCCTATCGGAGGAATCTAATAATAATAATAATAATAATAATAATAATAGTAATAAAACTGTCAATAACAATAGATTCCCTCCTATCGGAGGAATCTAATAATAATAATAATAATAATAATAAAACTGTCAATAACAATAGATTCCCTCCTATCGGAGGAATCTAATAATAATAATAATAATAATAAAACTGTCAATAACAATAGATTCCCTCCTATCGGAGGAATCTAATAATAAAACTGTCAATAACAATAGATTCCCTCCTATCGGAGGAATCTAATAATAATACTAAAACTGTCAATTACAATAGATTCCCTCCTATCGGAGGAATCTAATAATAAAACTGTCAATAACAATAGATTCCCTCCTATCGGAGGAATCTAATAATAATAATAAAACTGTCAATTACAATAGATTCCCTCCTATCGGAGGAATCTAATAATAAAACTGTCAATAACAATAGATTCCCTCCTATCGGAGGAATCTAATAATAATAATACTGTCAATAACAATAGATTCCCTCCTATCGGAGGAATCTAATAATACTGTCAATTACAATAGATTCCCTCCTATTGGAGGAATCTAATAATAATAATAATACTGTCAATAACAATAGATTCCCTCCTATCGGAGGAATCTAATAATAATAATAATAATAATAATACTGTCAATAACAATAGATTCCCTCCTATCGGAGGAATCTAATAATAATAAAACTGTCAATAACAATAGATTCCCTCCTATCGGAGGAATCTAATAATAATACTGTCAATTACAATAGATTCCCTCCTATCGGAGGAATCTAATAATAAAACTGTCAATAACAATAGATTTCCTCCTATCGGAGGAATCTAATAATAATACTGTCAATTACAATAGATTCCCTCCTATCGGAGGAATCTAATAATAATAATAATAATAATAATACTGTCAATTACAATAGATTCCCTCCTATCGGAGGAATCTAATAATAATAATAATAATAATAATAAAACTTACAATAACAATAGATTCCCTCCTACCGGAGGAATCTAATAATAATAATAATAATAATAATAATAATAATAATACTGTCAATTACAATAGATTCCCTCCTATCGGAGGAATCTAATAATAATAATACTGTCAATAACAATAGATTCCCTCCTATCGGAGGAATCTAATAATAAAACTGTCAATAACAATAGATTCCCTCCTACCGGAGGAATCTAATAATAATAATAATAATAATAATATTAACAATAATAATAAAACTGTCAATAACAATAGATTCCCTCCTATCGGAGGAATCTAATAAAACTGTCAATAACAATAGATTCCCTCCTACCGGAGGAATCTAATTATTTGCACTTTAGTTAGGATTTATTGCGTATTTCACATGTTGTTTAACTGTATTCTTGCCCAAGAACTTTGAAGAATCTCGATATCCCCCTTCACGGAGCTATACTTGCATGACTGAAAAAAATCTGCACAGGGGTGTTGCATGCTGCAATACTCTGCTTGCCAGGTCCAGGAGCATTTCTCCATACACTTACATAAAAAAAATCTACACTACTCTTGTTGAATTCTAATCTGTCTTGGATAGTATTTTTCTCATACAACTGAAAATTTACAATGCAGCACTTTTCGTATTATTGTTTCCTTAAGATGAATCGCTTATGTTGTTATTATCCTCTGTTTTAAGCCGCTTTGCACAAAAGCACCTTGCAGATCAATAAATGTAATGCAATAAAATGTATCAAAAACATAATTTGAGGCCTAGGTCTGTAAAATTAGTGAATAACACAAAAAAGAGAAAGTTCCCTCGTGGAGAATGCCAGGCCCATGTACAGCAGACTTTTGTTCTGAATCTCTCTTCTGCTAAGATCTAATTTGCAGGGTAGTCTCATGTAAATCCATGAGGGAAGAAGGTTAGCACTCTGGCCTCTGAATCCAGAGATACCAGTTAAAATCTCGACGGGACCTTCTGTGACTTTTGTGACAAAAGGTGCAAAGGACCCAATCAGAAGGACTTTAGTAAATCTGCGAGTCTCCAAATCTACAGAAGTGAAAGAGTACCAACTCTGCTGGCCAGTTCTATCATGTTCAAATTGTGATGACCAGGTCTGAGATGAGAGAACAGTTCCTAAAAGGTACACATACTCATGGAGAATGCGGGCATCGATCCCGCTACCTCTCACATGCTAAGCGAGCGCCCTACCATTTGAGCTAATTCCACTCCTGCTAGACGGACAAACGTGCCTTTCTTTCATTTTTGTTGTTCCTCAGCTGTGCATCCCTGATTTACCAAAGCACTCTGGTTTGTTTCCTTTTGGAGTGGGCCATGGTTCCAATGGTCAGAAAGACAACGTCCAAGGAGTCTTGCAAGGTAGTGATCCTATATCATATGTGAGTTTTGTGGTCAAGTAAGTCAGCCCCCTTGAAGAATTTGACATGGTAAGTGTTTCCAAGGAAACTTCAGTACACATTACATTTGCCTTAAGAGAAAGCAATCGATGCAGGTGACTATGAGCGCAACATGAGAAATGGAACAAATGAATCAAAATTGTCATTCGCAATTTTTTGAGGAGTTATTGGCGATAAATATTATTACATTTTATGCTTGCCAAAGTCTTTTGAGGATGTCTCTATTTCCACAATTAATGTAGATAAGAGAAGAACTTGTATGACTGAAAATAAGTGTACGTTGGCATGACATGCTGAGCATCAGATCTTAATGAGGTTTGTGTAGACCAAGTGTGCCCAACCAGTCGATCGCGATCGACCAGTCGATCGCAGACTGCTTCCCAGTTAATCGCGAGAGTAAACTGTACTCTGGTTTACCCTCTCTCTTTCTTCACCATTCCGTCTCAGACCTCAAATATTAAAAATATTAACCATAACAAATAACAGCGACGAAATCAGAAGCTAAATTTGAAATTGCATACTTACATACTACTCATACTATTTCATATAAATATATGGCAGAAATAGCAAGAGTAGTATGCTAGTAGTACACTACTCCAAATTTCGCCAGGGTTTTAGCTGTGCATGCTGGGTATGGTAGACACGTTACGTTATTATTGGGGAGTCGCTGTTAAAGTGGAGAGCTGCAAATTCAGCAAAGTAAAACTATGGCAGAAGCCAAAAAAACAAAAACATATCATTTTCATTCAGAATGGGAGGAGGAATATTTTTTTGTTTATTCAAATTCGAAGTCCATATGTCTTTTTTGCAATGCAAGCGTGGCCTTACCGAAGAAGGGCAATTTGGAGCGGCATTTCAGGACTGTGCACAAAAGCTACGATGCAGATTTCCCGGTTAAATCAGCTCTACGCACCCGAAAAGTTAGGGAATTGAAGGGGCAGTTAGCAGCACAGCAGTCCATTTTTACCAGGCCAAACACCAAGGGCAAGGCTGCAACTATTGCATCTTATCGCGTCAGTCACGTTCTTGCGAAACACAAGAAGTCTTTCAAGGACGGTGAAGTTGTGAAAGAAGCATTCGTCGAGGCTGCAGATGCACTATTTGGTGACTTTAAGAATAAAAGTGATATCATAGCTGCCATTAAGGACGTGCAATTATCCCGTGGCACTGTTACACGGAGATGCGAGGGAATGGCAGAGGATGTCGAGGAGCAGTTGAGGAAGGATATTGAACGATGTGAATGTTTTTCTCTTCAATTCGACGAATCGACTGATGTCATGGATGTGGCTCAGCTATGTGTTTTCATCAGAATGGTTTTTGGAGACATGGGTGCAAAAGAAGAGCTACTCACCATTTTGCCATTGAAAGGACACACTAGAGGCGAAGATATTTTTCAAGCTTTCATGGAATTTGTTAACAAGACCCAATTGCCCCTCTTCAAACTCATCTCTATCACAACTGATGGTGCTCCAGCAATGGTGGGCCGTACTAGCGGGTTCATTGCATTGTGCAAACAGAGTGAATATTTCCCAGACTTTCTTAATTACCACTGTATAATCCACCAGCAGGCATTGTGTGGTAAGATATTAAACATGAAAGAAGTGATGGATGTTGCAATGAAGATTGTGTGCTCCGTTCGGGCCAGGAGTCTACAGAGAAGGTTATTCCGTGCACATTTGGAGGAGACGGGTGCAGAACACACAGACCTGTTGCTGCACACGGATGTTAGATGGCTGAGTAAAGGTAAATTTTTAGCGAGATTCTCAGAGTTGTTGCCTGAAATCAAAGATTTTCTTAAGCTTTCAAAACACGCAGAATATGCCCAGCTAGAGGACTACCAGTGGCTATTGGATTTAGCGTTCCTGACCGATCTCACTGACCTGCTGAATGATTTTAATTTAGAGCTGCAGGGTAAAGATAAACATGTAATCAACATGATCAGTTCAGTGAACACATTTAAAAGCAAGCTACAACTGCTGTCAAGTAGGCTGCAACACAATGACCTGCGGAACTTTCCTCGCATGCAGGCAGAACTTCAGAGTCAGGGCAAAGACTTTGTGCAGCTTGACAGTGCACGTTATGAGGAGCAAGTTCAGAGCATCTTGTTCGAATTTGAGAGGCGCTTTACAGACTTTTCATTCATTGAGCCTGCTGTCAGCTATCTGTGTTTTCCATTTGGCCCAAGTATTGATGTGGTTTCTATTGCCTCCAAAATTGTATCAATGTTCCACTTGGATAGCTCTGCTGTTGAGAATGAGATTCTCACACTGCAAAATGACATTGAGATCAAATCCAGGGCAACACCTGGCATGAATGGAGAGTTCTGGAACTTACTGCCTGAACAAAAGTATCACAACCTCAGAAGATGTGCTTTCAACTTGACAGCACTTTTTGGATCAACCTATTTGTGTGAGTGTGCTTTCTCTCACATGAAAATCATCAAGTCAAAGTACAGATCTATAATGACTGATGACCACCTTGTGGCCTGCTTAAGGCTTGCGACCAGCTCCTACTGCCCTGACTATGAAAAACTAGCTGCGTCCTCCCAGTGCCAGAGGTCCCACTAAGGTAGAGAAATAACTTTGTCACATTTCTAACTAGAACAAGGCTGTTTTATTATACCTGGATTAGGCATACTTTTCTGTTTGTTTTGTACATTAAATATGTAGATACGCTGTGAGACTGTGGCTTTTTGTTTGGACTGGTAGATCTCAGCACACTGACAAATTTAAAAGTAGATCTTGGTTCAAAAAAGGTTGGGCACCCCTGGTGTAGACCTTTCATAAGAGAGCAGACATTGCAAGGTGGCTTGAGGGGCTAGAGTTATGATTTTGGATTTGGGTGCAAAAGTGTCTCATGTTCAAATCCAAGAATTGCTTGTCCTTGCCCTTAGATCTTCAAACTTGATCCCATGGGGTGCAAAGTTTTAATGTCAGCATTACAACCAAGCAAGCATTTTCTGTGAAAATGGGCAGGGACAAAACTAAGACAAGGCCGGTTAGCTCAGTTGGTTAGAGTGTGGTGCTAATAACGCCAAGGTCGCGGGTTCGATCCCCGTATGGGCCAGGTTGGCTTTTGATCTGAATCTCTCTAGAAAAGTTAGGAGAGCAATAGACAGATAAAAAAGATCCCCGCTTAGATACAGACTGCCCCATGGCCTGTTTCAAACTCCTTACCAAACAGCAATAATACTCACAAATTCTTTTCAGCAGTAAATGCAGATGGTGTAATTGTTAGCACTTTACATTTTGAATCCAACAAGCTGAGTTCAAATCCTGGTGGAACCTCCTTAGGATCTTGTGGCCAAAAACAGAGTTTGGCTGTTGAAATCCCAATCAAGAGGCCAATAATTGGCCTTTTTCTTGCCATTTTCAACAAAACATGTTTTTCGTCCAAACCCAGGAGAGTGCAAGCTGTTAATGTAGGTTCCATGGTGTAATGGTTAGCACTCTGAATCCAGTGATCTGAGTTCAAATCTCGGTGGGACCTTTGGTGCCCATTTCACCGACAAACCAACAAATCAAGAGAATTTTTCAAAAGCAGTGATCGTCCAAATCTCCACAATGAAAGAGATCAACAGGAGAATGCAGATCGACACCCTGTGTCAACCGTGAGTTTTGGGGTAAAGAACTTTAGCACCCATGAAGAATGTGACGTGCTATCTGTTCCCAAGTAAAATTCATTGCAAATTAAATTTGTTTCGAGAAAGAAAGAAATGAAGATGACTGAGCGCTACATAAGAAAAGGAACAAATCAAAAGATAATTATTTGCACTTTAGTTAGGATTTATTGGGTATTTCACATGTTGTTGAACTGTATTCTTGCCCAAGAACTTTGAAGAATCTCGATATCCCCCTTCACGGAGCTATACTTGCATGACTGAAAAAAATCTGCATACAGGTGTTGCATGCTGCAATACTCTGCTTGCCAGGTCCAGGAGCATTTCTCCATACACTTACATAAAAAAATCTACACTACTCTTGTTGAATTCTAATCTGTCTTGGATAGTATTTTTCTCATACAACTGAAAATTTACAATGCAGCACTTTTCGTATTATTGTTTCCTTAAGATGAATCGCTTATGTTGTTATTATCCTCTGTTTTAAGCCGCTTTGCACAAAAGCACCTTGCAGATCAATAAATGTAATGCAATAAAATGTATCAAAAACATAATTTGATGCCTAGGTCAGTAAAATTAGTGAATAACACAAAAAAGAGAAAGTTCCCTCGTGGAGAATGCCAGGCCCATGTACAGCAGACTTTTGTTCTAAATCTCTCTTCTGCTAAGATCTAATTTGCAGGGTAGTCTCATGTAAATCCATGAGGGAAGAAGGTTAGCACTATGGCCTCTGAATCCAGAGATACCAGTTAAAATCTCGACGGGACCTTCTGTGACTTTTGTGCCAAAAGGTGCAAAGGACCCAATCAGAAGGACTTTAGTAAATCTGCGAGTCTCCAAATCTACAGAAGTGAAAGAGTACCAACTCTGCTGGCCAGTTCTATCATGTTCAAATTGTGATGACCAGGTCTGAGATGAGAGAACAGTCCCTAAAAGGTACACATACTCATGGAGAACGCGGGCATCGATCCCGCTACCTCTCGCATGCTAAGCGAGCGCTCTACCATTTTAGCTAATTCCCCTCCTGCTAGATGGGCAAACGTGCCTTTCTTTCATTTTTGTTGTTCCTCAGCTGTGCATCCCTGATTTACCAAAGCACTCTGGTTTGTTTCCTTTTGGAGTGGGCCATGGTTCCAATGGTCAGAAAGACAACGTCCAAGGAGTCTTGCAAGGTAGTAATCCTATATCATATGTGAGTTTTGTGGTCAAGTAAGTCAGCCCCCTTGAAGAATGTGACATGGTAAGTGTTTCCAAGGAAACTTCAGTACACATTACATTTGCCTTAAGAGAAAGCAATCGATGCAGGTGACTATGAGCGCTACATGAGAAATGGAACAAATGAAGCAAAATTGTCATTCGCAATTTTTTTAGGAGTTATTGGCGATAAATATTATTACATTTTATGCTTGCCAAAGTCTTTTGAGGATGTCTCTATTTCCACAATTAATGTAGATAAGAGATGAACTTGTATGACTGAAAATAAGTGTACGTTGGCATGACATGCTGAGCATCAGATCTTAATGAGGTTTGTGTAGACCTTTCATAAGAGAGCAGACATTGCAAGGTGGCTTGAGGGGCTAGAGTTATGATTTTGGATTTGGGTGCAAAAGTGTCTCATGTTCAAATCCAAGAATTGCTTGTCCTTGCCCTTAGATCTTCAAACTTGATCCCATGGGGTGCAAAGTTTTAATGTCAGCATTACAACCAAGCAAGCATTTTCTGTGAAAATGGGCAGTGACAAAACTAAGACAGGGCCGGTTAGCTCAGTTGGTTAGAGCGTGGTGCTAATAACGCCAAGGTCGCGGGTTCGATCCCCGTACGGGCCAGGTTGGCTTTTGATCTGAATCTCTCTAGAAAAGTAAGGAGAGCAATAGACAGATAAAAAAGATCCCCGCTTAGATACAGACTGCCCCATGGCCTGTTTCAAACTCCTTACCAAACAGCAATAATACTCACCAATTCTTTACAGCAGTAAATGCAGATGGTGTAATTGTTAGCACTTTACATTTTTAATCCAACAAGCTGAGTTCAAATCCTGGTGGAACCTCCTTAGGATCTTGTGGCCAAAAACAGAGTTTGGCTGTTGAAATCCCAATCAAGAGGCCAAATATTGGCCTTTTTCTTGCCATTTTCAACAAAACATGTTTTTCATCCGAACCCAGGAGAGTGCAAGTTGTTAATGTAGGTTCCATGGTGTAATGGTTAGCACTCTGGACTCTGAATCCAGTGATCCGAGTTCAAATCTCAGTGGGACCTTTGGTGCCCATTTCACCGACACAGCACCAAATCAAAAGAATTTTTCAAAAGCAGTGATCCTCCAAATCTCCAGAATGAAAGAGATCAACAGGAGAATGCAGATCGACACCCTGTGTCAACAGTGAGTTTTGTGCTAAAGAAGTTTAGCACCCATGAAGAATTTGACGTGCTATCTGTTCCCAAGTAAAATTCATTGCAAATTAAATTTGTGTTTCGAGCAAGAAAGAAATGAAGATGACTGAGCGCTACATAAGAAAAGGAACAAATCAAAAGATAATTATTTGCACTTTAGTTAGGATTTATTGGGTATTTCACATGTTGTTGAACTGTATTCTTGCCCAAGAACTTTGAAGAATCTCGATATCCCCCTTCACGGAGCTATACTTGCATGACTGAAAAAAATCTGCATACGGGTGTTGCATGCTGCAATACTCTGCTTGCCAGGTCCAGGAGCATTTCTCCATACACTTACATAAAAAAATCTACACTACTCTTGTTGAATTCTAATCTGTCTTGGATAGTATTTTTCTCATACAACTGAAAATTTACAATGCAGCACTTTTCGTATTATTGTTTCCTTAAGATGAATCGCTTATGTTGTTATTATCCTCTGTTTTAAGCCGCTTTGCACAAAAGCACCTTGCAGATCAATAAATGTAATGCAATAAAATGTACCAAAAACATAATTTCATGCCTAGGTCTTTAAAATTAGTGAATAACACGTAAAAGAGAAAGTTCCCTCGTGGAGAATGCCAGGCCCATGTACAGCAGACTTTTGTTCTGAATCTCTCTTCTGCTAAGATCTAATTTGCAGGGTAGTCTCATGTAAATCCATGAGGGAAGAAGGTTAGCACTCTGGCCTCTGAATCCAGAGATACCAGTTAAAATCTCGACGGGACCTTCTGTGACTTTTGTGCCAAAAGGTGCAAAGGACCCAATCAGAAGGACTTTAGTAAATCTGCGAGTCTCCAAATCTACAGAAGTGAAAGAGTACCAACTCTGCTGGCCAGTTCTATCCTGTTCAAATTGTGATGACCAGGTCTGAGATGAGAGAACAGTTCCTAAAAGGTACACAAACTCATGGAGAATGCAGGCATCGATCCCACTACCTCTCGCATGCTAAGCGCGCGCTCTACCATTTGAGCTAATTCCCCTCCTGCTAGATGGGCAAACGTGCCTCTCTTTCATTTTTGTTGTTCCTCAGCTGTGCATCCCTGATTTACCAAAGCACTCTGGTTTGTTTCCTTTTGGAGTGGGCCATGGTTCCAATGGTCAGAAAGACAACGTCCAAGGAGTCTTGCAAGGTAGTGATCCTATATCATATGTGAGTTTTGTGGTCAAGTAAGTCAGCCCCCTTGAAGAATGTGACATGGTAAGTGTTTCCAAGGAAACTTCAGTACACATTACATTTGCCTTAAGAGAAAGCAATCGATGCAGGTGACTATGAGCGCTACATGAGAAATGGAACAAATGAAGCAAAATTGTCATTCGCAATTTTTTTAGGAGTTATTGGCGATAAATATTATTACATTTTATGCTTGCCAAAGTCTTTTGAGGATGTCTCTATTTCCACAATTAATGTAGATAAGAGAAGAACTTGTATGACTGAAAATAAGTGTACGTTGGCATGACATGCTGAGCATCAGATCTTAATGAGGTTTGTGTAGACCTTTCATAAGAGAGCAGACATTGCAAGGTGGCTTGAGGGGCTAGAGTTTTATTTTGGATTTGGGTGCAAAAGTGTCTCATGTTCAAATCCAAGAATTGCTTGTCCTTGCCCTTAGATCTTCAAACTTGATCCCATGGGGTGCAAAGTTTTAATGTCAGCATTACAACCAAGCAAGCATTTTCTGTGAAAATGGGCAGTGACAAAACTAAGACAAGGTCGGTTAGCTCAGTTGGTTAGAGCGTGGTGCTAATAACGCCAAGGTCGTGGGTTCAATCCCCGTACGGGCCAGGTTGGCTTTTGATCTGAATCTCTCTAGAAAAGTAAGGAGAGCAATAGACAGATAAAAAAGATCCCCGCTTAAATACAGACTGCCCCATGGCCTGTTTCAAACTCCTTACCAAACAGCAATAATACCCACAAATTCTTTTCAGCAGTAAATGCAGATGGTGTAATTGTTAGCACTTTACATTTTGAATCCAACAAGCTGAGTTCAAATCCTGGTGGAACCTCCTTAGGATCTTGTGGCCAAAAACAGAGTTTGGCTGTTTAAATCCCAATCAAGAGGCCAAAAATTGGCCTTTTTCTTGCCATTTTCAACAAAACATGTTTTTCGTCCAAACCCAGGAGAGTGCAAGCTGTTAATGTAGGTTCCATGGTGTAATGGTTAGCACTCTGGACTCTGAATCCAGTTATCCGAGTTCAAATCTCGGTGGGACCTTTGGTGTCCATTTCACCGACACAGCACCAAATCAAATGAATTTTTCAAAAGCAGTGATCCTCCAAATCTCCAGAATGAAAGATATCAACAGGAGAATGCAGATCGACACCCTGTGTCAACAGTGAGTTTTGTGCTAAAGAAGTTTAGCACCCATGAAGAATTTGACGTGCTATCTGTTCCCAAGTAAAATTCATTGCAAATTAAATTTGTGTTTCGAGCAAGAAAGAAATGAAGATGACTGAGCGCTACATAAGAAAAGGAACAAATCAAAAGATAATTATTTGCACTTTAGTTAGGATTTATTGGGTATTTCACATGTTGTTGAACTGTATTCTTGCCCAAGAACTTTGAAGAATCTCGATATCCCCCTTCACGGAGCTATACTTGCATGACTGAAAAAAATCTGCATACGGGTGTTGCATGCTGCAATACTCTGCTTGCCAGGTCCAGGAGCATTTCTCCATACACTTACATAAAAAAATCTACACTACTCTTGTTGAATTCTAATCTGTCTTGGATAGTATTTTTCTCATACAACTGAAAATTTACAATGCAGCACTTTTCGTATTATTGTTTCCTTAAGATGAATCGCTTATGTTGTTATTATCCTCTGTTTTAAGCCGCTTTGCACAAAAGCACCTTGCAGATCAATAAATGTAATGCAATAAAATGTACCAAAAACATAATTTCATGCCTAGGTCTTTAAAATTAGTGAATAACACGTAAAAGAGAAAGTTCCCTCGTGGAGAATGCCAGGCCCATGTACAGCAGACTTTTGTTCTGAATCTCTCTTCTGCTAAGATCTAATTTGCAGGGTAGTCTCATGTAAATCCATGAGGGAAGAAGGTTAGCACTCTGGCCTCTGAATCCAGAGATACCAGTTAAAATCTCGACTGGACCTTCTGTGACTTTTGTGCCAAAAGGTGCAAAGGACCCAATCAGAAGGACTTTAGTAAATCTGCGAGTCTCCAAATCTACAGAAGTGAAAGAGTACCAACTCTGCTGGCCAGTTCTATCATGTTCAAATTGTGATGACCAGGTCTGAGATGAGAGAACAGTTCCTAAAAGGTACACATACTCATGGAGAATGCGGGCATCGATCCCACTACCTCTCGCATGCTAAGCGAGCGCTCTACCATTTGAGCTAATTCCCCTCCTGCTAGATGGGCAAACGTGCCTTTCTTTCATTTTTGTTGTTCCTCAGCTGTGCATCCCTGATTTAGCAAAGCACTCTGGTTTGTTTCCTTTTGGAGTGGGCCATGGTTCCAATGGTCAGAAAGACAACATCCAAGGAGTCTTGCAAGGTAGTGATCCTATATCATATGTGAGTTTTGTGGTCAAGTAAGTCAGCCCCCTTGAAGAATGTGACATGGTAAGTGTTTCCAAGGAAACTTCAGTACACATTACATTTGCCTTAAGAGAAAGCAATCGATGCAGGTGACTATGAGCGCTACATGAGAAATGGAACAAATGAAGCAAAATTGTCATTCGCAATTTTTTTAGGAGTTATTGGCGATAAATATTATTACATTTTATGCTTGCCAAAGTCTTTTGAGGATGTCTCTATTTCCACAATTAATGTAGATAAGAGAAGAACTTGTATGACTGAAAATAAGTGTACGTTGGCATGACATGCTGAGCATCAGATCTTAATGAGCAAGCATTTTCTGTGAAAATGGGCAGTGACAAAACTAAGACAAGGCCGGTTAGCTCAGTTGGTTAGAGCGTGGTGCTAATAACGCCAAGGTCGTAGGTTCGATCCCCGTAAGGGCCAGGTTGGCTTTTGATCTGAATCTCTCTAGAAAAGTAAGGAGAGCAATAGACAGATAAAAAAGATCCCCGCTTAAATACAGACTGCCCCATGGCCTGTTTCAAACTCCTTACCAAACAGCAATAATACTCACACATTCTTTTCAGCAGTAAATGCAGATGCTGTAATTGTTAGCACTTTACATTTTGAATCCAACAAGCTGAGTTCAAATCCTGGTGGAACCTCCTTAGGATCTTGTGGCCAAAAACAGAGTTTGGCTGTTGAAATCACAATGAAATCCCAATTTCTTGCCATTTTCAACAAAACATGTTTTTCATCCAAACCCAGGAGAGTGCAAGTTGTTAATGTAGGTTCCATGGTTAATGGTTAGCACTCTGGACTCTGAATCCAGTCATCCGAGTTCAAATCTCGGTGGGACCTTTGGTGCCCATTTCACCGACACAGCACCAAATCAAAAGAATTTTTCAAAAGCAGTGATCCTCCAAATCTCCAGAATGAAAGAGATCAACAGGAGAATGCAGATCGACACCCTGTGTCAACAGTGAGTTTTGTGCTAAAGAAGTTTAGCACCCATGAAGAATTTGACGTGCTATCTGTTCCCAAGTAAAATTCATTGCAAATTAAATTTGTGTTTCGAGCAAGAAAGAAATGAAGATGACTGAGCGCTACATAAGAAAAGGAACAAATCAAAAGATAATTATTTGCACTTTAGTTAGGATTTATTGGGTATTTCACATGTTGTTGAACTGTATTCTTGCCCAAGAACTTTGAAGAATCTCGATATCCCCCTTCACGGAGCTATACTTGCATGACTGAAAAAAATCTGCATACGGGTGTTGCATGCTGCAATACTCTGCTTGCCAGGTCCAGGAGCATTTCTCCATACACTTACATAAAAAAATCTACACTACTCTTGTTGAATTCTAATCTGTCTTGGATAGTATTTTTCTCATACAACTGAAAATTTACAATGCAGCACTTTTCGTATTATTGTTTCCTTAAGATGAATCGCTTATGTTGTTATTATCCTCTGTTTTAAGCCGCTTTGCACAAAAGCACCTTGCAGATCAATAAATGTAATGCAATAAAATGTACCAAAAACATAATTTCATGCCTAGGTCTTTAAAATTAGTGAATAACACGTAAAAGAGAAAGTTCCCTCGTGGAGAATGCCAGGCCCATGTACAGCAGACTTTTGTTCTGAATCTCTCTTCTGCTAAGATCTAATTTGCAGGGTAGTCTCATGTAAATCCATGAGGGAAGAAGGTTAGCACTCTGGCCTCTGAATCCAGAGATACCAGTTAAAATCTCGACGGGACCTTCTGTGACTTTTGTGCCAAAAGGTGCAAAGGACCCAATCAGAAGGACTTTAGTAAATCTGCGAGTCTCCAAATCTACAGAAGTGAAAGAGTATCAACTCTGCTGGCCAGTTCTATCCTGTTCAAATTGTGATGACCAGGTCTGAGATGAGAGAACAGTTCCTAAAAGGTACACAAACTCATGGAGAATGCAGGCATCGATCCCGCTACCTCTCGCATGCTAAGCGCGCGCTCTACCATTTGAGCTAATTCCCCTCCTGCTAGATGGGCAAACGTGCCTTTCTTTCATTTTTGTTGTTCCTCAGCTGTGCATCCCTGATTTACCAAAGCACTCTGGTTTGTTTCCTTTTGGAGTGGGCCATGGTTCCAATGGTCAGAAAGACAACGTCCAAGGAGTCTTGCAAGGTAGTGATCCTATATCATACGTGAGTTTGAAAGCAATCGATGCAGGTGACTATGAACGCTACACGAGAAATGGAACAAATGAAGCAAAATTGTCATTTGCAATTTTTTTAGGAGTTATTGGCGATAAATATTATTACATTTTATGCTTGCCAAAGTCTTTTGAGCATGTCTCTATTTCCACAATTAATGTAGATAAGAGAAGAACTTGTATGACTGAAAATAAGTGTACGTTGGCATGACATGCTGAGCATCAGATCTTAATGAGGTTTGTGTAGACCTTTCATAAGAGAGCAGACATTGCAAGGTGGCTTGAGGGGCTAGAGTTATGATTTTGGATTTGGGTGCAAAAGTGTCTCATGTTCAAATCCAAGAATTGCTTGTCCTTGCCCTTAGATCTTCAAACTTGATCCCATGGGGTGCAAAGTTTTAATGTCAGCATTACAACCAAGCAAGCATTTTCTGTGAAAATGGGCAGTGACAAAACTAAGACAAGGCCAGTTAGCTCAGTTGGTTAGAGCGTGGTGCTAATAACGCCAAGGTCGCGGGTTCGATCCCCGTACGGGCCAGGTTGGCTTTTGATCTGAATCTCTCTAGAAAAGTTAGGAGAGCAATAGACAGATAAAAAAGATCCCCGCTTAAATACAGACTGCCCCATGGCCTGTTTCAAACTCCTTACCAAACAGCAATAATACTCACATTCTTTTCAGCAGTAAATGCAGATGGTGTAATTGTTAGCACTTTACATTTTGAATCCAACAAGCTGAGTTCAAATCCTGGTGGAACCTCCTTAGGATCTTGTGGCCAAAAACAGAGTTTGGCTGTTGAAATCCCAATGAAGAGGCCAAAAATTGGCCTTTTTCTTGCCATTTTCAACAAAACATGTTTTTCGTCCAAACCCAGGAGAGTGCAAGCTGTTAATGTAGGTTCCATGGTGTAATGGTTAGCACTCTGGACTCTGAATCCAGTGATCCTAGTTCAAATCTTGGTGGGACCTTTGGTGCCCGTTTCACCAACACAGCACCAAATCAAGAGAATTTTTCAAAAGCAGTGATCCTCCAAATCTCCAGAGTGAAAGAGATCAACAGGAGAATGCACATCGACACCCTGTGTCAACAGTGAGTTTTGTGGTAAAGAACTTTAGCACCCATGAAGAATGTGACGTGCTATCTGTTCCCAAGTAAAATTCATTGCAAATTAAATTTGTTTCGAGAAAGAAAGAAATTAAGATGACTGAGCGTTACATAAGAAAAGGAACAAATCAAAAGATAATTATTTGCACTTTAGTTAGGATTTATTGGGCATTTCACATTTTGTTGAACTGTATTCTTGCCCAAGAACTTTGAAGAATCTCGATATCCCCCTTCACGGAGCTATACTTGCATGACTGAAAAAAATCTGCATACGGGTGTTGCATGCTGCAATACTCTGCTTGCCAGGTCCAGGAGCATTTCTCCATACACTTACATAAAAAAATCTACACTACTCTTGTTGAATTCTAATCTGTCTTGGATAGTATTTTTCTCATACAACTGAAAATTTACAATGCAGCACTTTTCGTATTATTGTTTCCTTAAGATGAATCGCTTATGTTGTTATTATCCTCTGTTTTAAGCCGCTTTGCACAAAAGCACCTTGCAGATCAATAAATGTAATGCAATAAAATGTACCAAAAACATAATTTCATGCCTAGGTCTTTAAAATTAGTGAATAACACGTAAAAGAGAAAGTTCCCTCGTGGAGAATGCCAGGCCCATGTACAGCAGACTTTTGTTCTGAATCTCTCTTCTGCTAAGATCTAATTTGCAGGGTAGTCTCATGTAAATCCATGAGGGAAGAAGGTTAGCACTCTGGCCTCTGAATCCAGAGATACCAGTTAAAATCTCGACGGGACCTTCTGTGACTTTTGTGCCAAAAGGTGCAAAGGACCCAATCAGAAGGACTTTAGTAAATCTGCGAGTCTCCAAATCTACAGAAGTGAAAGAGTATCAACTCTGCTGGCCAGTTCTATCCTGTTCAAATTGTGATGACCAGGTCTGAGATGAGAGAACAGTTCCTAAAAGGTACACAAACTCATGGAGAATGCAGGCATCGATCCCGCTACCTCTCGCATGCTAAGCGCGCGCTCTACCATTTGAGCTAATTCCCCTCCTGCTAGATGGGCAAACGTGCCTTTCTTTCATTTTTGTTGTTCCTCAGCTGTGCATCCCTGATTTACCAAAGCACTCTGGTTTGTTTCCTTTTGGAGTGGGCCATGGTTCCAATGGTCAGAAAGACAACGTCCAAGGAGTCTTGCAAGGTAGTGATCCTATATCATACGTGAGTTTGAAAGCAATCGATGCAGGTGACTATGAACGCTACACGAGAAATGGAACAAATGAAGCAAAATTGTCATTTGCAATTTTTTTAGGAGTTATTGGCGATAAATATTATTACATTTTATGCTTGCCAAAGTCTTTTGAGCATGTCTCTATTTCCACAATTAATGTAGATAAGAGAAGAACTTGTATGACTGAAAATAAGTGTACGTTGGCATGACATGCTGAGCATCAGATCTTAATGAGGTTTGTGTAGACCTTTCATAAGAGAGCAGACATTGCAAGGTGGCTTGAGGGGCTAGAGTTATGATTTTGGATTTGGGTGCAAAAGTGTCTCATGTTCAAATCCAAGAATTGCTTGTCCTTGCCCTTAGATCTTCAAACTTGATCCCATGGGGTGCAAAGTTTTAATGTCAGCATTACAACCAAGCAAGCATTTTCTGTGAAAATGGGCAGTGACAAAACTAAGACAAGGCCAGTTAGCTCAGTTGGTTAGAGCGTGGTGCTAATAACGCCAAGGTCGCGGGTTCGATCCCCGTACGGGCCAGGTTGGCTTTTGATCTGAATCTCTCTAGAAAAGTTAGGAGAGCAATAGACAGATAAAAAAGATCCCCGCTTAAATACAGACTGCCCCATGGCCTGTTTCAAACTCCTTACCAAACAGCAATAATACTCACATTCTTTTCAGCAGTAAATGCAGATGGTGTAATTGTTAGCACTTTACATTTTGAATCCAACAAGCTGAGTTCAAATCCTGGTGGAACCTCCTTAGGATCTTGTGGCCAAAAACAGAGTTTGGCTGTTGAAATCCCAATGAAGAGGCCAAAAATTGGCCTTTTTCTTGCCATTTTCAACAAAACATGTTTTTCGTCCAAACCCAGGAGAGTGCAAGCTGTTAATGTAGGTTCCATGGTGTAATGGTTAGCACTCTGGACTCTGAATCCAGTGATCCGAGTTCAAATCTTGGTGGGACCTTTGGTGCCCGTTTCACCAACACAGCACCAAATCAAGAGAATTTTTCAAAAGCAGTGATCCTCCAAATCTCCAGAGTGAAAGAGATCAACAGGAGAATGCACATCGACACCCTGTGTCAACAGTGAGTTTTGTGGTAAAGAACTTTAGCACCCATGAAGAATGTGACGTGCTATCTGTTCCCAAGTAAAATTCATTGCAAATTAAATTTGTTTCGAGAAAGAAAGAAATTAAGATGACTGAGCGTTACATAAGAAAAGGAACAAATCAAAAGATAATTATTTGCACTTTAGTTAGGATTTATTGGGCATTTCACATTTTGTTGAACTGTATTCTTGCCCAAGAACTTTGAAGAATCTCGATATCCCCCTTCACGGAGCTATACTTGCATGACTGAAAAAAATCTGCATACGGGTGTTGCATGCTGCAATACTCTGCTTGCCAGGTCCAGGAGCATTTCTCCATACACTTACATAAAAAAAATCTACACTACTCTTGTTGAATTCTAATCTGTCTTGGATAGTATTTTTCTCATACAACTGAAAATTTACAATGCAGCACTTTTCGTATTATTGTTTCCTTAAGATGAATCGCTTATGTTGTTATTATCCTCTGTTTTAAGCCGCTTTGCACAAAAGCACCTTGCAGATCAATAAATGTAATGCAATAAAATGTACCAAAAACATAATTTCATGCCTAGGTCTGTAAAATTAGTGAATAACACGTAAAAGAGAAAGTTCCCTCGTGGAGAATGCCAGGCCCATGTACAGTAGACTTTTGTTCTGAATCTCTCTTCTGCTAAGATCTAATTTGCAGGGTAGTCTCATGTAAATTCATGAGGGAAGAAGGTTAGCACTCTGGCCTCGGAATCCAGAGATACCAGTTAAAATCTCGACGGGACCTTCTGTGACTTTTGTGCCAAAAGGTGCAAAGGACCCAATCAGAAGGACTTTAGTAAATCTGCGAGTCTCCAAATCTACAGAAGTGAAAGAGTACCAACTCTGCTGGCCAGTTCTATCCTGTTCAAATTGTGATGACTAGGTCTGAGATGAGAGAACAGTTCCTAAAAGGTACACAAACTCATGGAGTATGCAGGCATCGATCCCGCTACCTCTCGCATGCTAAACGAGCGCTCTACCATTTGAGCTAATTCCCCTCCTGCTAGATGGGCAAACGTGCCTTTCTTTCATTTTTGTTGTTCCTCAGCTGTGCATCCCTGATTTACCAAAGCACTCTGGTTTGTTTCCTTTTGGAGTGGGCCATGGTTCCAATGGTCAGAAAGACAACGTCCAAGGAGTCTTGCAAGGTAGTGATCCTATATCATATGTGAGTTTTGTGGTCAAGTAAGTCAGCCCCCTTGAAGAATGTGACATGGTAAGTGTTTCCAAGGAAACTTCAGTACACATTACATTTGCCTTAAGAGAAAGCAATCGATGCAGGTGACTATGAGCGCTACATGAGAAATGGAACAAATGAAGCAAAATTGTCATTCGCAATTTTTTTAGGAGTTATTGGCGATAAATATTATTACATTTTATGCTTGCCAAAGTCTTTTGAGCATGTCTCTATTTCCACAATTAATGTAGATAAGAGAAGAACTTGTATGACTGAAAATAAGTGTACGTTGGCATGACATGCTGAGCATCAGATCTTAATGAGGTTTGTGTATAAGAGAGCAGACATTGCAAGGTGGCTTGAGGGGCTAGAGTTATGATTTTGGATTTGGGTGCAAAAGTGTCTCATGTTCAAATCCAAGAATTGCTTGTCCTTGCCCTTAGATCTTCAAACTTGATCCCATGGGGTACAAAGTTTTAATGTTAGCATTACAACCAAGCAAGCATTTTCTGTGAAAATGGGCAGTGACAAATCTAAGACAAGGCCGGTTAGCTCAGTTGGTTAGAGCGTGGTGCTAATAACGCCAAGGTCGTGGGTTCGATCCCCGTACGGGCCAGGTTGGCTTTTGATCTGAATCTCTCTAGAAAAGTTAGGAGAGCAATAGACAGATAAAAAAGATCCCCGCTTAAATACAGAATGCCCCATGGCCTGTTTCAAACTCCTTACCAAACAGCAATAATACTCACATTCTTTTCAGCAGTAAATGCAGATGGTGTAATTGTTAGCACTTTACATTTTGAATCCAACAAGCTGAGTTCAAATCCTGGTGGAACCTCCTTAGGATCTTGTGGCCAAAAACAGAGTTTGGCTGTTGAAATCCCAATGAAGAGGCCAAAAATTGGCCTTTTTCTTGCCATTTTCAACAAAACATGTTTTTCGTCCAAACCCAGGAGAGTGCAAGCTGTTAATATGGTGTCATGGTTAGCACTCTGGACTCTGAGTCCAGTGATCCGAGTTCAAATCTCGGTGGGACCTTTGGTGCCCGTTTCACCAACACAGCACCGAATCAAGAGAATTTTTCAAAAGCAGTGATCCTCCAAATCTCCAGAATGAAAGAGATCAACAGGAGAATGCACATCGACACCCTGTATCAACAGTGAGTTTTGTGGTAAAGAACTTTAGCACCCATGAAGAATGTGACGTGCTATCTGTTCCCAAGTAAAATTCATTGCAAATTAAATTTGTTTCGAGAAAGAAAGAAATGAAGATGACTGAGCGCTACATAAGAAAAGGAACAAATCAAAAGATAATTATTTGCACTTTAGTTAGGATTTATTGGGTATTTCACATTTTGTTGAACTGTATTCTTGCCCAAGAACTTTGAAGAATCTCGATATCCCCCTTCACGGAGCTATACTTGCATGACTGAAAAAAATCTGCATACGGGTGTTGCATGCTGCAATACTCTGCTTGCCAGGTCCAGGAGCATTTCTCCATACTCTTACATAAAAAAAATCTACACTACTCTTGTTGAATTCTAATCTGTCTTGGATAGTATTTTTCTCATACAACTGAAAATTTAGAATGCAGCACTTTTCGTATTATTGTTTCCTTAAGATGAATCGCTTATGTTGTTATTATCCTCTGTTTTAAGCCGCTTTGCACAAAAGCACCTTGCAGATCAATAAATGTAATGCAATAAAATGTACCAAAAACATAATTTCATGCCTAGGTCTTTAAAATTAGTGAATAACACGTAAAAGAGAAAGTTCCCTCGTGGAGAATGCCAGGCCCATGTACAGCAGACTTTTGTTCTGAATCTCTCTTCTGCTAAGATCTAATTTGCAGGGTAGTCTCATGTAAATCCATGAGGGAAGAAGGTTAGCACTCTGGCCTCTGAATCCAGAGATACCAGTTAAAATCTCGACGGGACCTTCTGTGACTTTTGTGCCAAAAGGTGCAAAGGACCCAATCAGAAGGACTTTAGTAAATCTGCGAGTCTCCAAATCTACAGAAGTGAAAGAGTACCAACTCTGCTGGCCAGTTCTATCCTGTTCAAATTGTGATGACCAGGTCTGAGATGAGAGAACAGTTCCTAAAAGGTACACATACTCATGGAGAATGCAGGCATCGATCCCGCTACCTCTTGCATGCTAAGCGAGCGCTCTACCATTTGAGCTAATTCCCCTCCTGCTAGATGGGCAAATGTGCCTTTCTTTCATTTTTGTTGTTCCTCAGCTGTGCATCCCTGATTTACCAAAGCACTCTGGTTTGTTTCCTTTTGGAGTGGGCCATGGTTCCAATGGTCAGAAAGACAACGTCCAAGGAGTCTTGCAAGGTAGTGATCCTATATCATATATGAGTTTTGTGGTCAAGTAAGTCAGCCCCCTTGAAGAATGTGACATGGTAAGTGTTTCCAAGGAAACTTCAGTACACATTACATTTTCCTTAAGAGAAAGCAATCGATGCAGGTGACTATGAACGCTACATGAGAAATGGAACAAATGAAGCAAAATTGTCATTCGCAATTTTTTTAGGAGTTATTGGCGATAAATATTATTACATTTTATGCTTGCCAAAGTCTTTTGAGCATGTCTCTATTTCCACAATTAATGTAGATAAGAGAAGAACTTGTATGACTGAAAATAAGTGTACGTTGGCATGACATGCTGAGCATCAGATCTTAATGAGGTTTGTGTATAAGAGAGCAGACATTGCAAGGTGGCTTGAGGGGCTAGAGTTATGATTTTGGATTTGGGTGCAAAAGTGTCTCATGTTCAAATCCAAGAATTGCTTGTCCTTGCCCTTAGATCTTCAAACTTGATCCCAAGGGGTGCAAAGTTTTAATGTCAGCATTACAACCAAGCAAGCATTTTCTGTGAAAATGGGCAGTGACAAAACTAAGACAAGGCCGGTTAGCTCAGTTGGTTAGAGCGTGGTGCTAATAACACCAAGGTCGTGGGTTCAATCCCCGTACGGGCCAGGTTGGCTTTTGATCTGAATCTCTCTAGAAAAGTAAGGAGAGCAATAGACAGATAAAAAAGATACCCGCTTAGATACAGACTGCCCCATGGCCTGTTTCAAACTCCTTACCAAACAGCAATAATACTCACACATTCTTTTCAGCAGTAAATGCAGATGGTGTAATTGTTAGCACTTTACATTTTGAATCCAACAAGCTGAGTTCAAATCCTGGTGGAACCTCCTTAGGATCTTGTGGCCAAAAACAGAGTTTGGCTGTTGAAATCCCAATGAAGAGGCCAAAAATTGGCCTTTTTCTTGCCATTTTCAACAAAACATGTTTTTCGTCCAAACCCAGGAGAGTGCAAGCTGTTAATATAGGTTCCATGGTGTAATGGTTAGCACTCTGGACTCTGAATCCAGTGATCCGAGTTCAAATCTCGGTGGGACCTTTGGTGCCCGTTTCACCAACACAGCACCAAATCAAGAGAATTTTTCAAAAGCAGTGATCCTCCAAATCTCCACAATGAAAGAGATCAACAGGAGAATGCACATCGACACCCTGTGTCAACAGTGAGTTTTGGGG
Source organism: Moxostoma hubbsi (assembly GCA_032164185.1). Lineage (NCBI taxonomy): Eukaryota > Metazoa > Chordata > Actinopteri > Cypriniformes > Catostomidae > Moxostoma > Moxostoma hubbsi. Next base: position 39,993,240 of record JAVLUX010000019.1, read on the forward strand.
TAAAGAACTTTAGCACCCATGAAGAATGTGACGTGCTATCTGTTCCCAAGTAAAATTCATTGCAAATTAAATTTGTTTCGAGAAAGAAAGAAATGAAGATGACTGAGCGCTACATAAGAAAAGGAACAAATCAAAAGATAATTATTTGCACTTTAGTTAGGATTTATTGGGTATTTCACATTTTGTTGAACTGTATTCTTGCCCAAGAACTTTGAAGAATCTCGATATCCCCCTTCACGGAGCTATACTTGCATGACTGAAAAAAATCTGCATACGGGTGTTGCATGCTGCAATACTCTGCTTGCCAGGTCCAGGAGCATTTCTCCATACTCTTACATAAAAAAATCTACACTACTCTTGTTGAATTCTAATCTGTCTTGGATAGTATTTTTCTCATACAACTGAAAATTTAGAATGCAGCACTTTTCGTATTATTGTTTCCTTAAGATGAATCGCTTATGTTGTTATTATCCTCTGTTTTAAGCCGCTTTGCACAAAAGCACCTTGCAGATCAATAAATGTAATGCAATAAAATGTACCAAAAACATAATTTCATGCCTAGGTCTTTAAAATTAGTGAATAACACGTAAAAGAGAAAGTTCCCTCGTGGAGAATGCCAGGCTCATGTACAGCAGACTTTTGTTCTGAATCTCTCTTCTGCTAAGATCTAATTTGCAGGGTAGTCTCATGTAAATCCATGAGGGAAGAAGGTTAGCACTCTGGCCTCTGAATCCAGAGATACCAGTTAAAATCTCGACGGGACCTTCTGTGACTTTTGTGCCAAAAGGTGCAAAGGACCCAATCAGAAGGACTTTAGTAAATCTGCGAGTCTCCAAATCTACAGAAGTGAAAGAGTACCAACTCTGCTGGCCAGTTCTATCCTGTTCAAATTGTGATGACCAGGTCTGAGATGAGAGAACAGTTCCTAAAAGGTACACATACTCATGGAGAATGCAGGCATCGATCCCGCTACCTCTCGCATGCTAAACGAGCGCTCTACCATTTGAGCTAATTCCCCTCCTGCTAGATGGGCAAACGTGCCTTTCTTTCATTTTTGTTGTTCCTCAGCTGTGCATCCCTGATTTACCAAAGCACTCTGGTTTGTTTCCTTTTGGAGTGGGCCATGGTTCCAAAGGTCAGAAAGACAACGTCCAAGGAGTCTTGCAAGGTAGTGATCCTATATCATATGTGAGTTTTGTGGTCAAGTAAGTCAGCCCCCTTGAAGAATGTGACATGGTAAGTGTTTCCAAGGAAACTTCAGTACACATTACATTTGCCTTAAGAGAAAGCAATCGATGCAGGTGACTATGAGCGCTACATGAGAAATGGAACAAATGAAGCAAAATTGTCATTCGCAATTTTTTTAGGAGTTATTGGCGATAAATATTATTACATTTTATGCTTGCCAAAGTCTTTTGAGCATGTCTCTATTTCCACAATTAATGTAGATAAGAGAAGAACTTGTATGACTGAAAATAAGTGTACGTTGGCATGACATGCTGAGCATCAGATCTTAATGAGGTTTGTGTATAAGAGAGCAGACATTGCAAGGTGGCTTGAGGGGCTAGAGTTATGATTTTGGATTTGGGTGCAAAAGTGTCTCATGTTCAAATCCAAGAATTGCTTGTCCTTGCCCTTAGATCTTCAAACTTGATCCCATGGGGTGCAAAGTTTTAATGTCAGCATTACAACCAAGCAAGCATTTTCTGTGAAAATGGGCAGTGACAAATCAAAGACAAGGCCGGTTAGCTCAGTTGGTTAGAGCGTGGTGCTAATAACGCCAAGGTCGCGGGTTCGATCCCCGTACGGGCCAGGTTGGCTTTTGATCTGAATCTCTCTAGAAAAGTTAGGAGAGCAATAGACAGATAAAAAAGATCCCCGCTTAAATACAGACTGCCCCATGGCCTGTTTCAAACTCCTTACCAAACAGCAATAATACTCACATTCTTTTCAGCAGTAAATGCAGATGGTGTAATTGTTAGCACTTTACATTTTGAATCCAACAAGCTGAGTTCAAATCCTGGTGGAACCTCCTTAGGATCTTGTGGCCAAAAACAGAGTTTGGCTGTTGAAATCCCAATGAAGAGGCCAAAAATTGGCCTTTTTCTTGCCATTTTCAACAAAACATGTTTTTCGTCCAAACCCAGGAGAGTGCAAGCTGTTAATGTAGGTTCCATGGTGTAATGGTTAGCACTCTGGACTCTGAATCCAGTGATCCGAGTTCAAATCTTGGTGGGACCTTTGGTGCCCGTTTCACCAACACAGCACCAAATCAAGAGAATTTTTCAAAAGCAGTGATCCTCCAAATCTCCAGAGTGAAAGAGATCAACAGGAGAATGCACATCGACACCCTGTGTCAACAGTGAGTTTTGTGGTAAAGAACTTTAGCACCCATGAAGAATGTGACGTGCTATCTGTTCCCAAGTAAAATTCATTGCAAATTAAATTTGTTTCGAGAAAGAAAGAAATTAAGATGACTGAGCGTTACATAAGAAAAGGAACAAATCAAAAGATAATTATTTGCACTTTAGTTAGGATTTATTGGGCATTTCACATTTTGTTGAACTGTATTCTTGCCCAAGAACTTTGAAGAATCTCGATATCCCCCTTCACGGAGCTATACTTGCATGACTGAAAAAAATCTGCATACGGGTGTTGCATGCTGCAATACTCTGCTTGCCAGGTCCAGGAGCATTTCTCCATACACTTACATAAAAAAAATCTACACTACTCTTGTTGAATTCTAATCTGTCTTGGATAGTATTTTTCTCATACAACTGAAAATTTACAATGCAGCACTTTTCGTATTATTGTTTCCTTAAGATGAATCGCTTATGTTGTTATTATCCTCTGTTTTAAGCCGCTTTGCACAAAAGCACCTTGCAGATCAATAAATGTAATGCAATAAAATGTACCAAAAACATAATTTCATGCCTAGGTCTGTAAAATTAGTGAATAACACGTAAAAGAGAAAGTTCCCTCGTGGAGAATGCCAGGCCCATGTACAGCAGACTTTTGTTCTGAATCTCTCTTCTGCTAAGATCTAATTTGCAGGGTAGTCTCATGTAAATTCATGAGGGAAGAAGGTTAGCACTCTGGCCTCGGAATCCAGAGATACCAGTTAAAATCTCGACGGGACCTTCTGTGACTTTTGTGCCAAAAGGTGCAAAGGACCCAATCAGAAGGACTTTAGTAAATCTGCGAGTCTCCAAATCTACAGAAGTGAAAGAGTACCAACTCTGCTGGCCAGTTCTATCCTGTTCAAATTGTGATGACTAGGTCTGAGATGAGAGAACAGTTCCTAAAAGGTACACAAACTCATGGAGTATGCAGGCATCGATCCCGCTACCTCTCGCATGCTAAACGAGCGCTCTACCATTTGAGCTAATTCCCCTCCTGCTAGATGGGCAAACGTGCCTTTCTTTCATTTTTGTTGTTCCTCAGCTGTGCATCCCTGATTTACCAAAGCACTCTGGTTTGTTTCCTTTTGGAGTGGGCCATGGTTCCAATGGTCAGAAAGACAACGTCCAAGGAGTCTTGCAAGGTAGTGATCCTATATCATATGTGAGTTTTGTGGTCAAGTAAGTCAGCCCCCTTGAAGAATGTGACATGGTAAGTGTTTCCAAGGAAACTTCAGTACACATTACATTTGCCTTAAGAGAAAGCAATCGATGCAGGTGACTATGAGCGCTACATGAGAAATGGAACAAATGAAGCAAAATTGTCATTCGCAATTTTTTTAGGAGTTATTGGCGATAAATATTATTACATTTTATGCTTGCCAAAGTCTTTTGAGCATGTCTCTATTTCCACAATTAATGTAGATAAGAGAAGAACTTGTATGACTGAAAATAAGTGTACGTTGGCATGACATGCTGAGCATCAGATCTTAATGAGGTTTGTGTATAAGAGAGCAGACATTGCAAGGTGGCTTGAGGGGCTAGAGTTATGATTTTGGATTTGGGTGCAAAAGTGTCTCATGTTCAAATCCAAGAATTGCTTGTCCTTGCCCTTAGATCTTCAAACTTGATCCCATGGGGTACAAAGTTTTAATGTTAGCATTACAACCAAGCAAGCATTTTCTGTGAAAATGGGCAGTGACAAATCTAAGACAAGGCCGGTTAGCTCAGTTGGTTAGAGCGTGGTGCTAATAACGCCAAGGTCGTGGGTTCGATCCCCGTACGGGCCAGGTTGGCTTTTGATCTGAATCTCTCTAGAAAAGTTAGGAGAGCAATAGACAGATAAAAAAGATCCCCGCTTAAATACAGAATGCCCCATGGCCTGTTTCAAACTCCTTACCAAACAGCAATAATACTCACATTCTTTTCAGCAGTAAATGCAGATGGTGTAATTGTTAGCACTTTACATTTTGAATCCAACAAGCTGAGTTCAAATCCTGGTGGAACCTCCTTAGGATCTTGTGGCCAAAAACAGAGTTTGGCTGTTGAAATCCCAATGAAGAGGCCAAAAATTGGCCTTTTTCTTGCCATTTTCAACAAAACATGTTTTTCGTCCAAACCCAGGAGAGTGCAAGCTGTTAATATAGGTTCCATGGTGTAATGGTTAGCACTCTGGACTCTGAATCCAGTGATCCGAGTTCAAATCTCGGTGGGACCTTTGGTGCCCGTTTCACCAACACAGCACCAAATCAAGAGAATTTTTCAAAAGCAGTGATCCTCCAAATCTCCACAATGAAAGAGATCAACAGGAGAATGCACATCGACACCCTGTGTCAACAGTGAGTTTTGGGGTAAAGAACTTTAGCACCCATGAAGAATGTGACGTGCTATCTGTTCCCAAGTAAAATTCATTGCAAATTAAATTTGTTTCGAGAAAGAAAGAAATGAAGATGACTGAGCGCTACATAAGAAAAGGAACAAATCAAAAGATAATTATTTGCACTTTAGTTAGGATTTATTGGGTATTTCACATTTTGTTGAACTGTATTCTTGCCCAAGAACTTTGAAGAATCTCGATATCCCCCTTCACGGAGCTATACTTGCATGACTGAAAAAAATCTGCATACGGGTGTTGCATGCTGCAATACTCTGCTTGCCAGGTCCAGGAGCATTTCTCCATACACTTACATAAAAAAAATCTACACTACTCTTGTTGAATTCTAATCTGTCTTGGATAGTATTTTTCTCATACAACTGAAAATTTACAATGCAGCACTTTTCGTATTATTGTTTCCTTAAGATGAATCGCTTATGTTGTTATTATCCTCTGTTTTAAGCCGCTTTGCACAAAAGCACCTTGCAGATCAATAAATGTAATGCAATAAAATGTACCAAAAACATAATTTCATGCCTAGGTCTGTAAAATTAGTGAATAACACGTAAAAGAGAAAGTTCCCTCGTGGAGAATGCCAGGCCCATGTACAGCAGACTTTTGTTCTGAATCTCTCTTCTGCTAAGATCTAATTTGCAGGGTAGTCTCATGTAAATTCATGAGGGAAGAAGGTTAGCACTCTGGCCTCGGAATCCAGAGATACCAGTTAAAATCTCGACGGGACCTTCTGTGACTTTTGTGCCAAAAGGTGCAAAGGACCCAATCAGAAGGACTTTAGTAAATCTGCGAGTCTCCAAATCTACAGAAGTGAAAGAGTACCAACTCTGCTGGCCAGTTCTATCCTGTTCAAATTGTGATGACTAGGTCTGAGATGAGAGAACAGTTCCTAAAAGGTACACAAACTCATGGAGTATGCAGGCATCGATCCCGCTACCTCTCGCATGCTAAACGAGCGCTCTACCATTTGAGCTAATTCCCCTCCTGCTAGATGGGCAAACGTGCCTTTCTTTCATTTTTGTTGTTCCTCAGCTGTGCATCCCTGATTTACCAAAGCACTCTGGTTTGTTTCCTTTTGGAGTGGGCCATGGTTCCAATGGTCAGAAAGACAACGTCCAAGGAGTCTTGCAAGGTAGTGATCCTATATCATATGTGAGTTTTGTGGTCAAGTAAGTCAGCCCCCTTGAAGAATGTGACATGGTAAGTGTTTCCAAGGAAACTTCAGTACACATTACATTTGCCTTAAGAGAAAGCAATCGATGCAGGTGACTATGAGCGCTACATGAGAAATGGAACAAATGAAGCAAAATTGTCATTCGCAATTTTTTTAGGAGTTATTGGCGATAAATATTATTACATTTTATGCTTGCCAAAGTCTTTTGAGCATGTCTCTATTTCCACAATTAATGTAGATAAGAGAAGAACTTGTATGACTGAAAATAAGTGTACGTTGGCATGACATGCTGAGCATCAGATCTTAATGAGGTTTGTGTATAAGAGAGCAGACATTGCAAGGTGGCTTGAGGGGCTAGAGTTATGATTTTGGATTTGGGTGCAAAAGTGTCTCATGTTCAAATCCAAGAATTGCTTGTCCTTGCCCTTAGATCTTCAAACTTGATCCCATGGGGTACAAAGTTTTAATGTTAGCATTACAACCAAGCAAGCATTTTCTGTGAAAATGGGCAGTGACAAATCTAAGACAAGGCCGGTTAGCTCAGTTGGTTAGAGCGTGGTGCTAATAACGCCAAGGTCGTGGGTTCGATCCCCGTACGGGCCAGGTTGGCTTTTGATCTGAATCTCTCTAGAAAAGTTAGGAGAGCAATAGACAGATAAAAAAGATCCCCGCTTAAATACAGAATGCCCCATGGCCTGTTTCAAACTCCTTACCAAACAGCAATAATACTCACATTCTTTTCAGCAGTAAATGCAGATGGTGTAATTGTTAGCACTTTACATTTTGAATCCAACAAGCTGAGTTCAAATCCTGGTGGAACCTCCTTAGGATCTTGTGGCCAAAAACAGAGTTTGGCTGTTGAAATCCCAATGAAGAGGCCAAAAATTGGCCTTTTTCTTGCCATTTTCAACAAAACATGTTTTTCGTCCAAACCCAGGAGAGTGCAAGCTGTTAATATAGGTTCCATGGTGTAATGGTTAGCACTCTGGACTCTGAATCCAGTGATCCGAGTTCAAATCTCGGTGGGACCTTTGGTGCCCGTTTCACCAACACAGCACCAAATCAAGAGAATTTTTCAAAAGCAGTGATCCTCCAAATCTCCACAATGAAAGAGATCAACAGGAGAATGCACATCGACACCCTGTGTCAACAGTGAGTTTTGGGGTAAAGAACTTTAGCACCCATGAAGAATGTGACGTGCTATCTGTTCCCAAGTAAAATTCATTGCAAATTAAATTTGTTTCGAGAAAGAAAGAAATGAAGATGACTGAGCGCTACATAAGAAAAGGAACAAATCAAAAGATAATTATTTGCACTTTAGTTAGGATTTATTGGGTATTTCACATTTTGTTGAACTGTATTCTTGCCCAAGAACTTTGAAGAATCTCGATATCCCCCTTCACGGAGCTATACTTGCATGACTGAAAAAAATCTGCATACGGGTGTTGCATGCTGCAATACTCTGCTTGCCAGGTCCAGGAGCATTTCTCCATACTCTTACATAAAAAAATCTACACTACTCTTGTTGAATTCTAATCTGTCTTGGATAGTATTTTTCTCATACAACTGAAAATTTAGAATGCAGCACTTTTCGTATTATTGTTTCCTTAAGATGAATCGCTTATGTTGTTATTATCCTCTGTTTTAAGCCGCTTTGCACAAAAGCACCTTGCAGATCAATAAATGTAATGCAATAAAATGTACCAAAAACATAATTTCATGCCTAGGTCTTTAAAATTAGTGAATAACACGTAAAAGAGAAAGTTCCCTCGTGGAGAATGCCAGGCTCATGTACAGCAGACTTTTGTTCTGAATCTCTCTTCTGCTAAGATCTAATTTGCAGGGTAGTCTCATGTAAATCCATGAGGGAAGAAGGTTAGCACTCTGGCCTCTGAATCCAGAGATACCAGTTAAAATCTCGACGGGACCTTCTGTGACTTTTGTGCCAAAAGGTGCAAAGGACCCAATCAGAAGGACTTTAGTAAATCTGCGAGTCTCCAAATCTACAGAAGTGAAAGAGTACCAACTCTGCTGGCCAGTTCTATCCTGTTCAAATTGTGATGACCAGGTCTGAGATGAGAGAACAGTTCCTAAAAGGTACACATACTCATGGAGAATGCAGGCATCGATCCCGCTACCTCTTGCATGCTAAGCGAGCACTCTACCATTTGAGCTAATTCCACTCCTGCTAGATGGGCAAATGTGCCTTTCTTTCATTTTTGTTGTTCCTCAGCTGTGCATCCCTGATTTACCAAAGCACTCTGGTTTGTTTCCTTTTGGAGTGGGCCATGGTTCCAATGGTCAGAAAGACAACGTCCAAGGAGTCTTGCAAGGTAGTGATCCTATATCATATATGAGTTTTGTGGTCAAGTAAGTCAGCCCCCTTGAAGAATGTGACATGGTAAGTGTTTCCAAGGAAACTTCAGTACACATTACATTTTCCTTAAGAGAAAGCAATCGATGCAGGTGACTATGAACGCTACATGAGAAATGGAACAAATGAAGCAAAATTGTCATTCGCAATTTTTTTAGGAGTTATTGGCGATAAATATTATTACATTTTATGCTTGCCAAAGTCTTTTGAGCATGTCTCTATTTCCACAATTAATGTAGATAAGAGAAGAACTTGTATGACTGAAAATAAGTGTACGTTGGCATGACATGCTGAGCATCAGATCTTAATGAGGTTTGTGTATAAGAGAGCAGACATTGCAAGGTGGCTTGAGGGGCTAGAGTTATGATTTTGGATTTGGGTGCAAAAGTGTCTCATGTTCAAATCCAAGAATTGCTTGTCCTTGCCCTTAGATCTTCAAACTTGATCCCAAGGGGTGCAAAGTTTTAATGTCAGCATTACAACCAAGCAAGCATTTTCTGTGAAAATGGGCAGTGACAAAACTAAGACAAGGCCGGTTAGCTCAGTTGGTTAGAGCGTGGTGCTAATAACACCAAGGTCGTGGGTTCAATCCCCGTACGGGCCAGGTTGGCTTTTGATCTGAATCTCTCTAGAAAAGTAAGGAGAGCAATAGACAGATAAAAAAGATACCCGCTTAGATACAGACTGCCCCATGGCCTGTTTCAAACTCCTTACCAAACAGCAATAATACTCACACATTCTTTTCAGCAGTAAATGCAGATGGTGTAATTGTTAGCACTTTACATTTTGAATCCAACAAGCTGAGTTCAAATCCTGGTGGAACCTCCTTAGGATCTTGTGGCCAAAAACAGAGTTTGGCTGTTGAAATCCCAATGAAGAGGCCAAAAATTGGCCTTTTTCTTGCCATTTTCAACAAAACATGTTTTTCGTCCAAACCCAGGAGAGTGCAAGCTGTTAATGTAGGTTCCATGGTGTAATGGTTAGCACTCTGGACTCTGAATCCAGTGATCCGAGTTCAAATCTCGGTGGGACCTTTGGTGCCCGTTTCACCAACACAGCACCAAATCAAGAGAATTTTTCAAAAGCAGTGATCCTCCAAATCTCCAGAATGAAAGAGATCAACAGGAGAATGCACATCGACACCCTGTGTCAACAGTGAGTTTTGTGGTAAAGAACTTTAGCACCCATGAAGAATGTGACGTGCTATCTGTTCCCAAGTAAAATTCATTGCAAATTAAATTTGTTTCGAGAAAGAAAGAAATTAAGATGACTGAGCGTTACATAAGAAAAGGAACAAATCAAAAGATAATTATTTGCACTTTAGTTAGGATTTATTGGGCATTTCACATTTTGTTGAACTGTATTCTTGCCCAAGAACTTTGAAGAATCTCGATATCCCCCTTCACGGAGCTATACTTGCATGACTGAAAAAAATCTGCATACGGGTGTTGCATGCTGCAATACTCTGCTTGCCAGGTCCAGGAGCATTTCTCCATACACTTACATAAAAAAAATCTACACTACTCTTGTTGAATTCTAATCTGTCTTGGATAGTATTTTTCTCATACAACTGAAAATTTACAATGCAGCACTTTTCGTATTATTGTTTCCTTAAGATGAATCGCTTATGTTGTTATTATCCTCTGTTTTAAGCCGCTTTGCACAAAAGCACCTTGCAGATCAATAAATGTAATGCAATAAAATGTACCAAAAACATAATGTCATGCCTAGGTCTGTAAAATTAGTGAATAACACGTAAAAGAGAAAGTTCCCTTGTGGAGAATGCCAGGCCCATGTACAGCAGACTTTTGTTCTGAATCTCTCTTCTGCTAAGATCTAATTTGCAGGGTAGTCTCATGTAAATCCATGAGGGAAGAAGGTTAGCACTCTGGCCTCTGAATCCAGAGATACCAGTTAAAATCTCGACGGGACATTCTGTGACTTTTGTGCCAAAAGGTGCAAAGGACCCAATCAGAAGGACTTTAGTAAATCTGCGAGTCTCCAAATCTACAGAAGTGAAAGATACCAACTCTGCTGGCCAGTTCTATCATGATCAAATTGTGATGACCATGTCTGAGATGAGAGAACAGTTCCTACAAGGTACACATACTCATGGAGAATGCGGGCATCGATCCCACTACCTCTCGCATGCTAAGCAAGCGCTCTACTATTTGAGCTAATTCCCCTCCTGCTAGATGGGCAAACGTGCCTTTCTTTCATTTTTGTTGTTCCTCAGCTGTGCATCCCTGATTTACCAAAGCACTCTGGTTTGTTTCCTTTTGGAGTGGGCCATGGTTCCAATGGTCAGAAAGACAACGTCTAAGGAGTCTTGCAAGGTAGTGATCCTATATCATATGTGAGTTTTGTGGTCAAGTAAGTCAGCGCCCTTGAAGAATGTGACATGGTAAGTGTTTCCAAGGAAACTTCAGTACACATTACATTTGCCTTAAGAGAAAGCAATCGATGCAGGTGACTATGAGCGCTACATGAGAAATGGAACAAATGAAGCAAAATTGTCATTCGCAATTTTTTTAGGAGTTATTGGCGATAAATATTATTACATTTTATACTTGCCAAAGTCTTTTGAGGATGTTTCTATTTCCACAATTAATGTAGATAAGAGAAGAACTTGTATGACTGAAAATAAGTGTACGTTGGCATGACATGCTGAGCATCAGATCTTAATGAGGTTTGTGTAGACCTTTCATAAGAGAGCAGACATTGCAAGGTGGCTTGAGGGGCTAGAGTTATGATTTTGGATTTGGGTGCAAAAGTGTCTCATGTTCAAATCCAAGAATTGCTTGTCCTTGCCCTTAGATCTTCAAACTTGATCCCATGGGGTGCAAAGTTTTAATGTCAGCATTACAACCAAGCAAGCATTTTCTGTGAAAATGGGCAGTGACAAAACTAGGACAAGGCCGGTTAGCTCAGTTGGTTAGAGCGTGGTGCTAATAACGCCAAGGTAGCGGGTTCGATCCCCGTACGGCTAGGTTGGCTTTTGATCTGAATCTCTCTAGAAAAGTTAGGAGAGCAATAGACAGATAAAAAAGATCCCCGCTTAGATACAGACTGCCCCATGGCCTGTTTCAAACTCCTTACCAAACAGCAATAATACTCACCAATTCTTTACAGCAGTAAATGCAGATGGTGTAATTGTTAGCACTTTACATTTTGAATCCAACAAGCTGAGTTCAAATCCTGGTGGAACCTCCTTAGGATCTTGTGGCCAAAAACAGAGTTTGGCTGTTGAAATCCCAATCAAGAGGCCAAAAATTGGCCTTTTTCTTGCCATTTTCAACAAAACATGTTTTTCGTCCAAACCCAGGAGAGTGCAAGTTGTTAATGTAGGTTCCATGGTGTAATGGTTAGCACTCTGGACTCTGAATCCAGTGATCCGAGTTCAAATCTCGGTGGGACCTTTGGTTCCCATTTCACCGACACAGCAACAAATCAAGAGATTTTTTCAAAAGCAGTGATCGTCCAAATCTCCACAATGAAAGAGATCAACAGGAGAATGCAGATCGACACCCTGTGTCAACAGTGTGTTTTGTGGTAAAGAACTTTAGCACCCATGAAGAATGTGACGTGCTATCTGTTCCTAAGTAAAATTCATTGCCAATTAAATTTGTTTCGAGAAAGAAAGAAATGAAGATGACTGAGCGCTACATAAGAAAAGGAACAAATCAAAAGATAATTATTTGCACTTTAGTTAGGATTTATTGGGTATTTCACATGTTGTTGAACTGTATTCTTGCCCAAGAACTTTGAAGAATGTCGATATCCCCCTTCACGGAGCTATACTTGCATGACTGAAAAAAATCTGCACAGGGGTGTTGCATGCTGCAATACTCTGCTTGCCAGATCCAGGAGCATTTCTCCATACACTTACATAAAAAAAATCTACACTACTCTTGTTGAATTCTAATCTGTCTTGGATAGTATTTTTCTCATACAACTGAAAATTTGCAATGCAGCACTTTTCGTATTATTGTTTCCTTAAGATGAATCGCTTATGTTGTTATTATCCTCTGTTTTAAGCCGCTTTGCACAAAAGCACCTTGCAGATCAATAAATGTAATGCAATAAAATGTATCAAAAACATAATTTGATGCCTAGGTCAGTAAAATTAGTGAATAACACAAAAAAGAGAAAGTTCCCTCGTGGAGAATGCCAGGCCCATGTACAGCAGACTTTTGTTCTGAATCTCTCTTCTGCTAAGATCTAATTTGCAGGGTAGTCTCATGTAAATCCATGAGGGAAGAAGGTTAGCACTCTGGCCTCTGAATCCTGAGATACCAGTTAAAATCTCGACGGGACCTTCTGTGACTTTTGTGCCAAAAGGTGCGAAGGACCCAATCAGAAGGACTTTAGTAAATCTGCGAGTCTCCAAATCTACAGAAGTGAAAGATACCAACTCTGCTGGCCAGTTCTATCATGATCAAATTGTGATGACCAGGTCTGAGATGAGAGAACAGTTCCTACAAGGTACACATACTCATGGAGAATGCGGGCATCGATCCCACTACCTCTCGCATGCTAAGCAAGCGCTTTACTATTTGAGCGAATTCCCCTCCTGCTAGATGGGCAAACGTGCCTTTCTTTCATTTTTGTTGTTCCTCAGCTGTGCATCCCTGATTTACCAAAGCACTCTGGTTTGTTTCCTTTTGGAGTGGGCCATGGTTCCAATGGTCAGAAAGACAACGTCTAAGGAGTCTTGCAAGGTAGTGATCCTATATCATATGTGAGTTTTGTGGTCAAGTAAGTCAGCGCCCTTGAAGAATGTGACATGGTAAGTGTTTCCAAGGAAACTTCAGTACACATTACATTTGCCTTAAGAGAAAGCAATCGATGCAGGTGACTATGAGCGCTACATGAGAAATGGAACAAATGAAGCAAAATTGTCATTCGCAATTTTTTTAGGAGTTATTGGCGATAAATATTATTACATTTTATACTTGCCAAAGTCTTTTGAGGATGTTTCTATTTCCACAATTAATGTAGATAAGAGAAGAACTTGTATGACTGAAAATAAGTGTACGTTGGCATGACATGCTGAGCATCAGATCTTAATGAGGTTTGTGTAGACCTTTCATAAGAGAGCAGACATTGCAAGGTGGCTTGAGGGGCTAGAGTTATGATTTTGGATTTGGGTGCAAAAGTGTCTCATGTTCAAATCCAAGAATTGCTTGTCATTGCCCTTAGATCTTCAAACTTGATCCCATGGGGTGCAAAGTTTTAATGTCAGCATTACAACCAAGCAAGCATTTTCTGTGAAAATGGGCAGTGACAAAACTAAGACAAGGCCGGTTAGCTCAGTTGGTTAGAGCGTGGTGCTAATAACGCCAAGGTCGCGGGTTCGATCCCCGTACTGGCCAGGTTGGCTTTTGATCTGAATCTCTCTAGAAAAGTTAGGAGAGCAATAGACAGATAAAAAAGATCCCCGCTTAGATACAGACTGCCCCATGGCCTGTTTCAAACTCCTTACCAAACAGCAATAATACTCACATTCTTTTCAGCAGTAAATGCAGATGGTGTAATTGTTAGCACTTTACATTTTGAATCCAACAAGCTGAGTTCAAATCCTGGTGGAACCTCCTTAGGATCTTGTGGCCAAAAACAGAGTTTGGCTGTTGAAATCCCAATGAAGAGGCCAAAAATTGGCCTTTTTCTTGCCATTTTCAACAAAACATGTTTTTCGTCCAAACCCAGGAGAGTGCAAGCTGTTAATGTAGGTTCCATGGTGTAATGGTTAGCACTCTGGACTCTGAATCCAGTGATCCGAGTTCAAATCTCGGTGGGACCTTTGGTGCCCGTTTCACCAACACAGCACCAAATCAAGAGAATTTTTCAAAAGCAGTGATCCTCCAAATATCCAGAGTGAAAGAGATCAACAGGAGAATGCACATCGACACCCTGTGTCAACAGTGAGTTTTGTGGTAAAGAACTTTAGCACCCATGAAGAATGTGACGTGCTATCTGTTCCCAAGTAAAATTCATTGCAAATTAAATTTGTTTCGAGAAAGAAAGAAATTAAGATGACTGAGCGTTACATAAGAAAAGGAACAAATCAAAAGATAATTATTTGCACTTTAGTTAGGATTTATTGGGCATTTCACATTTTGTTGAACTGTATTCTTGCCCAAGAACTTTGAAGAATCTCGATATCCCCCTTCACGGAGCTATACTTGCATGACTGAAAAAAATCTGCATACGGGTGTTGCATGCTGCAATACTCTGCTTGCCAGGTCCAGGAGCATTTCTCCATACACTTACATAAAAAAAATCTACACTACTCTTGTTGAATTCTAATCTGTCTTGGATAGTATTTTTCTCATACAACTGAAAATTTACAATGCAGCACTTTTCGTATTATTGTTTCCTTAAGATGAATCGCTTATGTTGTTATTATCCTCTGTTTTAAGCCGCTTTGCACAAAAGCACCTTGCAGATCAATAAATGTAATGCAATAAAATGTACCAAAAACATAATTTCATGCCTAGGTCTGTAAAATTAGTGAATAACACGTAAAAGAGAAAGTTCCCTCGTGGAGAATGCCAGGCCCATGTACAGCAGACTTTTGTTCTGAATCTCTCTTCTGCTAAGATCTAATTTGCAGGGTAGTTTCATGTAAATCCATGAGGGAAGAAGGTTAGCACTCTGGCCTCTGAATCCAGAGATACCAGTTAAAATCTCGACGGGACCTTCTGTGACTTTTGTGCCAAAAGGTGCAAAGGACCCAATCAGAAGGACTTTAGTAAATCTGCGAGTCTCCAAATCTACAGAAGTGAAAGAGTACCAACTCTGCTGGCCAGTTCTATCCTGTTCAAATTGTGATGACCAGGTCTGAGATGAGAGAACAGTTCCTAAAAGGTACACATACTCATGGAGAATGCAGGCATCGATCCCGCTACCTCTTGCATGCTAAGCGAGCACTCTACCATTTGAGCTAATTCCCCTCCTGCTAGATGGGCAAATGTGCCTTTCTTTCATTTTTGTTGTTCCTCAGCTGTGCATCCCTGATTTACCAAAGCACTCTGGTTTGTTTCCTTTTGGAGTGGGCCATGGTTCCAATGGTCAGAAAGACAACGTCCAAGGAGTCTTGCAAGGTAGTGATCCTATATCATATATGAGTTTTGTGGTCAAGTAAGTCAGCCCCCTTGAAGAATGTGACATGGTAAGTGTTTCCAAGGAAACTTCAGTACACATTACATTTTCCTTAAGAGAAAGCAATCGATGCAGGTGACTATGAACGCTACATGAGAAATGGAACAAATGAAGCAAAATTGTCATTCGCAATTTTTTTAGGAGTTATTGGCGATAAATATTATTACATTTTATGCTTGCCAAAGTCTTTTGAGCATGTCTCTATTTCCACAATTAATGTAGATAAGAGAAGAACTTGTATGACTGAAAATAAGTGTACGTTGGCATGACATGCTGAGCATCAGATCTTAATGAGGTTTGTGTATAAGAGAGCAGACATTGCAAGGTGGCTTGAGGGGCTAGAGTTATGATTTTGGATTTGGGTGCAAAAGTGTCTCATGTTCAAATCCAAGAATTGCTTGTCCTTGCCCTTAGATCTTCAAACTTGATCCCAAGGGGTGCAAAGTTTTAATGTCAGCATTACAACCAAGCAAGCATTTTCTGTGAAAATGGGCAGTGACAAAACTAAGACAAGGTCGGTTAGCTCAGTTGGTTAGAGCGTGGTGCTAATAACACCAAGGTCGTGGGTTCAATCCCCGTACGTGCCAGGTTGGCTTTTGATCTGAATCTCTCTAGAAAAGTAAGGAGAGCAATAGACAGATAAAAAAGATCCCCGCTTAGATACAGACTGCCCCATGGCCTGTTTCAAACTCCTTACCAAACAGCAATAATACTCACACATTCTTTTCAGCAGTAAATGCAGATGGTGTAATTGTTAGCACTTTACATTTTGAATCCAACAAGCTGAGTTCAAATCCTGGTGGAACCTCCTTAGGATCTTGTGGCCAAAAACAGAGTTTGGCTGTTGAAATCCCAATGAAGAGGCCAAAAATTGGCCTTTTTCTTGCCATTTTCAACAAAACATGTTTTTCGTCCAAACCCAGGAGAGTGCAAGCTGTTAATGTAGGTTCCATGGTGTAATGGTTAGCACTCTGGACTCTGAATCCAGTGATCCGAGTTCAAATCTCGGTGGGACCTTTGGTGCCCGTTTTACCAACACAGCACCAAATCAAGAGAATTTTTCAAAAGCAGTGATCCTCCAAATCTCCAGAATGAAAGAGATCAACAGGAGAATGCAGATCGACACCCTTTGTCAAGAGTGAGTTTTGTGGTAAAGAAGTTTAGCACCCATGAGGAATGTGACGTGCTATCTGTTCCCAAGTAAAATTCATTGCAAAATAAATTTGTGTTTCGAGAAAGAAAGAAATGAAGATGACTGAGCGCTACATAAGAAAAGGAACAAATCAAAATATAATTATTTGCACTTTAGTTAGGATTTATTGGGTATTTCACATGTTGTTGAACTGTATTCTTGCCCAAGAACTTTGAAGAATCTCGATATCCCCCTTCACGGAGCTATACTTGCATGACTGAAAAAAATCTGCATACGGGTGTTGCATGCTGCAATACTCTGCTTGCCAGGTCCAGGAGCATTTCTCCATACACTTACATAAAAAAAATCTACACTACTCTTGTTGAATTCTAATCTGTCTTGGATAGTATTTTTCTCATACAACTGAAAATTTACAATGCAGCACTTTTCATATTATTGTTTCCTTAAGATGAATCGCTTATGTTGTTATTATCCTCTGTTTTAAGCCGCTTTGCACAAAAGCACCTTGCAGATCAATAAATGTAATGCAATAAAATGTACCAAAAACATAATGTCATGCCTAGGTCTGTAAAATTAGTGAATAATACGTAAAAGAGAAAGTTCCCTTGTGGAGAATGCCAGGCCCATGTACAGCAGACTTTTGTTCTGAATCTCTCTTCTGCTAAGATCTAATTTGCAGGGTAGTCTCATGTAAATCCATGAGGGAAGAAGGTTAGCACTCTGGCCTCTGAATCCAGAGATACCAGTTAAAATCTCGACGGGACATTCTGTGACTTTTGTGCCAAAAGGTGCAAAGGACCCAATCAGAAGGACTTTAGTAAATCTGCGAGTCTCCAAATCTACAGAAGTGAAAGATACCAACTCTGCTGGCCAGTTCTATCATGATCAAATTGTGATGACCAGGTCTGAGATGAGAGAACAGTTCCTACAAGGTACACATACTCATGGAGAATGCGGGCATCGATCCCACTACCTCTCGCATGCTAAGCAAGCGCTTTACTATTTGAGCTAATTCCCCTCCTGCTAGATGGGCAAACGTGCCTTTCTTTCATTTTTGTTGTTCCTCAGCTGTGCATCCCTGATTTACCAAAGCACTCTGGTTTGTTTCCTTTTGGAGTGGGCCATGGTTCCAATGGTCAGAAAGACAACGTCTAAGGAGTCTTGCAAGGTAGTGATCCTATATCATATGTGAGTTTTGTGGTCAAGTAAGTCAGCGCCCTTGAAGAATGTGACATGGTAAGTGTTTCCAAGGAAACTTCAGTACACATTACATTTGCCTTAAGAGAAAGCAATCGATGCAGGTGACTATGAGCGCTACATGAGAAATGGAACAAATGAAGCAAAATTGTCATTCGCAATTTTTTTAGGAGTTATTGGCGATAAATATTATTACATTTTATACTTGCCAAAGTCTTTTGAGGATGTTTCTATTTCCACAATTAATGTAGATAAGAGAAGAACTTGTATGACTGAAAATAAGTGTACGTTGGCATGACATGCTGAGCATCAGATCTTAATGAGGTTTGTGTATAAGAGAGCAGACATTGCAAGGTGGCTTGAGGGGCTAGAGTTATGATTTTGGATTTGGGTGCAAAAGTGTCTCATGTTCAAATCCAAGAATTGCTTGTCCTTGCCCTTAGATCTTCAAACTTGATCCCAAGGGGTGCAAAGTTTTAATGTCAGCATTACAACCAAGCAAGCATTTTCTGTGAAAATGGGCAGTGACAAAACTAAGACAAGGCCGGTTAGCTCAGTTGGTTAGAGCGTGGTGCTAATAACACCAAGGTCGTGGGTTCAATCCCCGTACGGGCCAGGTTGGCTTTTGATCTGAATCTCTCTAGAAAAGTAAGGAGAGCAATAGACAGATAAAAAAGATCCCCGCTTAAATACAGACTGCCCCATGGCCTGTTTCAAACTCCTTACCAAACAGCAATAATACTCACACATTCTTTTCAGCAGTAAATGCAGATGGTGTAATTGTTAGCACTTTACATTTTGAATCCAACAAGCTGAGTTCAAATCCTGGTGGAACCTCCTTAGGATCTTGTGGCCAAAAACAGAGTTTGGCTGTTGAAATCCCAATGAAGAGGCCAAAAACTGGCCTTTTTCTTGCCATTTTCAACAAAACATGTTTTTCGTCCAAACCCAGGAGAGTGCAAGCTGTTAATGTAGGTTCAATGGTGTAATGGTTAGCACTCTGGACTCTGAATCCAGTGATCCGAGTTCAAATCTCGGTGGGACCTTTGGTGCCTGTTTCACCAACACAGCACCAAATCAAGAGAATTTTTCAAAAGCAGTGATCCTCCAAATCTCCAGAATGAAAGAGATCAACAGGAGAATGCACATCGACACCCTGTGTCAACAGTGAGTTTTGTGGTAAAGAACTTTAGCACCCATGAAGAATGTGACGTGCTATCTGTTCCCAAGTAAAATTCATTGCAAATTAAATTTGTTTCGAGAAAGAAAGAAATGAAGATGACTGAGCGCTACATAAGAAAAGGAACAAATCAAAAGATAATTATTTGCACTTTAGTTAGGATTTATTGGGCATTTCACATTTTGTTGAACTGTATTCTTGCCCAAGAACTTTGAAGAATCTCGATATCCCCCTTCACGGAGCTATACTTGCATGACTGAAAAAAATCTGCATACGGGTGTTGCATGCTGCAATACTCTGCTTGCCAGGTCCAGGAGCATTTCTCCATACTCTTACATAAAAAAAATCTACACTACTCTTGTTGAATTCTAATCTGTCTTGGATAGTATTTTTCTCATACAACTGAAAATTTACAATGCAGCACTTTTCGTATTATTGTTTCCTTAAGATGAATCGCTTATGTTGTTATTATCCTCTGTTTTAAGCCGCTTTGCACAAAAGCACCTTGCAGATCAATAAATGTAATGCAATAAAATGTACCAAAAACATAATTTCATGCCTAGGTCTTTAAAATTAGTGAATAACACGTAAAAGAGAAAGTTCCCTCGTGGAGAATGCCAGGCCCATGTACAGCAGACCTTTGTTCTGAATCTCTCTTCTGCTAAGATCTAATTTGCAGGGTAGTCTCATGTAAATCCATGAGGGAAGAAGGTTAGCACTCTGGCCTCTGAATCCAGAGATACCAGTTAAAATCTCGACGGGACCTTCTGTGACTTTTGTGCCAAAAGGTGCAAAGGACCCAATCAGAAGGACTTTAGTAAATCTGCGAGTCTCCAAATCTACAGAAGTGAAAGAGTACCAACTCTGCTGGCCAGTTCTATCCTGTTCAAATTGTGATGACCAGGTCTGAGATGAGAGAACAGTTCCTAAAAGGTACACATACTCATGGAGAATGCAGGCATCGATCCCGCTACCTCTTGCATGCTAAGCGAGCACTCTACCATTTGAGCTAATTCCCCTCCTGCTAGATGGGCAAATGTGCCTTTCTTTCATTTTTGTTGTTCCTCAGCTGTGCATCCCTGATTTACCAAAGCACTCTGGTTTGTTTCCTTTTGGAGTGGGCCATGGTTCCAATGGTCAGAAAGACAACGTCCAAGGAGTCTTGCAAGGTAGTGATCCTATATCATATATGAGTTTTGTGGTCAAGTAAGTCAGCCCCCTTGAAGAATGTGACATGGTAAGTGTTTCCAAGGAAACTTCAGTACACATTACATTTTCCTTAAGAGAAAGCAATCGATGCAGGTGACTATGAACGCTACATGAGAAATGGAACAAATGAAGCAAAATTGTCATTCGCAATTTTTTTAGGAGTTATTGGCGATAAATATTATTACATTTTATGCTTGCCAAAGTCTTTTGAGCATGTCTCTATTTCCACAATTAATGTAGATAAGAGAAGAACTTGTATGACTGAAAATAAGTGTACGTTGGCATGACATGCTGAGCATCAGATCTTAATGAGGTTTGTGTATAAGAGAGCAGACATTGCAAGGTGGCTTGAGGGGCTAGAGTTATGATTTTGGATTTGGGTGCAAAAGTGTCTCATGTTCAAATCCAAGAATTGCTTGTCCTTGCCCTTAGATCTTCAAACTTGATCCCAAGGGGTGCAAAGTTTTAATGTCAGCATTACAACCAAGCAAGCATTTTCTGTGAAAATGGGCAGTGACAAAACTAAGACAAGGCCGGTTAGCTCAGTTGGTTAGAGCGTGGTGCTAATTACACCAAGGTCGTGGGTTCAATCCCCGTACGGGCCAGGTTGGCTTTTGATCTGAATCTCTCTAGAAAAGTAAGGAGAGCAATAGACAGATAAAAAAGATCCCCGCTTAGATACAGACTGCCCCATGGCCTGTTTCAAACTCCTTACCAAACAGCAATAATACTCACACATTCTTTTCAGCAGTAAATGCAGATGGTGTAATTGTTAGCACTTTACATTTTGAATCCAACAAGCTGAGTTCAAATCCTGGTGGAACCTCCTTAGGATCTTGTGGCCAAAAACAGAGTTTGGCTGTTGAAATCCCAATGAAATCCCAATTTCTTGCCATTTTCAACAAAACATGTTTTTCATCCAAACCCAGGAGAGTGCAAGTTGTTAATGTAGGTTCCATGGTGTAATGGTTAGCTCTCTGGACTCTGAATCCAGTGATCCGAGTTCAAATCTCGGTGGGACCTTTGGTGCCCATTTCACCGACACAGCACCAAATCAAAAGAATTTTTCAAAAGCAGTGATCCTCCAAATCTCCAGAATGAAAGAGATCAACAGGAGAATGCACATCGACACCCTGTGTCAACAGTGAGTTTTGTGCTAAAGAAGTTTAGCACCCATGAAGAATTTGACGTGCTATCTGTTCCCAAGTAAAATTCATTGCAAATTAAATTTGTGTTTCGAGCAAGAAAGAAATGAAGATGACTGAGCGCTACATAAGAAAAGGAACAAATCAAAAGATAATTATTTGCACTTTAGTTAGGATTTATTGGGTATTTCACATGTTGTTGAACTGTATTCTTGCCCAAGAACTTTGAAGAATCTCGATATCCCCCTTCACGGAGCTATACTTGCATGACTGAAAAAAATCTGCATACGGGTGTTGCATGCTGCAATACTCTGCTTGCCAGGTCCAGGAGCATTTCTCCATACACTTACATAAAAAAATCTACACTACTCTTGTTGAATTCTAATCTGTCTTGGATAGTATTTTTCTCATACAACTGAAAATTTACAATGCAGCACTTTTCGTATTATTGTTTCCTTAAGATGAATCGCTTATGTTGTTATTATCCTCTGTTTTAAGCCGCTTTGCACAAAAGCACCTTGCAGATCAATAAATGTAATGCAATAAAATGTACCAAAAACATAATTTCATGCCTAGGTCTTTAAAATTAGTGAATAACACGTAAAAGAGAAAGTTCCCTCGTGGAGAATGCCAGGCCCATGTACAGCAGACTTTTGTTCTGAATCTCTCTTCTGCTAAGATCTAATTTGCAGGGTAGTCTCATGTAAATCCATGAGGGAAGAAGGTTAGCACTCTGGCCTCTGAATCCAGAGATACCAGTTAAAATCTCGACGGGACCTTCTGTGACTTTTGTGCCAAAAGGTGCAAAGGACCCAATCAGAAGGACTTTAGTAAATCTGCGAGTCTCCAAATCTACAGAAGTGAAAGAGTACCAACTCTGCTGGCCAGTTCTATCCTGTTCAAATTGTGATGACCAGGTCTGAGATGAGAGAACAGTTCCTAAAAGGAACACATACTCATGGAGAATGCGGGCATCGATCCCACTACCTCTCGCATGCTAAGCAAGCGCTCTACCATTTGAGCTAATTCCCCTCCTGCTAGACGGGAAAACATGCCTTTCTTTCATTTTTGTTGTTCCTCAGCTGTGCATCCCTGATTTAGCAAAGCACTCTGGTTTGTTTCCTTTTGGAGTGGGCCATGGTTCCAATGGTCAGAAAGACAACATCCAAGGAGTCTTGCAAGGTAGTGATCCTATATCATATATCATACGTGAGTTTGAAAGCAATCGATGCAGGTGACTATGAACGCTACATGAGAAATGGAACAAATGAAGCAAAATTGTCATTCGCAATTTTTTTAGGAGTTATTGGCGATAAATATTATTACATTTTATGCTTGCCAAAGTCTTTTGAGCATGTCTCTATTTCCACAATTAATGTAGATAAGAGAAGAACTTGTATGACTGAAAATAAGTGTACGTTGGCATGACATGCTGAGCATCAGATCTTAATGAGGTTTGTGTATAAGAGAGCAGACATTGCAAGGTGGCTTGAGGGGCTAGAGTTATGATTTTGGATTTGGGTGCAAAAGTGTCTCATGTTCAAATCCAAGAATTGCTTGTCCTTGCCCTTAGATCTTCAAACTTGACCCCATGGGGTGCAAAGTTTTAATGTTAGCATTACAACCAAGCAAGCATTTTCTGTGAAAATGGGCAGTGACAAATCTAAGACAAGGCCGGTTAGCTCAGTTGGTTAGAGCGTGGTGCTAATAACGCCAAGGTCGCGGGTTCGATCCCTGTACGGGCGAGGTTGGCTTTTGATCTGAATCTCTCTAGAAAAGTTAGGAGAGCAATAGACAGATAAAAAAGATCCCAGCTTTAATACAGACTGCCCCATGGCCTGTTTCAAACTCCTTACCAAACAGCAATAATACTCACACATTCTTTTCAGCAGTAAATGCAGATGGTGTAATTGTTAGCACTTTACATTTTGAATCCAACAAGCTGAGTTCAAATCCTGGTGGAACCTCCTGAGGATCTTGTGGCCAAAAACAGAGTTTGGCTGTTGAAATCCCAATGAAGAGGCCAAAAATTGGCCTTTTTCTTGCCATTTTCAACAAAACATGTTTTTCGTCCAAACCCAGGAGAGTGCAAGCTGTTAATGTAGTTTCCATGGTGTAATGGTTAGCACTCTGGACTCTGAATCCAGTGATCCGAGTTCAAATCTCGGTGGGACCTTTGGTGCCCGTTTCACCAACACAGCACCGAATCAAGAGAATTTTTCAAAAGCAGTGATCCTCCAAATCTCCAGAATGAAAGAGATCAACAGGAGAATGCAGATCGACACCCTGTATCAACAGTGAGTTTTGTGGTAAAGAACTTTAGCACCCATGAAGAATGTGACGTGCTATCTGTTCCCAAGTAAAATTCATTGCAAATTAAATTTGTTTCGAGAAAGAAAGAAATGAAGATGACTGAGCGCTACATAAGAAAAGGAACAAATCAAAAGATAATTATTTGCACTTTAGTTAGGATTTATTGGGTATTTCACATTTTGTTGAACTGTATTCTTGCCCAAGAACTTTGAAGAATCTCGATATCCCCCTTCACGGAGCTATACTTGCATGACTGAAAAAAATCTGCATACGGGTGTTGCATGCTGCAATACTCTGCTTGCCAGGTCCAGGAGCATTTCTCCATACTCTTACATAAAAAAAATCTACACTACTCTTGTTGAATTCTAATCTGTCTTGGATAGTATTTTTCTCATACAACTGAAAATTTAGAATGCAGCACCATTCGTATTATTGTTTCCTTAAGATGAATCGCTTATGTTGTTATTATCCTCTGTTTTAAGCCGCTTTGCACAAAAGCACCTTGCAGATCAATAAATGTAATGCAATAAAATGTACCAAAAACATAATTTCATGCCTAGGTCTTTAAAATTAGTGAATAACACGTAAAAGAGAAAGTTCCCTCGTGGAGAATGCCAGGCCCATGTACAGCAGACTTTTGTTCTGAATCTCTCTTCTGCTAAGATCTAATTTGCAGGGTAGTCTCATGTAAATCCATGAGGGAAGAAGGTTAGCACTCTGGCCACTGAATCCAGAGATACCAGTTAAAATCTCGACGGGACCTTCTGTGACTTTTGTGCCAAAAGGTGCAAAGGACCCAATCAGAAGGACTTTAGTAAATCTGCGAGTCTCCAAATCTACAGAAGTGAAAGAGTACCAACTCTGCTGGCCAGTTCTATCCTGTTCAAATTGTGATGACCAGGTCTGAGATGAGAGAACAGTTCCTAAAAGGTACACATACTCATGGAGAATGCAGGCATCGATCCCGCTACCTCTTGCATGCTAAGCGAGCACTCTACCATTTGAGCTAATTCCCCTCCTGCTAGATGGGCAAATGTGCCTTTCTTTCATTTTTGTTGTTCCTCAGCTGTGCATCCCTGATTTACCAAAGCACTCTGGTTTGTTTCCTTTTGGAGTGGGCCATGGTTCCAATGGTCAGAAAGACAACGTCCAAGGAGTCTTGTAAGGTAGTGATCCTATATCATATATGAGTTTTGTGGTCAAGTAAGTCAGCCCCCTTGAAGAATGTGACATGGTAAGTGTTTCCAAGGAAACTTCAGTACACATTACATTTTCCTTAAGAGAAAGCAATCGATGCAGGTGACTATGAACGCTACATGAGAAATGGAACAAATGAAGCAAAATTGTCATTCGCAATTTTTTTAGGAGTTATTGGCGATAAATATTATTACATTTTATGCTTGCCAAAGTCTTTTGAGCATGTCTCTATTTCCACAATTAATGTAGATAAGAGAAGAACTTGTATGACTGAAAATAAGTGTACGTTGGCATGACATGCTGAGCATCAGATCTTAATGAGGTTTGTGTATAAGAGAGCAGACATTGCAAGGTGGCTTGAGGGGCTAGAGTTATGATTTTGGATTTGGGTGCAAAAGTGTCTCATGTTCAAATCCAAGAATTGCTTGTCCTTGCCCTTAGATCTTCAAACTTGATCCCAAGGGGTGCAAAGTTTTAATGTCAGCATTACAACCAAGCAAGCATTTTCTGTGAAAATGGGCAGTGACAAAACTAAGACAAGGCCGGTTAGCTCAGTTGGTTAGAGCGTGGTGCTAATAACACCAAGGTCGTGGGTTCAATCCCCGTACGGGCCAGGTTGGCTTTTGATCTGAATCTCTCTAGAAAAGTAAGGAGAGCAATAGACAGATAAAAAAGATCCCCGCTTAAATACAGACTGCCCCATGGCCTGTTTCAAACTCCTTACCAAACAGCAATAATACTCACACATTCTTTTCAGCAGTAAATGCAGATGGTGTAATTGTTAGCACTTTACATTTTGAATCCAACAAGCTGAGTTCAAATCCTGGTGGAACCTCCTTAGGATCTTGTGGCCAAAAACAGAGTTTGGCTGTTGAAATCCCAATGAAGAGGCCAAAAACTGGCCTTTTTCTTGCCATTTTCAACAAAACATGTTTTTCGTCCAAACCCAGGAGAGTGCAAGCTGTTAATGTAGGTTCAATGGTGTAATGGTTAGCACTCTGGACTCTGAATCCAGTGATCCGAGTTCAAATCTCGGTGGGACCTTTGGTGCCTGTTTCACCAACACAGCACCAAATCAAGAGAATTTTTCAAAAGCAGTGATCCTCCAAATCTCCAGAATGAAAGAGATCAACAGGAGAATGCACATCGACACCCTGTGTCAACAGTGAGTTTTGTGGTAAAGAACTTTAGCACCCATGAAGAATGTGACGTGCTATCTGTTCCCAAGTAAAATTCATTGCAAATTAAATTTGTTTCGAGAAAGAAAGAAATGAAGATGACTGAGCGCTACATAAGAAAAGGAACAAATCAAAAGATAATTATTTGCACTTTAGTTAGGATTTATTGGGCATTTCACATTTTGTTGAACTGTATTCTTGCCCAAGAACTTTGAAGAATCTCGATATCCCCCTTCACGGAGCTATACTTGCATGACTGAAAAAAATCTGCATACGGGTGTTGCATGCTGCAATACTCTGCTTGCCAGGTCCAGGAGCATTTCTCCATACTCTTACATAAAAAAAATCTACACTACTCTTGTTGAATTCTAATCTGTCTTGGATAGTATTTTTCTCATACAACTGAAAATTTACAATGCAGCACTTTTCGTATTATTGTTTCCTTAAGATGAATCGCTTATGTTGTTATTATCCTCTGTTTTAAGCCGCTTTGCACAAAAGCACCTTGCAGATCAATAAATGTAATGCAATAAAATGTACCAAAAACATAATTTCATGCCTAGGTCTTTAAAATTAGTGAATAACACGTAAAAGAGAAAGTTCCCTCGTGGAGAATGCCAGGCCCATGTACAGCAGACCTTTGTTCTGAATCTCTCTTCTGCTAAGATCTAATTTGCAGGGTAGTCTCATGTAAATCCATGAGGGAAGAAGGTTAGCACTCTGGCCTCTGAATCCAGAGATACCAGTTAAAATCTCGACGGGACCTTCTGTGACTTTTGTGCCAAAAGGTGCAAAGGACCCAATCAGAAGGACTTTAGTAAATCTGCGAGTCTCCAAATCTACAGAAGTGAAAGAGTACCAACTCTGCTGGCCAGTTCTATCCTGTTCAAATTGTGATGACCAGGTCTGAGATGAGAGAACAGTTCCTAAAAGGTACACATACTCATGGAGAATGCAGGCATCGATCCCGCTACCTCTTGCATGCTAAGCGAGCACTCTACCATTTGAGCTAATTCCCCTCCTGCTAGATGGGCAAATGTGCCTTTCTTTCATTTTTGTTGTTCCTCAGCTGTGCATCCCTGATTTACCAAAGCACTCTGGTTTGTTTCCTTTTGGAGTGGGCCATGGTTCCAATGGTCAGAAAGACAACGTCCAAGGAGTCTTGCAAGGTAGTGATCCTATATCATATATGAGTTTTGTGGTCAAGTAAGTCAGCCCCCTTGAAGAATGTGACATGGTAAGTGTTTCCAAGGAAACTTCAGTACACATTACATTTTCCTTAAGAGAAAGCAATCGATGCAGGTGACTATGAACGCTACATGAGAAATGGAACAAATGAAGCAAAATTGTCATTCGCAATTTTTTTAGGAGTTATTGGCGATAAATATTATTACATTTTATGCTTGCCAAAGTCTTTTGAGCATGTCTCTATTTCCACAATTAATGTAGATAAGAGAAGAACTTGTATGACTGAAAATAAGTGTACGTTGGCATGACATGCTGAGCATCAGATCTTAATGAGGTTTGTGTATAAGAGAGCAGACATTGCAAGGTGGCTTGAGGGGCTAGAGTTATGATTTTGGATTTGGGTGCAAAAGTGTCTCATGTTCAAATCCAAGAATTGCTTGTCCTTGCCCTTAGATCTTCAAACTTGATCCCAAGGGGTGCAAAGTTTTAATGTCAGCATTACAACCAAGCAAGCATTTTCTGTGAAAATGGGCAGTGACAAAACTAAGACAAGGCCGGTTAGCTCAGTTGGTTAGAGCGTGGTGCTAATTACACCAAGGTCGTGGGTTCAATCCCCGTACGGGCCAGGTTGGCTTTTGATCTGAATCTCTCTAGAAAAGTAAGGAGAGCAATAGACAGATAAAAAAGATCCCCGCTTAGATACAGACTGCCCCATGGCCTGTTTCAAACTCCTTACCAAACAGCAATAATACTCACACATTCTTTTCAGCAGTAAATGCAGATGGTGTAATTGTTAGCACTTTACATTTTGAATCCAACAAGCTGAGTTCAAATCCTGGTGGAACCTCCTTAGGATCTTGTGGCCAAAAACAGAGTTTGGCTGTTGAAATCCCAATGAAGAGGCCAAAAATTGGCCTTTTTCTTGCCATTTTCAACAAAACATGTTTTTCGTCCAAACCCAGGAGAGTGCAAGCTGTTAATGTAGGTTCCATGGTGTAATGGTTAGCACTCTGGACTCTGAATCCAGTGATCCGAGTTCAAATCTCAGTGGGACCTTTGGTGCCCGTTTCACCAACACAGCACCAAATCAAGAGAATTTTTCAAAAGCAGTGATCCTCCAAATCTCCAGAATGAAAGAGATCAACAGGAGAATGCAGATCGACACCCTGTATCAACAGTGAGTTTTGTGGTAAAGAACTTTAGCACCCATGAAGAATGTGACGTGCTATCTGTTCCCAAGTAAAATTCATTGCAAATTAAATTTGTTTCGAGAAAGAAAGAAATTAAGATGACTGAGCATTACATAAGAAAAGGAACAAATCAAAAGATAATTATTTGCACTTTAGTTAGGATTTATTGGGCATTTCACATTTTGTTGAACTGTATTCTTGCCCAAGAACTTTGAAGAATCTCGATATCCCCCTTCACGGAGCTATACTTGCATGACTGAAAAAAATCTGCATACGGGTGTTGCATGCTGCAATACTCTGCTTGCCAGGTCCAGGAGCATTTCTCCATACACTTACATAAAAAAAATCTACACTACTCTTGTTGAATTCTAATCTGTCTTGGATAGTATTTTTCTCATACAACTGAAAATTTACAATGCAGCACTTTTCGTATTATTGTTTCCTTAAGATGAATCGCTTATGTTGTTATTATCCTCTGTTTTAAGCCGCTTTGCACAAAAGCACCTTGCAGATCAATAAATGTAATGCAATAAAATGTACCAAAAACATAATTTCATGCCTAGGTCTGTAAAATTAGTGAATAACACGTAAAAGAGAAAGTTCCCTCGTGGAGAATGCCAGGCCCATATACAGCAGACTTTTGTTCTGAATCTCTCTTCTGCTAAGATCTAATTTGCAGGGTAGTCTCATGTAAATTCATGAGGGAAGAAGGTTAGCACTCTGGCCTCTGAATCCAGAGATACCAGTTAAAATCTCGACGGGACCTTCTGTGACTTTTGTGCCAAAAGGTGCAAAGGACCCAATCAGAAGGACTTTAGTAAATCTGCGAGTCTCCAAATCTACAGAAGTGAAAGAGTACCAACTCTGCTGGCCAGTTCTATCCTGTTCAAATTGTGATGACTAGGTCTGAGATGAGAGAACAGTTCCTAAAAGGTACACAAACTCATGGAGAATGCAGGCATCGATCCCGCTACCTCTCGCATGCTAAATGAGCGCTCTACCATTTGAGCTAATTCCCCTCCTGCTAGATGGGCAAACGTGCCTTTCTTTCATTTTTGTTGTTCCTCAGCTGTGCATCCCTGATATACCAAAGCACTCTGGTTTGTTTCCTTTTGGAGTGGGCCATGGTTCCAATGGTCAGAAAGACAATGTCCAAGGAGTCTTGCAAGGTAGTGATCCTATATCATATGTGAGTTTTGTGGTCAAGTAAGTCAGCCCCCTTGAAGAATGTGACATGGTAAGTGTTTCCAAGGAAACTTCAGTACACATTACATTTGCCTTAAGAGAAAGCAATCGATGCAGGTGACTATGAGCGCTACATGAGAAATGGAACAAATGAAGCAAAATTGTCATTCGCAATTTTTTTAGGAGTTATTGGCGATAAATATTATTACATTTTATGCTTGCCAAAGTCTTTTGAGCATGTCTCTATTTCCACAATTAATGTAGATAGGCCGGTTAGCTCAGTTGGTTAGAGCGTGGTGCTAATAACACCAAGGTCGTGGGTTCAATCCCCGTACGGGCCAGGTTGGCTTTTGATCTGAATCTCTCTAGAAAAGTAAGGAGAGCAATAGACAGATAAAAAAGATCCCCGCTTAGATACAGACTGCCCCATGGCCTGTTTCAAACTCCTTACCAAACAGCAATAATACTCACACATTCTTTTCAGCAGTAAATGCAGATGGTGTAATTGTTAGCACTTTACATTTTGAATCCAACAAGCTGAGTTCAAATCCTGGTGGAACCTCCTTAGGATCTTGTGGCCAAAAACAGAGTTTGGCTGTTGAAATCCCAATGAAGAGGCCAAAAATTGGCCTTTTTCTTGCCATTTTCAACAAAACATGTTCTGAATCTCTCTTCTGCTAAGATCTAATTTGCAGGGTAGTCTCATGTAAATTCATGAGGGAAGAAGGTTAGCACTCTGGCCTCGGAATCCAGAGATACCAGTTAAAATCTCGACGGGACCTTCTGTGACTTTTGTGCCAAAAGGTGCAAAGGACCCAATCAGAAGGACTTTAGTAAATCTGCGAGTCTCCAAATCTACAGAAGTGAAAGAGTACCAACTCTGCTGGCCAGTTCTATCCTGTTCAAACTGTGATGACTAGGTCTGAGATGAGAGAACAGTTCCTAAAAGGTACACAAACTCATGGAGAATGCAGGCATCGATCCCGCTACCTCTCGCATGCTAAACGAGCGCTCTACCATTTGAGCTAATTCCCCTCCTGCTATATCATATGTGAGTTTTGTGGTCAAGTAAGTCAGCCCCCTTGAAGAATGTGACATGGTAAGTGTTTCCAAGGAAACTTCAGTACACATTACATTTGCCTTAAGAGAAAGCAATCGATGCAGGTGACTATGAGCGCTACATGAGAAATGGAACAAATGAAGCAAAATTGTCATTCGCAATTTTTTTAGGAGTTATTGGCGATAAATATTATTACATTTTATGCTTGCCAAAGTCTTTTGAGCATGTCTCTATTTCCACAATTAATGTAGATAAGAGAAGAACTTGTATGACTGAAAATAAGTGTACGTTGGCATGACATGCTGAGCATCAGATCTTAATGAGGTTTGTGTATAAGAGAGCAGACATTGCAAGGTGGCTTGAGGGGCTAGAGTTATGATTTTGGATTTGGGTGCAAAAGTGTCTCATGTTCAAATCCAAGAATTGCTTGTCCTTGCCCTTAGATCTTCAAACTTGATCCCATGGGGTGCAAAGTTTTAATGTTAGCATTACAACCAAGCAAGCATTTTCTGTGAAAATGGGCAGTGACAAATCAAAGACAAGGCCGGTTAGCTCAGTTGGTTAGAGCGTGGTGCTAATAACGCCAAGGTCGCGGGTTCGATCCCCGTACGGGCCAGGTTGGCTTTTGATCTGAATCTCTCTAGAAAAGTTAGGAGAGCAATAGACAGATAAAAAAGATCCCCGCTTAAATACAGACTGCCCCATGGCCTGTTTCAAACTCCTTACCAAACAGCAATAATACTCACATTCTTTTCAGCAGTAAATGCAGATGGTGTAATTGTTAGCACTTTACATTTTGAATCCAACAAGCTGAGTTCAAATCCTGGTGGAACCTCCTTAGGATCTTGTGGCCAAAAACAGAGTTTGGCTGTTGAAATCCCAATGAAGAGGCCAAAAATTGGCCTTTTTCTTGCCATTTTCAACAAAACATGTTTTTCGTCCAAACCCAGGAGAGTGCAAGCTGTTAATGTAGGTTCCATGGTGTAATGGTTAGCACTCTGGACTCTGAATCCAGTGATCCGAGTTCAAATCTCAGTGGGACCTTTGGTGCCCGTTTCACCAACACAGCACCAAATCAAGAGAATTTTTCAAAAGCAGTGATCCTCCAAATCTCCAGAGTGAAAGAGATCAACTGGAGAATGCACATCGACACCCTGTGTCAACAGTGAGTTTTGTGGTAAAGAACTTTAGCACCCATGAAGAATGTGACGTGCTATCTGTTCCCAAGTAAAATTCATTGCAAATTAAATTTGTTTCGAGAAAGAAAGAAATTAAGATGACTGAGCGTTACATAAGAAAAGGAACAAATCAAAAGATAATTATTTGCACTTTAGTTAGGATTTATTGGGCATTTCACATTTTGTTGAACTGTATTCTTGCCCAAGAACTTTGAAGAATCTCGATATCCCCCTTCACGGAGCTATACTTGCATGACTGAAAAAAATCTGCATACGGGTGTTGCATGCTGCAATACTCTGCTTGCCAGGTCCAGGAGCATTTCTCCATACACTTACATAAAAAAAATCTACACTACTCTTGTTGAATTCTAATCTGTCTTGGATAGTATTTTTCTCATACAACTGAAAATTTACAATGCAGCACTTTTCGTATTATTGTTTCCTTAAGATGAATCGCTTATGTTGTTATTATCCTCTGTTTTAAGCCGCTTTGCACAAAAGCACCTTGCAGATCAATAAATGTAATGCAATAAAATGTACCAAAAACATAATTTCATGCCTAGGTCTTTAAAATTAGTGAATAACACGTAAAAGAGAAAGTTCCCTCGTGGAGAATGCCAGGCCCATGTACAGCAGACTTTTGTTCTGAATCTCTCTTCTGCTAAGATCTAATTTGCAGGGTAGTCTCATGTAAATCCATGAGGGAAGAAGGTTAGCACTCTGGCCACTGAATCCAGAGATACCAGTTAAAATCTCGACGGGACCTTCTGTGACTTTTGTGCCAAAAGGTGCAAAGGACCCAATCAGAAGGACTTTAGTAAATCTGCGAGTCTCCAAATCTACAGAAGTGAAAGAGTACCAACTCTGCTGGCCAGTTCTATCCTGTTCAAATTGTGATGACCAGGTCTGAGATGAGAGAACAGTTCCTAAAAGGTACACATACTCATGGAGAATGCAGGCATCGAT
Source organism: Moxostoma hubbsi (assembly GCA_032164185.1). Classification (NCBI taxonomy): domain Eukaryota; kingdom Metazoa; phylum Chordata; class Actinopteri; order Cypriniformes; family Catostomidae; genus Moxostoma; species Moxostoma hubbsi. Next base: position 40,026,079 of record JAVLUX010000019.1, read on the forward strand.
CCCGCTACCTCTTGCATGCTAAGCGAGCACTCTACCATTTGAGCTAATTCCCCTCCTGCTAGATGGGCAAATGTGCCTTTCTTTCATTTTTGTTGTTCCTCAGCTGTGCATCCCTGATTTACCAAAGCACTCTGGTTTGTTTCCTTTTGGAGTGGGCCATGGTTCCAATGGTCAGAAAGACAACGTCCAAGGAGTCTTGTAAGGTAGTGATCCTATATCATATATGAGTTTTGTGGTCAAGTAAGTCAGCCCCCTTGAAGAATGTGACATGGTAAGTGTTTCCAAGGAAACTTCAGTACACATTACATTTTCCTTAAGAGAAAGCAATCGATGCAGGTGACTATGAACGCTACATGAGAAATGGAACAAATGAAGCAAAATTGTCATTCGCAATTTTTTTAGGAGTTATTGGCGATAAATATTATTACATTTTATGCTTGCCAAAGTCTTTTGAGCATGTCTCTATTTCCACAATTAATGTAGATAAGAGAAGAACTTGTATGACTGAAAATAAGTGTACGTTGGCATGACATGCTGAGCATCAGATCTTAATGAGGTTTGTGTATAAGAGAGCAGACATTGCAAGGTGGCTTGAGGGGCTAGAGTTATGATTTTGGATTTGGGTGCAAAAGTGTCTCATGTTCAAATCCAAGAATTGCTTGTCCTTGCCCTTAGATCTTCAAACTTGATCCCAAGGGGTGCAAAGTTTTAATGTCAGCATTACAACCAAGCAAGCATTTTCTGTGAAAATGGGCAGTGACAAAACTAAGACAAGGCCGGTTAGCTCAGTTGGTTAGAGCGTGGTGCTAATAACACCAAGGTCGTGGGTTCAATCCCCGTACGGGCCAGGTTGGCTTTTGATCTGAATCTCTCTAGAAAAGTAAGGAGAGCAATAGACAGATAAAAAAGATCCCCGCTTAAATACAGACTGCCCCATGGCCTGTTTCAAACTCCTTACCAAACAGCAATAATACTCACACATTCTTTTCAGCAGTAAATGCAGATGGTGTAATTGTTAGCACTTTACATTTTGAATCCAACAAGCTGAGTTCCAATCCTGGTGGAACCTCCTTAGGATCTTGTGGCCAAAAACAGAGTTTGGCTGTTGAAATCCCAATGAAGAGGCCAAAAACTGGCCTTTTTCTTGCCATTTTCAACAAAACATGTTTTTCGTCCAAACCCAGGAGAGTGCAAGCTGTTAATGTAGGTTCAATGGTGTAATGGTTAGCACTCTGGACTCTGAATCCAGTGATCCGAGTTCAAATCTCGGTGGGACCTTTGGTGCCTGTTTCACCAACACAGCACCAAATCAAGAGAATTTTTCAAAAGCAGTGATCCTCCAAATCTCCAGAATGAAAGAGATCAACAGGAGAATGCACATCGACACCCTGTGTCAACAGTGAGTTTTGTGGTAAAGAACTTTAGCACCCATGAAGAATGTGACGTGCTATCTGTTCCCAAGTAAAATTCATTGCAAATTAAATTTGTTTCGAGAAAGAAAGAAATGAAGATGACTGAGCGCTACATAAGAAAAGGAACAAATCAAAAGATAATTATTTGCACTTTAGTTAGGATTTATTGGGCATTTCACATTTTGTTGAACTGTATTCTTGCCCAAGAACTTTGAAGAATCTCGATATCCCCCTTCACGGAGCTATACTTGCATGACTGAAAAAAATCTGCATACGGGTGTTGCATGCTGCAATACTCTGCTTGCCAGGTCCAGGAGCATTTCTCCATACTCTTACATAAAAAAAATCTACACTACTCTTGTTGAATTCTAATCTGTCTTGGATAGTATTTTTCTCATACAACTGAAAATTTACAATGCAGCACTTTTCGTATTATTGTTTCCTTAAGATGAATCGCTTATGTTGTTATTATCCTCTGTTTTAAGCCGCTTTGCACAAAAGCACCTTGCAGATCAATAAATGTAATGCAATAAAATGTACCAAAAACATAATTTCATGCCTAGGTCTTTAAAATTAGTGAATAACACGTAAAAGAGAAAGTTCCCTCGTGGAGAATGCCAGGCCCATGTACAGCAGACCTTTGTTCTGAATCTCTCTTCTGCTAAGATCTAATTTGCAGGGTAGTCTCATGTAAATCCATGAGGGAAGAAGGTTAGCACTCTGGCCTCTGAATCCAGAGATACCAGTTAAAATCTCGACGGGACCTTCTGTGACTTTTGTGCCAAAAGGTGCAAAGGACCCAATCAGAAGGACTTTAGTAAATCTGCGAGTCTCCAAATCTACAGAAGTGAAAGAGTACCAACTCTGCTGGCCAGTTCTATCCTGTTCAAATTGTGATGACCAGGTCTGAGATGAGAGAACAGTTCCTAAAAGGTACACATACTCATGGAGAATGCAGGCATCGATCCCGCTACCTCTTGCATGCTAAGCGAGCACTCTACCATTTGAGCTAATTCCCCTCCTGCTAGATGGGCAAATGTGCCTTTCTTTCATTTTTGTTGTTCCTCAGCTGTGCATCCCTGATTTACCAAAGCACTCTGGTTTGTTTCCTTTTGGAGTGGGCCATGGTTCCAATGGTCAGAAAGACAACGTCCAAGGAGTCTTGCAAGGTAGTGATCCTATATCATATATGAGTTTTGTGGTCAAGTAAGTCAGCCCCCTTGAAGAATGTGACATGGTAAGTGTTTCCAAGGAAACTTCAGTACACATTACATTTTCCTTAAGAGAAAGCAATCGATGCAGGTGACTATGAACGCTACATGAGAAATGGAACAAATGAAGCAAAATTGTCATTCGCAATTTTTTTAGGAGTTATTGGCGATAAATATTATTACATTTTATGCTTGCCAAAGTCTTTTGAGCATGTCTCTATTTCCACAATTAATGTAGATAAGAGAAGAACTTGTATGACTGAAAATAAGTGTACGTTGGCATGACATGCTGAGCATCAGATCTTAATGAGGTTTGTGTATAAGAGAGCAGACATTGCAAGGTGGCTTGAGGGGCTAGAGTTATGATTTTGGATTTGGGTGCAAAAGTGTCTCATGTTCAAATCCAAGAATTGCTTGTCCTTGCCCTTAGATCTTCAAACTTGATCCCAAGGGGTGCAAAGTTTTAATGTCAGCATTACAACCAAGCAAGCATTTTCTGTGAAAATGGGCAGTGACAAAACTAAGACAAGGCCGGTTAGCTCAGTTGGTTAGAGCGTGGTGCTAATAACACCAAGGTCGTGGGTTCAATCCCCGTACGGGCCAGGTTGGCTTTTGATCTGAATCTCTCTAGAAAAGTAAGGAGAGCAATAGACAGATAAAAAAGATCCCCGCTTAGATACAGACTGCCCCATGGCCTGTTTCAAACTCCTTACCAAACAGCAATAATACTCACACATTCTTTTCAGCAGTAAATGCAGATGGTGTAATTGTTAGCACTTTACATTTTGAATCCAACAAGCTGAGTTCAAATCCTGGTGGAACCTCCTTAGGATCTTGTGGCCAAAAACAGAGTTTGGCTGTTGAAATCCCAATGAAGAGGCCAAAAATTGGCCTTTTTCTTGCCATTTTCAACAAAACATGTTTTTCGTCCAAACCCAGGAGAGTGCAAGCTGTTAATGTAGGTTCCATGGTGTAATGGTTAGCACTCTGGACTCTGAATCCAGTGATCCGAGTTCAAATCTCAGTGGGACCTTTGGTGCCCGTTTCACCAACACAGCACCAAATCAAGAGAATTTTTCAAAAGCAGTGATCCTCCAAATCTCCAGAATGAAAGAGATCAACAGGAGAATGCAGATCGACACCCTGTATCAACAGTGAGTTTTGTGGTAAAGAACTTTAGCACCCATGAAGAATGTGACGTGCTATCTGTTCCCAAGTAAAATTCATTGCAAATTAAATTTGTTTCGAGAAAGAAAGAAATTAAGATGACTGAGCATTACATAAGAAAAGGAACAAATCAAAAGATAATTATTTGCACTTTAGTTAGGATTTATTGGGCATTTCACATTTTGTTGAACTGTATTCTTGCCCAAGAACTTTGAAGAATCTCGATATCCCCCTTCACGGAGCTATACTTGCATGACTGAAAAAAATCTGCATACGGGTGTTGCATGCTGCAATACTCTGCTTGCCAGGTCCAGGAGCATTTCTCCATACACTTACATAAAAAAAATCTACACTACTCTTGTTGAATTCTAATCTGTCTTGGATAGTATTTTTCTCATACAACTGAAAATTTACAATGCAGCACTTTTCGTATTATTGTTTCCTTAAGATGAATCGCTTATGTTGTTATTATCCTCTGTTTTAAGCCGCTTTGCACAAAAGCACCTTGCAGATCAATAAATGTAATGCAATAAAATGTACCAAAAACATAATTTCATGCCTAGGTCTGTAAAATTAGTGAATAACACGTAAAAGAGAAAGTTCCCTCGTGGAGAATGCCAGGCCCATATACAGCAGACTTTTGTTCTGAATCTCTCTTCTGCTAAGATCTAATTTGCAGGGTAGTCTCATGTAAATTCATGAGGGAAGAAGGTTAGCACTCTGGCCTCTGAATCCAGAGATACCAGTTAAAATCTCGACGGGACCTTCTGTGACTTTTGTGCCAAAAGGTGCAAAGGACCCAATCAGAAGGACTTTAGTAAATCTGCGAGTCTCCAAATCTACAGAAGTGAAAGAGTACCAACTCTGCTGGCCAGTTCTATCCTGTTCAAATTGTGATGACTAGGTCTGAGATGAGAGAACAGTTCCTAAAAGGTACACAAACTCATGGAGAATGCAGGCATCGATCCCGCTACCTCTCGCATGCTAAACGAGCGCTCTACCATTTGAGCTAATTCCCCTCCTGCTAGATGGGCAAACGTGCCTTTCTTTCATTTTTGTTGTTCCTCAGCTGTGCATCCCTGATATATCAAAGCACTCTGGTTTGTTTCCTTTTGGAGTGGGCCATGGTTCCAATGGTCAGAAAGACAATGTCCAAGGAGTCTTGCAAGGTAGTGATCCTATATCATATGTGAGTTTTGTGGTCAAGTAAGTCAGCCCCCTTGAAGAATGTGACATGGTAAGTGTTTCCAAGGAAACTTCAGTACACATTACATTTGCCTTAAGAGAAAGCAATCGATGCAGGTGACTATGAGCGCTACATGAGAAATGGAACAAATGAAGCAAAATTGTCATTCGCAATTTTTTTAGGAGTTATTGGCGATAAATATTATTACATTTTATGCTTGCCAAAGTCTTTTGAGCATGTCTCTATTTCCACAATTAATGTAGATAAGAGAAGAACTTGTATGACTGAAAATAAGTGTACGTTGGCATGACATGCTGAGCATCAGATCTTAATGAGGTTTGTGTATAAGAGAGCAGACATTGCAAGGTGGCTTGAGGGGCTAGAGTTATGATTTTGGATTTGGGTGCAAAAGTGTCTCATGTTCAAATCCAAGAATTGCTTGTCCTTGCCCTTAGATCTTCAAACTTGACCCCATGGGGTGCAAAGTTTTAATGTCAGCATTACAACCAAGCAAGCATTTTCTGTGAAAATGGGCAGTGACAAATCTAAGACAAGGCCGGTTAGCTCAGTTGGTTAGAGCGTGGTGCTAATAACGCCAAGGTCGCGGGTTCGATCCCTGTACGGGCGAGGTTGGCTTTTGATCTGAATCTCTCTAGAAAAGTTAGGAGAGCAATAGACAGATAAAAAAGATCCCAGCTTTAATACAGACTGCCCCATGGCCTGTTTCAAACTCCTTACCAAACAGCTATAATACTCACACATTCTTTTCAGCAGTAAATGCAGATGGTGTAATTGTTAGCACTTTACATTTTGAATCCAACAAGCTGAGTTCAAATCCTGGTGGAACCTCCTGAGGATCTTGTGGCCAAAAACAGAGTTTGGCTGTTGAAATCCCAATGAAGAGGCCAAAAATTGGCCTTTTTCTTGCCATTTTCAACAAAACATGTTTTTCGTCCAAACCCAGGAGAGTGCAAGCTGTTAATGTAGTTTCCATGGTGTAATGGTTAGCACTCTGGACTCTGAATCCAGTGATCCGAGTTCAAATCTCGGTGGGACCTTTGGTGCCCGTTTCACCAACACAGCACCGAATCAAGAGAATTTTTCAAAAGCAGTGATCCTCCAAATCTCCAGAATGAAAGAGATCAACAGGAGAATGCAGATCGACACCCTGTATCAACAGTGAGTTTTGTGGTAAAGAACTTTAGCACCCATGAAGAATGTGACGTGCTATCTGTTCCCAAGTAAAATTCATTGCAAATTAAATTTGTTTCGAGAAAGAAAGAAATGAAGATGACTGAGCGCTACATAAGAAAAGGAACAAATCAAAAGATAATTATTTGCACTTTAGTTAGGATTTATTGGGTATTTCACATTTTGTTGAACTGTATTCTTGCCCAAGAACTTTGAAGAATCTCGATATCCCCCTTCACGGAGCTATACTTGCATGACTGAAAAAAATCTGCATACGGGTGTTGCATGCTGCAATACTCTGCTTGCCAGGTCCAGGAGCATTTCTCCATACTCTTACATAAAAAAAATCTACACTACTCTTGTTGAATTCTAATCTGTCTTGGATAGTATTTTTCTCATACAACTGAAAATTTAGAATGCAGCACTTTTCGTATTATTGTTTCCTTAAGATGAATCGCTTATGTTGTTATTATCCTCTGTTTTAAGCCGCTTTGCACAAAAGCACCTTGCAGATCAATAAATGTAATGCAATAAAATGTACCAAAAACATAATTTCATGCCTGGGTCTTTAAAATTAGTGAATAACACGTAAAAGAGAAAGTTCCCTCGTGGAGAATGCCAGGCCCATGTACAGCAGACTTTTGTTCTGAATCTCTCTTCTGCTAAGATCTAATTTGCAGGGTAGTCTCATGTAAATCCATGAGGGAAGAAGGTTAGCACTCTGGCCTCTGAATCCAGAGATACCAGTTAAAATCTCGACGGGACCTTCTGTGACTTTTGTGCCAAAAGGTGCAAAGGACCCAATCAGAAGGACTTTAGTAAATCTGCGAGTCTCCAAATCTACAGAAGTGAAAGAGTACCAACTCTGCTGGCCAGTTCTATCCTGTTCAAATTGTGATGACCAGGTCTGAGATGAGAGAACAGTTCCTAAAAGGTACACATACTCATGGAGAATGCAGGCATCGATCCCGCTACCTCTTGCATGCTAAGCGAGCACTCTACCATTTGAGCTAATTCCCCTCCTGCTAGATGGGCAAATGTGCCTTTCTTTCATTTTTGTTGTTCCTCAGCTGTGCATCCCTGATTTACCAAAGCACTCTGGTTTGTTTCCTTTTGGAGTGGGCCATGGTTCCAATGGTCAGAAAGACAACGTCCAAGGAGTCTTGCAAGGTAGTGATCCTATATCATATATGAGTTTTGTGGTCAAGTAAGTCAGCCCCCTTGAAGAATGTGACATGGTAAGTGTTTCCAAGGAAACTTCAGTACACATTACATTTTCCTTAAGAGAAAGCAATCGATGCAGGTGACTATGAACGCTACATGAGAAATGGAACAAATGAAGCAAAATTGTCATTCGCAATTTTTTTAGGAGTTATTGGCGATAAATATTATTACATTTTATGCTTGCCAAAGTCTTTTGAGCATGTCTCTATTTCCACAATTAATGTAGATAAGAGAAGAACTTGTATGACTGAAAATAAGTGTACGTTGGCATGACATGCTGAGCATCAGATCTTAATGAGGTTTGTGTATAAGAGAGCAGACATTGCAAGGTGGCTTGAGGGGCTAGAGTTATGATTTTGGATTTGGGTGCAAAAGTGTCTCATGTTCAAATCCAAGAATTGCTTGTCCTTGCCCTTAGATCTTCAAACTTGATCCCAAGGGGTGCAAAGTTTTAATGTCAGCATTACAACCAAGCAAGCATTTTCTGTGAAAATGGGCAGTGACAAAACTAAGACAAGGCCGGTTAGCTCAGTTGGTTAGAGCGTGGTGCTAATAACACCAAGGTCGTGGGTTCAATCCCCGTACGGGCCAGGTTGGCTTTTGATCTGAATCTCTCTAGAAAAGTAAGGAGAGCAATAGACAGATAAAAAAGATCCCCGCTTAGATACAGACTGCCCCATGGCCTGTTTCAAACTCCTTACCAAACAGCAATAATACTCACACATTCTTTTCAGCAGTAAATGCAGATGGTGTAATTGTTAGCACTTTACATTTTGAATCCAACAAGCTGAGTTCAAATCCTGGTGGAACCTCCTTAGGATCTTGTGGCCAAAAACAGAGTTTGGCTGTTGAAATCCCAATGAAGAGGCCAAAAATTGGCCTTTTTCTTGCCATTTTCAACAAAACATGTTTTTCGTCCAAACCCAGGAGAGTGCAAGCTGTTAATGTAGGTTCCATGGTGTAATGGTTAGCACTCTGGACTCTGAATCCAGTGATCCGAGTTCAAATCTCGGTGGGACCTTTGGTGCCCGTTTCACCAACACAGCACCAAATCAAGAGAATTTTTCAAAAGCAGTGATCCTCCAAATCTCCAGAGTGAAAGAGATCAACAGGAGAATGCACATCGACACCCTGTGTCAACAGTGAGTTTTGTGGTAAAGAAATTTAGCACCCATGAAGAATGTGACGTGCTATCTGTTCCCAAGTAAAATTCATTGCAAATTAAATTTGTTTCGAGAAAGAAAGAAATTAAGATGACTGAGCGTTACATAAGAAAAGGAACAAATCAAAAGATAATTATTTGCACTTTAGTTAGGATTTATTGGGCATTTCACATTTTGTTGAACTGTATTCTTGCCCAAGAACTTTGAAGAATCTCGATATCCCCCTTCAAGGAGCTATACTTGCATGACTGAAAAAAATCTGCATACGGGTGTTGCATGCTGCAATACTCTGCTTGCCAGGTCCAGGAGCATTTCTCCATACACTTACATAAAAAAAATCTACACTACTCTTGTTGAATTCTAATCTGTCTTGGATAGTATTTTTCTCATACAACTGAAAATTTACAATGCAGCACTTTTCGTATTATTGTTTCCTTAAGATGAATCGCTTATGTTGTTATTATCCTCTGTTTTAAGCCGCTTTGCACAAAAGCACCTTGCAGATCAATAAATGTAATGCAATAAAATGTACCAAAAACATAATTTCATGCCTAGGTCTGTAAAATTAGTGAATAACACGTAAAAGAGAAAGTTCCCTCGTGGAGAATGCCAGGCCCATGTACAGCAGACTTTTGTTCTGAATCTCTCTTCTGCTAAGATCTAATTTGCAGGGTAGTCTCATGTAAATTCATGAGGGAAGAAGGTTAGCACTCTGGCCTCGGAATCCAGAGATACCAGTTAAAATCTCGACGGGACCTTCTGTGACTTTTGTGCCAAAAGGTGCAAAGGACCCAATCAGAAGGACTTTAGTAAATCTGCGAGTCTCCAAATCTACAGAAGTGAAAGAGTACCAACTCTGCTGGCCAGTTCTATCCTGTTCAAACTGTGATGACTAGGTCTGAGATGAGAGAACAGTTCCTAAAAGGTACACAAACTCATGGAGAATGCAGGCATCGATCCCGCTACCTCTCGCATGCTAAACGAGCGCTCTACCATTTGAGCTAATTCCCCTCCTGCTAGATGGGCAAACGTGCCTTTCTTTCATTTTTGTTGTTCCTCAGCTGTGCATCCCTGATTTACCAAAGCACTCTGGTTTGTTTCCTTTTGGAGTGGGCCATGGTTCCAATGGTCAGAAAGACAACGTCCAAGGAGTCTTGCAAGGTAGTGATCCTATATCATATGTGAGTTTTGTGGTCAAGTAAGTCAGCCCCCTTGAAGAATGTGACATGGTAAGTGTTTCCAAGGAAACTTCAGTACACATTACATTTGCCTTAAGAGAAAGCAATCGATGCAGGTGACTATGAGCGCTACATGAGAAATGGAACAAATGAAGCAAAATTGTCATTCGCAATTTTTTTAGGAGTTATTGGCGATAAATATTATTACATTTTATGCTTGCCAAAGTCTTTTGAGCATGTCTCTATTTCCACAATTAATGTAGATAAGAGAAGAACTTGTATGACTGAAAATAAGTGTACGTTGGCATGACATGCTGAGCATCAGATCTTAATGAGGTTTGTGTATAAGAGAGCAGACATTGCAAGGTGGCTTGAGGGGCTAGAGTTATGATTTTGGATTTGGGTGCAAAAGTGTCTCATGTTCAAATCCAAGAATTGCTTGTCCTTGCCCTTAGATCTTCAAACTTGATCCCATGGGGTGCAAAGTTTTAATGTTAGCATTACAACCAAGCAAGCATTTTCTGTGAAAATGGGCAGTGACAAATCAAAGACAAGGCCGGTTAGCTCAGTTGGTTAGAGCGTGGTGCTAATAACGCCAAGGTCGCGGGTTCGATCCCCGTACGGGCCAGGTTGGCTTTTGATCTGAATCTCTCTAGAAAAGTTAGGAGAGCAATAGACAGATAAAAAAGATCCCCGCTTAAATACAGACTGCCCCATGGCCTGTTTCAAACTCCTTACCAAACAGCAATAATACTTACATTCTTTTCAGCAGTAAATGCAGATGGTGTAATTGTTAGCACTTTACATTTTGAATCCAACAAGCTGAGTTCAAATCCTGGTGGAACCTCCTTAGGATCTTGTGGCCAAAAACAGAGTTTGGCTGTTGAAATCCCAATGAAGAGGCCAAAAATTGGCCTTTTTCTTGCCATTTTCAACAAAACATGTTTTTCGTCCAAACCCAGGAGAGTGCAAGCTGTTAATGTAGGTTCCATGGTGTAATGGTTAGCACTCTGGACTCTGAATCCAGTGATCCGAGTTCAAATCTCAGTGGGACCTTTGGTGCCCGTTTCACCAACACAGCACCAAATCAAGAGAATTTTTCAAAAGCAGTGATCCTCCAAATCTCCAGAGTGAAAGAGATCAACAGGAGAATGCACATCGACACCCTGTGTCAACAGTGAGTTTTGTGGTAAAGAACTTTAGCACCCATGAAGAATGTGACGTGCTATCTGTTCCCAAGTAAAATTCATTGCAAATTAAATTTGTTTCGAGAAAGAAAGAAATTAAGATGACTGAGCGTTACATAAGAAAAGGAACAAATCAAAAGATAATTATTTGCACTTTAGTTAGGATTTATTGGGCATTTCACATTTTGTTGAACTGTATTCTTGCCCAAGAACTTTGAAGAATCTCGATATCCCCCTTCACGGAGCTATACTTGCATGACTGAAAAAAATCTGCATACGGGTGTTGCATGCTGCAATACTCTGCTTGCCAGGTCCAGGAGCATTTCTCCATACACTTACATAAAAAAAATCTACACTACTCTTGTTGAATTCTAATCTGTCTTGGATAGTATTTTTCTCATACAACTGAAAATTTACAATGCAGCACTTTTCGTATTATTGTTTCCTTAAGATGAATCGCTTATGTTGTTATTATCCTCTGTTTTAAGCCGCTTTGCACAAAAGCACCTTGCAGATCAATAAATGTAATGCAATAAAATGTACCAAAAACATAATTTCATGCCTAGGTCTGTAAAATTAGTGAATAACACGTAAAAGAGAAAGTTCCCTCGTGGAGAATGCCAGGCCCATGTACAGCAGACTTTTGTTCTGAATCTCTCTTCTGCTAAGATCTAATTTGCAGGGTAGTCTCATGTAAATCCATGAGGGAAGAAGGTTAGCACTCTGGCCTCTGAATCCAGAGATACCAGTTAAAATCTCGACGGGACCTTCTGTGACTTTTGTGCCAAAAGGTGCAAAGGACCCAATCAGAAGGACTTTAGTAAATCTGCGAGTCTCCAAATCTACAGAAGTGAAAGAGTACCAACTCTGCTGGCCAGTTCTATCCTGTTCAAATTGTGATGACCAGGTCTGAGATGAGAGAACAGTTCCTAAAAGGTACACATACTCATGGAGAATGCAGGCATCGATCCCGCTACCTCTTGCATGCTAAGCGAGCACTCTACCATTTGAGCTAATTCCCCTCCTGCTAGATGGGCAAATGTGCCTTTCTTTCATTTTTGTTGTTCCTCAGCTGTGCATCCCTGATTTACCAAAGCACTCTGGTTTGTTTCCTTTTGGAGTGGGCCATGGTTCCAATGGTCAGAAAGACAACGTCCAAGGAGTCTTGCAAGGTAGTGATCCTATATCATATATGAGTTTTGTGGTCAAGTAAGTCAGCCCCCTTGAAGAATGTGACATGGTAAGTGTTTCCAAGGAAACTTCAGTACACATTACATTTTCCTTAAGAGAAAGCAATCGATGCAGGTGACTATGAACGCTACATGAGAAATGGAACAAATGAAGCAAAATTGTCATTCGCAATTTTTTTAGGAGTTATTGGCGATAAATATTATTACATTTTATGCTTGCCAAAGTCTTTTGAGCATGTCTCTATTTCCACAATTAATGTAGATAAGAGAAGAACTTGTATGACTGAAAATAAGTGTACGTTGGCATGACATGCTGAGCATCAGATCTTAATGAGGTTTGTGTATAAGAGAGCAGACATTGCAAGGTGGCTTGAGGGGCTAGAGTTATGATTTTGGATTTGGGTGCAAAAGTGTCTCATGTTCAAATCCAAGAATTGCTTGTCCTTGCCCTTAGATCTTCAAACTTGATCCCAAGGGGTGCAAAGTTTTAATGTCAGCATTACAACCAAGCAAGCATTTTCTGTGAAAATGGGCAGTGACAAAACTAAGACAAGGCCGGTTAGCTCAGTTGGTTAGAGCGTGGTGCTAATAACACCAAGGTCGTGGGTTCAATCCCCGTACGGGCCAGGTTGGCTTTTGATCTGAATCTCTCTAGAAAAGTAAGGAGAGCAATAGACAGATAAAAAAGATCCCCGCTTAGATACAGACTGCCCCATGGCCTGTTTCAAACTCCTTACCAAACAGCAATAATACTCACACATTCTTTTCAGCAGTAAATGCAGATGGTGTAATTGTTAGCACTTTACATTTTGAATCCAACAAGCTGAGTTCAAATCCTGGTGGAACCTCCTTAGGATCTTGTGGCCAAAAACAGAGTTTGGCTGTTGAAATCCCAATGAAGAGGCCAAAAATTGGCCTTTTTCTTGCCATTTTCAACAAAACATGTTTTTCGTCCAAACCCAGGAGAGTGCAAGCTGTTAATGTAGGTTCCATGGTGTAATGGTTAGCACTCTGGACTCTGAATCCAGTGATCCGAGTTCAAATCTCGGTGGGACCTTTGGTGCCCGTTTCACCAACAGAGCACCAAATCAAGAGAATTTTTCAAAAGCAGTGATCCTCCAAATCTCCAGAATGAAAGAGATCAACAGGAGAATGCACATCGACACCCTGTGTCAACAGTGCGTTTTGTGGTAAAGAACTTTAGCACCCATGAAGAATGTGACGTGCTATCTGTTCCCAAGTAAAATTCATTGCAAATTAAATTTGTTTCGAGAAAGAAAGAAATTAAGATGACTGAGCGTTACATAAGAAAAGGAACAAATCAAAAGATAATTATTTGCACTTTAGTTAGGATTTATTGGGCATTTCACATTTTGTTGAACTGTATTCTTGCCCAAGAACTTTGAAGAATCTCGATATCCCCCTTCACGGAGCTATACTTGCATGACTGAAAAAAAATCTGCATACGGGTGTTGCATGCTGCAATACTCTGCTTGCCAGGTCCAGGAGCATTTCTCCATACACTTACATAAAAAAAATCTACACTACTCTTGTTGAATTCTAATCTGTCTTGGATAGTTTTTTTCTCATACAACTGAAAATTTACAATGCAGCACTTTTCGTATTATTGTTTCCTTAAGATGAATCGCTTATGTTGTTATTATCCTCTGTTTTAAGCCGCTTTGCACAAAAGCACCTTGCAGATCAATAAATGTAATGCAATAAAATGTACCAAAAACATAATTTCATGCCTAGGTCTGTAAAATTAGTGAATAACACGTAAAAGAGAAAGTTCCCTCGTGGAGAATGCCAGGCCCATATACAGCAGACTTTTGTTCTGAATCTCTCTTCTGCTAAGATCTAATTTGCAGGGTAGTCTCATGTAAATTCATGAGGGAAGAAGGTTAGCACTCTGGCCTCTGAATCCAGAGATACCAGTTAAAATCTCGACGGGACCTTCTGTGACTTTTGTGCCAAAAGGTGCAAAGGACCCAATCAGAAGGACTTTAGTAAATCTGCGAGTCTCCAAATCTACAGAAGTGAAAGAGTACCAACTCTGCTGGCCAGTTCTATCCTGTTCAAATTGTGATGACTAGGTCTGAGATGAGAGAACAGTTCCTAAAAGGTACACAAACTCATGGAGAATGCAGGCATCGATCCCGCTACCTCTCGCATGCTAAACGAGCGCTCTACCATTTGAGCTAATTCCCCTCCTGCTAGATGGGCAAACGTGCCTTTCTTTCATTTTTGTTGTTCCTCAGCTGTGCATCCCTGATATACCAAAGCACTCTGGTTTGTTTCCTTTTGGAGTGGGCCATGGTTCCAATGGTCAGAAAGACAACGTCCAAGGAGTCTTGCAAGGTAGTGATCCTATATCATATGTGAGTTTTGTGGTCAAGTAAGTCAGCCCCCTTGAAGAATGTGACATGGTAAGTGTTTCCAAGGAAACTTCAGTACACATTACATTTGCCTTAAGAGAAAGCAATCGATGCAGGTGACTATGAGCGCTACATGAGAAATGGAACAAATGAAGCAAAATTGTCATTCGCAATTTTTTTAGGAGTTATTGGCGATAAATATTATTACATTTTATGCTTGCCAAAGTCTTTTGAGCATGTCTCTATTTCCACAATTAATGTAGATAAGAGAAGAACTTGTATGACTGAAAATAAGTGTACGTTGGCATGACATGCTGAGCATCAGATCTTAATGAGGTTTGTGTATAAGAGAGCAGACATTGCAAGGTGGCTTGAGGGGCTAGAGTTATGATTTTGGATTTGGGTGAAAAAGTGTCTCATGTTCAAATCCAAGAATTGCTTGTCCTTGCCCTTAGATCTTCAAACTTGATCCCATGGGGTGCAAAGTTTTAATGTTAGCATTACAACCAAGCAAGCATTTTCTGTGAAAATGGGCAGTGACAAATCTAAGACAAGGCCGGTTAGCTCAGTTGGTTAGAGCGTGGTGCTAATAACACCAAGGTCGCGGGTTCGATCCCCGTACGGGCCAGGTTGACTTTTGATCTGAATCTCTCTAGAAAATTTAGGAGAGCAATAGACAGATAAAAAAGATCCCCGCTTAAATACAGACTGCCCCATGGCCTGTTTCAAACTCCTTACAAAACAGCAATAATACTCACACATTCTTTTCAGCAGTAAATGCAGATGGTGTAATTGTTAGCACTTTACATTTTGAATCCAACAAGCTGAGTTCAAATCCTGGTGGAACCTCCTTAGGATCTTGTGGCCAAAAACAGAGTTTGGCTGTTGAAATCCCAATGAAGAGGCCAAAAATTGGCCTTTTTCTTGCCATTTTCAACAAAACATGTTTTTCGTCCAAACCCAGGAGAGTGCAAGCTGTTAATGTAGGTTCAATGGTGTAATGGTTAGCACTCTGGACTCTGAATCCAGTGATCCGAGTTCAAATCTCGGTGGGACCTTTGGTGCCCGTTTCACCAACACAGCACCAAATCAAGAGAATTTTTCAAAAGCAGTGATCCTCCAAATCTCCAGAATGAAAGAGATCAACAGGAGAATGCACATCGACACCCTGTGTCAACAGTGAGTTTTGTGGTAAAGAACTTTAGCACCCATGAAGAATGTGACGTGCTATCTGTTCCCAAGTAAAATTCATTGCAAATTAAATTTGTTTCGAGAAAGAAAGAAATGAAGATGACTGAGCGCTACATAAGAAAAGGAACAAATCAAAAGATAATTATTTGCACTTTAGTTAGGATTTATTGGGTATTTCACATTTTGTTGAACTGTATTCTTGCCCAAGAACTTTGAAGAATCTCGATATCCCCCTTCACGGAGCTATACTTGCATGACTGAAAAAAATCTGCATACGGGTGTTGCATGCTGCAATACTCTGCTTGCCAGGTCCAGGAGCATTTCTCCATACTCTTACATAAAAAATATCTACACTACTCTTGTTGAATTCTAATCTGTCTTGGATAGTATTTTTCTCATACAACTGAAAATTTAGAATGCAGCACTTTTCGTATTATTGTTTCCTTAAGATGAATCGCTTATGTTGTTATTATCCTCTGTTTTAAGCCGCTTTGCACAAAAGCACCTTGCAGATCAATAAATGTAATGCAATAAAATGTACCAAAAACATAATTTCATGCCTAGGTCTTTAAAATTAGTGAATAACACGTAAAAGAGAAAGTTCCCTCGTGGAGAATGCCAGGCCCATGTACAGCAGACTTTTGTTCTGAATCTCTCTTCTGCTAAGATCTAATTTGCAGGGTAGTCTCATGTAAATCCATGAGGGAAGAAGGTTAGCACTCTGGCCTCTGAATCCAGAGATACCAGTTAAAATCTCGACGGGACCTTCTGTGACTTTTGTGCCAAAAGGTGCAAAGGACCCAATCAGAAGGACTTTAGTAAATCTGCGAGTCTCCAAATCTACAGAAGTGAAAGAGTACCAACTCTGCTGGCCAGTTCTATCCTGTTCAAATTGTGATGACCAGGTCTGAGATGAGAGAACAGTTCCTAAAAGGTACACATACTCATGGAGAATGCAGGCATCGATCCCGCTACCTCTTGCATGCTAAGCGAGCACTCTACCATTTGAGCTAATTCCCCTCCTGCTAGATGGGCAAATGTGCCTTTCTTTCATTTTTGTTGTTCCTCAGCTGTGCATCCCTGATTTACCAAAGCACTCTGGTTTGTTTCCTTTTGGAGTGGGCCATGGTTCCAATGGTCAGAAAGACAACGTCCAAGGAGTCTTGCAAGGTAGTGATCCTATATCATATATGAGTTTTGTGGTCAAGTAAGTCAGCCCCCTTGAAGAATGTGACATGGTAAGTGTTTCCAAGGAAACTTCAGTGCACATTACATTTTCCTTAAGAGAAAGCAATCGATGCAGGTGACTATGAACGCTACATGAGAAATGGAACAAATGAAGCAAAATTGTCATTCGCAATTTTTTTAGGAGTTATTGGCGATAAATATTATTACATTTTATGCTTGCCAAAGTCTTTTGAGCATGTCTCTATTTCCACAATTAATGTAGATAAGAGAAGAACTTGTATGACTGAAAATAAGTGTACGTTGGCATGACATGCTGAGCATCAGATCTTAATGAGGTTTGTGTATAAGAGAGCAGACATTGCAAGGTGGCTTGAGGGGCTAGAGTTATGATTTTGGATTTGGGTGCAAAAGTGTCTCATGTTCAAATCCAAGAATTGCTTGTCCTTGCCCTTAGATCTTCAAACTTGATCCCAAGGGGTGCAAAGTTTTAATGTCAGCATTACAACCAAGCAAGCATTTTCTGTGAAAATGGGCAGTGACAAAACTAAGACAAGGCCGGTTAGCTCAGTTGGTTAGAGCGTGGTGCTAATAACACCAAGGTCGTGGGTTAAATCCCCGTACGGGCCACGTTGGCTTTTGATCTGAATCTCTCTAGAAAAGTAAGGAGAGCAATAGACAGATAAAAAAGATCCCCGCTTAGATACAGACTGTCCCATGGCCTGTTTCAAACTCCTTACCAAACAGCAATAATACTCACACATTCTTTTCAGCAGTAAATGCAGATGGTGTAATTGTTAGCACTTTACATTTTGAATCCAACAAGCTGAGTTCAAATCCTGGTGGAACCTCCTTAGGATCTTGTGGCCAAAAACAGAGTTTGGCTGTTGAAATCCCAATGAAGAGGCCAAAAATTGGCCTTTTTCTTGCCATTTTCAACAAAACATGTTTTTCGTCCAAACCCAGGAGAGTGCAAGCTGTTAATGTAGGTTCCATGGTGTAATGGTTAGCACTCTGGACTCTGAATCCAGTGATCCGAGTTCAAATCTCGGTGGGACCTTTGGTGCCCGTTTCACCAACACAGCACCAAATCAAGAGAATTTTTCAAAAGCAGTGATCCTCCAAATCTCCAGAGTGAAAGAGATCAACAGGAGAATGCACATCGACACCCTGTGTCAACAGTGAGTTTTGTGGTAAAGAACTTTAGCACCCATGAAGAATGTGACGTGCTATCTGTTCCCAAGTAAAATTCATTGCAAATTAAATTTGTTTCGAGAAAGAAAGAAATTAAGATGACTGAGCGTTACATAAGAAAAGGAACAAATCAAAAGATAATTATTTGCACTTTAGTTAGGATTTATTGGGCATTTCACATTTTGTTGAACTGTATTCTTGCCCAAGAACTTTGAAGAATCTCGATATCCCCCTTCAAGGAGCTATACTTGCATGACTGAAAAAAATCTGCATACGGGTGTTGCATGCTGCAATACTCTGCTTGCCAGGTCCAGGAGCATTTCTCCATACACTTACATAAAAAAAATCTACACTACTCTTGTTGAATTCTAATCTGTCTTGGATAGTATTTTTCTCATACAACTGAAAATTTACAATGCAGCACTTTTCGTATTATTGTTTCCTTAAGATGAATCGCTTATGTTGTTATTATCCTCTGTTTTAAGCCGCTTTGCACAAAAGCACCTTGCAGATCAATAAATGTAATGCAATAAAATGTACCAAAAACATAATTTCATGCCTAGGTCTGTAAAATTAGTGAATAACACGTAAAAGAGAAAGTTCCCTCGTGGAGAATGCCAGGCCCATGTACAGCAGACTTTTGTTCTGAATCTCTCTTCTGCTAAGATCTAATTTGCAGGGTAGTCTCATGTAAATTCATGAGGGAAGAAGGTTAGCACTCTGGCCTCGGAATCCAGAGATACCAGTTAAAATCTCGACGGGACCTTCTGTGACTTTTGTGCCAAAAGGTGCAAAGGACCCAATCAGAAGGACTTTAGTAAATCTGCGAGTCTCCAAATCTACAGAAGTGAAAGAGTACCAACTCTGCTGGCCAGTTCTATCCTGTTCAAATTGTGATGACTAGGTCTGAGATGAGAGAACAGTTCCTAAAAGGTACACAAACTCATGGAGAATGCAGGCATCGATCCCGCTACCTCTCGCATGCTAAACGAGCGCTCTACCATTTGAGCTAATTCCCCTCCTGCTAGATGGGCAAACGTGCCTTTCTTTCATTTTTGTTGTTCCTCAGCTGTGCATCCCTGATTTACCAAAGCACTCTGGTTTGTTTCCTTTTGGAGTGGGCCATGGTTCCAATGGTCAGAAAGACAACGTCCAAGGAGTCTTGCAAGGTAGTGATCCTATATCATATGTGAGTTTTGTGGTCAAGTAAGTCAGCCCCCTTGAAGAATGTGACATGGTAAGTGTTTCCAAGGAAACTTCAGTACACATTACATTTGCCTTAAGAGAAAGCAATCGATGCAGGTGACTATGAGCGCTACATGAGAAATGGAACAAATGAAGCAAAATTGTCATTCGCAATTTTTTTAGGAGTTATTGGCGATAAATATTATTACATTTTATGCTTGCCAAAGTCTTTTGAGCATGTCTCTATTTCCACAATTAATGTAGATAAGAGAAGAACTTGTATGACTGAAAATAAGTGTACGTTGGCATGACATGCTGAGCATCAGATCTTAATGAGGTTTGTGTATAAGAGAGCAGACATTGCAAGGTGGCTTGAGGGGCTAGAGTTATGATTTTGGATTTGGGTGCAAAAGTGTCTCATGTTCAAATCCAAGAATTGCTTGTCCTTGCCCTTAGATCTTCAAACTTGATCCCATGGGGTGCAAAGTTTTAATGTTAGCATTACAACCAAGCAAGCATTTTCTGTGAAAATGGGCAGTGACAAATCAAAGACAAGGCCGGTTAGCTCAGTTGGTTAGAGCATGGTGCTAATAACGCCAAGGTCGCGGGTTCGATCCCCGTACGGGCCAGGTTGGCTTTTGATCTGAATCTCTCTAGAAAAGTTAGGAGAGCAATAGACAGATAAAAAAGATCCCCGCTTAAATACAGACTGCCCCATGGCCTGTTTCAAACTCCTTACCAAACAGCAATAATACTCACATTCTTTTCAGCAGTAAATGCAGATGGTGTAATTGTTAGCACTTTACATTTTGAATCCAACAAGCTGAGTTCAAATCCTGGTGGAACCTCCTTAGGATCTTGTGGCCAAAAACAGAGTTTGGCTGTTGAAATCCCAATGAAGAGGCCAAAAATTGGCCTTTTTCTTGCCATTTTCAACAAAACATGTTTTTCGTCCAAACCCAGGAGAGTGCAAGCTGTTAATGTAGGTTCCATGGTGTAATGGTTAGCACTCTGGACTCTGAATCCAGTGATCCGAGTTCAAATCTCGGTGGGACCTTTGGTGCCCGTTTCACCAACACAGCACCAAATCAAGAGAATTTTTCAAAAGCAGTGATCCTCCAAATCTCCAGAGTGAAAGAGATCAACAGGAGAATGCACATCGACACCCTGTGTCAACAGTGAGTTTTGTGGTAAAGAACTTTAGCACCCATGAAGAATGTGACGTGCTATCTGTTCCCAAGTAAAATTCATTGCAAATTAAATTTGTTTCGAGAAAGAAAGAAATTAAGATGACTGAGCGTTACATAAGAAAAGGAACAAATCAAAAGATAATTATTTGCACTTTAGTTAGGATTTATTGGGCATTTCACATTTTGTTGAACTGTATTCTTGCCCAAGAACTTTGAAGAATCTCGATATCCCCCTTCACGGAGCTATACTTGCATGACTGAAAAAAATCTGCATACGGGTGTTGCATGCTGCAATACTCTGCTTGCCAGGTCCAGGAGCATTTCTCCATACACTTACATAAAAAAAATCTACACTACTCTTGTTGAATTCTAATCTGTCTTGGATAGTATTTTTCTCATACAACTGAAAATTTACAATGCAGCACTTTTCGTATTATTGTTTCCTTAAGATGAATCGCTTATGTTGTTATTATCCTCTGTTTTAAGCCGCTTTGCACAAAAGCACCTTGCAGATCAATAAATGTAATGCAATAAAATGTACCAAAAACATAATTTCATGCCTAGGTCTGTAAAATTAGTGAATAACACGTAAAAGAGAAAGTTCCCTCGTGGAGAATGCCAGGCCCATGTACAGCAGACTTTTGTTCTGAATCTCTCTTCTGCTAAGATCTAATTTGCAGGGTAGTCTCATGTAAATCCATGAGGGAAGAAGGTTAGCACTCTGGCCTCTGAATCCAGAGATACCAGTTAAAATCTCGACGGGACCTTCTGTGACTTTTGTGCCAAAAGGTGCAAAGGACCCAATCAGAAGGACTTTAGTAAATCTGCGAGTCTCCAAATCTACAGAAGTGAAAGAGTACCAACTCTGCTGGCCAGTTCTATCCTGTTCAAATTGTGATGACCAGGTCTGAGATGAGAGAACAGTTCCTAAAAGGTACACATACTCATGGAGAATGCAGGCATCGATCCCGCTACCTCTTGCATGCTAAGCGAGCACTCTACCATTTGAGCTAATTCCCCTCCTGCTAGATGGGCAAATGTGCCTTTCTTTCATTTTTGTTGTTCCTCAGCTGTGCATCCCTGATTTACCAAAGCACTCTGGTTTGTTTCCTTTTGGAGTGGGCCATGGTTCCAATGGTCAGAAAGACAACGTCCAAGGAGTCTTGCAAGGTAGTGATCCTATATCATATATGAGTTTTGTGGTCAAGTAAGTCAGCCCCCTTGAAGAATGTGACATGGTAAGTGTTTCCAAGGAAACTTCAGTACACATTACATTTTCCTTAAGAGAAAGCAATCGATGCAGGTGACTATGAACGCTACATGAGAAATGGAACAAATGAAGCAAAATTGTCATTCGCAATTTTTTTAGGAGTTATTGGCGATAAATATTATTACATTTTATGCTTGCCAAAGTCTTTTGAGCATGTCTCTATTTCCACAATTAATGTAGATAAGAGAAGAACTTGTATGACTGAAAATAAGTGTACGTTGGCATGACATGCTGAGCATCAGATCTTAATGAGGTTTGTGTAGACCTTTCATAAGAGAGCAGACATTGCAAGGTGGCTTGAGGGGCTAGAGTTATGATTTTGGATTTGGGTGCAAAAGTGTCTCATGTTCAAATCCAAGAATTGCTTGTCCTTGCCCTTAGATCTTCAAACTTGATCCCATGGGGTGCAAAGTTTTAATGTCAGCATTACAACCAAGCAAGCATTTTCTGTGAAAATGGGCAGTGACAAAACTAGGACAAGGCCGGTTAGCTCAGTTGGTTAGAGCGTGGTGCTAATAACGCCAAGGTCGCGGGTTCGATCCCTGTACGGGCCAGGTTGGCTTTTGATCTGAATCTCTCTAGAAAAGTTAGGAGAGCAATAGACAGATAAAAAAGATCCCCGCTTAGATACAGACTGCCCCATGGCCTGTTTCAAACTCCTTACCAAACAGCAATAATACTCACCAATTCTTTTCAGCAGTAAATGCAGATGGTGTAATTGTTAGCACTTTACATTTTGAATCCAACAAGCTGAGTTCAAATCCTGGTGGAACCTCCTTAGGATCTTGTAGCCAAAAACAGAGTTTGGCTGTTGAAATCCCAATCAAGAGGCCAAAAATTGACCTTTTTCTTGCCATTTTCAACAAAACATGTTTTTCGTCCAAACCCAGGAGAGTGCAAGCTGTTAATGTAGGTTCCATGGTGTAATGGTTAGCACTCTGGACTCTGAATCCAGTGATCCGAGTTCAAATCTCGGTGGGACCTTTGGTGCCCATTTCACCGACACAGCACCAAATCAAAAGAATTTTTCAAAAGCAGTGATCCTCCAAATCTCCAGAATGAAAGAGATCAACAGGA
This sequence comes from Moxostoma hubbsi, assembly GCA_032164185.1. Lineage (NCBI taxonomy): Eukaryota > Metazoa > Chordata > Actinopteri > Cypriniformes > Catostomidae > Moxostoma > Moxostoma hubbsi. Next base: position 40,048,858 of record JAVLUX010000019.1, read on the forward strand.
GAATGCAGATCGACACCCTTTGTCAAGAGTCAGTTTTGTGGTAAAGAAGTTTAGCACCCATGAAGAATGTGACGTGCTATCTGTTCCCAAGTAAAATTCATTGCAAATTAAATTTGTGTTTCGAGAAAGAAAGAAATGAAGATGACTGAGCGCTACATAAGAAAAGGAACAAATCAAAATATAATTATTTGCACTTTAGTTAGGATTTATTGGGTATTTCACATGTTGTTGAACTGTATTCTTGCCCAAGAACTTTGAAGAATGTCGATATCCCCCTTCACGGAGCTATACTTGCATGACTGAAAAAAATCTGCACAGGGGTGTTGCATGCTGCAATACTCTGCTTGCCAGGTCCAGGAGCATTTCTCCATACACTTACATAAAAAAAATCTACACTACTCTTGTTGAATTCTAATCTGTCTTGGATAGTATTTTTCTCATACAACTGAAAATTTGCAATGCAGCACTTTTCGTATTATTGTTTCCTTAAGATGAATCGCTTATGTTGTTATTATCCTCTGTTTTAAGCCGCTTTGCACAAAAGCACCTTGCAGATCAATAAATGTAATGCAATAAAATGTATCAAAAACATAATTTGATGCCTAGGTCAGTAAAATTAGTGAATAACACAAAAAAGAGAAAGTTCCCTCGTGGAGAATGCCAGGCCCATGTACAGCAGACTTTTGTTCTGAATCTCTCTTCTGCTAAGATCTAATTTGCAGGGTAGTCTCATGTAAATCCATGAGGGAAGAAGGTTAGCACTCTGGCCTCTGAATCCAGAGATACCAGTTAAAATCTCGACGGGACATTCTGTGACTTTTGTGCCAAAAGGTGCAAAGGACCCAATCAGAAAGACTTTAGTAAATCTGCGAGTCTCCAAATCTACAGAAGTGAAAGATACCAACTCTGCTGGCCAGTTCTATCATGATCAAATTGTGATGACCAGGTCTGAGATGAGAGAACAGTTCCTACAAGGTACACATACTCACGGAGAATGCGGGCATCGATCCCACTACCTCTCGCATGCTAAACAAGCGCTCTACTATTTGAGCTAATTCCCCTCCTGCTAGATGGGCAAACGTGCCTTTCTTTCATTTTTGTTGTTCCTCAGCTGTGCATCCCTGATTTACCAAAGCACTCTGGTTTGTTTCCTTTTGGAGTGGGCCATGGTTCCAATGGTCAGAAAGACAACGTCTAAGGAGTCTTGCAAGGTAGTGATCCTATATCATATGTGAGTTTTGTGGTCAAGTAAGTCAGCGCCCTTGAAGAATGTGACATGGTAAGTGTTTCCAAGGAAACTTCAGTACACATTACATTTGCCTTAAGAGAAAGCAATCGATGCAGGTGACTATGAGCGCTACATGAGAAATGGAACAAATGAAGCAAAATTGTCATTCGCAATTTTTTTAGGAGTTATTGGCGATAAATATTATTACATTTTATACTTGCCAAAGTCTTTTGAGGATGTTTCTATTTCCACAATTAATGTAGATAAGAGAAGAACTTGTATGACTGAAAATAAGTGTACGTTGGCATGACATGCTGAGCATCAGATCTTAATGAGGTTTGTGTAGACCTTTCATAAGAGAGCAGACATTGCAAGGTGGCTTGAGGGGCTAGAGTTATGATTTTGGATTTGGGTGCAAAAGTGTCTCATGTTCAAATCCAAGAATTGCTTGTCCTTGCCCTTAGATCTTCAAACTTGATCCCATGGGGTGCAAAGTTTTAATGTCAGCATTACAACCAAGCAAGCATTTTCTGTGAAAATGGGCAGTGACAAAACTAAGACAAGGCCGGTTAGCTCAGTTGGTTAGAGCGTGGTGCTAATAACGCCAAGGTCGCGGGTTCGATCCCCGTACGGGCCAGGTTGGCTTTTGATCTGAATCTCTCTAGAAAAGTTAGGAGAGCAATAGACAGATAAAAAAGATCCCCGCTTAGATACAGACTGCCCCATGGCCTGTTTCAAACTCCTTACCAAAGAGCAATAATACTCACAAATTCTTTTCAGCAGTAAATGCAGATGGTCTAATTGTTAGCACTTTACATTTTGAATCCAACAAGCTGAGTTCAAATCCTGGTGGAACCACCTTAGGATCTTGTGGCCAAAAACAGAGTTTGGCTGTTGAAATACCATTCAAGAGGCCAAAAATTGGCCTTTTTCTTGCCATTTTCAACAAAACATGTTTTTCGTCCAAACCCAGGAGAGTGCAAGTTGTTAATATGGTGTAATGGTTAGCACTCTGGACTCTGAATCCAGTGATCCGAGTTCAAACCTTTGGTGCCCATTTCACCGACACAGCACCAAATCAAGAGAATTTTTCAAAAGCAGTGATCCTCCACATCTCCAGAATGAAAGAGATCAACAGGCGAATGCAGATCGACACCCTGTGTCAACAGTGAGTTTTGTGGTAAAGAACTTTAGCACCCATGAAGAATGTGACGTGCTATCTGTTCCCAAGTAAAATTCATTGCAAATTAAATTTGTGTTTCGAGAAAGAAAGAAATGAAGATGACTGAGCGCTACATAAGAAAAGGAACAAATCAAAAGATAATTATTTGCACTTTAGTTAGGATTTATTGGGTATTTCACATGTTGTTGAACTGTATTCTTGCCCAAGAACTTTGAAGAATCTCGATATCCCCCTTCACGGAGCTATACTTGCATGACTGAAAAAAATCTGCACACGGGTGTTGCATGCTGCAATACTCTGCTTGCCAGGTCCAGGAGCATTTCTCCATACACTTACATAAAAAAAATCTACACTACTCTTGTTGAATTCTAATCTGTCTTGGATAGTATTTTTCTCATACAACAGAAAATTTGCAATGCAGCACTTTTCGTATTATTGTTTCCTTAAGATGAATCGCTTATGTTGTTATTATCCTCTGTTTTAAGCCGCTTTGCACAAAAGCACCTTGCAGATCAATAAATGTAATGCAATAAAATGTATCAAAAACATAATTTGATGCCTAGGTCAGTAAAATTAGTGAATAACACAAAAAAGATTAAGTTCCCTCGTGGAGAATGCCAGGCCCATGTACAGCAGACTTTTGTTCTGAATCTCTCTTCTGCTAAGATCTAATTTGCAGGGTAGTCTCATGTAAATCCATGAGGGAAGAAGGTTAGCACTCTGGCCTCTGAATCCAGAGATACCAGTTAAAATCTCGACGGGACCTTCTGTGACTTTTGTGCCAAAAGGTGCAAAGGACCCAATCAGAAGGACTTTAGTAAATCTGCGAGTCTCCAAATCTACAGAAGTGAAAGAGTACCAACTCTGCTGGCCAGTTCTATCATGTTCAAATTGTGATGACCAGGTCTGAGATGAGAGAACAGTTCCTAAAAGGTACACATACTCATGGAGAATGCGGGCATCGATCCCGCTACCTCTCGCATGCTAAGCGAGCGCTCTACCATTTGAGCTAATTCCCCTCCTGCTAGATGGGCAAACGTGCCTTTCTTTCATTTTTGTTGTTCCTCAGCTGTGCATCCCTGATTTACCAAAGCACTCTGGTTTGTTTCCTTTTGGAGTGGGCCATGGTTCCAATGGTCAGAAAGACAACGTCCAAGGAGTCTTGCAAGGTAGTGATCCTATATCATATGTGTGTTTTGTGGTCAAGTAAGTCAGCCCCCTTGAAGAATGTGACATGGTAAGTGTTTCCAAGGAAACTTCAGTACACATTACATTTGCCTTAAGAGAAAGCAATCGATGCAGGTGACTATGAGCGCTACATGAGAAATGGAACAAATGAAGCAAAATTGTCATTCGCAATTTTTTTAGGAGTTCAAGAGAAGAAGAGTTTTAAATGTTTCACCAAATTTTCACTGTACAGGACAATCCATCACGCAGAACCTTATGGGTCCTTGAGGCTTTTTTGTTCCCAATGAGAAATGAGGCAAGTATACCAAGTTTTAGAATATTTGGAAAACTGGGGTGAAAATGCCATCATTTTGAAAATGTGACATTTGGGCGTGGCCTGTAGCGAACCGCTAAGGGCGAATGTCGGCAATTCTTTGCACAGTACTTCAAAGGGATGTTATCTTGAAGCATGTCAGGTTTTAAAATCCCTCAGTCAAAATTACATTTGATTTATTGACATATATATCGATTAAATGTGGACATTTACATAAACACGCCCCTTTCAGCCATTTTTAATCGTACCTTATGGGTCCTTGAGGCTTTTTTGTTCCCAATGAGAAATGAGGCAAGTATACCAAGTTTTAGAATATTTCGAAAATTGTGGTGAAAATGCCATCATTTTGAAAATGTGACATTTGGGCGTGGCCTGTAGCGAACCGCTAAGGGCGAATGTCGTCAATTCTTTGCACAGTACTTCAAAGGGATGTTATCTTGAAGCATGTCAGGTTTAAAATCCCTCAGTCAAAATTACATTTGATTTATTGACTTATATATTGATTAAATGTGGACATTTACATAAACACGCCCCTTTCAGCCATTTTTAATCGTACCTTATGGGTCCTTGAGGCTTTTTTGTTCCCAATGAGAAATGAGGCAAGTATACCAAGTTTTAGAATATTTCGAAAATTGTGGTGAAAATGCCATCATTTTGAAAATGTGACATTTGGGCGTGGCCTATAGCGAACCGCTAAGGGCGAATGTGGGCAATTCTTTGCACAGTACTTCAAAGGGATGTTATCTTGAAGAATGTTAGGTTTGAAAAACCCTGGGTCAAAATTACATTTGATATATTGACATATATATTGATTAAATGTGGACATTTACATAAACACGCCCCTTTCAGCCATTTTATATCGTATTCATTTTTGCTAAGTAACGTTTTCAAAGACATCAATTCTACACATGCGTACCAAATTTCAAGTCAATTGGAGCTACGGTTCAGGAGAAGAAGAGTTTTGTAGGTTTTGGCAAATTTTCACTGTACAGGAAAATCCAATATGGCGGAAGTTATGGGTCCTTGAGGCTTTTTTGTTCCCCATGAGAAATGAGGCATGTACACCAGGTTTGAGAATAATTGGACAAATGGCTTGGAAATGCCATGACTTTGAAAATGTTTTTTTGGAGCGTGGCCTGTAGCGCCACCTATGGGCGAATGTGGGCCATTCTTGGTTTGGGGGTACCCGTTGGCATGGAGTATCAATGTGCCAATTTAGAAAATTTTTGACCAGTGACTTTTTGAGATATTGGGGCTCAAGGAGAATAATAATAATAATAATAAATATAGCTGCAAGCAGCAATGCGATTCCTCCTCAAAATGGCAAATCATTTAAAATTGTTCAGTAGAGGGTTGGGGTTAAACCCTCCCAATGAAGAAATTCAAAAAACGTGTCTTTCTGTCTGAATCCTAAACTAAACATTTTCAGTGTACAGGAAAATCCATGATGCTGGGATCTTATGGATCCTGGAGGCTTTTTTGTTTACAATGAGAAATGAGTTATGTACATTAAGTTTCAGAAGAACTGAAAAAATGGGGTGGAAATGCCATCACTTTGAATGTGGGACATTGGGGCATAGCCTGTAGCGCCCCCTAATGGTGAATACGGGCAATTCTTGGTTTGTGAGTTCCTGTTGGCCTGTAGTATCAATGTACCAAATTAGAACATTATTGACCAGAAAATGGGAATTTTGGACATGGCCTATATCGCCCCCTAAGGGTGAATGTCGGCCATTCTTGGTTTGTGGGTTCCCGTTGGCCTGTAGTATCAATGTACCAAATTTGAAAATGTTTGACCAAAAAATAGGACTTTAAGGCATAGCCTGTAGCGCCCCCTAATGACGAATATGGGCAATTCTTGGTTTGTGGGTTCCTGTTGGCGTGCAGTATCAATGTACCACATTACAACATTTTTGACCAGAAAATGGGAATTTTTGACATGGCCTATAGCGCCCCCTAAGGGTGAATGTGGGCCAATCTTGGTTTGTGAGTTGCAGTTGGCCTGTAGTATCAATGTACCAAATTTGAAAGTTTTTGACAAAAAAAAAAGCAATTTGGGAATGGCCTTTAGCGCCCACTAAGGGCGAATGTGAGACATTCTTGGTTTGTGGATTTCTGTTGGCCTGTAGTGTCAATATACCAAATTAGAACATTTTTGACCATAAAATGGGAATTTTGGGCAATGTACCAAATTTGAAAGTTTTTGACAAAAAAAAAAGCAATTTGGGAATGGCCTTTAGCGCCCACTAAGGGCGAATGTGAGACATTCTTGGTTTGTGGATTTCTGTTGGCCTGTAGTGTCAATATACCAAATTAGAACATTTTTGACCATAAAATGGGAATTTTGGGCATAGCCTGTAGCGCCCCCTAATGGCGAATATGGGCAATTCTTTGTTTGTGGGTTCCTGTTGGCCTGTAGTATCAATGTACCAAATTAGAACATTTTTGACCAGCAAATGGGAATTTAGGGCGTGGCCTGTAGCGCCCCCTAAGGGCGAATGTGGGCCATTCTTGGTTTGTGGATTCCTGTTGGTCTGTAGTATCAATATACAAAATTAGAACATTTTTGACCAGAAAATGGGAATTTTGGGCTTGGCCTGTAGCGCCCCCTAAGGGAGAATGTGGGATATTCTTTATGCAGTACTTCAGAGTGATGTCATCTTGAAGTATATATATATATATATATAGGTCTGTTTCTAACCCACACCTATAATATCACTTCTGAAGGCATGGATTAAACCACTGGAGTGGTATGGATTACTTTTATGCTGCATTTATGTGATTTTTGTAGCTTCTGAGTTCTGATCACCATTCAAGTCATTGAAAGGTCCAACAGGGTTGAGATAATCTTCTAAAAAGCTTAATTTGTGTTCACCAGAAGAAAGGAAATAATACACATCTGGGATGGAATGAGGGTGAGTATACGATGAGAGAAATTTATTTTTGGGGTAAAAACCATTTGTAGGCCTACTTTTTATTTACTTGGAAAATTGTTACTGTCTCTTTAAGAGGATTTTAAACGCATTTCATTCAAGGCACAGTCTGTGCGGCTTGTTTCATTGAGTTTAATCTTTTGAGAACTGTGAAGTCTCATTATTTTCGTGCTGTTACATCTGTATTCATTTCAGAGATTAATTGATTGAGATTGTGAAACTACATACAACCGACAAACCTCCATGAAGATGCGAGTAAAAATGAGATGCCTCGCGCTGTCAGACACAACGCTGATAATCATTCTCGGAAGTGTTGATACTAGATTTAGATTCGCGATTTCTTCATCAACTGTTTATGTTCACTTGAGACAAAACAGACTCCACAATATATCATGTAATTTGACATTTTGTTGTAAGAAATTGTCCGTTCAAACGCAAGAAGAAGCGAATGCGATCTCTCATCGGGGCTCGTGAGTTAGACGTGACGCTGCTCCCTGTTTCACACAAATATTTATTTGAGTTGTTTTGCCATTTGTTGAGTTGAATGGTGTAAAATCGCTTGAAAGTTCAAACAGGAAAGTGTTAAAAACATACAACAGACAAACATTGCTCGCATTGAAGACGCGAGTAAAAATTAGATCGCGTCACTATCGCGTGCTGTCAGAGAACACGCAGATGAAACATCATTCTCGGAAGTATTGATACTTTAGGATCGATCCGTCCATCCCTTCTTTCTTTAGACATATGTTTCATGTTTGTGTGATAAGTGTTCGCGGAGTTTCACTTGATTTTTCTGACGTGTATCAGACAGATTATCGCAAAGACAGATTCGGTTTACCCTGTTTATTTTCGTTATTTTACAAAAGCTCAAGGTTTTGTTGTTATTGTAAGTGTACACAAATAAAAGTAGACCTTTTACAGTTTGTAATGATCTCTTCCATGTATCTGAATGGGCAAAAATGACGCAGTATTTTGTTTAAGTTTTTTCCGCTGTTTAGAACAATGCATCTGAAAGGACATTACAGCGCCATTGTTGACCCCCGTAATAATGCCAGAATTCAATAATGATTCCCGATTTATTTGAGTTGTATGCCATTTGTTGAGTTGAATAGTGTAAAATCGCTTGAATATTCAAACTGGGAAGTAGTAAAACACATCTCACTGACCTTATTTGTGCAGTAACTCTCATCGGGGCTCGTGCGTTAGACGCGACGCATCTCGCGGTTTCACACAAAACTGCTCACAAACATTTATTTGAGTTGTTTTGCCATTTGTTGAGTTGAATAGTGTAAAATCGCTTGAATATTCAAACTGGGAAGCAGTAAAATACATCTCACTGACCTTGTGCAGTAACTCTCATCGGGGCTCGTGCGTTAGACGCGACGATTATCACTGTTTCACACAAACTGCTCGAAAACATTTATATGAGTTGTTTTACCATTTGTTGAGATGAATAGTATAAAATCGCGTGAATGTTCCAAATGTCAAGCATTAAACACACACAATTGACATACCTTTGTGCAAACGCAGGCAAAATTCTTCTGGCTGAGAAAGTCGGGAGCTCCACCCACTAGTAGACAGAATTGCTCCATTAGAGAGATTTCTCCAGTAAAAGTGCATTTGGTAGACAGAGTTACACCAGCAGAGGGAGCCTCTTTGCTCAGCCAATGTAAGTGAATGGGATTTTACTTGTAGACCGTATTGATCCAGTAGAGGGGGCATTTTTGCTCAGCCATTGTAAATCAATGGGATTTTTTACATTTTTGATCGTCATTTATATAAAAAGCTTAAGTCGCATCAGGTAAAAAAAGACATAGCAGCAAACTTCAGAACAGTCCCCAGGTCTGTGGCAAGTTGGGTACTTATAGCATTAAAGCTCTTAGAGGTGAGGTTGTTGAAATTTTAGTAAGTAAAATAGTATTATTAATAATAATAATAATAAATGTATGTAACATAACAATATGTTGGCTTTCTCAAGCCAACATAGTTATGTCATCTTGAAGCATGTTAGGTTTGAAAAACCATCAATCAAATTTACATTTGGTTTATTGACACTAATATATTGAGGCAATGTGGTCATTTACATAAACACGCACCTTTCAGCCATTTTGTATTGTATTCATTTTTGCTAAGTAACAAATTGAAAGACATCAATTCTACACATGGGTACCAAATGTCAAGTCAATTGGATCTACGGTTCAAGAGAAGAAGACTTTTGTAGGTTTTGGCAAATTTTCACTGTACAGGACAATCCATTAGGGCAGAAGTTATGGGTCCTTGAGGCTTTTTTGTTCCCAATGAGAAATGAGGCAAGTATACCAAGTTTTAGAATATTTGGAAAATTGGGGTGAAAGTGCCATCATTTTGAAAATGTGACATTTGGGCGTGGCCTGTAGCGAACCGCTAAGGGCGAATGTCGGCAATTCTTTGCACAGTACTTCAAAGGGATGTTATCTTGAAGCATGTCAGGTTTAAAATCCCTCAGTCAAAATTACATTTGATTTATTGACTTATATATTGATTAAATGTGGACATTTACATAAACACGCCCTTTTCAGCCATTTTTAATCGTACCTTATGGGTCCTTGAGGCTTTTTTGTTCCCAATGAAAAATGAGGCAAGTATACCAAGTTTTAGAATATTTCGAAAATTGTGGTGAAAATGCCATCATTTTGAAAATGTGACATTTGGGCGTGGCCTGTAGCGAACCGCTAAGGGCGAATGTGGGCAATTCTTTGCACAGTACTTCAAAGGGATGTTATCTTGAAGAATGTTAGGTTTGAAAAACCCTGGGTCAAAATTACATTTGATATATTGACATATATATTGATTAAATGTGGACATTTACATAAACACGCCCCTTTCAGCCATTTTATATCGTATTCATTTTTGCTAAGTAACGTTTTCAAAGGCATCAATTCTACACATGCGTACCAAATTTCAAGTATATTGGAGCTACGGTTCAGGAGAAGAAGAGTTTTGTAGGTTTTGGCAAATTTTCACTGTACAGGAAAATCCATTAGGGCAGAAGTTATGGGTCCTTGAGGCTTTTTTGTTCCCCATGAGAAATGAGGCATGTACACCAGGTTTGAGAATAATTGGACAAATGGCTTGGAAATGCCATGACTTTGAAAATATTTTTTTGGGGCGTGGCCTGTAGCGCCACCTATGGGCGAATGTGGGCCATTCTTGGTTTGGGGGTACCCGTTGGCATGGAGTATCAATGTGCCAATTTAGAAAATTTTTGACCAGTGACTTTTTGAGATATTGGGGCTCAAGGAGAATAATAATAATAATAATAATAATAAATATAGCTGCAAGCAGCAATGCGATTCCTCCTCAAAATGGCAAATCATTTAAAATTGTTCAGTAGAGGGTTGGGGTTAAACTCTCCCAATGAAGAAATTCAAAAAACGTGTCTTTCTGTCTGAATCCTAAACTAAACATTTTCAGTGTACAGGAAAATCCATGATGCTGGGATCTTATGGATCCTGGAGGCTTTTTTGTTTACAATGAGAAATGAGTTATGTACATTAAGTTTCAGAAGAACTGAAAAAATGGGGTGGAAATGCCATCACTTTGAATGTGGGACATTGGGGCATAGCCTGTAGCGCCCCCTAATGGTGAATACGGGCAATTCTTGGTTTGTGAGTTCCTGTTGGCCTGTAGTATCAATGTACCAAATTAGAACATTATTGACCAGAAAATGGGAATTTTGGACATGGCCTATATCGCCCCCTAAGGGTGAATGTCGGCCATTCTTGGTTTGTGGGTTCCCGTTGGCCTGTAGTATCAATGTACCAAATTTGAAAATGTTTGACCAAAAAATAGGACTTTAAGGCATAGCCTGTAGCGCCCCCTAATGACGAATATGGGCAATTCTTGGTTTGTGGGTTCCTGTTGGCGTGCAGTATCAATGTACCACATTACAACATTTTTGACCAGAAAATGGGAATTTTTGACATGGCCTATAGCGCCCCCTAAGGGTGAATGTGGGCCAATCTTGGTTTGTGAGTTCCTGTTGGCCTGTAGTATCAATGTACCAAATTTGAAAGTTTTTGACAAAAAAAAATAGCAATTTGGGAATGGCCTTTAGCGCCCCCTAAGGGCGAATGTGAGACATTCTTGGTTTGTGGGTTCCTGTTGGCCTGTAGTATCAATGTACCAAATTAGAACATTTTTGACCAGCAAATGGGAATTTAGGGCGTGGCCTGTAGCGCCCCCTAAGGGCGAATGTGGGCCATTCTTGGTTTGTGGATTCCTGTTGGTCTGTAGTATCAATATACAAAATTAGAACATTTTTGACCAGAAAATGGGAATTTTGGGCTTGGCCTGTAGCGCCCCCTAAGGGAGAATGTGGGATATTCTTTACGCAGTACTTCAGAGTGATGTCATCTTGAAGTATATATATATATATATATATATATATATATATATATATATATAGGTCTGTTTCTAACCCACACCTATAATATCACTTCTGAAGGCATGGATTAAACCACTGGAGTGGTATGGATTACTTTTATGCTGCATTTATGTGATTTTTGTAGCTTCTGAGTTCTGATCACCATTCAAGTCATTGAAAGGTCCAACAGGGTTGAGATAATCTTCTAAAAAGCTTAATTTGTGTTCACCAGAAGAAAGGAAATAATACACATCTGGGATGGAATGAGGGTGAGTATACGATGAGAGAAATTTATTTTTGGGGTAAAAACCATTTGTAGGCCTACTTTTTATTTACTTGGAAAATTGTTACTGTCTCTTTAAGAGGATTTTAAACGCATTTCATTCAAGGCACAGTCTGTGCGGCTTGTTTCATTGAGTTTAATCTTTTGAGAACTGTGAAGTCTCATTATTTTCGTGCTGTTACATCTGTATTCATTTCAGAGATTAATTGATTGAGATTGTGAAACTACATACAACCGACAAACCTCCATGAAGATGCGAGTAAAAATGAGATCGCCTCGCGCTGTCAGACACAACGCTGATAATCATTCTCGGAAGTGTTGATACTTGATTTAGATTCGCGATTTCTTCATCAACTGTTTATGTTCACTTGAGACAAAACAGACTCCACAATATATCATGTAATTTGACATTTTGTTGTAAGAAATTGTCCGTTCAAACGCAAGAAGAAGCGAATGCGATCTCTCATCGGGGCTCGTGAGTTAGACGTGACGCTGCTCGCTGTTTCACACATATATTTATTTGAGTTGTTTTGCCATTTGTTGAGTTGAATGGTGTAAAATCGCTTGAAAGTTCAAACAGGAAAGTGTTAAAAACACATACAACAGACAAACATTGCTCGCATTGAAGACGTGAGTAAAAATTAGATCGCGTTACTATCGCGTGCTGTCAGAGAACACGCAGATGAAACATCATTCTCGGAAGTATTGATACTTTAGGATCGATCCGTCCATCCCTTCTTTCTTTAGACATATGTTTCATGTTTGTGTGATAAGTGTTCGCGGAGTTTCACTTGATTTTTCTGACGTGTATCAGACAGATTATCGCAAAGACAGATTCGGTTTACCCTGTTTATTTTCGTTATTTTACAAAAGCTCAAGGTTTTGTTGTTATTGTAAGTGTACACAAATAAAAGTAGACCTTTTACAGTTTGTAATGATCTCTTCCATGTATCTGAATGGGCAAAAATGACGCAGTATTTTGTTTAAGTTTTTTCCGCTGTTTAGAACAATGCATCTGAAAGGACATTACAGCGCCATTGTTGACCCCCGTAATAATGCCAGAATTCAATAATGATTCCCGATTTCAAACTCCTCGCAAAGATTTATTTGAGTTGTATGCCATTTGTTGAGTTGAATAGTGTAAAATCGCTTGAATATTCAAACTGGGAAGTAGTAAAACACATCTCACTGACCTTATTTGTGCAGTAACTCTCATCGGGGCTCGTCCCAGACAACATATTAGCTCTTGCCGACGTTGGGGCGCGTGTGCCTGCCCGACATAAAGTGCCTCGGTGAGATGTCTTATGGAGATCGGTAGCTAATCGGCAAGATATCGGGAAGATGGTGGCATTAGAATGATCGCCGACCGTGAGCCAACGTAAACCCGAAATAATTATGATCTATGCGGCGCGATCCCACTAGAGCGAGGAAAGCATTCGGTCGCCTCGCTCTCCCATTGACTTAACGCTGGAACAGCTGATTTTCGGCTGCATCGCTGGAAACGCCACTGCATGCTTGAAAATCAGCTGTTCCAGTGTTAAGTCAAAGGGAGCAATGCGTCTGAATGCTTTTCGCCGCTCAAGTAGGATCCCACCGTTATGTCTTATTGATTTGTTTAGGCTAACTGCTGTCAGATTGTGTGTTCCAAGTTTCCTATTGTGTATCAACAATACTTATGCAACAATACACTTGCATACGAGACTCCGTGGCTGCGCAGTCTATAGCCGCTTCCTTATTTTTGAGTTGCCTGGTTTTATGACAAAAAAGCTTACATTGAAAGTAAGTGATTGTTTATGTGTAGGGTGTATTTCATACACAATCTGACAACTTGGGAAATGCCAGTCTAACAGAAAAAAAGAATGGATCAGTGATTTTAAAATTAAGTTTGATGGTCATGCAAATTAGGCTACAGGAGTTTTCCCGGAGAAATAACAAAACAGGAGGGCACTGGGAGATGACCTTGAACATTTATTTTTTACTTTGTTTTTGCAAAAGCAGTATAATTTATTTTAACACTCCACAAATCACACATAGAAAACTACAACAAAAATAATTGATTCCATCCAAAATAGTTAAATAGAAAAATATAGAAAAATCAGTCCAATCAATTATTTAACTTCAGATGCTTGCTCGCCCCGCCTTTGCCGCCCCCCATTCCTGTCCCTGCTCAGCTGCAGCCAGTTTCTCACGGTCATCTCTACATCAGCCTCAGTGGAATTTTGTTGGGCAGGATTTCTTAACACAGCACCTAAACAAAAAAATGAAAAATAAAGCAACAGGGGGAAAAAATAAGACAGTAGCACAAAAGTCTATATCTTCGTTTGATTGTTTCTACAAAGACAATTCAGAAGTCAGAGCATTTTACAAAAAAAAAAAAACTTAAGACATTTGGTTGAAAATAGTGTGAGGACAGTATATAAACATAGAGAACATAAATACAGACACCACATATGGGTTGAATAGTGACAGAATGTTGCTTCAACACATTGTAGGACTTACTCAGGAGTACCTGATGAATAGGCCATGATTTAAGGCCTGTCTTCTGACCCCTACCGCACCAGTTCAGCTGGGTTGAAAGATTCTGACCAAATATTTTTGTGCAGACTCTCCAAACTGCTTCCTTTAAATTCTTGCCACCAGACAATGACAGTTTAGTTATCTGTAAAGTAAAAGATAAATTTGACTAATCCCATTTCACAACCTGCTGTATTACATTGTCTTTGAAGCACTGCTGTCCCATGCCCACATCCATGGCTGAAGTGCCCTTGAGCAAGGCACCTAACCCCTCACTGCTTCCCGAGCGCCACTGTAGCAGGCAGCACACTGCTCTGGGTTAGTGTTTGCTTCACCTCACTGTGTGTTTCACTAATCATGGATGGGATAAATGCAGAGACTAAATTTTTTCAGCCCCGTTTTGTGCGTACGCATGCTTTATAAATGAGGCCCCAGCTGATTTAATGTGGTTATCTGTGTTTAGAGGGAAATACAATGAAAATCTAAAGTGTTACCAAAGCCTTTTACAAACATCATGTTATTTAAGCAATATCGGTCAAGTAGGAGTGTGATAGAGCTCCATATCATCACGGCTGTGATTTTAAAGGTACCTCGTTGTAATTTTAAATCAAAAGGAGATCGTGCTTTCTCCGTGGTAGGTCCCAAACTTTGGAATAGTCTCCCATTTCATGTGAGGTCAGCTCCATCGATTACAACTTTTAAGTCTTATTTAAAAACGTATTTATTTTCTTTAGCCTTTGAATAAAGTATGTCTGTTTTGTTGTATGACTTTCATGTTATTATTCTGTAAAGCACTTTGGGGCAACGTCTGTTGTTTAAAAAATGTGCTATATAAATAAAGTTGCTTGCTTGCTTGCTAAACCAGAGGCACGAGGCCGCAGGCCTAAATGACTAACCTTAAAACAAGAGATGCCAGGAAACAACTCTGGAGGAAGTGGAGGACAAAGTAAAATCTAATAAATTAAAGAAAAAACATTAGTGTTACTCGCAATTGTTGACACACAATATTACAGTACAGTCATTACCAAATGTTGAGAATTATTTTATTATGAATATCTAAGACAAATCAAAAGTCAAACTCCAAGAATGTGCCAGGCAGTTAAAAAAAAATAATCTTAGGATGCCAATAATCAAGAAAAGCAAACAGGGGAAAGTTACGTGTGTATCGATATATATGCGCAAAATAACTTTAACTAGATTAATTAAAGATAGTGTTTCCCATTTAGGGCTGGGCGATACAACGATAACAATATCTATCAATGATACATCTTTATCAATAACGATTGAAAAATGTCCGATATAGTGCTCAAAAGACGACAATTGGGAATTTACATCATTAAAAGAAGTCTTTGAGAAGTCTTTAGTTGTCTTTGAGGTTAATTAAAACACATACTTACTGTACAAAGGCAAAGACGCTGTGTAAAATGGCTCTGAAAAGAGCGTTTGGGGTGTATATAGCTCCTGTGGAGAAAAAGAAGAAACATGAAAAGGAGTCAAATATATTGCAAATGCCTTTAATTAATATGCACTCAGTTTTAATTTATCTTTATTGACTAAAACAGTATGTTAAGAACATGGCAAATCAGAACTGTAGGATGACTTCTAGATTGATCACTTACAAAAATCAGATGAAAATCGATCACTGAAAAAACAGAAAAGACAATTATTCTATTTTGTTTAAATTACAAAGGTTAATAAAGGCTCTATTTTATGAATATGTGTGTCCAAAAAAAAAAACACTTCCTTCACTTACTATCACTTTACTACTTCATAACCACTTTGTTGTCTGACTGTCTACAGTGGCTGCGCGCTTGTACTAAACTGAGCTCTTTGATTGACAGGTCTACTTTTAACGTTACCATAGAAACGCACAACAAAAGAGCTGCCTTTAATTTTAAGCATGTCACTTAGACAAAATCATTCAAAATGCCTTCAGAGTGCAAGGGGTTAATATTATAAAAGGACAGATGTCATTTTTGTGTGGAAAATAGACTTTATTAGTTTAACCTGGCTATTTAACTCTCCTCAGACTTGAAAGAGAAAAACGAGTTCCCCTCATGTTAAAAATACTGTCTCTAAAATAACTCTCTGAAAATATTTAATACGCGAACATATTAACAGTCAGTTAATAATAACTAAAGTCAACAGTTAGTTAATAACAACTAACCAAGTCTAAAAACACGTAACGTTAATCATCCGGCGCCAATTTCTGTCATCCGTTTATCGAAAACATTTCTCAGAAAACTCGACGTTTTTCTAACAAAATAATACTTTTCAATAAAAAAATAAGTACACAAAACAAAATAAACATTACTGGCCTGAAAAATGGCAATATTTACTTTTGTAAATCGCACTTGAATTTGGTCAATGTTTAATTTGCAAATTCTACTCAAAAGATGCAGTAGATTTTGGCCCGCGCTTGAAAATTCATTTATAAAAAGATAACATTAAACCTAAACAAAATTTCTCACAAAAAAATACGTGTTTACGTTTTTTGAATCAGAAATAATTTTGTCGTTTTAATCGCATAACATAGAAGGTTTAATATAAATTGTGGCATACAGATTTTACAGAAGCTCAACATACCTTCGCGTTTACACCACCGGCTTGTTGTGGACCAACGGTTGCGTAGATCTTTTTTGTGAAAAAAGAAAAAAAAAGAAAAAAAAAAGCGGGATCGGCAAAATGGTTCCTCACGGTTCCTCCGCCGATCTCCGAAGTGTGCTTGAATTGGCTCAGCTGTAGACTCATCCCGCCGATGGTTTACCCACCTAAGTGTTTTTGGTGTGCAGGGGGAAAACCCTTCCGATACTTTGCCGCTGGTGCCCTCCAATTGCCAACGTTGGTAAGACTGAACGTGCTGTCTGGGGTGCGTTAGACGCGACGCATCTCGCGGTTTCACACAAAACTGCTCACAAACATTTATTTGAGTTGTTTTGCCATTTGTTGAGTTGAATAGTGTAAAATCGCTTGAATATTCAAACTGGGAAGCAGTAAAATACATCTCACTGACCTTGTGCAGTAACTCTCATCGGGGCTCGTGCGTTAGACGCGACGATTATCGCTGTTTCACACAAACTGCTCGAAAACATTTATATGAGTTGTTTTACCATTTGTTGAGATGAATAGTATAAAATCGCGTGAATGTTCCAAATGTCAAGCATTAAACACACACAATTGACATACCTTTGTGCAAACGCAGGCAAAATTCTTCTGGCTGAGAAAGTCGGGAGCTCCACCCACTAGTAGACAGAATTGCTCCATTAGAGAGATTTCTCCAGTAAAAGTGCATTTGGTAGACAGAGTTACACCAGCAGAGGGAGCCTCTTTGCTCAGCCAATGTAAGTGAATGGGATTTTACTTGTAGACCGTATTGATCCAGTAGAGGGGGCATTTTTGCTCAGCCATTGTAAATCAATGGGATTTTTTACATTTTTGATCGTCATTTATATAAAAAGCTTAAGTCGCATCAGGTAAAAAAAGACATAGCAGCAAACTTCAGAACAGTCCCCAGGTCTGTGGCAAGTTGGGTACTTATAGCATTAAAGCTCTTAGAGGTGAGGTTGTTGAAATTTTAGTAAGTAAAATAGTATTATTAATAATAATAATAATAAATGTATGTAACATAACAATATGTTGGCTTTCTCAAGCACACATAGTTATGTCATCTTGAAGCATGTTAGGTTTGAAAAACCATCAATCAAATTTACATTTGGTTTATTGACACTAATATATTGAGGCAATGTGGTCATTTACATAAACACGCACCTTTCAGCCATTTTGTATTGTATTCATTTTTGCTAAGTAACAAATTGAAAGACATCAATTCTACACATGGGTACCAAATGTCAAGTCAATTGGATCTACGGTTCAAGAGAAGAAGACTTTTGTAGGTTTTGGCAAATTTTCACTGTACAGGACAATCCATTAGGGCAGAAGTTATGGGTCCTTGAGGCTTTTTTGTTCCCAATGAGAAATGAGGCAAGTATACCAAGTTTTAGAATATTTGGAAAATTGGGGTGAAAGTGCCATCATTTTGAAAATGTGACATTTGGGCGTGGCCTGTAGCGAACCGCTAAGGGCGAATGTCGGCAATTCTTTGCACAGTACTTCAAAGGGATGTTATCTTGAAGCATGTCAGGTTTAAAATCCCTCAGTCAAAATTACATTTGATTTATTGACATATATATTGATTAAATGTGGACATTTACATAAACACGCCCCTTTCAGCCATTTTTAATCGTACCTTATGGGTCCTTGAGGCTTTTTTGTTCCCAATGAGAAATGAGGCAAGTATACCAAGTTTTAGAATATTTCGAAAATTGTGGTGAAAATGCCATCATTTTGAAAATGTGACATTTGGGCGTGGCCTGTAGCGAACCGCTAAGGGCGAATGTGGGCAATTCTTTGCACAGTACTTCAAAGGGATGTTATCTTGAAGAATGTTAGGTTTGAAAAACCCTGGGTCAAAATTACATTTGATATATTGACATATATATTGATTAAATGTGGACATTTACATAAACACGCCCCTTTCAGCCATTTTATATCGTATTCATTTTTGCTAAGTAACGTTTTCAAAGACATCAATTCTACACATGCGTACCAAATTTCAAGTATATTGGAGCTACGGTTCAGGAGAAGAAGAGTTTTGTAGGTTTTGGCAAATTTTCACTGTACAGGAAAATCCATTAGGGCAGAAGTTATGGGTCCTTGAGGCTTTTTTGTTCCCCATGAGAAATGAGGCATGTACACCAGGTTTGAGAATAATTGGACAAATGGCTTGGAAATGCCATGACTTTGAAAATATTTTTTTGGGGCGTGGCCTGTAGCGCCACCTATGGGCAAATGTGGGCCATTCTTGGTTTGGGGGTACCCGTTGGCATGGAGTATCAATGTGCCAATTTAGAAAATTTTTGACTAGTGACTTTTTGAGATATTGGGGCTCAAGGAGAATAATAATAATAATAATAATAATAATAATAATAATAATAATAGTAATAAAACTGTCAATAACAATAGATTCCCTCCTATCGGAGGAATCTAATAATAATAATAATAATAATAATAATAATAAAACTGTCAATAACAATAGATTCCCTCCTATCGGAGGAATCTAATAATAATAATAATAATAATAAAACTGTCAATAACAATAGATTCCCTCCTATCGGAGGAATCTAATAATAAAACTGTCAATAACAATAGATTCCCTCCTATCGGAGGAATCTAATAATAATAATAAAACTGTCAATTACAATAGATTCCCTCCTATCGGAGGAATCTAATAATAAAACTGTCAATAACAGATTCCCTCCTATCGGAGGAATCTAATAATAATAATAAAACTGTCAATTACAATAGATTCCCTCCTATCGGAGGAATCTAATAATAAAACTGTCAATAACAATAGATTCCCTCCTATCGGAGGAATCTAATAATAATAATACTGTCAATAACAATAGATTCCCTCCTATCGGAGGAATCTAATAATACTGTCAATTACAATAGATTCCCTCCTATTGGAGGAATCTAATAATAATAATAATACTGTCAATAACAATAGATTCCCTCCTATCGGAGGAATCTAATAATAATAATAATAATAATAATACTGTCAATAACAATAGATTCCCTCCTATCGGAGGAATCTAATAATAATAAAACTGTCAATAACAATAGATTCCCTCCTATTGGAGGAATCTAATAATAATACTGTCAATTACAATAGATTCCCTCCTATCGGAGGAATCTAATAATAAAACTGTCAATAACAATAGATTTCCTCCTATCGGAGGAATCTAATAATAATACTGTCAATTACAATAGATTCCCTCCTATCGGAGGAATCTAATAATAATAATAATAATAATAATAATACTGTCAATTACAATAGATTCCCTCCTATCGGAGGAATCTAATAATAATAATAATAATAATAATAAAACTTACAATAACAATAGATTCCCTCCTACCGGAGGAATCTAATAATAATAATAATAATAATAATAATAATAATACTGTCAATTACAATAGATTCCCTCCTATCGGAGGAATCTAATAATAATAATACTGTCAATAACAATAGATTCCCTCCTATCGGAGGAATCTAATAATAAAACTGTCAATAACAATAGATTCCCTCCTACCGGAGGAATCTAATAATAATAATAATAATAATAATATTAACAATAATAATAAAACTGTCAATAACAATAGATTCCCTCCTATCGGAGGAATCTAATAAAACTGTCAATAACAATAGATTCCCTCCTACCGGAGGAATCTAATTATTTGCACTTTAGTTAGGATTTATTGCGTATTTCACATGTTGTTTAACTGTATTCTTGCCCAAGAACTTTGAAGAATCTCGATATCCCCCTTCACGGAGCTATACTTGCATGACTGAAAAAAATCTGCACAGGGGTGTTGCATGCTGCAATACTCTGCTTGCCAGGTCCAGGAGCATTTCTCCATACATTTACATAAAAAAAATCTACACTACTCTTGTTGAATTCTAATCTGTCTTGGATAGTATTTTTCTCATACAACTGAAAATTTACAATGCAGCACTTTTCGTATTATTGTTTCCTTAAGATGAATCGCTTATGTTGTTATTATCCTCTGTTTTAAGCCGCTTTGTACAAAAGCACCTTGCAGATCAATAAATGTAATGCAATAAAATGTACCAAAAACATAATTTCATGCCTAGGTCTTTAAAATTAGTGAATAACACGTAAAAGAGAAAGTTCCCTCGTGGAGAATGCCAGGCCCATGTACAGCAGACTTTTTTTCTGAATCTCTCTTCTGCTAAGATCTAATTTGCAGGGTAGTCTCATGTAAATCCATGAGGGAAGAAGGTTAGCACTCTGGCCTCTGAATCCAGAGATGCCAGTTAAAATCTCGACGGGACCTTCTGTGACTTTTGTGCCAAAAGGTGCAAAGGACCCAATCAGAAGGACTTTAGTAAATCTGCGAGTCTCCAAATCTACAGAAGTGAAAGAGTACCAACTCTGCTGGCCAGTTCTATCCTGTTCAAATTGTGATGACCAGGTCTGAGATAAGAGAACAGTTCCTAAAAAGTACACAAACTCATGGAGAATGCAGGCATCGATCCCGCTACCTCTCGCATGCTAAGCGAGCGCTCTACCATTTGAGCTAATTCCCCTCCTGCTAGATGGGCAAACGTGCCTTTCTTTCATTTTTGTTGTTCCTCAGCTGTGCATCCCTGATTTACCAAAGCACTCTGGTTTGTTTCCTTTTGGAGTGGGCCATGGTTCCAATGGTCAGAAAGACAATGTCCAAGGAGTCTTGCAAGGTAGTGATCCTATATCATATGTGAGTTTTGTGGTCAAATAAGTCAGCCCCCTTGAATAATGTGACATGGTAAGTGTTTCCAAGGAAACTTCAGTACACATTACATTTGCCTTAAGAGAAAGCAATCGATGCATGTGACTATGAGCGCTACATGAGAAATGGAACAAATGAAGCAAAATTGTCATTTGCAATTTTTTTAGGAGTTATTGGCGATAAATATTATTACATTTTATGCTTGCCAAAGTCTTTTGAGGATGTCTCTATTTCCACAATTAATGTAGATAAGAGAAGAACTTGTATGACTGAAAATAAGTGTACGTTGGCATGACATGCTGAGCATCAGATATTAATGAGGTTTGTGTAGACCTTTCATAAGAGAGCAGACATTGCAAGGTGGCTTGAGGGGCTAGAGTTATGATTTTGGATTTGGGTGCAAAAGTGTCTCATGTTCAAATCCAAGAATTGCTTGTCCTTGCCCTTAGATCTTCAAACTTGATCCCATGGGGTGCAAAGTTTTAATGTCAGCATTACAACCAAGCAAGCATTTTCTGTGAAAATGGGCAGTGACAAAACTAAGACAAGGCCGGTTAGCTCAGTTGGTTAGAGCGTGGTGCTAATAACGCCAAGGTCGTAGGTTCGATCCCCGTACGGGCCAGGTTGGCTTTTGATCTGAATCTCTCTAGAAAAGTAAGGAGAGCAATAGACAGATAAAAAAGATCCCCGCTTAGATACAGACTGCCCCATGGCCTGTTTCAAACTCCTTACCAAACAGCAATAATACTCACCAATTCTTTACAGCAGTAAATGCAGATGGTGTAATTGTTAGCACTTTACATTTTGAATCCAACAAGCTGAGTTCAAATCCTGGTGGAACCTCCTTAGGATCTTGTGGCCAAAAACAGAGTTTGGCTGTTGAAATCCCAATCAAGAGGCCAAATATTGGCCTTTTTCTTGCCATTTTCAACAAAACATGTTTTTCGTCCAAACCCAGGAGAGTGCAAGCTGTTAATGTAGGTTCCATGGTGTAATGGTTAGCACTCTGGACTCTGATTCCAGTGATCTGAGTTCAAATCTCGGTGGGACCTTTGGTGCCCATTTCACCGACACACCACCAAATCAAATGAATTTTTCAAAAGCAGTGATCATCCAAATCTCCAGAATGAAAGAGATCAACAGGAGAATGCAGATCGACACCCGGTGTCAACAGTGAGTTTTGTGCTAAAGAAGTTTAGCACCCATGAAGAATTTTACGTGCTATCTGTTCCCAAGTAAAATTCATTGCAAATTAAATTTGTGTTTCGAGAAAGAAAGAAATGAAGATGACTGAGCGCTACATAAGAAAAGGAACAAATCAAAAGATAATTATTTGCACTTTAGTTAGGATTTATTGGGTATTTCACATGTTGTTGAACTGTATTCTTGCCCAAGAACTTTGAAGAATCTCGATATCCCTCTTCACGGAGCTATACTTGCATGACTGAAAAAAATCTGCACAGGGGTGTTGCATGCTGCAATACTCTGCTTGCCAGGTCCAGGAGCATTTCTCCATACACTTACATAAAAAAAATCTACACTACTCTTGTTGAATTCTAATCTGTATTGGATAGTATTTTTCTCATACAACTGAAAATTTACAATGCAGCAATTTTCGTATTATTGTTTCCTTAAGATGAATCGCTTATGTTGTTATTATCCTCTGTTTTAAGCCGCTTTGCACAAAAGCACCTTGCAGATCAATAAATGTAATGCAATAAAATGTATCAAAAACATAATGTCATGCCTAGGTCTGTAAAATTAGTGAATAACACAAAAAAGAGAAAGTTCCCTCGTGGAGAATGCCAGGCCCATGTACAGCAGACTTTTGTTCTGAATCTCTCTTCTGCTAAGATCTAATTTGCAGGGTAGTTTCATGTAAATCCATGAGGGAAGAAGGTTAGCACTCTGGCCTCTGAATCCAGAGATACCAGTTAAAATCTCGACGGGACCTTCTGTGACTTTTGTGCCAAAAGGTGCAAAGGACCCAATCAGAAGGACTTTAGTAAATCTGCGAGTCTCCAAATGTACAGAAGTGAAAGAGTACCAACACTGCTGGCCAGTTCTATCATGTTCAAATTGTGATGACCAGGTCTGAGATGAGAGAACAGTTCCTAAAAGGTACACATACTCATGGAGAATGCGAGCATCGATCCCGCTACCTCTCGCATGCTAAGCGAGCGCTCTACCATTTGAGTTAATTCCCCTCCTGCTAGATGGGCAAACCTGCCTTTCTTTCATTTTTGTTGTTCCTCAGCTGTGCATCCCTGATTTACGAAAGCACTCTGGTTTGTTTCCTTTTGGAGTGGGCCATGGTTCCAATGGTCAGAAAGACAACGTCCAAGGAGTCTTGCAAGGTAGTGATCCTATATCATATGTGAGTTTTGTGGTCAAGTAAGTCAGCCCCCTTGAAGAATGTGACATGGTAAGTGTTTCCAAGGAAACTTCAGTACACATTACATTTGCCTTAAGAGAAAGCAATCGATGCAGGTGACTATGAGCGCTACATGAGAAATGGAACAAATGAAGCAAAATTGTCATTCGCAAATTTTTTAGGAGTTATTGGCGATAAATATTATTACATTTTATGCTTGCCAAAGTCTTTTGAGGATGTCTCTATTTCCACAATTAATGTAGATAAGAGAAGAACTTGTATGACTGAAAATAAGTGTACGTTGGCATGACATGCTGAGCATCAGATCTTAATGAGGTTTGTGTAGACCTTTCATAAGAGAGCAGACATTGCAAGGTGGCTTGAGGGGCTAGAGTTATGATTTTGGATTTGGGTGCAAAAGTGTCTCATGTTCAAATCCAAGAATTGCTTGTCCTTGCCCTTAGATCTTCAAACTTGATCCCATGGGGTGCAAAGTTTTAATGTCAGCATTACAACCAAGCAAGCATTTTCTGTGAAAATGGGCAGTGACAAAACTAAGACAAGGCCGGTTAGCTCAGTTGGTTAGAGCTTGGTGCTAATTACGCCAAGGTCGTAGGTTCGATCCCCGTACGGGCCAGGTTGGCTTTTGATCTGAATCTCTCTAGAAAAGTAAGGAGAGCAATAGACAGATAAAAAAGATCCCCGCTTAAATCCAGACTGCCCCATGGCCTGTTTCAAACTCCTTACCAAACAGCAATAATACTCACACATTCTTTTCAGCAGTAAATGCAGATGGTGTAATTGTTAGCACTTTACATTTTGAATCCAACAAGCTGAGTTCAAATCCTGGTGGAACCTCCTTAGGATCTTGTGGCCAAAAACAGAGTTTGGCTGTTGAAATCCCAATGAAATCCCAATTTCTTGCCATTTTCAACAAAACATGTTTTTCATCCAAACCCAGGAGAGTGCAAGTTGTTAATGTAGGTTCCATGGTGTAATGGTTAGCACTCTGGACTCTGAATCCAGTGATCCGAGTTCAAATCTCAGTGGGACCTTTGGTGCCCATTTCACCGACACAGCACCAAATCAAAAGATTTTTTCAAAAGCAGTGATCCTCCAAATCTCCAGAATGAAAGAGATCAACAGGAGAATGCAGATCGACACCCTGTGTCAACAGTGAGTTTTGTGCTAAAGAAGTTTAGCACCCATGAAGAATTTGACGTGCTATCTGTTCCCAAGTAAAATTCATTGCAAATTAAATTTGTGTTTCGAGCAAGAAAGAAATGAAGATGACTGAGCGCTACATAAGAAAAGGAACAAATCAAAAGATAATTATTTGCACTTTAGTTAGGATTTATTGGGTATTTCACATTTTGTTGAACTGTATTCTTGCCCAAGAACTTTGAAGAATCTCGATATCCCCCTTCACGGAGCTATACTTGCATGACTGAAAAAAATCTGCATACGGGTGTTGCATGCTGCAATACTCTGCTTGCCAGGTCCAGGAGCATTTCTCCATACTCTTACATAAAAAAAATCTACACTACTCTTGTTGAATTCTAATCTGTCTTGGATAGTATTTTTCTCATACAACTGAAAATTTAGAATACAGCACTTTTCGTATTATTGTTTCCTTAAGATGAATCGCTTATGTTGTTATTATCCTCTGTTTTAAGCCGCTTTGCACAAAAGCACCTTGCAGATCAATAAATGTAATGCAATAAAATGTACCAAAAACATAATTTCATGCCTAGGTCTTTAAAATTAGTGAATAACACGTAAAAGAGAAAGTTCCCTCGTGGAGAATGCCAGGCCCATGTACAGCAGACTTTTGTTCTGAATCTCTCTTCTGCTAAGATCTAATTTGCAGGGTAGTCTCATGTAAATCCATGAGGGAAGAAGGTTAGCACTCTGGCCTCTGAATCCAGAGATACCAGTTAAAATCTCGACGGGACCTTCTGTGACTTTTGTGCCAAAAGGTGCAAAGGACCCAATCAGAAGGACTTTAGTAAATCTGCGAGTCTCCAAATCTACAGAAGTGAAAGAGTACCAACTCTGCTGGCCAGTTCTATCCTGTTCAAATTGTGATGACCAGGTCTGAGATGAGAGAACAGTTCCTAAAAGGTACACATACTCATGGAGAATGCAGGCATCGATCCCGCTACCTCTCGCATGCTAAACGAGCGCTCTACCATTTGAGCTAATTCCCCTCCTGCTAGATGGGCAAATGTGCCTTTCTTTCATTTTTGTTGTTCCTCAGCTGTGCATCCCTGATTTACCAAAGCACTCTGGTTTGTTTCCTTTTGGAGTGGGCCATGGTTCCAATGGTCAGAAAGACAACGTCCAAGGAGTCTTGCAAGGTAGTGATCCTATATCATATATGAGTTTTGTGGTCAAGTAAGTCAGCCCCCTTGAAGAATGTGACATGGTAAGTGTTTCCAAGGAAACTTCAGTACACATTACATTTTCCTTAAGAGAAAGCAATCGATGCAGGTGACTATGAACGCTACATGAGAAATGGAACAAATGAAGCAAAATTGTCATTCGCAATTTTTTTAGGAGTTATTGGCGATAAATATTATTACATTTTATGCTTGCCAAAGTCTTTTGAGCATGTCTCTATTTCCACAATTAATGTAGATAAGAGAAGAACTTGTATGACTGAAAATAAGTGTACGTTGGCATGACATGCTGAGCATCAGATCTTAATGAGGTTTGTGTATAAGAGAGCAGACATTGCAAGGTGGCTTGAGGGGCTAGAGTTATGATTTTGGATTTGGGTGCAAAAGTGTCTCATGTTCAAATCCAAGAATTGCTTGTCCTTGCCCTTAGATCTTCAAACTTGATCCCAAGGGGTGCAAAGTTTTAATGTCAGCATTACAACCAAGCAAGCATTTTCTGTGAAAATGGGCAGTGACAAAACTAAGACAAGGCCGGTTAGCTCAGTTGGTTAGAGCGTGGTGCTAATAACACCAAGGTCGTGGGTTCAATCCCTGTACGGGCCAGGTTGGCTTTTGATCTGAATCTCTCTAGAAAAGTAAGGAGAGCAATAGACAGATAAAAAAGATCCCCGCTTAGATACAGACTGCCCCATGGCCTGTTTCAAACTCCTTACCAAACAGCAATAATACTCACACATTCTTTTCAGCAGTAAATGCAGATGGTGTAATTGTTAGCACTTTACATTTTGAATCCAACAAGCTGAGTTCAAATCCTGGTGGAACCTCCTTAGGATCTTGTGGCCAAAAACAGAGTTTGGCTGTTGAAATCCCAATGAAGAGGCCAAAAATTGGCCTTTTTCTTGCCATTTTCAACAAAACATGTTTTTCGTCCAAACCCAGGAGAGTGCAAGCTGTTAATGTAGGTTCCATGGTGTAATGGTTAGCACTCTGGACTCTGAATCCAGTGATCCGAGTTCAAATCTCGGTGGGACCTTTGGTGCCCGTTTCACCAACACAGCACCAAATCAAGAGAATTTTTGAAAAGCAGTGATCCTCCAAATCTCCAGAGTGAAAGAGATCAACAGGAGAATGCACATTGACACCCTGTGTCAACAGTGAGTTTTGTGGTAAAGAACTTTAGCACCCATGAAGAATGTGACGTGCTATCTGTTCCCAAGTAAAATTCATTGCAAATTAAATTTGTTTCGAGAAAGAAAGAAATTAAGATGACTGAGCGTTACATAAGAAAAGGAACAAATCAAAAGATAATTATTTGCACTTTAGTTAGGATTTATTGGGCATTTCACATTTTGTTGAACTGTATTCTTGCCCAAGAACTTTGAAGAATCTCGATATCCCCCTTCACGGAGCTATACTTGCATGACTGAAAAAAATCTGCATACGGGTGTTGCATGCTGCAATACTCTGCTTGCCAGGTCCAGGAGCATTTCTCCATACACTTACATAAAAAAAATCTACACTACTCTTGTTGAATTCTAATCTGTCTTGGATAGTATTTTTCTAATACAACTGAAAATTTACAATGCAGCACTTTTCGTATTATTGTTTCCTTAAGATGAATCGCTTATGTTGTTATTATCCTCTGTTTTAAGCCGCTTTGCACAAAAGCACCTTGCAGATCAATAAATGTAATGCAATAAAATGTACCAAAAACATAATTTCATGCCTAGGTCTGTAAAATTAGTGAATAACACGTAAAAGAGAAAGTTCCCTCGTGGAGAATGCCAGGCCCATGTACAGCAGACTTTTGTTCTGAATCTCTCTTCTGCTAAGATCTAATTTGCAGGGTAGTCTCATGTAAATTCATGAGGGAAGAAGGTTAGCACTCTGGCCTCGGAATCCAGAGATACCAGTTAAAATCTCGACGGGACCTTCTGTGACTTTTGTGCCAAAAGGTGCAAAGGACCCAATCAGAAGGACTTTAGTAAATCTGCGAGTCTCCAAATCTACAGAAGTGAAAGAGTACCAACTCTGCTGGCCAGTTCTATCCTGTTCAAATTGTGATGACTAGGTCTGAGATGAGAGAACAGTTCCTAAAAGGTACACAAACTCATGGAGAATGCAGGCATCGATCCCGCTACCTCTCGCATGCTAAACGAGCGCTCTACCATTTGAGCTAATTCCCCTCCTGCTAGATGGGCAAACGTGCCTTTCTTTCATTTTTGTTGTTCCTCAGCTGTGCATCCCTGATTTACCAAAGCACTCTGGTTTGTTTCCTTTTGGAGTGGGCCATGGTTCCAAAGGTCAGAAAGACAACGTCCAAGGAGTCTTGCAAGGTAGTGATCCTATATCATATGTGAGTTTTGTGGTCAAGTAAGTCAGCCCCCTTGAAGAATGTGACATGGTAAGTGTTTCCAAGGAAACTTCAGTACACATTACATTTGCCTTAAGAGAAAGCAATCGATGCAGGTGACTATGAGCGCTACATGAGAAATGGAACAAATGAAGCAAAATTGTCATTCGCAATTTTTTTAGGAGTTATTGGCGATAAATATTATTACATTTTATGCTTGCCAAAGTCTTTTGAGCATGTCTCTATTTCCACAATTAATGTAGATAAGAGAAGAACTTGTATGACTGAAAATAAGTGTACGTTGGCATGACATGCTGAGCATCAGATCTTAATGAGGTTTGTGTATAAGAGAGCAGACATTGCAAGGTGGCTTGAGGGGCTAGAGTTATGATTTTGGATTTGGGTGCAAAAGTGTCTCATGTTCAAATCCAAGAATTGCTTGTCCTTGCCCTTAGATCTTCAAACTTGATCCCATGGGGTGCAAAGTTTTAATGTTAGCATTACAACCAAGCAAGCATTTTCTGTGAAAATGGGCAGTGACAAATCTAAGACAAGGCCGGTTAGCTCAGTTGGTTAGAGCGTGGTGCTAATAACGCCAAGGTCGCGGGTTCGATCCCCGTACGGGCCAGGTTGGCTTTTGATCTGAATCTCTCTAGAAAAGTTAGGAGAGCAATAGACAGATAAAAAAGATCCCCGCTTAAATACAGAATGCCCCATGGCCTGTTTCAAACTCCTTACCAAACAGCAATAATACTCACATTCTTTTCAGCAGTAAATGCAGATGGTGTAATTGTTAGCACTTTACATTTTGAATCCAACAAGCTGAGTTCAAATCCTGGTGGAACCTCCTTAGGATCTTGTGGCCAAAAACAGAGTTTGGCTGTTGAAATCCCAATGAAGAGGCCAAAAATTGGCCTTTTTCTTGCCATTTTCAACAAAACATGTTTTTCGTCCAAACCCAGGAGAGTGCAAGCTGTTAATATGGTGTCATGGTTAGCACTCTGGACTCTGAGTCCAGTGATCCGAGTTCAAATCTCGGTGGGACCTTTGGTGCCCGTTTCACCAACACAGCACCGAATCAAGAGATTTTTTCAAAAGCAGTGATCCTCCAAATCTCCAGAATGAAAGAGATCAACAGGAGAATGCACATCGACACCCTGTATCAACAGTGAGTTTTGTGGTAAAGAACTTTAGCACCCATGAAGAATGTGACGTGCTATCTGTTCCCAAGTAAAATTCATTGCAAATTAAATTTGTTTCGAGAAAGAAAGAAATGAAGATGACTGAGCGCTACATAAGAAAAGGAACAAATCAAAAGATAATTATTTGCACTTTAGTTAGGATTTATTGGGTATTTCACATTTTGTTGAACTGTATTCTTGCCCAAGAACTTTGAAGAATCTCGATATCCCCCTTCACGGAGCTATACTTGCATGACTGAAAAAAATCTGCATACGGGTGTTGCATGCTGCAATACTCTGCTTGCCAGGTCCAGGAGCATTTCTCCATACTCTTACATAAAAAAAATCTACACTACTCTTGTTGAATTCTAATCTGTCTTGGATAGTATTTTTCTCATACAACTGAAAATTTAGAATGCAGCACTTTTCGTATTATTGTTTCCTTAAGATGAATCGCTTATGTTGTTATTATCCTCTGTTTTAAGCCGCTTTGCACAAAAGCACCTTGCAGATCAATAAATGTAATGCAATAAAATGTACCAAAAACATAATTTCATGCCTAGGTCTTTAAAATTAGTGAATAACACGTAAAAGAGAAAGTTCCCTCGTGGAGAATGCCAGGCCCATGTACAGCAGACTTTTGTTCTGAATCTCTCTTCTGCTAAGATCTAATTTGCAGGGTAGTCTCATGTAAATCCATGAGGGAAGAAGGTTAGCACTCTGGCCTCTGAATCCAGAGATACCAGTTAAAATCTCGACGGGACCTTCTGTGACTTTTGTGCCAAAAGGTGCAAAGGACCCAATCAGAAGGACTTTAGTAAATCTGCGAGTCTCCAAATCTACAGAAGTGAAAGAGTACCAACTCTGCTGGCCAGTTCTATCCTGTTCAAATTGTGATGACCAGGTCTGAGATGAGAGAACAGTTCCTAAAAGGTACACATACTCATGGAGAATGCAGGCATCGATCCCACTACCTCTCGCATGCTAAGCGAGCGCTCTACCATTTGAGCTAATTCACCTCCTGCAAGACGGGCAAACGTGCCTTTCTTTCATTTTTGTTGTTCCTCAGCTGTGCATCCCTGATTTAGCAAAGCACTCTGGTTTGTTTCCTTTTGGAGTGGGCCATGGTTCCAATGGTCAGAAAGACAACATCCAAGGAGTCTTGCAAGGTAGTGATCCTATATCATATGTGAGTTTTGTGGTCAAGTAAGTCAGCCCCCTTGAAGAATGTGACATGGTAAGTGTTTCCAAGGAAACTTCAGTACACATTACATTTGCCTTAAGAGAAAGCAATCGATGCAGGTGACTATGAGCGCTACATGAGAAATGGAACAAATGAAGCAAAATTGTCATTCGCAATTTTTTTAGGAGTTATTGGCGATAAATATTATTACATTTTATGCTTGCCAAAGTCTTTTGAGGATGTCTCTATTTCCACAATTAATGTAGATAAGAGAAGAACTTGTATGACTGAAAATAAGTGTACGTTGGCATGACATGCTGAGCATCAGATCTTAATGAGGTTTGTGTAGACCTTTCATAAGAGAGCAGACATTGCAAGGTGGCTTGAGGGGCTAGAGTTATGATTTTGGATTTGGGTGCAAAAGTGTCTCATGTTCAAATCCAAGAATTGCTTGTCCTTGCCCTTAGATCTTCAAACTTGATCCCATGGGGTGCAAAGTTTTAATGTCAGCATTACAACCAAGCAAGCATTTTCTGTGAAAATGGGCAGTGACAAAACTAAGACAAGGCCGGTTAGCTCAGTTGGTTAGAGCGTGGTGCTAATAACGCCAAGGTCGTAGGTTCGATCCCCGTAAGGGCCAGGTTGGCTTTTGATCTGAATCTCTCTAGAAAAGTAAGGAGAGCAATAGACAGATAAAAAAGATCCCCGCTTAAATACAGACTGCCCCATGGCCTGTTTCAAACTCCTTACCAAACAGCAATAATACTCACACATTCTTTTCAGCAGTAAATGCAGATGGTGTAATTGTTAGCACTTTACATTTTGAATCCAACAAGCTGAGTTCAAATCCTGGTGGAACCTCCTTAGGATCTTGTGGCCAAAAACAGAGTTTGGCTGTTGAAATCCCAATGAAATCCCAATTTCTTGCCATTTTCAACAAAACATGTTTTTCGTCCAAACCCAGGAGAGTGCAAGCTGTTAATGTAGGTTCCATGGTGTAATGGTTAGCACTCTGGACTCTGAATCCAGTGATCCGAGTTCAAATCTCGGTGGGACCTTTGGTGCCCATTTCACCGACACAGCACCAAATCAAAAGAATTTTTCAAAAGCAGTGATCCTCCAAATCTCCAGAATGAAAGAGATCAACAGGAGAATGCAGATCGACACCCTTTGTCAAGAGTGAGTTTTGTGGTAAAGAAGTTTAGCACCCATGAGGAATGTGACGTGCTATCTGTTCCCAAGTAAAATTCATTGCAAATTAAATTTGTGTTTCGAGAAAGAAAGAAATGAAGATGACTGAGCGCTACATAAGAAAAGGAACAAATCAAAAGATAATTATTTGCACTTTATTTAGGATTTATTGGGTATTTCACATGTTGTTGAACTGTATTCTTGCCCAAGAACTTTGAAGAATCTCGATATCCCCCTTCACGGAGCTATGCTTGCATGACTGAAAAAAATCTGCATACGGGTGTTGCATGCTGCAATACTCTGCTTGCCAGGTCCAGGAGCATTTCTCCATACACTTACATAAAAAAATCTACACTACTCTTGTTGAATTCTAATCTGTCTTGGATAGTATTTTTCTCATACAACTGAAAATTTACAATGCAGCACTTTTCGTATTATTGTTTCCTTAAGATGAATCGCTTATGTTGTTATTATCCTCTGTTTTAAGCCGCTTTGCACAAAAGCACCTTGCAGATCAATAAATGTAATGCAATAAAATGTACCAAAAACATAATTTCATGCCTAGGTCTTTAAAATTAGTGAATAACACGTAAAAGAGAAAGTTCCCTCGTGGAGAATGCCAGGCCCATGTACAGCAGACTTTTGTTCTGAATCTCTCTTCTGCTAAGATCTAATTTGCAGGGTAGTCTCATGTAAATCCATGAGGGAAGAAGGTTAGCACTCTGGCCTCTGAATCCAGAGATACCAGTTAAAATCTCGACGGGACCTTCTGTGACTTTTGTGCCAAAAGGTGCAAAGGACCCAATCAGAAGGACTTTAGTAAATCTGCGAGTCTCCAAATCTACAGAAGTGAAAGAGTACCAACTCTGCTGGCCAGTTCTATCCTGTTCAAATTGTGATGACCAGGTCTGAGATGAGAGAACAGTTCCAAAAAGGTACACATACTCATGGAGAATGCGGGCATCGATCCCGCTACCTCTCGCATGCTAAGCGAGCGCTCTACCATTTGAGCTAATTCCCCTCCTGCTAGATGGGCAAACGTGCCTTTCTTTCATTTTTGTTGTTCCTCAGCTGTGCATCCCTGATTTACCAAAGCACTCTGGTTTGTTTCCTTTTGGAGTGGGCCATGGTTCCAATGGTCAGAAAGACAACGTCCAAGGAGTCTTGCAAGGTAGTGATCCTATATCATACGTGAGTTTGAAAGCAATCGATGCAGGTGACTATGAACGCTACATGAGAAATGGAACAAATGAAGCAAAATTGTCATTCGCAATTTTTTTAGGAGTTATTGGCGATAAATATTATTACATTTTATGCTTGCCAAAGTCTTTTGAGCATGTCTCTATTTCCACAATTAATGTAGATAAGAGAAGAACTTGTATGACTGAAAATAAGTGTACGTTGGCATGACATGCTGAGCATCAGATCTTAATGAGGTTTGTGTATAAGAGAGCAGACATTGCAAGGTGGCTTGAGGGGCTAGAGTTATGATTTTGGATTTGGGTGCAAAAGTGTCTCATGTTCAAATCCAAGAATTGCTTGTCCTTGCCCTTAGATCTTCAAACTTGACCCCATGGGGTGCAAAGTTTTAATGTTAGCATTACAACCAAGCAAGCATTTTCTGTGAAAATGGGCAATGACAAATCTAAGACAAGGCCGGTTAGCTCAGTTGGTTAGAGCGTGGTGCTAATAACGCCAAGGTCGCGGGTTCGATCCCTGTACGGGCCAGGTTGGCTTTTGATCTGAATCTCTCTAGAAAAGTTAGGAGAGCAATAGACAGATAAAAAAGATCCCAGCTTTAATACAGACTGCCCCATGGCCTGTTTCAAACTCCTTACCAAACAGCAATAATACTCACACATTCTTTTCAGCAGTAAATGCAGATGGTGTAATTGTTAGCACTTTACATTTTGAATCCAACAAGCTGAGTTCAAATCCTGGTGGAACCTCCTGAGGATCTTGTGGCCAAAAACAGAGTTTGGCTGTTGAAATCCCAATGAAGAGGCCAAAAATTGGCCTTTTTCTTGCCATTTTCAACAAAACATGTTTTTCGTCCAAACCCAGGAGAGTGCAAGCTGTTAATGTAGTTTCCATGGTGTAATGGTTAGCACTCTGGACTCTGAATCCAGTGATCCGAGTTCAAATCTCGGTGGGACCTTTGGTGCCCGTTTCACCAACACAGCACCGAATCAAGAGAATTTTTCAAAAGCAGTGATCCTCCAAATCTCCAGAATGAAAGAGATCAACAGGAGAATGCAGATCGACACCCTGTATCAACAGTGAGTTTTGTGGTAAAGAACTTTAGCACCCATGAAGAATGTGACGTGCTATCTGTTCCCAAGTAAAATTCATTGCAAATTAAATTTGTTTCGAGAAAGAAAGAAATGAAGATGACTGAGCGCTACATAAGAAAAGGAACAAATCAAAAGATAATTATTTGCACTTTAGTTAGGATTTATTGGGTATTTCACATTTTGTTGAACTGTATTCTTGCCCAAGAACTTTGAAGAATCTCGATATCCCCCTTCATGGAGCTATACTTGCATGACTGAAAAAAATCTGCATACGGGTGTTGCATGCTGCAATACTCTGCTTGCCAGGTCCAGGAGCATTTCTCCATACTCTTACATAAAAAAAATCTACACTACTCTTGTTGAATTCTAATCTGTCTTGGATAGTATTTTTCTCATACAACTGAAAATTTAGAATGCAGCACTTTTCGTATTATTGTTTCCTTAAGATGAATCGCTTATGTTGTTATTATCCTCTGTTTTAAGCCGCTTTGCACAAAAGCACCTTGCAGATCAATAAATGTAATGCAATAAAATGTACCAAAAACATAATTTCATGCCTAGGTCTTTAAAATTAGTGAATAACACGTAAAAGAGAAAGTTCCCTCGTGGAGAATGCCAGGCCCATGTACAGCAGACTTTTGTTCTGAATCTCTCTTCTGCTAAGATCTAATTTGCAGGGTAGTCTCATGTAAATCCATGAGGGAAGAAGGTTAGCACTCTGGCCACTGAATCCAGAGATACCAGTTAAAATCTCGACGGGACCTTCTGTGACTTTTGTGCCAAAAGGTGCAAAGGACCCAATCAGAAGGACTTTAGTAAATCTGCGAGTCTCCAAATCTACAGAAGTGAAAGAGTACCAACTCTGCTGGCCAGTTCTATCCTGTTCAAATTGTGATGACTAGGTCTGAGATGAGAGAACAGTTCCTAAAAGGTACACAAACTCATGGAGAATGCAGGCATCGATCCCGCTACCTCTCGCATGCTAAACGAGCGCTCTACCATTTGAGCTAATTCCCCTCCTGCTAGATGGGCAAACGTGCCTTTCTTTCATTTTTGTTGTTCCTCAGCTGTGCATCCCTGATTTACCAAAGCACTCTGGTTTGTTTCCTTTTGGAGTGGGCCATGGTTCCAATGGTCAGAAAGACAACGTCCAAGGAGTCTTGCAAGGTAGTGATCCTATATCATATGTGAGTTTTGTGGTCAAGTAAGTCAGCCCCCTTGAAGAATGTGACATGGTAAGTGTTTCCAAGGAAACTTCAGTACACATTACATTTGCCTTAAGAGAAAGCAATCGATGCAGGTGACTATGAGCGCTACATGAGAAATGGAACAAATGAAGCAAAATTGTCATTCGCAATTTTTTTAGGAGTTATTGGCAATAAATATTATTACATTTTATGCTTGCCAAAGTCTTTTGAGCATGTCTCTATTTCCACAATTAATGTAGATAAGAGAAGAACTTGTATGACTGAAAATAAGTGTACGTTGGCATGACATGCTGAGCATCAGATCTTAATGAGGTTTGTGTATAAGAGAGCAGACATTGCAAGGTGGCTTGAGGGGCTAGAGTTATGATTTTGGATTTGGGTGCAAAAGTGTCTCATGTTCAAATCCAAGAATTGCTTGTCCTTGCCCTTAGATCTTCAAACTTGATCCCATGGGGTGCAAAGTTTTAATGTTAGCATTACAACCAAGCAAGCATTTTCTGTGAAAATGGGCAGTGACAAATCAAAGACAAGGCCGGTTAGCTCAGTTGGTTAGAGCGTGGTGCTAATAACGCCAAGGTCGCTGGTTCGATCCCCGTACGGGCCAGGTTGGCTTTTGATCTGAATCTCTCTAGAAAAGTTAGGAGAGCAATAGACAGATAAAAAAGATCCCCGCTTAAATACAGACTGCCCCATGGCCTGTTTCAAACTCCTTACCAAACAGCAATAATACTCACACATTCTTTTCAGCAGTAAATGCAGATGGTGTAATTGTTAGCACTTTACATTTTGAATCCAACAAGCTGAGTTCAAATCCTGGTGGAACCTCCTTAGGATCTTGTGGCCAAAAACAGAGTTTGGCTGTTGAAATCCCAATGAAGAGGCCAAAAATTGGCCTTTTTCTTGCCATTTTCAACAAAACATGTTTTTCGTCCAAACCCAGGAGAGTGCACGCTGTTAATGTAGGTTCCATGGTGTAATGGTTAGCACTCTGGACTCTGAATCCAGTGATCCGAGTTCAAATCTCGGTGGGACCTTTGGTGCCCGTTTCACCAACACAGCACCAAATCAAGAGAATTTTTCAAAAGCAGTGATCCTCCAAATCTCCAGAGTGAAAGAGATCAACAGGAGAATGCACATCGACACCCTGTGTCAACAGTGAGTTTTGTGGTAAAGAACTTTAGCACCCATGAAGAATGTGACGTGCTATCTGTTCCCAAGTAAAATTCATTGCAAATTAAATTTGTTTCGAGAAAGAAAGAAATTAAGATGACTGAGCGTTACATAAGAAAAGGAACAAATCAAAAGATAATTATTTGCACTTTAGTTAGGATTTATTGGGCATTTCACATTTTGTTGAACTGTATTCTTGCCCAAGAACTTTGAAGAATCTCGATATCCCCCTTCACGGAGCTATACTTGCATGACTGAAAAAAATCTGCATACGGGTGTTGCATGCTGCAATACTCTGCTTGCCAGGTCCAGGAGCATTTCTCCATACACTTACATAAAAAAAATCTACACTACTCTTGTTGAATTCTAATCTGTCTTGGATAGTATTTTTCTCATACAACTGAAAATTTACAATGCAGCACTTTTCGTATTATTGTTTCCTTAAGATGAATCGCTTATGTTGTTATTATCCTCTGTTTTAAGCCGCTTTGCACAAAAGCACCTTGCAGATCAATAAATGTAATGCAATAAAATGTACCAAAAACATAATTTCATGCCTAGGTCTGTAAAATTAGTGAATAACACGTAAAAGAGAAAGTTCCCTCGTGGAGAATGCCAGGCCCATGTACAGCAGACTTTTGTTCTGAATCTCTCTTCTGCTAAGATCTAATTTGCAGGGTAGTCTCATGTAAATCCATGAGGGAAGAAGGTTAGCACTCTGGCCTCTGAATCCAGAGATACCAGTTAAAATCTCGACGGGACCTTCTGTGACTTTTGTGCCAAAAGGTGCAAAGGACCCAATCAGAAGGACTTTAGTAAATCTGCGAGTCTCCAAATCTACAGAAGTGAAAGAGTACCAACTCTGCTGGCCAGTTCTATCCTGTTCAAATTGTGATGACCAGGTCTGAGATGAGAGAACAGTTCCTAAAAGGTACACATACTCATGGAGAATGCAGGCATCGATCCCGCTACCTCTTGCATGCTAAGCGAGCACTCTACCATTTGAGCTAATTCCCCTCCTGCTAGATGGGCAAATGTGCCTTTCTTTCATTTTTGTTGTTCCTCAGCTGTGCATCCCTGATTTACCAAAGCACTCTGGTTTGTTTCCTTTTGGAGTGGGCCATGGTTCCAATGGTCAGAAAGACAACGTCCAAGGAGTCTTGCAAGGTAGTGATCCTATATCATATATGAGTTTTGTGGTCAAGTAAGTCAGCCCCCTTGAAGAATGTGACATGGTAAGTGTTTCCAAGGAAACTTCAGTACACATTACATTTTCCTTAAGAGAAAGCAATCGATGCAGGTGACTATGAACGCTACATGAGAAATGGAACAAATGAAGCAAAATTGTCATTCGCAATTTTTTTAGGAGTTATTGGCGATAAATATTATTACATTTTATGCTTGCCAAAGTCTTTTGAGCATGTCTCTATTTCCACAATTAATGTAGATAAGAGAAGAACTTGTATGACTGAAAATAAGTGTACGTTGGCATGACATGCTGAGCATCAGATCTTAATGAGGTTTGTGTATAAGAGAGCAGACATTGCAAGGTGGCTTGAGGGGCTAGAGTTATGATTTTGGATTTGGGTGCAAAAGTGTCTCATGTTCAAATCCAAGAATTGCTTGTCCTTGCCCTTAGATCTTCAAACTTGATCCCAAGGGGTGCAAAGTTTTAATGTCAGCATTACAACCAAGCAAGCATTTTCTGTGAAAATGGGCAGTGACAAAACTAAGACAAGGCCGGTTAGCTCAGTTGGTTAGAGCGTGGTGCTAATAACACCAAGGTCGTGGGTTCAATCCCCGTACGGGCCAGGTTGGCTTTTGATCTGAATCTCTCTAGAAAAGTAAGGAGAGCAATAGACAGATAAAAAAGATCCCCGCTTAGATACAGACTGCCCCATGGCCTGTTTCAAACTCCTTACCAAACAGCAATAATACTCACACATTCTTTTCAGCAGTAAATGCAGATGGTGTAATTGTTAGCACTTTACATTTTGAATCCAACAAGCTGAGTTCAAATCCTGGTGGAACCTCCTTAGGATCTTGTGGCCAAAAACAGAGTTTGGCTGTTGAAATCCCAATGAAGAGGCCAAAAATTGGCCTTTTTCTTGCCATTTTCAACAAAACATGTTTTTCGTCCAAACCCAGGAGAGTGCAAGCTGTTAATGTAGGTTCCATGGTGTAATGGTTAGCACTCTGAATCCAGTGATCCGAGTTCAAATCTCGGTGGGACCTTTGGTGCCCGTTTTACCAACACAGCACCAAATCAAGAGAATTTTTCAAAAGCAGTGATCCTCCAAATCTCCAGAATGAAAGAGATCAACAGGAGAATGCAGATCGACACCCTTTGT
The DNA here is from genome assembly GCA_032164185.1 of Moxostoma hubbsi. Taxonomy (NCBI): domain Eukaryota; kingdom Metazoa; phylum Chordata; class Actinopteri; order Cypriniformes; family Catostomidae; genus Moxostoma; species Moxostoma hubbsi. The sequence continues at coordinate 40,087,962 of JAVLUX010000019.1, forward strand.
CAAGAGTGAGTTTTGTGGTAAAGAAGTTTAGCACCCATGAGGAATGTGACGTGCTATCTGTTCCCAAGTAAAATTCATTGCAAAATAAATTTGTGTTTCGAGAAAGAAAGAAATGAAGATGACTGAGCGCTACATAAGAAAAGGAACAAATCAAAATATAATTATTTGCACTTTAGTTAGGATTTATTGGGTATTTCACATGTTGTTGAACTGTATTCTTGCCCAAGAACTTTGAAGAATCTCGATATCCCCCTTCACGGAGCTATACTTGCATGACTGAAAAAAATCTGCATACGGGTGTTGCATGCTGCAATACTCTGCTTGCCAGGTCCAGGAGCATTTCTCCATACACTTACATAAAAAAAATCTACACTACTCTTGTTGAATTCTAATCTGTCTTGGATAGTATTTTTCTCATACAACTGAAAATTTACAATGCAGCACTTTTCGTATTATTGTTTCCTTAAGATGAATCGCTTATGTTGTTATTATCCTCTGTTTTAAGCCGCTTTGCACAAAAGCACCTTGCAGATCAATAAATGTAATGCAATAAAATGTACCAAAAACATAATGTCATGCCTAGGTCTGTAAAATTAGTGAATAATACGTAAAAGAGAAAGTTCCCTTGTGGAGAATGCCAGGCCCATGTACAGCAGACTTTTGTTCTGAATCTCTCTTCTGCTAAGATCTAATTTGCAGGGTAGTCTCATGTAAATCCATGAGGGAAGAAGGTTAGCACTCTGGCCTCTGAATCCAGAGATACCAGTTAAAATCTCGACGGGACATTCTGTGACTTTTGTGCCAAAAGGTGCAAAGGACCCAATCAGAAGGACTTTAGTAAATCTGCGAGTCTCCAAATCTACAGAAGTGAAAGATACCAACTCTGCTGGCCAGTTCTATCATGATCAAATTGTGATGACCAGGTCTGAGATGAGAGAACAGTTCCTACAAGGTACACATACTCATGGAGAATGCGGGCATCGATCCCACTACCTCTCGCATGCTAAGCAAGCGCTTTACTATTTGAGCTAATTCCCCTCCTGCTAGATGGGCAAACGTGCCTTTCTTTCATTTTTGTTGTTCCTCAGCTGTGCATCCCTGATTTACCAAAGCACTCTGGTTTGTTTCCTTTTGGAGTGGGCCATGGTTCCAATGGTCAGAAAGACAACGTCTAAGGAGTCTTGCAAGGTAGTGATCCTATATCATATGTGAGTTTTGTGGTCAAGTAAGTCAGCGCCCTTGAAGAATGTGACATGGTAAGTGTTTCCAAGGAAACTTCAGTACACATTACATTTGCCTTAAGAGAAAGCAATCGATGCAGGTGACTATGAGCGCTACATGAGAAATGGAACAAATGAAGCAAAATTGTCATTCGCAATTTTTTTAGGAGTTATTGGCGATAAATATTATTACATTTTATACTTGCCAAAGTCTTTTGAGGATGTTTCTATTTCCACAATTAATGTAGATAAGAGAAGAACTTGTATGACTGAAAATAAGTGTACGTTGGCATGACATGCTGAGCATCAGATCTTAATGAGGTTTGTGTAGACCTTTCATAAGAGAGCAGACATTGCAAGGTGGCTTGAGGGGCTAGAGTTATGATTTTGGATTTGGGTGCAAAAGTGTCTCATGTTCAAATCCAAGAATTGCTTGTCCTTGCCCTTAGATCTTCAAACTTGATCCCATGGGGTGCAAAGTTTTAATGTCAGCATTACAACCAAGCAAGCATTTTCTGTGAAAATGGGCAGTGACAAAACTAGGACAAGGCCGGTTAGCTCAGTTGGTTAGAGCGTGGTGCTAATAACGCCAAGGTCGTGGGTTCGATCCCCGTACGGCTAGGTTGGCTTTTGATCTGAATCTCTCTAGAAAAGTTAGGAGAGCAATAGACAGATAAAAAAGATCCCCGCTTAGATACAGACTGCCCCATGGCCTGTTTCAAACTCCTTACCAAACAGCAATAATACTCACCAATTCTTTACAGCAGTAAATGCAGATGGTGTAATTGTTAGCACTTTACATTTTGAATCCAACAAGCTGAGTTCAAATCCTGGTGGAACCTCCTTAGGATCTTGTGGCCAAAAACAGAGTTTGGCTGTTGAAATCCCAATCAAGAGGCCAAAAATTGGCCTTTTTCTTGCCATTTTCAACAAAACATGTTTTTCGTCCAAACCCAGGAGAGTGCAAGTTGTTAATGTAGGTTCCATGGTGTAATGGTTAGCACTCTGGACTTTGAATCCAGTGATCCGAGTTCAAATCTCGGTGGGACCTTTGGTTCCCATTTCACCGACACAGCAACAAATCAAGAGATTTTTTCAAAAGCAGTGATCGTCCAAATCTCCACAATGAAAGAGATCAACAGGAGAATGCAGATCGACACCCTGTGTCAACAGTGTGTTTTGTGGTAAAGAACTTTAGCACCCATGAAGAATGTGACGTGCTATCTGTTCCTAAGTAAAATTCATTGCCAATTAAATTTGTTTCGAGAAAGAAAGAAATGAAGATGACTGAGCGCTACATAAGAAAAGGAACAAATCAAAAGATAATTATTTGCACTTTAGTTAGGATTTATTGGGTATTTCACATGTTGTTGAACTGTATTCTTGCCCAAGAACTTTGAAGAATCTCGATATCCCCCTTCACGGAGCTATACTTGCATGACTGAAAAAAATCTGCATACGGGTGTTGCATGCTGCAATACTCTGCTTGCCAGGTCCAGGAGCATTTCTCCATACACTTACATAAAAAAATCTACACTACTCTTGTTGAATTTAATCTGTCTTGGATAGTATTTTTCTCATACAACAGAAAATTTACAATGCAGCACTTTTCGTATTATTGTTTCCTTAAGATGAATCGCTTATGTTGTTATTATCCTCTGTTTTAAGCCGCTTTGCACAAAAGCACCTTGCAGATCAATAAATGTAATGCAATAAAATGTATCAAAAACATAATTTGATGCCTAGGTCAGTAAAATTAGTGAATAACACAAAAAAGAGAAAGTTCCCTCGTGGAGAATGCCAGGCCCATGTACAGCAGACTTTTGTTCTGAATCTCTCTTCTGCTAAGATCTAATTTGCAGGGTAGTCTCATGTAAATCCATGAGGGAAGAAGGTTAGCACTCTGGCCTCTGAATCCAGAGATACCAGTTAAAATCTCGACGGGACCTTCTGTGACTTTTGTGCCAAAAGGTGCAAAGGACCCAATCAGAAGGACTTTAGTAAATCTGCGAGTCTCCAAATCTACAGAAGTGAAAGAGTACCAACTCTGCTGGCCAGTTCTATCATGTTCAAATTGTGATGACCAGGTCTGAGATGAGAGAACAGTTCCTAAAAGGTACACATACTCATGGAGAATGCGGGCATCAATCCCGCTACCTCTCGCATGCTAAGCGAGCGCTCTACCATTTGAGCTAATTCCCCTCCTGCTAGATGGGCAAACGTGCCTTTCTTTCATTTTTGTTGTTCCTCAGCTGTGCATCCCTGATTTACCAAAGCACTCTGGTTTGTTTCCTTTTGGAGTGGGCCATGGTTCCAATGGTCAGAAAGACAACGTCCAAGGAGTCTTGCAAGGTAGTGATCCTATATCATATGTGAGTTTTGTGGTCAAGTAAGTCAGCCCCCTTGAAGAATGTGACATGGTAAGTGTTTCCAAGGAAACTTCAGTACACATTACATTTGCCTTAAGAGAAAGCAATCGATGCAGGTGACTATGAGCGCTACATGAGAAATGGAACAAATGAAGCAAAATTGTCATTCGCAATTTTTTTAGGAGTTATTGGCGATAAATATTATTACATTTTATACTTGCCAAAGTCTTTTGAGGATGTTTCTATTTCCACAATTAATGTAGATAAGAGAAGAACTTGTATGACTGAAAATAAGTGTACGTTGGCATGACATGCTGAGCATCAGATCTTAATGAGGTTTGTGTAGACCTTTCATAAGAGAGCAGACATTGCAAGGTGGCTTGAGGGGCTAGAGTTATGATTTTGGATTTGGGTGCAAAAGTGTCTCATGTTCAAATCCAAGAATTGCTTGTCCTTGCCCTTAGATCTTCAAACTTGATCCCATGGTGTGCAAAGTTTTAATGTCAGCATTACAACCAAGCAAGCATTTTCTGTGAAAATGGGCAGTGACAAAACTAAGACAAGGCCGGTTAGCTCAGTTGGTTAGAGCGTGGTGCTAATAACGCCAAGGTCGCGGGTTCGATCCCTGTACGGGCCAGGTTGGCTTTTGATCTGAATCTCTCTAGAAAAGTTAGGAGAGCAATAGACAGATAAAAAAGATCCCCGCTTAGATACAGACTGCCCCATGGCCTGTTTCAAACTCCTTACCAAACAGCAATAATACTCACCAATTCTTTTCAGCAGTAAATGCAGATGGTGTAATTGTTAGCACTTTACATTTTGAATCCAACAAGCTGAGTTCAAATCCTGGTGGAACCTCCTTAGGATCTTGTAGCCAAAAACAGAGTTTGGCTGTTGAAATCCCAATCAAGAGGCCAAAAATTGACCTTTTTCTTGCCATTTTCAACAAAACATGTTTTTCGTCCAAACCCAGGAGAGTGCAAGCTGTTAATGTAGGTTCCATGGTGTAATGGTTAGCACTCTGGACTCTGAATCCAGTGATCCGAGTTCAAATCTCGGTGGGACCTTTGGTGCCCATTTCACCGACACAGCACCAAATCAAGAGAATTTTTCAAAAAAAGTGATCCTCCAAATCTCCAGAATGAAAGAGATCAACAGGCGAATGCAGATCGACACCCTGTGTCAACAGTGAGTTTTGTGGTAAAGAACTTTAGCACCCATGAAGAATGTGACGTGCTATCTGTTCCCAAGTAAAATTCATTGCAAATTAAATTTGTGTTTCGAGAAAGAAAGAAATGAAGATGACTGAGCGCTACATAAGAAAAGGAACAAATCAAAAGATAATTATTTGCACTTTAGTTAGGATTTATTGGGTATTTCACATGTTGTTGAACTGTATTCTTGCCCAAGAACTTTGAAGAATCTCGATATCCCCCTTCACGGAGCTATACTTGCATGACTGAAAAAAATCTGCCCACGGGTGTTGCATGCTGCAATACTCTGCTTGCCAGGTCCAGGAGCATTTCTCCATACACTTACATAAAAAAAATCTACACTACTCTTGTTGAATTCTAATCTGTCTTGGATAGTATTTTTCTCATACAACAGAAAATTTGCAATGCAGCACTTTTCGTATTATTGTTTCCTTAAGATGAATCGCTTATGTTGTTATTATCCTCTGTTTTAAGCCGCTTTGCACAAAAGCACCTTGCAGATCAATAAATGTAATGCAATAAAATGTATCAAAAACATAATTTGATGCCTAGGTCAGTAAAATTAGTGAATAACACAAAAAAGATTAAGTTCCCTCGTGGAGAATGCCAGGCCCATGTACAGCAGACTTTTGTTCTGAATCTCTCTTCTGCTAAGATCTAATTTGCAGGGTAGTCTCATGTAAATCCATGAGGGAAGAAGGTTAGCACTCTGGCCTCTGAATCCAGAGATACCAGTTAAAATCTCGACGGGACCTTCTGTGACTTTTGTGCCAAAAGGTGCAAAGGACCCAATCAGAAGGACTTTAGTAAATCTGCGAGTCTCCAAATCTACAGAAGTGAAAGAGTACCAACTCTGCTGGCCAGTTCTATCATGTTCAAATTGTGATGACCAGGTCTGAGATGAGAGAACAGTTCCTAAAAGGTACACATACTCATGGAGAATGCGGGCATCGATCCCGCTACCTCTCGCATGCTAAGCGAGCACTCTACCATTTGAGCTAATTCCCCTCCTGCTAGATGGGCAAACGTGCCTTTCTTTCATTTTTGTTGTTCCTCAGCTGTGCATCCCTGATTTACCAAAGCACTCTGGTTTGTTTCCTTTTGGAGTGGGCCATGGTTCCAATGGTCAGAAAGACAACGTCCAAGGAGTCTTGCAAGGTAGTGATCCTATATCATATGTGTGTTTTGTGGTCAAGTAAGTCAGCCCCCTTCAAGAATGTGACATGGTAAGTGTTTCCAAGGAAACTTCAGTACACATTACATTTGCCTTAAGAGAAAGCAATCGATGCAGGTGACTATGAGCGCTACATGAGAAATGGAACAAATGAAGCAAAATTGTCATTCGCAATTTTTTTAGGAGTTATTGGCGATAAATATTATTACATTTTATGCTTGCCAAAGTCTTTTGAGCATGTCTCTATTTCCACAATTAATGTAGATAAGAGAAGAACTTGTATGACTGAAAATAAGTGTACGTTGGCATGACATGCTGAGCATCAGATCTTAATGAGGTTTGTGTATAAGAGAGCAGACATTGCAAGGTGGCTTGAGGGGCTAGAGTTATGATTTTGGATTTGGGTGCAAAAGTGTCTCATGTTCAAATCCAAGAATTGCTTGTCCTTGCCCTTAGATCTTCAAACTTGATCCCATGGGGTGCAAAGTTTTAATGTTAGCATTACAACCAAGCAAGCATTTTCTGTGAAAATGGGCAGTGACAAATCAAAGACAAGGCCGGTTAGCTCAGTTGGTTAGAGCGTGGTGCTAATAACGCCAAGGTCGTGGGTTCGATCCCCGTACGGCTAGGTTGGCTTTTGATCTGAATCTCTCTAGAAAAGTTAGGAGAGCAATAGACAGATAAAAAAGATCCCCGCTTAGATACAGACTGCCCCATGGCCTGTTTCAAACTCCTTACCAAACAGCAATAATACTCACCAATTCTTTACAGCAGTAAATGCAGATGGTGTAATTGTTAGCACTTTACATTTTGAATCCAACAAGCTGAGTTCAAATCCTGGTGGAACCTCCTTAGGATCTTGTGGCCAAAAACAGAGTTTGGCTGTTGAAATCCCAATCAAGAGGCCAAAAATTGGCCTTTTTCTTGCCATTTTCAACAAAACATGTTTTTCGTCCAAACCCAGGAGAGTGCAAGTTGTTAATGTAGGTTCCATGGTGTAATGGTTAGCACTCTGGACTTTGAATCCAGTGATCCGAGTTCAAATCTCGGTGGGACCTTTGGTTCCCATTTCACCGACACAGCAACAAATCAAGAGATTTTTTCAAAAGCAGTGATCGTCCAAATCTCCACAATGAAAGAGATCAACAGGAGAATGCAGATCGACACCCTGTGTCAACAGTGTGTTTTGTGGTAAAGAACTTTAGCACCCATGAAGAATGTGACGTGCTATCTGTTCCTAAGTAAAATTCATTGCCAATTAAATTTGTTTCGAGAAAGAAAGAAATGAAGATGACTGAGCGCTACATAAGAAAAGGAACAAATCAAAAGATAATTATTTGCACTTTAGTTAGGATTTATTGGGTATTTCACATGTTGTTGAACTGTATTCTTGCCCAAGAACTTTGAAGAATCTCGATATCCCCCTTCACGGAGCTATACTTGCATGACTGAAAAAAATCTGCATACGGGTGTTGCATGCTGCAATACTCTGCTTGCCAGGTCCAGGAGCATTTCTCCATACACTTACATAAAAAAATCTACACTACTCTTGTTGAATTCTAATCTGTCTTGGATAGTATTTTTCTCATACAACAGAAAATTTACAATGCAGCACTTTTCGTATTATTGTTTCCTTAAGATGAATCGCTTATGTTGTTATTATCCTCTGTTTTAAGCCGCTTTGCACAAAAGCACCTTGCAGATCAATAAATGTAATGCAATAAAATGTATCAAAAACATAATTTGATGCCTAGGTCAGTAAAATTAGTGAATAACACAAAAAAGAGAAAGTTCCCTCGTGGAGAATGCCAGGCCCATGTACAGCAGACTTTTGTTCTGAATCTCTCTTCTGCTAAGATCTAATTTGCAGGGTAGTCTCATGTAAATCCATGAGGGAAGAAGGTTAGCACTCTGGCCTCTGAATCCAGAGATACCAGTTAAAATCTCGACGGGACCTTCTGTGACTTTTGTGCCAAAAGGTGCAAAGGACCCAATCAGAAGGACTTTAGTAAATCTGCGAGTCTCCAAATCTACAGAAGTGAAAGAGTACCAACTCTGCTGGCCAGTTCTATCATGTTCAAATTGTGATGACCAGGTCTGAGATGAGAGAACAGTTCCTAAAAGGTACACATACTCATGGAGAATGCGGGCATCAATCCCGCTACCTCTCGCATGCTAAGCGAGCGCTCTACCATTTGAGCTAATTCCCCTCCTGCTAGATGGGCAAACGTGCCTTTCTTTCATTTTTGTTGTTCCTCAGCTGTGCATCCCTGATTTACCAAAGCACTCTGGTTTGTTTCCTTTTGGAGTGGGCCATGGTTCCAATGGTCAGAAAGACAACGTCCAAGGAGTCTTGCAAGGTAGTGATCCTATATCATATGTGAGTTTTGTGGTCAAGTAAGTCAGCCCCCTTGAAGAATGTGACATGGTAAGTGTTTCCAAGGAAACTTCAGTACACATTACATTTGCCTTAAGAGAAAGCAATCGATGCAGGTGACTATGAGCGCTACATGAGAAATGGAACAAATGAAGCAAAATTGTCATTCGCAATTTTTTTAGGAGTTATTGGCGATAAATATTATTACATTTTATACTTGCCAAAGTCTTTTGAGGATGTTTCTATTTCCACAATTAATGTAGATAAGAGAAGAACTTGTATGACTGAAAATAAGTGTACGTTGGCATGACATGCTGAGCATCAGATCTTAATGAGGTTTGTGTAGACCTTTCATAAGAGAGCAGACATTGCAAGGTGGCTTGAGGGGCTAGAGTTATGATTTTGGATTTGGGTGCAAAAGTGTCTCATGTTCAAATCCAAGAATTGCTTGTCCTTGCCCTTAGATCTTCAAACTTGATCCCATGGTGTGCAAAGTTTTAATGTCAGCATTACAACCAAGCAAGCATTTTCTGTGAAAATGGGCAGTGACAAAACTAAGACAAGGCCGGTTAGCTCAGTTGGTTAGAGCGTGGTGCTAATAACGCCAAGGTCGCGGGTTCGATCCCTGTACGGGCCAGGTTGGCTTTTGATCTGAATCTCTCTAGAAAAGTTAGGAGAGCAATAGACAGATAAAAAAGATCCCCGCTTAGATACAGACTGCCCCATGGCCTGTTTCAAACTCCTTACCAAACAGCAATAATACTCACCAATTCTTTTCAGCAGTAAATGCAGATGGTGTAATTGTTAGCACTTTACATTTTGAATCCAACAAGCTGAGTTCAAATCCTGGTGGAACCTCCTTAGGATCTTGTAGCCAAAAACAGAGTTTGGCTGTTGAAATCCCAATCAAGAGGCCAAAAATTGACCTTTTTCTTGCCATTTTCAACAAAACATGTTTTTCGTCCAAACCCAGGAGAGTGCAAGCTGTTAATGTAGGTTCCATGGTGTAATGGTTAGCACTCTGGACTCTGAATCCAGTGATCCGAGTTCAAATCTCGGTGGGACCTTTGGTGCCCATTTCACCGACACAGCACCAAATCAAGAGAATTTTTCAAAAAAAGTGATCCTCCAAATCTCCAGAATGAAAGAGATCAACAGGCGAATGCAGATCGACACCCTGTGTCAACAGTGAGTTTTGTGGTAAAGAACTTTAGCACCCATGAAGAATGTGACGTGCTATCTGTTCCCAAGTAAAATTCATTGCAAATTAAATTTGTGTTTCGAGAAAGAAAGAAATGAAGATGACTGAGCGCTACATAAGAAAAGGAACAAATCAAAAGATAATTATTTGCACTTTAGTTAGGATTTATTGGGTATTTCACATGTTGTTGAACTGTATTCTTGCCCAAGAACTTTGAAGAATCTCGATATCCCCCTTCACGGAGCTATACTTGCATGACTGAAAAAAATCTGCACACGGGTGTTGCATGCTGCAATACTCTGCTTGCCAGGTCCAGGAGCATTTCTCCATACACTTACATAAAAAAAATCTACACTACTCTTGTTGAATTCTAATCTGTCTTGGATAGTATTTTTCTCATACAACAGAAAATTTGCAATGCAGCACTTTTCGTATTATTGTTTCCTTAAGATGAATCGCTTATGTTGTTATTATCCTCTGTTTTAAGCCGCTTTGCACAAAAGCACCTTGCAGATCAATAAATGTAATGCAATAAAATGTATCAAAAACATAATTTGATGCCTAGGTCAGTAAAATTAGTGAATAACACAAAAAAGATTAAGTTCCCTCGTGGAGAATGCCAGGCCCATGTACAGCAGACTTTTGTTCTGAATCTCTCTTCTGCTAAGATCTAATTTGCAGGGTAGTCTCATGTAAATCCATGAGGGAAGAAGGTTAGCACTCTGGCCTCTGAATCCAGAGATACCAGTTAAAATCTCGACGGGACCTTCTGTGACTTTTGTGCCAAAAGGTGCAAAGGACCCAATCAGAAGGACTTTAGTAAATCTGCGAGTCTCCAAATCTACAGAAGTGAAAGAGTACCAACTCTGCTGGCCAGTTCTATCATGTTCAAATTGTGATGACCAGGTCTGAGATGAGAGAACAGTTCCTAAAAGGTACACATACTCATGGAGAATGCGGGCATCGATCCCGCTACCTCTCGCATGCTAAGCGAGCGCTCTACCATTTGAGCTAATTCCCCTCCTGCTAGATGGGCAAACGTGCCTTTCTTTCATTTTTGTTGTTCCTCAGCTGTGCATCCCTGATTTACCAAAGCACTCTGGTTTGTTTCCTTTTGGAGTGGGCCATGGTTCCAATGGTCAGAAAGACAACGTCCAAGGAGTCTTGCAAGGTAGTGATCCTATATCATATGTGTGTTTTGTGGTCAAGTAAGTCAGCCCCCTTCAAGAATGTGACATGGTAAGTGTTTCCAAGGAAACTTCAGTACACATTACATTTGCCTTAAGAGAAAGCAATCGATGCAGGTGACTATGAGCGCTACATGAGAAATGGAACAAATGAAGCAAAATTGTCATTCGCAATTTTTTTAGGAGTTATTGGCGATAAATATTATTACATTTTATGCTTGCCAAAGTCTTTTGAGCATGTCTCTATTTCCACAATTAATGTAGATAAGAGAAGAACTTGTATGACTGAAAATAAGTGTACGTTGGCATGACATGCTGAGCATCAGATCTTAATGAGGTTTGTGTATAAGAGAGCAGACATTGCAAGGTGGCTTGAGGGGCTAGAGTTATGATTTTGGATTTGGGTGCAAAAGTGTCTCATGTTCAAATCCAAGAATTGCTTGTCCTTGCCCTTAGATCTTCAAACTTGATCCCATGGGGTGCAAAGTTTTAATGTTAGCATTACAACCAAGCAAGCATTTTCTGTGAAAATGGGCAGTGACAAATCAAAGACAAGGCCGGTTAGCTCAGTTGGTTAGAGCGTGGTGCTAATAACGCCAAGGTCGCGGGTTCGATCCCCGTACGGGCCAGGTTGGCTTTTGATCTGAATCTCTCTAGAAAAGTTAGGAGAGCAATAGACAGATAAAAAAGATCCCCGCTTAAATACAGACTGCCCCATGGCCTGTTTCAAACTCCTTACCAAACAGCAATAATACTCACATTCTTTTCAGCAGTAAATGCAGATGGTGTAATTGTTAGCACTTTACATTTTGAATCCAACAAGCTGAGTTCAAATCCTGGTGGAACCTCCTTAGGATCTTGTGGCCAAAAACAGAGTTTGGCTGTTGAAATCCCAATGAAGAGGCCAAAAATTGGCCTTTTTCTTGCCATTTTCAACAAAACATGTTTTTCGTCCAAACCCAGGAGAGTGCAAGCTGTTAATGTAGGTTCCATGGTGTAATGGTTAGCACTCTGGACTCTGAATCCAGTGATCCGAGTTCAAATCTCGGTGGGACCTTTGGTGCCCGTTTCACCAACACAGCACCAAATCAAGAGAATTTTTCAAAAGCAGTGATCCTCCAAATATCCAGAGTGAAAGAGATCAACAGGAGAATGCACATCGACACCCTGTGTCAACAGTGAGTTTTGTGGTAAAGAACTTTAGCACCCATGAAGAATGTGACGTGCTATCTGTTCCCAAGTAAAATTCATTGCAAATTAAATTTGTTTCGAGAAAGAAAGAAATTAAGATGACTGAGCGTTACATAAGAAAAGGAACAAATCAAAAGATAATTATTTGCACTTTAGTTAGGATTTATTGGGCATTTCACATTTTGTTGAACTGTATTCTTGCCCAAGAACTTTGAAGAATCTCGATATCCCCCTTCACGGAGCTATACTTGCATGACTGAAAAAAATCTGCATACGGGTGTTGCATGCTGCAATACTCTGCTTGCCAGGTCCAGGAGCATTTCTCCATACACTTACATAAAAAAAATCTACACTACTCTTGTTGAATTCTAATCTGTCTTGGATAGTATTTTTCTCATACAACTGAAAATTTACAATGCAGCACTTTTCGTATTATTGTTTCCTTAAGATGAATCACTTATGTTGTTATTATCCTCTGTTTTAAGCCGCTTTGCACAAAAGCACCTTGCAGATCAATAAATGTAATGCAATAAAATGTACCAAAAACATAATTTCATGCCTAGGTCTGTAAAATTAGTGAATAACACGTAAAAGAGAAAGTTCCCTCGTGGAGAATGCCAGGCCCATGTACAGCAGACTTTTGTTCTGAATCTCTCTTCTGCTAAGATCTAATTTGCAGGGTAGTTTCATGTAAATCCATGAGGGAAGAAGGTTAGCACTCTGGCCTCTGAATCCAGAGATACCAGTTAAAATCTCGACGGGACCTTCTGTGACTTTTGTGCCAAAAGGTGCAAAGGACCCAATCAGAAGGACTTTAGTAAATCTGCGAGTCTCCAAATCTACAGAAGTGAAAGAGTACCAACTCTGCTGGCCAGTTCTATCCTGTTCAAATTGTGATGACCAGGTCTGAGATGAGAGAACAGTTCCTAAAAGGTACACATACTCATGGAGAATGCAGGCATCGATCCCGCTACCTCTTGCATGCTAAGCGAGCACTCTACCATTTGAGCTAATTCCCCTCCTGCTAGATGGGCAAATGTGCCTTTCTTTCATTTTTGTTGTTCCTCAGCTGTGCATCCCTGATTTACCAAAGCACTCTGGTTTGTTTCCTTTTGGAGTGGGCCATGGTTCCAATGGTCAGAAAGACAACGTCCAAGGAGTCTTGCAAGGTAGTGATCCTATATCATATATGAGTTTTGTGGTCAAGTAAGTCAGCCCCCTTGAAGAATGTGACATGGTAAGTGTTTCCAAGGAAACTTCAGTACACATTACATTTTCCTTAAGAGAAAGCAATCGATGCAGGTGACTATGAACGCTACATGAGAAATGGAACAAATGAAGCAAAATTGTCATTCGCAATTTTTTTAGGAGTTATTGGCGATAAATATTATTACATTTTATGCTTGCCAAAGTCTTTTGAGCATGTCTCTATTTCCACAATTAATGTAGATAAGAGAAGAACTTGTATGACTGAAAATAAGTGTACGTTGGCATGACATGCTGAGCATCAGATCTTAATGAGGTTTGTGTATAAGAGAGCAGACATTGCAAGGTGGCTTGAGGGGCTAGAGTTATGATTTTGGATTTGGGTGCAAAAGTGTCTCATGTTCAAATCCAAGAATTGCTTGTCCTTGCCCTTAGATCTTCAAACTTGATCCCAAGGGGTGCAAAGTTTTAATGTCAGCATTACAACCAAGCAAGCATTTTCTGTGAAAATGGGCAGTGACAAAACTAAGACAAGGCCGGTTAGCTCAGTTGGTTAGAGCGTGGTGCTAATAACACCAAGGTCGTGGGTTCAATCCCCGTACGGGCCAGGTTGGCTTTTGATCTGAATCTCTCTAGAAAAGTAAGGAGAGCAATAGACAGATAAAAAAGATCCCCGCTTAGATACAGACTGCCCCATGGCCTGTTTCAAACTCCTTACCAAACAGCAATAATACTCACACATTCTTTTCAGCAGTAAATGCAGATGGTGTAATTGTTAGCACTTTACATTTTGAATCCAACAAGCTGAGTTCAAATCCTGGTGGAACCTCCTTAGGATCTTGTGGCCAAAAACAGAGTTTGGCTGTTGAAATCCCAATGAAGAGGCCAAAAATTGGCCTTTTTCTTGCCATTTTCAACAAAACATGTTTTTCGTCCAAACCCAGGAGAGTGCAAGCTGTTAATGTAGGTTCCATGGTGTAATGGTTAGCACTCTGGACTCTGAATCCAGTGATCCGAGTTCAAATCTCGGTGGGACCTTTGGTGCCCGTTTCACCAACACAGCACCAAATCAAGAGAATTTTTGAAAAGCAGTGATCCTCCAAATCTCCAGAATGAAAGAGATCAACAGGAGAATGCACATCGACACCCTGTGTCAACAGTGAGTTTTGGGGTAAAGAACTTTAGCACCCATGAAGAATGTGACGTGCTATCTGTTCCCAAGTAAAATTCATTGCAAATTAAATTTGTTTCGAGAAAGAAAGAAATGAAGATGACTGAGCGCTACATAAGAAAAGGAACAAATCAAAAGATAATTATTTGCACTTTAGTTAGGATTTATTGGGTATTTCACATTTTGTTGAACTGTATTCTTGCCCAAGAACTTTGAAGAATCTCGATATCCCCCTTCACGGAGCTATACTTGCATGACTGAAAAAAATCTGCATACGGGTGTTGCATGCTGCAATACTCTGCTTGCCAGGTCCAGGAGCATTTCTCCATACTCTTACATAAAAAAAATCTACACTACTCTTGTTGAATTCTAATCTGTCTTGGATAGTATTTTTCTCATACAACTGAAAATTTACAATGCAGCACTTTTCGTATTATTGTTTCCTTAAGATGAATCGCTTATGTTGTTATTATCCTCTGTTTTAAGCCGCTTTGCACAAAAGCACCTTGCAGATCAATAAATGTAATGCAATAAAATGTACCAAAAACATAATTTCATGCCTAGGTCTTTAAAATTAGTGAATAACAGGTAAAAGAGAAAGTTCCCTCGTGGAGAATGCCAGGCCCATGTACAGCAGACTTTTGTTCTGAATCTCTCTTCTGCTAAGATCTAATTTGCAGGGTAGTCTCATGTAAATCCATGAGGGAAGAAGGTTAGCACTCTGGCCTCTGAATCCAGAGATACCAGTTAAAATCTCGACGGGACCTTCTGTGACTTTTGTGCCAAAAGGTGCAAAGGACCCAATCAGAAGGACTTTAGTAAATCTGCGAGTCTCCAAATCTACAGAAGTGAAAGAGTACCAACTCTGCTGGCCAGTTCTATCCTGTTCAAATTGTGATGACCAGGTCTGAGATGAGAGAACAGTTCCTAAAAGGTACACATACTCATGGAGAATGCAGGCATCGATCCCGCTACCTCTTGCATGCTAAGCGAGCACTCTACCATTTGAGCTAATTCCCCTCCTGCTAGATGGGCAAATGTGCCTTTCTTTCATTTTTGTTGTTCCTCAGCTGTGCATCCCTGATTTACCAAAGCACTCTGGTTTGTTTCCTTTTGGAGTGGGCCATGGTTCCAATGGTCAGAAAGACAACGTCCAAGGAGTCTTGCAAGGTAGTGATCCTATATCATATATGAGTTTTGTGGTCAAGTAAGTCAGCCCCCTTGAAGAATGTGACATGGTAAGTGTTTCCAAGGAAACTTCAGTACACATTACATTTTCCTTAAGAGAAAGCAATCGATGCAGGTGACTATGAACGCTACATGAGAAATGGAACAAATGAAGCAAAATTGTCATTCGCAATTTTTTTAGGAGTTATTGGCGATAAATATTATTACATTTTATGCTTGCCAAAGTCTTTTGAGCATGTCTCTATTTCCACAATTAATGTAGATAAGAGAAGAACTTGTATGACTGAAAATAAGTGTACGTTGGCATGACATGCTGAGCATCAGATCTTAATGAGGTTTGTGTATAAGAGAGCAGACATTGCAAGGTGGCTTGAGGGGCTAGAGTTATGATTTTGGATTTGGGTGCAAAAGTGTCTCATGTTCAAATCCAAGAATTGCTTGTCCTTGCCCTTAGATCTTCAAACTTGATCCCAAGGGGTGCAAAGTTTTAATGTCAGCATTACAACCAAGCAAGCATTTTCTGTGAAAATGGGCAGTGACAAAACTAAGACAAGGCCGGTTAGCTCAGTTGGTTAGAGCGTGGTGCTAATAACACCAAGGTCGTGGGTTCAATCCCCGTACGGGCCAGGTTGGCTTTTGATCTGAATCTCTCTAGAAAAGTAAGGAGAGCAATAGACAGATAAAAAAGATCCCCGCTTAGATACAGACTGCCCCATGGCCTGTTTCAAACTCCTTACCAAACAGCAATAATACTCACACATTCTTTTCAGCAGTAAATGCAGATGGTGTAATTGTTAGCACTTTACATTTTGAATCCAACAAGCTGAGTTCAAATCCTGGTGGAACCTCCTTAGGATCTTGTGGCCAAAAACAGAGTTTGGCTGTTGAAATCCCAATGAAGAGGCCAAAAATTGGCCTTTTTCTTGCCATTTTCAACAAAACATGTTTTTCGTCCAAACCCAGGAGAGTGCAAGCTGTTAATGTAGGTTGCATGGTGTAATGGTTAGCACTCTGGACTCTGAATCCAGTGATCCGAGTTCAAATCTCGGTGGGACCTTTGGTGCCCGTTTCACCAACACAGCACCAAATCAAGAGAATTTTTGAAAAGCAGTGATCCTCCAAATCTCCAGAATGAAAGAGATCAACAGGAGAATGCACATCGACACCCTGTGTCAACAGTGAGTTTTGGGGTAAAGAACTTTAGCACCCATGAAGAATGTGACGTGCTATCTGTTCCCAAGTAAAATTCATTGCAAATTAAATTTGTTTCGAGAAAGAAAGAAATGAAGATGACTGAGCGCTACATAAGAAAAGGAACAAATCAAAAGATAATTATTTGCACTTTAGTTAGGATTTATTGGGTATTTCACATTTTGTTGAACTGTATTCTTGCCCAAGAACTTTGAAGAATCTCGATATCCCCCTTCACGGAGCTATACTTGCATGACTGAAAAAAATCTGCATACGGGTGTTGCATGCTGCAATACTCTGCTTGCCAGGTCCAGGAGCATTTCTCCATACTCTTACATAAAAAAAATCTACACTACTCTTGTTGAATTCTAATCTGTCTTGGATAGTATTTTTCTCATACAACTGAAAATTTACAATGCAGCACTTTTCGTATTATTGTTTCCTTAAGATGAATCGCTTATGTTGTTATTATCCTCTGTTTTAAGCCGCTTTGCACAAAAGCACCTTGCAGATCAATAAATGTAATGCAATAAAATGTACCAAAAACATAATTTCATGCCTAGGTCTTTAAAATTAGTGAATAACAGGTAAAAGAGAAAGTTCCCTCGTGGAGAATGCCAGGCCCATGTACAGCAGACTTTTGTTCTGAATCTCTCTTCTGCTAAGATCTAATTTGCAGGGTAGTCTCATGTAAATCCATGAGGGAAGAAGGTTAGCACTCTGGCCTCTGAATCCAGAGATACCAGTTAAAATCTCGACGGGACCTTCTGTGACTTTTGTGCCAAAAGGTGCAAAGGACCCAATCAGAAGGACTTTAGTAAATCTGCGAGTCTCCAAATCTACAGAAGTGAAAGAGTACCAACTCTGCTGGCCAGTTCTATCCTGTTCAAATTGTGATGACCAGGTCTGAGATGAGAGAACAGTTCCTAAAAGGTACACATACTCATGGAGAATGCAGGCATCGATCCCGCTACCTCTTGCATGCTAAGCGAGCACTCTACCATTTGAGCTAATTCCCCTCCTGCTAGATGGGCAAATGTGCCTTTCTTTCATTTTTGTTGTTCCTCAGCTGTGCATCCCTGATTTACCAAAGCACTCTGGTTTGTTTCCTTTTGGAGTGGGCCATGGTTCCAATGGTCAGAAAGACAACGTCCAAGGAGTCTTGCAAGGTAGTGATCCTATATCATATATGAGTTTTGTGGTCAAGTAAGTCAGCCCCCTTGAAGAATGTGACATGGTAAGTGTTTCCAAGGAAACTTCAGTACACATTACATTTTCCTTAAGAGAAAGCAATCGATGCAGGTGACTATGAACGCTACATGAGAAATGGAACAAATGAAGCAAAATTGTCATTCGCAATTTTTTTAGGAGTTATTGGCGATAAATATTATTACATTTTATGCTTGCCAAAGTCTTTTGAGCATGTCTCTATTTCCACAATTAATGTAGATAAGAGAAGAACTTGTATGACTGAAAATAAGTGTACGTTGGCATGACATGCTGAGCATCAGATCTTAATGAGGTTTGTGTATAAGAGAGCAGACATTGCAAGGTGGCTTGAGGGGCTAGAGTTATGATTTTGGATTTGGGTGCAAAAGTGTCTCATGTTCAAATCCAAGAATTGCTTGTCCTTGCCCTTAGATCTTCAAACTTGATCCCAAGGGGTGCAAAGTTTTAATGTCAGCATTACAACCAAGCAAGCATTTTCTGTGAAAATGGGCAGTGACAAAACTAAGACAAGGTCGGTTAGCTCAGTTGGTTAGAGCGTGGTGCTAATAACACCAAGGTCGTGGGTTCAATCCCCGTACGTGCCAGGTTGGCTTTTGATCTGAATCTCTCTAGAAAAGTAAGGAGAGCAATAGACAGATAAAAAAGATCCCCGCTTAGATACAGACTGCCCCATGGCCTGTTTCAAACTCCTTACCAAACAGCAATAATACTCACACATTCTTTTCAGCAGTAAATGCAGATGGTGTAATTGTTAGCACTTTACATTTTGAATCCAACAAGCTGAGTTCAAATCCTGGTGGAACCTCCTTAGGATCTTGTGGCCAAAAACAGAGTTTGGCTGTTGAAATCCCAATGAAGAGGCCAAAAATTGGCCTTTTTCTTGCCATTTTCAACAAAACATGTTTTTCGTCCAAACCCAGGAGAGTGCAAGCTGTTAATGTAGGTTCCATGGTGTAATGGTTAGCACTCTGGACTCTGAATCCAGTGATCCGAGTTCAAATCTCGGTGGGACCTTTGGTGCCCGTTTTACCAACACAGCACCAAATCAAGAGAATTTTTCAAAAGCAGTGATCCTCCAAATCTCCAGAATGAAAGAGATCAACAGGAGAATGCAGATCGACACCCTTTGTCAAGAGTGAGTTTTGTGGTAAAGAAGTTTAGCACCCATGAGGAATGTGACGTGCTATCTGTTCCCAAGTAAAATTCATTGCAAAATAAATTTGTGTTTCGAGAAAGAAAGAAATGAAGATGACTGAGCGCTACATAAGAAAAGGAACAAATCAAAATATAATTATTTGCACTTTAGTTAGGATTTATTGGGTATTTCACATGTTGTTGAACTGTATTCTTGCCCAAGAACTTTGAAGAATCTCGATATCCCCCTTCACGGAGCTATACTTGCATGACTGAAAAAAATCTGCATACGGGTGTTGCATGCTGCAATACTCTGCTTGCCAGGTCCAGGAGCATTTCTCCATACACTTACATAAAAAAAATCTACACTACTCTTGTTGAATTCTAATCTGTCTTGGATAGTATTTTTCTCATACAACTGAAAATTTACAATGCAGCACTTTTCATATTATTGTTTCCTTACGATGAATCGCTTATGTTGTTATTATCCTCTGTTTTAAGCCGCTTTGCACAAAAGCACCTTGCAGATCAATAAATGTAATGCAATAAAATGTACCAAAAACATAATGTCATGCCTAGGTCTGTAAAATTAGTGAATAATACGTAAAAGAGAAAGTTCCCTTGTGGAGAATGCCAGGCCCATGTACAGCAGACTTTTGTTCTGAATCTCTCTTCTGCTAAGATCTAATTTGCAGGGTAGTCTCATGTAAATCCATGAGGGAAGAAGGTTAGCACTCTGGCCTCTGAATCCAGAGATACCAGTTAAAATCTCGACGGGACATTCTGTGACTTTTGTGCCAAAAGGTGCAAAGGACCCAATCAGAAGGACTTTAGTAAATCTGCGAGTCTCCAAATCTACAGAAGTGAAAGATACCAACTCTGCTGGCCAGTTCTATCATGATCAAATTGTGATGACCAGGTCTGAGATGAGAGAACAGTTCCTACAAGGTACACATACTCATGGAGAATGCGGGCATCGATCCCACTACCTCTCGCATGCTAAGCAAGCGCTTTACTATTTGAGCTAATTCCCCTCCTGCTAGATGGGCAAACGTGCCTTTCTTTCATTTTTGTTGTTCCTCAGCTGTGCATCCCTGATTTACCAAAGCACTCTGGTTTGTTTCCTTTTGGAGTGGGCCATGGTTCCAATGGTCAGAAAGACAACGTCTAAGGAGTCTTGCAAGGTAGTGATCCTATATCATATGTGAGTTTTGTGGTCAAGTAAGTCAGCGCCCTTGAAGAATGTGACATGGTAAGTGTTTCCAAGGAAACTTCAGTACACATTACATTTGCCTTAAGAGAAAGCAATCGATGCAGGTGACTATGAGCGCTACATGAGAAATGGAACAAATGAAGCAAAATTGTCATTCGCAATTTTTTTAGGAGTTATTGGCGATAAATATTATTACATTTTATACTTGCCAAAGTCTTTTGAGGATGTTTCTATTTCCACAATTAATGTAGATAAGAGAAGAACTTGTATGACTGAAAATAAGTGTACGTTGGCATGACATGCTGAGCATCAGATCTTAATGAGGTTTGTGTAGACCTTTCATAAGAGAGCAGACATTGCAAGGTGGCTTGAGGGGCTAGAGTTATGATTTTGGATTTGGGTGCAAAAGTGTCTCATGTTCAAATCCAAGAATTGCTTGTCCTTGCCCTTAGATCTTCAAACTTGATCCCATGGGGTGCAAAGTTTTAATGTCAGCATTACAACCAAGCAAGCATTTTCTGTGAAAATGGGCAGTGACAAAACTAGGACAAGGCCGGTTAGCTCAGTTGGTTAGAGCGTGGTGCTAATAACGCCAAGGTCGCGGGTTCGATCCCCGTACGGCTAGGTTGGCTTTTGATCTGAATCTCTCTAGAAAAGTTAGGAGAGCAATAGACAGATAAAAAAGATCCCAGCTTAGATACAGACTGCCCCATGGCCTGTTTCAAACTCCTTACCAAACAGCAATAATACTCACCAATTCTTTACAGCAGTAAATGCAGATGGTGTAATTGTTAGCACTTTACATTTTGAATCCAACAAGCTGAGTTCAAATCCTGGTGGAACCTCCTTAGGATCTTGTGGCCAAAAACAGAGTTTGGCTGTTGAAATCCCAATCAAGAGGCCAAAAATTGACCTTTTTCTTGCCATTTTCAACAAAACATGTTTTTCGTCCAAACCCAGGAGAGTGCAAGCTGTTAATGTAGGTTCCATGGTGTAATGGTTAGCACTCTGGACTCTGAATCCAGTGATCCGAGTTCAAATCTCGGTGGGACCTTTGGTGCCCATTTCACCGACACAGCACCAAATCAAGAGAATTTTTCAAAAGCAGTGATCCTCCAAATCTCCAGAATGAAAGAGATCAACAGGCGAATGCAGATCGACACCCTGTGTCAACAGTGAGTTTCGTGGTAAAGAACTTTAGCACCCATGAAGAATGTGACGTGCTATCTGTTCCCAAGTAAAATTCATTGCAAATTAAATTTGTGTTTCGAGAAAGAAAGAAATGAAGATGACTGAGCGCTACATAAGAAAAGGAACAAATCAAAAGATAATTATTTGCACTTTAGTTAGGATTTATTGGGTATTTCACATGTTGTTGAACTGTATTCTTGCCCAAGAACTTTGAAGAATCTCGATATCCCCCTTCACGGAGCTATACTTGCATGACTGAAAAAAATCTGCACACGGGTGTTGCATGCTGCAATACTCTGCTTGCCAGGTCCAGGAGCATTTCTCCATACACTTACATAAAAAAAATCTACACTACTCTTGTTGAATTCTAATCTGTCTTGGATAGTATTTTTCTCATACAACAGAAAATTTGCAATGCAGCACTTTTCGTATTATTGTTTCCTTAAGATGAATCGCTTATGTTGTTATTATCCTCTGTTTTAAGCCGCTTTGCACAAAAGCACCTTGCAGATCAATAAATGTAATGCAATAAAATGTATCAAAAACATAATTTGATGCCTAGGTCAGTAAAATTAGTGAATAACACAAAAAAGATTAAGTTCCCTCGTGGAGAATGCCAGGCCATTGTACAGCAGACTTTTGTTCTGAATCTCTCTTCTGCTAAGATCTAATTTGCAGGGTAGTCTCATGTAAATCCATGAGGGAAGAAGGTTAGCACTCTGGCCTCTGAATCCAGAGATACCAGTTAAAATCTCGACGGGACCTTCTGTGACTTTTGTGCCAAAAGGTGCAAAGGACCCAATCAGAAGGACTTTAGTAAATCTGCGAGTCTCCAAATCTACAGAAGTGAAAGAGTACCAACTCTGCTGGCCAGTTCTATCATGTTCAAATTGTGATGACCAGGTCTGAGATGAGAGAACAGTTCCTAAAAGGTACACATACTCATGGAGAATGCGGGCATCGATCCCGCTACCTCTCGCATGCTAAGCGAGCGCTCTACCATTTGAGCTAATTCCCCTCCTGCTAGATGGGCAAACATGCCTTTCTTTCATTTTTGTTGTTCCTCAGCTGTGCATCCCTGATTTACCAAAGCACTCTGGTTTGTTTCCTTTTGGAGTGGGCCATGGTTCCAATGGTCAGAAAGACAACGTCCAAGGAGTCTTGCAAGGTAGTGATCCTATATCATATGTGTGTTTTGTGGTCAAGTAAGTCAGCCCCCTTGAAGAATGTGACATGGTAAGTGTTTCCAAGGAAACTTCAGTACACATTACATTTGCCTTAAGAGAAAGCAATCGATGCAGGTGACTATGAGCGCTACATGAGAAATGGAACAAATGAAGCAAAATTGTCATTCGCAATTTTTTTAGGAGTTCAAGAGAAGAAGAGTTTTAAATGTTTCACCAAATTTTCACTGTACAGGACAATCCATCACGCAGAACCTTATGGGTCCTTGAGGCTTTTTTGTTCCCAATGAGAAATGAGGCAAGTATACCAAGTTTTAGAATATTTGGAAAACTGGGGTGAAAATGCCATCATTTTGAAAATGTGACATTTGGGCGTGGCCTGTAGCGAACCGCTAAGGGCGAATGTGGGCAATTCTTTGCACAGTACTTCAAAGGGATGTTATCTTGAAGCATGTCAGGTTTTAAAATCCCTCAGTCAAAATTACATTTGATTTATTGACATATATATCGATTAAATGTGGACATTTACATAAACACGCCCCTTTCAGCCATTTTTAATCGTACCTTATGGGTCCTTGAGGCTTTTTTGTTCCCAATGAGAAATGAGGCAAGTATACCAAGTTTTAGAATATTTCGAAAATTGTGGTGAAAATGCCATCATTTTGAAAATGTGACATTTGGGCGTGGCCTGTAGCGAACCGCTAAGGGCGAATGTCGTCAATTCTTTGCACAGTACTTCAAAGGGATGTTATCTTGAAGCATGTCAGGTTTAAAATCCCTCAGTCAAAATTACATTTGATTTATTGACTTATATATTGATTAAATGTGGACATTTACATAAACACGCCCCTTTCAGCCATTTTTAATCGTACCTTATGGGTCCTTGAGGCTTTTTTGTTCCCAATGAGAAATGAGGCAAGTATACCAAGTTTTAGAATATTTCGAAAATTGTGGTGAAAATGCCATCATTTTGAAAATGTGACATTTGGGCGTGGCCTATAGCGAACCGCTAAGGGCGAATGTGGGCAATTCTTTGCACAGTACTTCAAAGGGATGTTATCTTGAAGAATGTTAGGTTTGAAAAACCCTGGGTCAAAATTACATTTGATATATTGACATATATATTGATTAAATGTGGACATTTACATAAACACGCCCCTTTCAGCCATTTTATATCGTATTCATTTTTGCTAAGTAACGTTTTCAAAGACATCAATTCTACACATGCGTACCAAATTTCAAGTCAATTGGAGCTACGGTTCAGGAGAAGAAGAGTTTTGTAGGTTTTGGCAAATTTTCACTGTACAGGAAAATCCAATATGGCGGAAGTTATGGGTCCTTGAGGCTTTTTTGTTCCCCATGAGAAATGAGGCATGTACACCAGGTTTGAGAATAATTGGACAAATGGCTTGGAAATGCCATGACTTTGAAAATGTTTTTTTGGAGCGTGGCCTGTAGCGCCACCTATGGGCGAATGTGGGCCATTCTTGGTTTGGGGGTACCCGTTGGCATGGAGTATCAATGTGCCAATTTAGAAAATTTTTGACCAGTGACTTTTTGAGATATTGGGGCTCAAGGAGAATAATAATAATAATAATAAATATAGCTGCAAGCAGCAATGCGATTCCTCCTCAAAATGGCAAATCATTTAAAATTGTTCAGTAGAGGGTTGGGGTTAAACCCTCCCAATGAAGAAATTCAAAAAACGTGTCTTTCTGTCTGAATCCTAAACTAAACATTTTCAGTGTACAGGAAAATCCATGATGCTGGGATCTTATGGATCCTGGAGGCTTTTTTGTTTACAATGAGAAATGAGTTATGTACATTAAGTTTCAGAAGAACTGAAAAAATGGGGTGGAAATGCCATCACTTTGAATGTGGGACATTGGGGCATAGCCTGTAGCGCCCCCTAATGGTGAATACGGGCAATTCTTGGTTTGTGAGTTCCTGTTGGCCTGTAGTATCAATGTACCAAATTAGAACATTATTGACCAGAAAATGGGAATTTTGGACATGGCCTATATCGCCCCCTAAGGGTGAATGTCGGCCATTCTTGGTTTGTGGGTTCCCGTTGGCCTGTAGTATCAATGTACCAAATTTGAAAATGTTTGACCAAAAAATAGGACTTTAAGGCATAGCCTGTAGCGCCCCCTAATGACGAATATGGGCAATTCTTGGTTTGTGGGTTCCTGTTGGCGTGCAGTATCAATGTACCACATTACAACATTTTTGACCAGAAAATGGGAATTTTTGACATGGCCTATAGCGCCCCCTAAGGGTGAATGTGGGCCAATCTTGGTTTGTGAGTTGCAGTTGGCCTGTAGTATCAATGTACCAAATTTGAAAGTTTTTGACAAAAAAAAAAGCAATTTGGGAATGGCCTTTAGCGCCCACTAAGGGCGAATGTGAGACATTCTTGGTTTGTGGATTTCTGTTGGCCTGTAGTGTCAATATACCAAATTAGAACATTTTTGACCATAAAATGGGAATTTTGGGCAATGTACCAAATTTGAAAGTTTTTGACAAAAAAAAAAGCAATTTGGGAATGGCCTTTAGCGCCCACTAAGGGCGAATGTGAGACATTCTTGGTTTGTGGATTTCTGTTGGCCTGTAGTGTTAATATACCAAATTAGAACATTTTTGACCATAAAATGGGAATTTTGGGCATAGCCTGTAGCGCCCCCTAATGGCGAATATGGGCAATTCTTTGTTTGTGGGTTCCTGTTGGCCTGTAGTATCAATGTACCAAATTAGAACATTTTTGACCAGCAAATGGGAATTTAGGGCGTGGCCTGTAGCGCCCCCTAAGGGCGAATGTGGGCCATTCTTGGTTTGTGGATTCCTGTTGGTCTGTAGTATCAATATACAAAATTAGAACATTTTTGACCAGAAAATGGGAATTTTGGGCTTGGCCTGTAGCGCCCCCTAAGGGAGAATGTGGGATATTCTTTACGCAGTACTTCAGAGTGATGTCATCTTGAAGTATATATATATATATATATAGGTCTGTTTCTAACCCACACCTATAATATCACTTCTGAAGGCATGGATTAAACCACTGGAGTGGTATGGATTACTTTTATGCTGCATTTATGTGATTTTTGTAGCTTCTGAGTTCTGATCACCATTCAAGTCATTGAAAGGTCCAACAGGGTTGAGATAATCTTCTAAAAAGCTTAATTTGTGTTCACCAGAAGAAAGGAAATAATACACATCTGGGATGGAATGAGGGTGAGTATACGATGAGAGAAATTTATTTTTGGGGTAAAAACCATTTGTAGGCCTACTTTTTATTTACTTGGAAAATTGTTACTGTCTCTTTAAGAGGATTTTAAACGCATTTCATTCAAGGCACAGTCTGTGCGGCTTGTTTCATTGAGTTTAATCTTTTGAGAACTGTGAAGTCTCATTATTTTCGTGCTGTTACATCTGTATTCATTTCAGAGATTAATTGATTGAGATTGTGAAACTACATACAACCGACAAACCTCCATGAAGATGCGAGTAAAAATGAGATGCCTCGCGCTGTCAGACACAACGCTGATAATCATTCTCGGAAGTGTTGATACTAGATTTAGATTCGCGATTTCTTCATCAACTGTTTATGTTCACTTGAGACAAAACAGACTCCACAATATATCATGTAATTTGACATTTTGTTGTAAGAAATTGTCCGTTCAAACGCAAGAAGAAGCGAATGCGATCTCTCATCGGGGCTCGTGAGTTAGACGTGACGCTGCTCCCTGTTTCACACAAATATTTATTTGAGTTGTTTTGCCATTTGTTGAGTTGAATGGTGTAAAATCGCTTGAAAGTTCAAACAGGAAAGTGTTAAAAACATACAACAGACAAACATTGCTCGCATTGAAGACGCGAGTAAAAATTAGATCGCGTCACTATCGCGTGCTGTCAGAGAACACGCAGATGAAACATCATTCTCGGAAGTATTGATACTTTAGGATCGATCCGTCCATCCCTTCTTTCTTTAGACATATGTTTCATGTTTGTGTGATAAGTGTTCGCGGAGTTTCACTTGATTTTTCTGACGTGTATCAGACAGATTATCGCAAAGACAGATTCGGTTTACCCTGTTTATTTTCGTTATTTTACAAAAGCTCAAGGTTTTGTTGTTATTGTAAGTGTACACAAATAAAAGTAGACCTTTTACAGTTTGTAATGATCTCTTCCATGTATCTGAATGGGCAAAAATGACGCAGTATTTTGTTTAAGTTTTTTCCGCTGTTTAGAACAATGCATCTGAAAGGACATTACAGCGCCATTGTTGACCCCCGTAATAATGCCAGAATTCAATAATGATTCCCGATTTATTTGAGTTGTATGCCATTTGTTGAGTTGAATAGTGTAAAATCGCTTGAATATTCAAACTGGGAAGTAGTAAAACACATCTCACTGACCTTATTTGTGCAGTAACTCTCATCGGGGCTCGTGCGTTAGACGCGACGCATCTCGCGGTTTCACACAAAACTGCTCACAAACATTTATTTGAGTTGTTTTGCCATTTGTTGAGTTGAATAGTGTAAAATCGCTTGAATATTCAAACTGGGAAGCAGTAAAATACATCTCACTGACCTTGTGCAGTAACTCTCATCGGGGCTCGTGCGTTAGACGCGACGATTATCGCTGTTTCACACAAACTGCTCGAAAACATTTATATGAGTTGTTTTACCATTTGTTGAGATGAATAGTATAAAATCGCGTGAATGTTCCAAATGTCAAGCATTAAACACACACAATTGACATACCTTTGTGCAAACGCAGGCAAAATTCTTCTGGCTGAGAAAGTCGGGAGCTCCACCCACTAGTAGACAGAATTGCTCCATTAGAGAGATTTCTCCAGTAAAAGTGCATTTGGTAGACAGAGTTACACCAGCAGAGGGAGCCTCTTTGCTCAGCCAATGTAAGTGAATGGGATTTTACTTGTAGACCGTATTGATCCAGTAGAGGGGGCATTTTTGCTCAGCCATTGTAAATCAATGGGATTTTTTACATTTTTGATCGTCATTTATATAAAAAGCTTAAGTCGCATCAGGTAAAAAAAGACATAGCAGCAAACTTCAGAACAGTCCCCAGGTCTGTGGCAAGTTGGGTACTTATAGCATTAAAGCTCTTAGAGGTGAGGTTGTTGAAATTTTAGTAAGTAAAATAGTATTATTAATAATAATAATAATAAATGTATGTAACATAACAATATGTTGGCTTTCTCAAGCCAACATAGTTATGTCATCTTGAAGCATGTTAGGTTTGAAAAACCATCAATCAAATTTACATTTGGTTTATTGACACTAATATATTGAGGCAATGTGGTCATTTACATAAACACGCACCTTTCAGCCATTTTGTATTGTATTCATTTTTGCTAAGTAACAAATTGAAAGACATCAATTCTACACATGGGTACCAAATGTCAAGTCAATTGGATCTACGGTTCAAGAGAAGAAGACTTTTGTAGGTTTTGGCAAATTTTCACTGTACAGGACAATCCATTAGGGCAGAAGTTATGGGTCCTTGAGGCTTTTTTGTTCCCAATGAGAAATGAGGCAAGTATACCAAGTTTTAGAATATTTGGAAAATTGGGGTGAAAGTGCCATCATTTTGAAAATGTGACATTTGGGCGTGGCCTGTAGCGAACCGCTAAGGGCGAATGTCGGCAATTCTTTGCACAGTACTTCAAAGGGATGTTATCTTGAAGCATGTCAGGTTTAAAATCCCTCAGTCAAAATTACATTTGATTTATTGACTTATATATTGATTAAATGTGGACATTTACATAAACACGCCCCTTTCAGCCATTTTTAATCGTACCTTATGGGTCCTTGAGGCTTTTTTGTTCCCAATGAAAAATGAGGCAAGTATACCAAGTTTTAGAATATTTCGAAAATTGTGGTGAAAATGCCATCATTTTGAAAATGTGACATTTGGGCGTGGCCTGTAGCGAACCGCTAAGGGCGAATGTGGGCAATTCTTTGCACAGTACTTCAAAGGGATGTTATCTTGAAGAATGTTAGGTTTGAAAAACCCTGGGTCAAAATTACATTTGATATATTGACATATATATTGATTAAATGTGGACATTTACATAAACACGCCCCTTTCAGCCATTTTATATCGTATTCATTTTTGCTAAGTAACGTTTTCAAAGGCATCAATTCTACACATGCGTACCAAATTTCAAGTATATTGGAGCTACGGTTCAGGAGAAGAAGAGTTTTGTAGGTTTTGGCAAATTTTCACTGTACAGGAAAATCCATTAGGGCAGAAGTTATGGGTCCTTGAGGCTTTTTTGTTCCCCATGAGAAATGAGGCATGTACACCAGGTTTGAGAATAATTGGACAAATGGCTTGGAAATGCCATGACTTTGAAAATATTTTTTTGGGGCGTGGCCTGTAGCGCCACCTATGGGCGAATGTGGGCCATTCTTGGTTTGGGGGTACCCGTTGGCATGGAGTATCAATGTGCCAATTTAGAAAATTTTTGACCAGTGACTTTTTGAGATATTGGGGCTCAAGGAGAATAATAATAATAATAATAATAATAAATATAGCTGCAAGCAGCAATGCGATTCCTCCTCAAAATGGCAAATCATTTAAAATTGTTCAGTAGAGGGTTGGGGTTAAACTCTCCCAATGAAGAAATTCAAAAAACGTGTCTTTCTGTCTGAATCCTAAACTAAACATTTTCAGTGTACAGGAAAATCCATGATGCTGGGATCTTATGGATCCTGGAGGCTTTTTTGTTTACAATGAGAAATGAGTTATGTACATTAAGTTTCAGAAGAACTGAAAAAATGGGGTGGAAATGCCATCACTTTGAATGTGGGACATTGGGGCATAGCCTGTAGCGCCCTCTAATGGTGAATACGGGCAATTCTTGGTTTGTGAGTTCCTGTTGGCCTGTAGTATCAATGTACCAAATTAGAACATTATTGACCAGAAAATGGGAATTTTGGACATGGCCTATATCGCCCCCTAAGGGTGAATGTCGGCCATTCTTGGTTTGTGGGTTCCCGTTGGCCTGTAGTATCAATGTACCAAATTTGAAAATGTTTGACCAAAAAATAGGACTTTAAGGCATAGCCTGTAGTGCCCCCTAATGACGAATATGGGCAATTCTTGGTTTGTGGGTTCCTGTTGGCGTGCAGTATCAATGTACCACATTACAACATTTTTGACCAGAAAATGGGAATTTTTGACATGGCCTATAGCGCCCCCTAAGGGTGAATGTGGGCCAATCTTGGTTTGTGAGTTCCTGTTGGCCTGTAGTATCAATATACAAAATTAGAACATTTTTGACCAGAAAATGGGAATTTTGGGCTTGGCCTGTAGCGCCCCCTAAGGGAGAATGTGGGATATTCTTTACGCAGTACTTCAGAGTGATGTCATCTTGAAGTATATATATATATATATATATATAGGTCTGTTTCTAACCCACACCTATAATATCACTTCTGAAGGCATGGATTAAACCACTGGAGTGGTATGGATTACTTTTATGCTGCATTTATGTGATTTTTGTAGCTTCTGAGTTCTGATCACCATTCAAGTCATTGAAAGGTCCAACAGGGTTGAGATAATCTTCTAAAAAGCTTAATTTGTGTTCACCAGAAGAAAGGAAATAATACACATCTGGGATGGAATGAGGGTGAGTATACGATGAGAGAAATTTATTTTTGGGGTAAAAACCATTTGTAGGCCTACTTTTTATTTACTTGGAAAATTGTTACTGTCTCTTTAAGAGGATTTTAAACGCATTTCATTCAAGGCACAGTCTGTGCGGCTTGTTTCATTGAGTTTAATCTTTTGAGAACTGTGAAGTCTCATTATTTTCGTGCTGTTACATCTGTATTCATTTCAGAGATTAATTGATTGAGATTGTGAAACTACATACAACCGACAAACCTCCATGAAGATGCGAGTAAAAATGAGATCGCCTCGCGCTGTCAGACACAACGCTGATAATCATTCTCGGAAGTGTTGATACTTGATTTAGATTCGCGATTTCTTCATCAACTGTTTATGTTCACTTGAGACAAAACAGACTCCACAATATATCATGTAATTTGACATTTTGTTGTAAGAAATTGTCCGTTCAAACGCAAGAAGAAGCGAATGCGATCTCTCATCGGGGCTCGTGAGTTAGACGTGACGCTGCTCGCTGTTTCACACATATATTTATTTGAGTTGTTTTGCCATTTGTTGAGTTGAATGGTGTAAAATCGCATGAAAGTTCAAACAGGAAAGTGTTAAAAACACATACAACAGACAAACATTGCTCGCATTGAAGACGCGAGTAAAAATTAGATCGCGTTACTATCGCGTGCTGTCAGAGAACACGCAGATGAAACATCATTCTCGGAAGTATTGATACTTTAGGATCGATCCGTCCATCCCTTCTTTCTTTAGACATATGTTTCATGTTTGTGTGATAAGTGTTCGCGGAGTTTCACTTGATTTTTCTGACGTGTATCAGACAGATTATCGCAAAGACAGATTCGGTTTACCCTGTTTATTTTCGTTATTTTACAAAAGCTCAAGGTTTTGTTGTTATTGTAAGTGTACACAAATAAAAGTAGACCTTTTACAGTTTGTAATGATCTCTTCCATGTATCTGAATGGGCAAAAATGACGCAGTATTTTGTTTAAGTTTTTTCCGCTGTTTAGAACAATGCATCTGAAAGGACATTACAGCGCCATTGTTGACCCCCGTAATAATGCCAGAATTCAATAATGATTCCCGATTTCAAACTCCTCGCAAAGATTTATTTGAGTTGTATGCCATTTGTTGAGTTGAATAGTGTAAAATCGCTTGAATATTCAAACTGGGAAGTAGTAAAACACATCTCACTGACCTTATTTGTGCAGTAACTCTCATCGGGGCTCGTGCGTTAGACGCGACGCATCTCGCGGTTTCACACAAAACTGCTCACAAACATTTATTTGAGTTGTTTTGCCATTTGTTGAGTTGAATAGTGTAAAATCGCTTGAATATTCAAACTGGGAAGCAGTAAAATACATCTCACTGACCTTGTGCAGTAACTCTCATCGGGGCTCGTGCGTTAGACGCGACGATTATCGCTGTTTCACACAAACTGCTCGAAAACATTTATATGAGTTGTTTTACCATTTGTTGAGATGAATAGTATAAAATCGCGTGAATGTTCCAAATGTCAAGCATTAAACACACACAATTGACATACCTTTGTGCAAATGAAGGCAAAATTCTTCTGGCTGAGAAAGTCGGGAGCTCCACCCACTAGTAGACAGAATTGCTCCATTAGAGAGATTTCTCCAGTAAAAGTGCATTTGGTAGACAGAGTTACACCAGCAGAGGGAGCCTCTTTGCTCAGCCAATGTAAGTGAATGGGATTTTACTTGTAGACCGTATTGATCCAGTAGAGGGGGCATTTTTGCTCAGCCATTGTAAATCAATGGGATTTTTTACATTTTTGATCGTCATTTATATAAAAAGCTTAAGTCGCATCAGGTAAAAAAAGACATAGCAGCAAACTTCAGAACAGTCCCCAGGTCTGTGGCAAGTTGGGTACTTATAGCATTAAAGCTCTTAGAGGTGAGGTTGTTGAAATTTTAGTAAGTAAAATAGTATTATTAATAATAATAATAATAAATGTATGTAACATAACAATATGTTGGCTTTCTCAAGCACACATAGTTATGTCATCTTGAAGCATGTTAGGTTTGAAAAACCATCAATCAAATTTACATTTGGTTTATTGACACTAATATATTGAGGCAATGTGGTCATTTACATAAACACGCACCTTTCAGCCATTTTGTATTGTATTCATTTTTGCTAAGTAACAAATTGAAAGACATCAATTCTACACATGGGTACCAAATGTCAAGTCAATTGGATCTACGGTTCAAGAGAAGAAGACTTTTGTAGGTTTTGGCAAATTTTCACTGTACAGGACAATCCATTAGGGCAGAAGTTATGGGTCCTTGAGGCTTTTTTGTTCCCAATGAGAAATGAGGCAAGTATACCAAGTTTTAGAATATTTGGAAAATTGGGGTGAAAGTGCCATCATTTTGAAAATGTGACATTTGGGCGTGGCCTGTAGCGAACCGCTAAGGGCGAATGTCGGCAATTCTTTGCACAGTACTTCAAAGGGATGTTATCTTGAAGCATGTCAGGTTTAAAATCCCTCAGTCAAAATTACATTTGATTTATTGACTTATATATTGATTAAATGTGGACATTTACATAAACACGCCCCTTTCAGCCATTTTTAATCGTACCTTATGGGTCCTTGAGGCTTTTTTGTTCCCAATGAGAAATGAGGCAAGTATACCAAGTTTTAGAATATTTCGAAAATTGTGGTGAAAATGCCATCATTTTGAAAATGTGACATTTGGGCGTGGCCTGTAGCGAACCGCTAAGGGCGAATGTGGGCAATTCTTTGCACAGTACTTCAAAGGGATGTTATCTTGAAGAATGTTAGGTTTGAAAAACCCTGGGTCAAAATTACATTTGATATATTGACATATATATTGATTAAATGTGGACATTTACATAAACACGCCCCTTTCAGCCATTTTATATCGTATTCATTTTTGCTAAGTAACGTTTTCAAAGACATCAATTCTACACATGCGTACCAAATTTCAAGTATATTGGAGCTACGGTTCAGGAGAAGAAGAGTTTTGTAGGTTTTGGCAAATTTTCACTGTACAGGAAAATCCATTAGGGCAGAAGTTATGGGTCCTTGAGGCTTTTTTGTTCCCCATGAGAAATGAGGCATGTACACCAGGTTTGAGAATAATTGGACAAATGGCTTGGAAATGCCATGACTTTGAAAATATTTTTTTGGGGCGTGGCCTGTAGCGCCACCTATGGGCAAATGTGGGCCATTCTTGGTTTGGGGGTACCCGTTGGCATGGAGTATCAATGTGCCAATTTAGAAAATTTTTGACCAGTGACTTTTTGAGATATTGGGGCTCAAGGAGAATAATAATAATAATAATAATAATAATAATAATAATAATAATAGTAATAAAACTGTCAATAACAATAGATTCCCTCCTATCGGAGGAATCTAATAATAATAATAATAATAATAATAATAATAATAAAACTGTCAATAACAATAGATTCCCTCCTATCGGAGGAATCTAATAATAATAATAATAATAATAAAACTGTCAATAACAATAGATTCCCTCCTATCGGAGGAATCTAATAATAAAACTGTCAATAACAATAGATTCCCTCCTATCGGAGGAATCTAATAATAATAATAAAACTGTCAATTACAATAGATTCCCTCCTATCGGAGGAATCTAATAATAAAACTGTCAATAACAATAGATTCCCTCCTATCGGAGGAATCTAATATTAATAATAAAACTGTCAATTACAATAGATTCCCTCCTATCGGAGGAATCTAATAATAAAACTGTCAATAACAATAGATTCCCTCCTATCGGAGGAATCTAATAATAATAATACTGTCAATAACAATAGATTCCCTCCTATCGGAGAAATCTAATAATACTGTCAATTACAATAGATTCCCTCCTATTGGAGGAATCTAATAATAATAATAATACTGTCAATAACAATAGATTCCCTCCTATCGGAGGAATCTAATAATAATAATAATAATAATAATACTGTCAATAACAATAGATTCCCTCCTATCGGAGGAATCTAATAATAATAAAACTGTCAATAACAATAGATTCCCTCCTATTGGAGGAATCTAATAATAATACTGTCAATTACAATAGATTCCCTCCTATCGGAGGAATCTAATAATAAAACTGTCAATAACAATAGATTTCCTCCTATCGGAGGAATCTAATAATAATACTGTCAATTACAATAGATTCCCTCCTATCGGAGGAATCTAATAATAATAATAATAATAATAATAATACTGTCAATTACAATAGATTCCCTCCTATCGGAGGAATCTAATAATAATAATAATAATAATAATAAAACTTACAATAACAATAGATTCCCTCCTACCGGAGGAATCTAATAATAATAATAATAATAATAATAATAATAATAATAATACTGTCAATTACAATAGATTCCCTCCTATCGGAGGAATCTAATAATAATAATACTGTCAATAACAATAGATTCCCTCCTATCGGAGGAATCTAATAATAAAACTGTCAATAACAATAGATTCCCTCCTACCGGAGGAATCTAATAATAATAATAATAATAATAATATTAACAATAATAATAAAACTGTCAATAACAATAGATTCCCTCCTATCGGAGGAATCTAATAAAACTGTCAATAACAATAGATTCCCTCCTACCGGAGGAATCTAATTATTTGCACTTTAGTTAGGATTTATTGCGTATTTCACATGTTGTTTAACTGTATTCTTGCCCAAGAACTTTGAAGAATCTCGATATCCCCCTTCACGGAGCTATACTTGCATGACTGAAAAAAATCTGCACAGGGGTGTTGCATGCTGCAATACTCTGCTTGCCAGGTCCAGGAGCATTTCTCCATACACTTACATAAAAAAAATCTACACTACTCTTGTTGAATTCTAATCTGTCTTGGATAGTATTTTTCTCATACAACTGAAAATTTACAATGCAGCACTTTTCGTATTATTGTTTCCTTAAGATGAATCGCTTATGTTGTTATTATCCTCTGTTTTAAGCCGCTTTGCACAAAAGCACCTTGCAGATCAATAAATGTAATGCAATAAAATGTATCAAAAACATAATTTGAGGCCTAGGTCAGTAAAATTAGTGAATAACACAAAAAAGAGAAAGTTCCCTCGTGGAGAATGCCAGGCCCATGTACAGCAGACTTTTGTTCTGAATCTCTCTTCTGCTAAGATCTAATTTGCAGGGTAGTCTCATGTAAATCCATGAGGGAAGAAGGTTAGCACTCTGGCCTCTGAATCCAGAGATACCAGTTAAAATCTCGACGGGACCTTCTGTGACTTTTGTGACAAAAGGTGCAAAGGACCCAATCAGAAGGACTTTAGTAAATCTGCGAGTCTCCAAATCTACAGAAGTGAAAGAGTACCAACTCTGCTGGCCAGTTCTATCATGTTCAAATTGTGATGACCAGGTCTGAGATGAGAGAACAGTTCCTAAAAGGTACACATACTCATGGAGAATGCGGGCATCGATCCCGCTACCTCTCACATGCTAAGCGAGCGCCCTACCATTTGAGCTAATTCCACTCCTGCTAGACGGACAAACGTGCCTTTCTTTCATTTTTGTTGTTCCTCAGCTGTGCATCCCTGATTTACCAAAGCACTCTGGTTTGTTTCCTTTTGGAGTGGGCCATGGTTCCAATGGTCAGAAAGACAACGTCCAAGGAGTCTTGCAAGGTAGTGATCCTATATCATATGTGAGTTTTGTGGTCAAGTAAGTCAGCCCCCTTGAAGAATTTGACATGGTAAGTGTTTCCAAGGAAACTTCAGTACACATTACATTTGCCTTAAGAGAAAGCAATCGATGCAGGTGACTGAGCGCAACATGAGAAATGGAACAAATGAATCAAAATTGTCATTCGCAATTTTTTGAGGAGTTATTGGCGATAAATATTATTACATTTTATGCTTGCCAAAGTCTTTTGAGGATGTCTCTATTTCCACAATTAATGTAGATAAGAGAAGAACTTGTATGACTGAAAATAAGTGTACGTTGGCATGACATGCTGAGCATCAGATCTTAATGAGGTTTGTGTAGACCAAGTGTGCCCAACCAGTCGATCGCGATCGACCAGTCGATCGCAGACTGCTTCCCAGTTAATCGTGAGAGTAAACTGTACTCTGGTTTACCCTCTCTCTTTCTTCACCATTCCGTCTCAGACCTCAAATATTAAAAATATTAACCATAACAAATAACAGCGACGAAATCAGAAGCTAAATTTGAAATTGCATACTTACATACTACTCATACTATTTCATATAAATATATGGCAGAAATAGCAAGAGTAGTATGCTAGTAGTACACTACTCCAAATTTCGCCAGGGTTTTAGCTGTGCATGCTGGGTATGGTTTGTTGCTATGGTTTTAGCTAGACACGTTACGTTATTATTGGGGAGTCGCTGTTAAAGTGGAGAGCTGCAAATTCAGCAAAGTAAAACTATGGCAGAAGCCAAAAAAACAAAAACATATCATTTTCATTCAGAATGGGAGGAGGAATATTTTTTTGTTTATTCAAATTCGAAGTCCATATGTCTTTTTTGCAATGCAAGCGTGGCCTTACCGAAGAAGGGCAATTTGGAGCGGCATTTCAGGACTGTGCACAAAAGCTACGATGCAGATTTCCCGGTTAAATCAGCTCTACGCACCCGAAAAGTCAGGGAATTGAAGGGGCAGTTAGCAGCACAGCAGTCCATTTTTACCAGGCCAAACACCAAGGGCAAGGCTGCAACTATTGCATCTTATCGCGTCAGTCACGTTCTTGCGAAACACAAGAAGTCTTTCAAGGACGGTGAAGTTGTGAAAGAAGCATTCGTCGAGGCTGCAGATGCACTATTTGGTGACTTTAAGAATAAAAGTGATATCATAGCTGCCATTAAGGACGTGCAATTATCCCGTGGCACTGTTACACGGAGATGCGAGGGAATGGCAGAGGATGTCGAGGAGCAGTTGAGGAAGGATATTGAACGATGTGAATGTTTTTCTCTTCAATTCGACGAATCGACTGATGTCATGGATGTGGCTCAGCTATGTGTTTTCATCAGAATGGTTTTTGGAGACATGGGTGCAAAAGAAGAGCTACTCACCATTTTGCCATTGAAAGGACACACTAGAGGCGAAGATATTTTTCAAGCTTTCATGGAATTTGTTAACAAGACCCAATTGCCCCTCTTCAAACTCATCTCTATCACAACTGATGGTGCTCCAGCAATGGTGGGCCGTACTAGCGGGTTCATTGCATTGTGCAAACAGAGTGAATATTTCCCAGACTTTCTTAATTACCACTGTATAATCCACCAGCAGGCATTGTGTGGTAAGATATTAAACATGAAAGAAGTGATGGATGTTGCAATGAAGATTGTGTGCTCCGTTCGGGCCAGGAGTCTACAGAGAAGGTTATTCCGTGCACATTTGGAGGAGACGGGTGCAGAACACACAGACCTGTTGCTGCACACGGATGTTAGATGGCTGAGTAAAGGTAAATTTTTAGCGAGATTCTCAGAGTTGTTGCCTGAAATCAAAGATTTTCTTAAGCTTTCAAAACACGCAGAATATGCCCAGCTAGAGGACTACCAGTGGCTATTGGATTTAGCGTTCCTGACCGATCTCACTGACCTGCTGAATGATTTTAATTTAGAGCTGCAGGGTAAAGATAAACATGTAATCAACATGATCAGTTCAGTGAACACATTTAAAAGCAAGCTACAACTGCTGTCAAGTAGGCTGCAACACAATGACCTGCGGAACTTTCCTCGCATGCAGGCAGAACTTCAGAGTCAGGGCAAAGACTTTGTGCAGCTTGACAGTGCACATTATGAGGAGCAAGTTCAGAGCATCTTGTTCGAATTTGAGAGGCGCTTTACAGACTTTTCATTCATTGAGCCTGCTGTCAGCTATCTGTGTTTTCCATTTGGCCCAAGTATTGATGTGGTTTCTATTGCCTCCAAAATTGTATCAATGTTCCACTTGGATAGCTCTGCTGTTGAGAATGAGATTCTCACACTGCAAAATGACATTGAGATCAAATCCAGGGCAACACCTGGCATGAATGGAGAGTTCTGGAACTTACTGCCTGAACAAAAGTATCACAACCTCAGAAGATGTGCTTTCAACTTGACAGCACTTTTTGGATCAACCTATTTGTGTGAGTGTGCTTTCTCTCACATGAAAATCATCAAGTCAAAGTACAGATCTATAATGACTGATGACCACCTTGTGGCCTGCTTAAGGCTTGCGACCAGCTCCTACTGCCCTGACTATGAAAAACTAGCTGCGTCCTCCCAGTGCCAGAGGTCCCACTAAGGTAGAGAAATAACTTTGTCACATTTCTAACTAGAACAAGGCTGTTTTATTATACCTGGATTAGGCATACTTTTCTGTTTGTTTTGTACATTAAATATGTAGATACGCTGTGAGACTGTGGCTTTTTGTTTAGACTGGTAGATCTCAGCACACTGACAAATTTAAAAGTAGATCTTGGTTCAAAAAAGGTTGGGCACCCCTGGTGTAGACCTTTCATAAGAGAGCAGACATTGCAAGGTGGCTTGAGGGGCTAGAGTTATGATTTTGGATTTGGGTGCAAAAGTGTCTCATGTTCAAATCCAAGAATTGCTTGTCCTTGCCCTTAGATCTTCAAACTTGATCCCATGGGGTGCAAAGTTTTAATGTCAGCATTACAACCAAGCAAGCATTTTCTGTGAAAATGGGCAGGGACAAAACTAAGACAAGGCCGGTTAGCTCAGTTGGTTAGAGCGTGGTGCTAATAACGCCAAGGTCGCGGGTTCGATCCCCGTATGGGCCAGGTTGGCTTTTGATCTGAATCTCTCTAGAAAATTTAGGAGAGCAATAGACAGATAAAAAAGATCCCCGCTTAGATACAGACTGCCCCATGGCCTGTTTCAAACTCCTTACCAAACAGCAATAATACTCACAAATTCTTTTCAGCAGTAAATGCAGATGGTGTAATTGTTAGCACTTTACATTTTGAATCCAACAAGCTGAGTTCAAATCCTGGTGGAACCTCCTTAGGATCTTGTGGCCAAAAACAGAGTTTGGCTGTTGAAATCCCAATCAAGAGGCCAATAATTGGCCTTTTTCTTGCCATTTTCAACAAAACATGTTTTTCGTCCAAACCCAGGAGAGTGCAAGCTGTTAATGTAGGTTCCATGGTGTAATGGTTAGCACTCTGAATCCAGTGATCTGAGTTCAAATCTCGGTGGGACCTTTGGTGCCCATTTCACCGACAAACCAACAAATCAAGAGAATTTTTCAAAAGCAGTGATCGTCCAAATCTCCACAATGAAAGAGATCAACAGGAGAATGCAGATCGACACCCTGTGTCAACCGTGAGTTTTGGGGTAAAGAACTTTAGCACCCATGAAGAATGTGACGTGCTATCTGTTCCCAAGTAAAATTCATTGCAAATTAAATTTGTTTCGAGAAAGAAAGAAATGAAGATGACTGAGCGCTACATAAGAAAAGGAACAAATCAAAAGATAATTATTTGCACTTTAGTTAGGATTTATTGGGTATTTCACATGTTGTTGAACTGTATTCTTGCCCAAGAACTTTGAAGAATCTCGATATCCCCCTTCACGGAGCTATACTTGCATGACTGAAAAAAATCTGCATACAGGTGTTGCATGCTGCAATACTCTGCTTGCCAGGTCCAGGAGCATTTCTCCATACACTTACATAAAAAAATCTACACTACTCTTGTTGAATTCTAATCTGTCTTGGATAGTATTTTTCTCATACAACTGAAAATTTACAATGCAGCACTTTTCGTATTATTGTTTCCTTAAGATGAATCGCTTATGTTGTTATTATCCTCTGTTTTAAGCCGCTTTGCACAAAAGCACCTTGCAGATCAATAAATGTAATGCAATAAAATGTATCAAAAACATAATTTGATGCCTAGGTCAGTAAAATTAGTGAATAACACAAAAAAGAGAAAGTTCCCTCGTGGAGAATGCCAGGCCCATGTACAGCAGACTTTTGTTCTAAATCTCTCTTCTGCTAAGATCTAATTTGCAGGGTAGTCTCATGTAAATCCATGAGGGAAGAAGGTTAGCACTATGGCCTCTGAATCCAGAGATACCAGTTAAAATCTCGACGGGACCTTCTGTGACTTTTGTGCCAAAAGGTGCAAAGGACCCAATCAGAAGGACTTTAGTAAATCTGCGAGTCTCCAAATCTACAGAAGTGAAAGAGTACCAACTCTGCTGGCCAGTTCTATCATGTTCAAATTGTGATGACCAGGTCTGAGATGAGAGAACAGTCCCTAAAAGGTACACATACTCATGGAGAATGCGGGCATCGATCCCGCTACCTCTCGCATGCTAAGCGAGCGCTCTACCATTTGAGTTAATTCCCCTCCTGCTAGATGGGCAAACGTGCCTTTCTTTCATTTTTGTTGTTCCTCAGCTGTGCATCCCTGATTTACCAAAGCACTCTGGTTTGTTTCCTTTTGGAGTGGGCCATGGTTCCAATGGTCAGAAAGACAACGTCCAAGGAGTCTTGCAAGGTAGTGATCCTATATCATATGTGAGTTTTGTGGTCAAGTAAGTCAGCCCCCTTGAAGAATGTGACATGGTAAGTGTTTCCAAGGAAACTTCAGTACACATTACATTTGCCTTAAGAGAAAGCAATCGATGCAGGTGACTATGAGCGCTACATGAGAAATGGAACAAATGAAGCAAAATTGTCATTCGCAATTTTTTTAGGAGTTATTGGCGATAAATATTATTACATTTTATGCTTGCCAAAGTCTTTTGAGGATGTCTCTATTTCCACAATTAATGTAGATAAGAGATGAACTTGTATGACTGAAAATAAGTGTACGTTGGCATGACATGCTGAGCATCAGATCTTAATGAGGTTTGTGTAGACCTTTCATAAGAGAGCAGACATTGCAAGGTGGCTTGAGGGGCTAGAGTTATGATTTTGGATTTGGGTGCAAAAGTGTCTCATGTTCAAATCCAAGAATTGCTTGTCCTTGCCCTTAGATCTTCAAACTTGATCCCATGGGGTGCAAAGTTTTAATGTCAGCATTACAACCAAGCAAGCATTTTCTGTGAAAATGGGCAGTGACAAAACTAAGACAAGGCCGGTTAGCTCAGTTGGTTAGAGCTTGGTGCTAATTACGCCAAGGTCGTAGGTTCGATCCCTGTACGGGCCAGGTTGGCTTTTGATCTGAATCTCTCTAGAAAAGTAAGGAGAGCAATAGACAGATAAAAAAGATCCCCGCTTAAATACAGACTGCCCCATGGCCTGTTTCAAACTCCTTACCAAACAGCAATAATACTCACACATTCTTTTCAGCAGTAAATGCAGATGGTGTAATTGTTAGCACTTTACATTTTGAATCCAACAAGCTGAGTTCAAATCCTGGTGGAACCTCCTTAGGATCTTGTGGCCAAAAACAGAGTTTGGCTGTTGAAATCCCAATGAAATCACAATTTCTTGCCATTTTCAACAAAACATGTTTTTCATCCAAACCCAGGAAAGTGCAAGTTGTTAATGTAGGTTCCATGGTGTAATGGTTAGCACTCTGGACTCTGAATCCAGTGATCCGAGTTCAAATCTCAGTGGGACCTTTGGTGCCCATTTCACCGACACAGCACCAAATCAAAAGAATTTTTCAAAAGCAGTGATCCTCCAAATCTCCAGAATGAAAGAGATCAACAGGAGAATGCAGATCGACACCCTGTGTCAACAGTGAGTTTTGTGCTAAAGAAGTTTAGCACCCATGAAGAATTTGACGTGCTATCTGTTCCCAAGTAAAATTCATTGCAAATTAAATTTGTGTTTCGAGCAAGAAAGAAATGAAGATGACTGAGCGCTACATAAGAAAAGGAACAAATCAAAAGATAATTATTTGCACTTTAGTTAGGATTTATTGGGTATTTCACATGTTGTTGAACTGTATTCTTGCCCAAGAACTTTGAAGAATCTCGATATCCCCCTTCACGGAGCTATGCTTGCATGACTGAAAAAAATCTGCATACGGCTGTTGCATGCTGCAATACTCTGCTTGCCAGGTCCAGGAGCATTTCTCCATACACTTACATAAAAAAATCTACACTACTCTTGTTGAATTCTAATCTGTCTTGGATAGTATTTTTCTCATACAACTGAAAATTTACAATGCAGCACTTTTCGTATTATTGTTTCCTTAAGATGAATCGCTTATGTTGTTATTATCCTCTGTTTTAAGCCGCTTTGTACAAAAGCACCTTGCAGATCAATAAATGTAATGCAATAAAATGTACCAAAAACATAATTTCATGCCTAGGTCTTTAAAATTAGTGAATAACACGTAAAAGAGAAAGTTCCCTCGTGGAGAATGCCAGGCCCATGTACAGCAGACTTTTTTTCTGAATCTCTCTTCTGCTAAGATCTAATTTGCAGGGTAGTCTCATGTAAATCCATGAGGGAAGAAGGTTAGCACTCTGGCCTCTGAATCCAGAGATGCCAGTTAAAATCTCGACGGGACCTTCTGTGACTTTTGTGCCAAAAGGTGCAAAGGACCCAATCAGAAGGACTTTAGTAAATCTGCGAGTCTCCAAATCTACAGAAGTGAAAGAGTACCAACTCTGCTGGCCAGTTCTATCCTGTTCAAATTGTGATGACCAGGTCTGAGATGAGAGAACAGTTCCTAAAAGGTACACAAACTCATGGAGAATGCAGGCA
Source organism: Moxostoma hubbsi (assembly GCA_032164185.1). NCBI lineage: Eukaryota > Metazoa > Chordata > Actinopteri > Cypriniformes > Catostomidae > Moxostoma > Moxostoma hubbsi. The sequence continues at coordinate 40,130,977 of JAVLUX010000019.1, forward strand.
TCGATCCCGCTACCTCTCGCATGCTAAGCGAGCGCTCTACCATTTGAGCTAATTCCCCTCCTGCTAGATGGGCAAACGTGCCTTTCTTTCATTTTTGTTGTTCCTCAGCTGTGCATCCCTGATTTACCAAAGCACTCTGGTTTGTTTCCTTTTGGAGTGGGCCATGGTTCCAATGGTCAGAAAGACAATGTCCAAGGAGTCTTGCAAGGTAGTGATCCTATATCATATGTGAGTTTTGTGGTCAAATAAGTCAGCCCCCTTGAAGAATGTGACATGGTAAGTGTTTCCAAGGAAACTTCAGTACACATTACATTTGCCTTAAGAGAAAGCAATCGATGCATGTGACTATGAGCGCTACATGAGAAATGGAACAAATGAAGCAAAATTGTCATTTGCAATTTTTTTAGGAGTTATTGGCGATAAATATTATTACATTTTATGCTTGCCAAAGTCTTTTGAGGATGTCTCTATTTCCACAATTAATGTAGATAAGAGAAGAACTTGTATGACTGAAAATAAGTGTACGTTGGCATGACATGCTGAGCATCAGATATTAATGAGGTTTGTGTAGACCTTTCATAAGAGAGCAGACATTGCAAGGTGGCTTGAGGGGCTAGAGTTATGATTTTGGATTTGGGTGCAAAAGTGTCTCATGTTCAAATCCAAGAATTGCTTGTCCTTGCCCTTAGATCTTCAAACTTGATCCCATGGGGTGCAAAGTTTTAATGTCAGCATTACAACCAAGCAAGCATTTTCTGTGAAAATGGGCAGTGACAAAACTAAGACAAGGCCGGTTAGCTCAGTTGGTTAGAGCGTGGTGCTAATAACGCCAAGGTCGTAGGTTCGATCCCCGTACGGGCCAGGTTGGCTTTTGATCTGAATCTCTCTAGAAAAGTAAGGAGAGCAATAGACAGATAAAAAAGATCCCAGCTTAGATACAGACTGCCCCATGGCCTGTTTCAAACTCCTTACCAAACAGCAATAATACTCACCAATTCTTTACAGCAGTAAATGCAGATGGTGTAATTGTTAGCACTTTACATTTTGAATCCAACAAGCTGAGTTCAAATCCTGGTGGAACCTCCTTAGGATCTTGTGGCCAAAAACAGAGTTTGGCTGTTGAAATCCCAATCAAGAGGCCAAATATTGGCCTTTTTCTTGCCATTTTCAACAAAACATGTTTTTCGTCCAAACCCAGGAGAGTGCAAGCTGTTAATGTAGGTTCCATGGTGTAATGGTTAGCACTCTGGACTCTGATTCCAGTGATCTGAGTTCAAATCTCGGTGGGACCTTTGGTGCCCATTTCACCGACACACCACCAAATCAAATGAATTTTTCAAAAGCAGTGATCATCCAAATCTCCAGAATGAAAGAGATCAACAGGAGAATGCAGATCGACACCCGGTGTCAACAGTGAGTTTTGTGCTAAAGAAGTTTAGCACCCATGAAGAATTTGACGTGCTATCTGTTCCAAAGTAAAATTCATTGCAAATTAAATTTGTGTTTCGAGAAAGAAAGAAATGAAGATGACTGAGCGCTACATAAGAAAAGGAACAAATCAAAAGATAATTATTTGCACTTTAGTTAGGATTTATTGGGTATTTCACATGTTGTTGAACTGTATTCTTGCCCAAGAACTTTGAAGAATCTCGATATCCCTCTTCACGGAGCTATACTTGCATGACTGAAAAAAATCTGCACAGGGGTGTTGCATGCTGCAATACTCTGCTTGCCAGGTCCAGGAGCATTTCTCCATACACTTACATAAAAAAAATCTACACTACTCTTGTTGAATTCTAATCTGTATTGGATAGTATTTTTCTCATACAACTGAAAATTTACAATGCAGCAATTTTCGTATTATTGTTTCCTTAAGATGAATCGCTTATGTTGTTATTATCCTCTGTTTTAAGCCGCTTTGCACAAAAGCACCTTGCAGATCAATAAATGTAATGCAATAAAATGTATCAAAAACATAATGTCATGCCTAGGTCTGTAAAATTAGTGAATAACACAAAAAAGAGAAAGTTCCCTCGTGGAGAATGCCAGGCCCATGTACAGCAGACTTTTGTTCTGAATCTCTCTTCTGCTAAGATCTAATTTGCAGGGTAGTTTCATGTAAATCCATGAGGGAAGAAGGTTAGCACTCTGGCCTCTGAATCCAGAGATACCAGTTAAAATCTCGACGGGACCTTCTGTGACTTTTGTGCCAAAAGGTGCAAAGGACCCAATCAGAAGGACTTTAGTAAATCTGCGAGTCTCCAAATGTACAGAAGTGAAAGAGTACCAACACTGCTGGCCAGTTCTATCATGTTCAAATTGTGATGACCAGGTCTGAGATGAGAGAACAGTTCCTAAAAGGTACACATACTCATGGAGAATGCGAGCATCGATCCCGCTACCTCTCGCATGCTAAGCGAGCGCTCTACCATTTGAGTTAATTCCCCTCCTGCTAGATGGGCAAACCTGCCTTTCTTTCATTTTTGTTGTTCCTCAGCTGTGCATCCCTGATTTACCAAAGCACTCTGGTTTGTTTCCTTTTGGAGTGGGCCATGGTTCCAATGGTCAGAAAGACAACGTCCAAGGAGTCTTGCAAGGTAGTGATCCTATATCATATGTGAGTTTTGTGGTAAAGTAAGTCAGCCCTCTTGAAGAATGTGACATGGTAAGTGTTTCCAAGGAAACTTCAGTACACATTACATTTGCCTTAAGAGAAAGCAATCGATGCAGGTGACTATGAGCGCTACATGAGAAATGGAACAAATGAAGCAAAATTGTCATTCGCAAATTTTTTAGGAGTTATTGGCGATAAATATTATTACATTTTATGCTTGCCAAAGTCTTTTGAGGATGTCTCTATTTCCACAATTAATGTAGATAAGAGAAGAACTTGTATGACTGAAAATAAGTGTACGTTGGCATGACATGCTGAGCATCAGATCTTAATGAGGTTTGTGTAGACCTTTCATAAGAGAGCAGACATTGCAAGGTGGCTTGAGGGGCTAGAGTTATGATTTTGGATTTGGGTGCAAAAGTGTCTCATGTTCAAATCCAAGAATTGCTTGTCCTTGCCCTTAGATCTTCAAACTTGATCCCATGGGGTGCAAAGTTTTAATGTCAGCATTACAACCAAGCAAGCATTTTCTGTGAAAATGGGCAGTGACAAAACTAAGACAAGGCCGGTTAGCTCAGTTGGTTAGAGCTTGGTGCTAATTACGCCAAGGTCGTAGGTTCGATCCCCGTACGGGCCAGGTTGGCTTTTGATCTGAATCTCTCTAGAAAAGTAAGGAGAGCAATAGACAGATAAAAAAGATCTCCGCTTAAATACAGACTGCCCCATGGCCTGTTTCAAACTCCTTACCAAACAGCAATAATACTCACACATTCTTTTCAGCAGTAAATGCAGATGGTGTAATTGTTAGCACTTTACATTTTGAATCCAACAAGCTGAGTTCAAATCCTGGTGGAACCTCCTTAGGATCTTGTGGCCAAAAACAGAGTTTGGCTGTTGAAATCCCAATGAAATCCCAATTTCTTGCCATTTTCAACAAAACATGTTTTTCATCCAAACCCAGGAGAGTGCAAGTTGTTAATGTAGGTTCCATGGTGTAATGGTTAGCACTCTGGACTCTGAATCCAGTGATCCGAGTTCAAATCTCAGTGGGACCTTTGGTGCCCATTTCACCGACACAGCACCAAATCAAAAGAATTTTTCAAAAGCAGTGATCCTCCAAATCTCCAGAATGAAAGAGATCAACAGGAGAATGCAGATCGACACCCTGTGTCAACAGTGAGTTTTGTGCTAAAGAAGTTTAGCACCCATGAAGAATTTGACGTGCTATCTGTTCCCAAGTAAAATTCATTGCAAATTAAATTTGTGTTTCGAGCAAGAAAGAAATGAAGATGACTGAGCGCTACATAAGAAAAGGAACAAATCAAAAGATAATTATTTGCACTTTAGTTAGGATTTATTGGGTATTTCACATGTTGTTGAACTGTATTCTTGCCCAAGAACTTTGAAGAATCTCGATATCCCCCTTCACGGAGCTATGCTTGCATGACTGAAAAAAATCTGCATACGGCTGTTGCATGCTGCAATACTCTGCTTGCCAGGTCCAGGAGCATTTCTCCATACACTTACATAAAAAAATCTACACTACTCTTGTTGAATTCTAATCTGTCTTGGATAGTATTTTTCTCATACAACTGAAAATTTACAATGCAGCACTTTTCGTATTATTGTTTCCTTAAGATGAATCGCTTATGTTGTTATTATCCTCTGTTTTAAGCCGCTTTGTACAAAAGCACCTTGCAGATCAATAAATGTAATGCAATAAAATGTACCAAAAACATAATTTCATGCCTAGGTCTTTAAAATTAGTGAATAACACGTAAAAGAGAAAGTTCCCTCGTGGAGAATGCCAGGCCCATGTACAGCAGACTTTTTTTCTGAATCTCTCTTCTGCTAAGATCTAATTTGCAGGGTAGTCTCATGTAAATCCATGAGGGAAGAAGGTTAGCACTCTGGCCTCTGAATCCAGAGATGCCAGTTAAAATCTCGACGGGACCTTCTGTGACTTTTGTGCCAAAAGGTGCAAAGGACCCAATCAGAAGGACTTTAGTAAATCTGCGAGTCTCCAAATCTACAGAAGTGAAAGAGTACCAACTCTGCTGGCCAGTTCTATCCTGTTCAAATTGTGATGACCAGGTCTGAGATGAGAGAACAGTTCCTAAAAGGTACACAAACTCATGGAGAATGCAGGCATCGATCCCGCTACCTCTCGCATGCTAAGCGAGCGCTCTACCATTTGAGCTAATTCCCCTCCTGCTAGATGGGCAAACGTGCCTTTCTTTCATTTTTGTTGTTCCTCAGCTGTGCATCCCTGATTTACCAAAGCACTCTGGTTTGTTTCCTTTTGGAGTGGGCCATGGTTCCAATGGTCAGAAAGACAATGTCCAAGGAGTCTTGCAAGGTAGTGATCCTATATCATATGTGAGTTTTGTGGTCAAATAAGTCAGCCCCCTTGAAGAATGTGACATGGTAAGTGTTTCCAAGGAAACTTCAGTACACATTACATTTTCCTTAAGAGAAAGCAATCGATGCAGGTGACTATGAACGCTACATGAGAAATGGAACAAATGAAGCAAAATTGTCATTCGCAATTTTTTTAGGAGTTATTGGCGATAAATATTATTACATTTTATGCTTGCCAAAGTCTTTTGAGCATGTCTCTATTTCCACAATTAATGTAGATAAGAGAAGAACTTGTATGACTGAAAATAAGTGTACGTTGGCATGACATGCTGAGCATCAGATCTTAATGAGGTTTGTGTATAAGAGAGCAGACATTGCAAGGTGGCTTGAGGGGCTAGAGTTATGATTTTGGATTTGGGTGCAAAAGTGTCTCATGTTCAAATCCAAGAATTGCTTGTCCTTGCCCTTAGATCTTCAAACTTGATCCCAAGGGGTGCAAAGTTTTAATGTCAGCATTACAACCAAGCAAGCATTTTCTGTGAAAATGGGCAGTGACAAAACTAAGACAAGGCCGGTTAGCTCAGTTGGTTAGAGCGTGGTGCTAATAACACCAAGGTCGCGGGTTCGATCACCGTACGGGCCAGGTTGGCTTTTGATCTGAATCTCTCTAGAAAAGTTAGGAGAGCAATAGACAGATAAAAAAGATCCCCGCTTAAATACAGACTGCCCCATGGCCTGTTTCAAACTCCTTACAAAACAGCAATAATACTCACACATTCTTTTCAGCAGTAAATGCAGATGGTGTAATTGTTAGCACTTTACATTTTGAATCCAACAAGCTGAGTTCAAATCCTGGTGGAACCTCCTTAGGATCTTGTGGCCAAAAACAGAGTTTGGCTGTTGAAATCCCAATGAAGAGGCCAAAAATTGGCCTTTTTCTTGCCATTTTCAACAAAACATGTTTTTCGTCCAAACCCAGGAGAGTGCAAGCTGTTAATGTAGGTTCAATGGTGTAATGGTTAGCACTCTGGACTCTGAATCCAGTGATCCGAGTTCAAATCTCGGTGGGACCTTTGGTGCCTGTTTCACCAACACAGCACCAAATCAAGAGAATTTTTCAAAAGCAGTGATCCTCCAAATCTCCAGAATGAAAGAGATCAACAGGAGAATGCAGATCGACACCCTGTGTCAACAGTGAGTTTTGTGGTAAAGAACTTTAGCACCCATGAAGAATGTGACGTGCTATCTGTTCCCAAGTAAAATTCATTGCAAATTAAATTTGTTTCGAGAAAGAAAGAAATGAAGATGACTGAGCGCTACATAAGAAAAGGAACAAATCAAAAGATAATTATTTGCACTTTAGTTAGGATTTATTGGGTATTTCACATGTTGTTGAACTGTATTCTTGCCCAAGAACTTTGAAGAATCTCGATATCCCCCTTCACGGAGCTATGCTTGCATGACTGAAAAAAATCTGCATACGGCTGTTGCATGCTGCAATACTCTGCTTGCCAGGTCCAGGAGCATTTCTCCATACACTTACATAAAAAAATCTACACTACTCTTGTTGAATTCTAATCTGTCTTGGATAGTATTTTTCTCATACAACTGAAAATTTACAATGCAGCACTTTTCGTATTATTGTTTCCTTAAGATGAATCGCTTATGTTGTTATTATCCTCTGTTTTAAGCCGCTTTGTACAAAAGCACCTTGCAGATCAATAAATGTAATGCAATAAAATGTACCAAAAACATAATTTCATGCCTAGGTCTTTAAAATTAGTGAATAACACGTAAAAGAGAAAGTTCCCTCGTGGAGAATGCCAGGCCCATGTACAGCAGACTTTTTTTCTGAATCTCTCTTCTGCTAAGATCTAATTTGCAGGGTAGTCTCATGTAAATCCATGAGGGAAGAAGGTTAGCACTCTGGCCTCTGAATCCAGAGATGCCAGTTAAAATCTCGACGGGACCTTCTGTGACTTTTGTGCCAAAAGGTGCAAAGGACCCAATCAGAAGGACTTTAGTAAATCTGCGAGTCTCCAAATCTACAGAAGTGAAAGAGTACCAACTCTGCTGGCCAGTTCTATCCTGTTCAAATTGTGATGACCAGGTCTGAGATGAGAGAACAGTTCCTGAAAGGTACACAAACTCATGGAGAATGCAGGCATCGATCCCGCTACCTCTCGCATGCTAAGCGAGCGCTCTACCATTTGAGCTAATTCCCCTCCTGCTAGATGGGCAAACGTGCCTTTCTTTCATTTTTGTTGTTCCTCAGCTGTGCATCCCTGATTTACCAAAGCACTCTGGTTTGTTTCCTTTTGGAGTGGGCCATGGTTCCAATGGTCAGAAAGACAACATCCAAGGAGTCTTGCAAGGTAGTGATCCTATATCATATGTGAGTTTTGTGGTCAAGTAAGTCAGCCCCCTTGAAGAATGTGACATGGTAAGTGTTTCCAAGGAAACTTCAGTACACATTACATTTGCCTTAAGAGAAAGCAATCGATGCAGGTGACTATGAGCGCTACATGAGAAATGGAACAAATGAAGCAAAATTGTCATTCGCAATTTTTTTAGGAGTTATTGGCGATAAATATTATTACATTTTATGCTTGCCAAAGTCTTTTGAGGATGTCTCTATTTCCACAATTAATGTAGATAAGAGAAGAACTTGTATGACTGAAAATAAGTGTACGTTGGCATGACATGCTGAGCATCAGATCTTAATGAGCAAGCATTTTCTGTGAAAATGGGCAGTGACAAAACTAAGACAAGGCCGGTTAGCTCAGTTGGTTAGAGCGTGGTGCTAATAACGCCAAGGTCGTAGGTTCGATCCCCGTAAGGGCCAGGTTGGCTTTTGATCTGAATCTCTCTAGAAAAGTAAGGAGAGCAATAGACAGATAAAAAAGATCCCCGCTTAAATACAGACTGCCCCATGGCCTGTTTCAAACTCCTTACCAAACAGCAATAATACTCACACATTCTTTTCAGCAGTAAATGCAGATGGTGTAATTGTTAGCACTTTACATTTTGAATCCAACAAGCTGAGTTCAAATCCTGGTGGAACCTCCTTAGGATCTTGTGGCCAAAAACAGAGTTTGGCTGTTGAAATCACAATGAAATCCCAATTTCTTGCCATTTTCAACAAAACATGTTTTTCATCCAAACCCAGGAGAGTGCAAGTTGTTAATGTAGGTTCCATGGTTAATGGTTAGCACTCTGGACTCTGAATCCAGTCATCCGAGTTCAAATCTCGGTGGGACCTTTGGTGCCCATTTCACCGACACAGCACCAAATCAAAAGAATTTTTCAAAAGCAGTGATCCTCCAAATCTCCAGAATGAAAGAGATCAACAGGAGAATGCAGATCGACACCCTGTGTCAACAGTGAGTTTTGTGCTAAAGAAGTTTAGCACCCATGAAGAATTTGACGTGCTATCTGTTCCCAAGTAAAATTCATTGCAAATTAAATTTGTGTTTCGAGCAAGAAAGAAATGAAGATGACTGAGCGCTACATAAGAAAAGGAACAAATCAAAAGATAATTATTTGCACTTTAGTTAGGATTTATTGGGTATTTCACATGTTGTTGAACTGTATTCTTGCCCAAGAACTTTGAAGAATCTCGATATCCCCCTTCACGGAGCTATACTTGCATGACTGAAAAAAATCTGCATACGGGTGTTGCATGCTGCAATACTCTGCTTGCCAGGTCCAGGAGCATTTCTCCATACACTTACATAAAAAAATCTACACTACTCTTGTTGAATTCTAATCTGTCTTGGATAGTATTTTTCTCATACAACTGAAAATTTACAATGCAGCACTTTTCGTATTATTGTTTCCTTAAGATGAATCGCTTATGTTGTTATTATCCTCTGTTTTAAGCCGCTTTGCACAAAAGCACCTTGCAGATCAATAAATGTAATGCAATAAAATGTACCAAAAACATAATTTCATGCCTAGGTCTTTAAAATTAGTGAATAACACGTAAAAGAGAAAGTTCCCTCGTGGAGAATGCCAGGCCCATGTACAGCAGACTTTTGTTCTGAATCTCTCTTCTGCTAAGATCTAATTTGCAGGGTAGTCTCATGTAAATCCATGAGGGAAGAAGGTTAGCACTCTGGCCTCTGAATCCAGAGATACCAGTTAAAATCTCGACGGGACCTTCTGTAACTTTTGTGCCAAAAGGTGCAAAGGACCCAATCAGAAGGACTTTAGTAAATCTGCGAGTCTCCAAATCTACAGAAGTGAAAGAGTACCAACTCTGCTGGCCAGTTCTATCCTGTTCAAATTGTGATGACCAGGTCTGAGATGAGAGAACAGTTCCTAAAAGGTACACAAACTCATGGAGAATGCAGGCATCGATCCCGCTACCTCTCGCATGCTAAACGTGCGCTCTACCATTTGAGCTAATTCCCCTCCTGCTAAATGGGCAAACGTGCCTTTCTTTCATTTTTGTTGTTCCTCAGCTGTGCATCCCTGATTTACCAAAGCACTCTGGTTTGTTTCCTTTTGGAGTGGGCCATGGTTCCAATGGTCAGAAAGACAACGTCCAAGGAGTCTTGCAAGGTAGTGATCCTATATCATATGTGAGTTTTGTGGTCAAGTAAGTCAGCCCCCTTGAAGAATGTGACATGGTAAGTGTTTCCAAGGAAACTTCAGTACACATTACATTTGCCTTAAGAGAAAGCAATCGATGCAGGTGACTATGAGCGCTACATGAGAAATGGAACAAATGAAGCAAAATTGTCATTCGCAATTTTTTTAGGAGTTATTGGCGATAAATATTATTACATTTTATGCTTGCCAAAGTCTTTTGAGGATGTCTCTATTTCCACAATTAATGTAGATAAGAGAAGAACTTGTATGACTGAAAATAAGTGTACGTTGGCATGACATGCTGAGCATCAGATCTTAATGAGGTTTGTGTAGACCTTTCATAAGAGAGCAGACATTGCAAGGTGGCTTGAGGGGCTAGAGTTATGATTTTGGATTTGGGTGCAAAAGTGTCTCATGTTCAAATCCAAGAATTGCTTGTCCTTGCCCTTAGATCTTCAAACTTGATCCCATGGGGTGCAAAGTTTTAACGTCAGCATTACAACCAAGCAAGCATTTTCTGTGAAAATGGGCAGTGACAAAACTAAGACAAGGCCGGTTAGCTCAGTTGGTTAGAGCGTGGTGCTAATAACACCAAGGTCGTAGGTTCGATCCCCGTAAGGGCCAGGTTGGCTTTTGATCTGAATCTCTCTAGAAAAGTAAGGAGAGCAATAGACAGATAAAAAAGATCCCCGCTTAAATACAGACTGCCCCATGGCCTGTTTCAAACTCCTTACTAAACAGCAATAATACTCACACATTCTTTTCAGCAGTAAATGCAGATGGTGTAATTGTTAGCACTTTACATTTTGAATCCAACAAGCTGAGTTCAAATCCTGGTGGAACCTCCTTAGGATCTTGTGGCCAAAAACAGAGTTTGGCTGTTGAAATCCCAATGAAATCACAATTTCTTGCCATTTTCAACAAAACATGTTTTTCATCCAAACCCAGGAGAGTGCAAGCTGTTAATGTAGTTTCCATGGTGTAATGGTTAGCACTCTGGACTCTGAATCCAGTGATCCGAGTTCAAATCTCGGTGGGACCTTTGGTGCCCGTTTCACCAACACAGCACCGAATCAAGAGAATTTTTCAAAAGCAGTGATCCTCCAAATCTCCAGAATGAAAGAGATCAACAGGAGAATGCAGATCGACACCCTGTATCAACAGTGAGTTTTGTGGTAAAGAACTTTAGCACCCATGAAGAATGTGACGTGCTATCTGTTCCCAAGTAAAATTCATTGCAAATTAAATTTGTTTCGAGAAAGAAAGAAATGAAGATGACTGAGCGCTACATAAGAAAAGGAACAAATCAAAAGATAATTATTTGCACTTTAGTTAGGATTTATTGGGTATTTCACATTTTGTTGAACTGTATTCTTGCCCAAGAACTTTGAAGAATCTCGATATCCCCCTTCACGGAGCTATACTTGCATGACTGAAAAAAATCTGCATACGGGTGTTGCATGCTGCAATACTCTGCTTGCCAGGTCCAGGAGCATTTCTCCATACTCTTACATAAAAAAAATCTACACTACTCTTGTTGAATTCTAATCTGTCTTGGATAGTATTTTTCTCATACAACTGAAAATTTAGAATGCAGCACTTTTCGTATTATTGTTTCCTTAAGATGAATCGCTTATGTTGTTATTATCCTCTGTTTTAAGCCGCTTTGCACAAAAGCACCTTGCAGATCAATAAATGTAATGCAATAAAATGTACCAAAAACATAATTTCATGCCTAGGTCTTTAAAATTAGTGAATAACACGTAAAAGAGAAAGTTCCCTCGTGGAGAATGCCAGGCCCATGTACAGCAGACTTTTGTTCTGAATCTCTCTTCTGCTAAGATCTAATTTGCAGGGTAGTCTCATGTAAATCCATGAGGGAAGAAGGTTAGCACTCTGGCCACTGAATCCAGAGATACCAGTTAAAATCTCGACGGGACCTTCTGTGACTTTTGTGCCAAAAGGTGCAAAGGACCCAATCAGAAGGACTTTAGTAAATCTGCGAGTCTCCAAATCTACAGAAGTGAAAGAGTACCAACTCTGCTGGCCAGTTCTATCCTGTTCAAATTGTGATGACCAGGTCTGAGATGAGAGAACAGTTCCTAAAAGGTACACATACTCATGGAGAATGCAGGCATCGATCCCGCTACCTCTTGCATGCTAAGCGAGCACTCTACCATTTGAGCTAATTCCCCTCCTGCTTGATGGGCAAATGTGCCTTTCTTTCATTTTTGTTGTTCCTCAGCTGTGCATCCCTGATTTACCAAAGCACTCTGGTTTGTTTCCTTTTGGAGTGGGCCATGGTTCCAATGGTCAGAAAGACAACGTCCAAGGAGTCTTGCAAGGTAGTGATCCTATATCATATATGAGTTTTGTGGTCAAGTAAGTCAGCCCCCTTGAAGAATGTGACATGGTAAGTGTTTCCAAGGAAACTTCAGTACACATTACATTTTCCTTAAGAGAAAGCAATCGATGCAGGTGACTATGAACGCTACATGAGAAATGGAACAAATGAAGCAAAATTGTCATTCGCAATTTTTTTAGGAGTTATTGGCGATAAATATTATTACATTTTATGCTTGCCAAAGTCTTTTGAGCATGTCTCTATTTCCACAATTAATGTAGATAAGAGAAGAACTTGTATGACTGAAAATAAGTGTACGTTGGCATGACATGCTGAGCATCAGATCTTAATGAGGTTTGTGTATAAGAGAGCAGACATTGCAAGGTGGCTTGAGGGGCTAGAGTTATGATTTTGGATTTGGGTGCAAAAGTGTCTCATGTTCAAATCCAAGAATTGCTTGTCCTTGCCCTTAGATCTTCAAACTTGATCCCAAGGGGTGCAAAGTTTTAATGTCAGCATTACAACCAAGCAAGCATTTTCTGTGAAAATGGGCAGTGACAAAACTAAGACAAGGCCGGTTAGCTCAGTTGGTTAGAGCGTGGTGCTAATAACACCAAGGTCGCGGGTTCGATCCCCGTACGGGCCAGGTTGGCTTTTGATCTGAATCTCTCTAGAAAAGTTAGGAGAGCAATAGACAGATAAAAAAGATCCCCGCTTAAATACAGACTGCCCCATGGCCTGTTTCAAACTCCTTACAAAACAGCAATAATACTCACACATTCTTTTCAGCAGTAAATGCAGATGGTGTAATTGTTAGCACTTTACATTTTGAATCCAACAAGCTGAGTTCAAATCCTGGTGGAACCTCCTTAGGATCTTGTGGCCAAAAACAGAGTTTGGCTGTTGAAATCACAATGAAGAGGCCAAAAATTGGCCTTTTTCTTGCCATTTTCAACAAAACATGTTTTTCGTCCAAACCCAGGAGAGTGCAAGCTGTTAATGTAGGTTCAATGGTGTAATGGTTAGCACTCTGGACTCTGAATCCAGTGATCCGAGTTCAAATCTCGGTGGGACCTTTGGTGCCCGTTTCACCAACACAGCACCAAATCAAGAGAATTTTTCAAAAGCAGTGATCCTCCAAATCTCCAGAATGAAAGAGATCAACAGGAGAATGCACATCGACACCCTGTGTCAACAGTGAGTTTTGTGGTAAAGAACTTTAGCACCCATGAAGAATGTGACGTGCTATCTGTTCCCAAGTAAAATTCATTGCAAATTAAATTTGTTTCGAGAAAGAAAGAAATGAAGATGACTGAGCGCTACATAAGAAAAGGAACAAATCAAAAGATAATTATTTGCACTTTAGTTAGGATTTATTGGGTATTTCACATTTTGTTGAACTGTATTCTTGCCCAAGAACTTTGAAGAATCTCGATATCCCCCTTCACGGAGCTATACTTGCATGACTGAAAAAAATCTGCATACGGGTGTTGCATGCTGCAATACTCTGCTTGCCAGGTCCAGGAGCATTTCTCCATACTCTTACATAAAAAAAATCTACACTACTCTTGTTGAATTCTAATCTGTCTTGGATAGTATTTTTCTCATACAACTGAAAATTTAGAATGCAGCACTTTTCGTATTATTGTTTCCTTAAGATGAATCGCTTATGTTGTTATTATCCTCTGTTTTAAGCCGCTTTGCACAAAAGCACCTTGCAGATCAATAAATGTAATGCAATAAAATGTACCAAAAACATAATTTCATGCCTAGGTCTTTAAAATTAGTGAATAACACGTAAAAGAGAAAGTTCCCTCGTGGAGAATGCCAGGCCCATGTACAGCAGACTTTTGTTCTGAATCTCTCTTCTGCTAAGATCTAATTTGCAGGGTAGTCTCATGTAAATCCATGAGGGAAGAAGGTTAGCACTCTGGCCTCTGAATCCAGAGATACCAGTTAAAATCTCGACGGGACCTTCTGTGACTTTTGTGCCAAAAGGTGCAAAGGACCCAATCAGAAGGACTTTAGTAAATCTGCGAGTCTCCAAATCTACAGAAGTGAAAGAGTACCAACTCTGCTGGCCAGTTCTATCCTGTTCAAATTGTGATGACCAGGTCTGAGATGAGAGAACAGTTCCTAAAAGGTACACATACTCATGGAGAATGCAGGCATCGATCCCGCTACCTCTCGCATGCTAAACGTGCGCTCTACCATTTGAGCTAATTCCCCTCCTGCTAGATGGGCAAATGTGCCTTTCTTTCATTTTTGTTGTTCCTCAGCTGTGCATCCCTGATTTACCAAAGCACTCTGGTTTGTTTCCTTTTGGAGTGGGCCATGGTTCCAATGGTCAGAAAGACAACGTCCAAGGAGTCTTGCAAGGTAGTGATCCTATATCATATATGAGTTTTGTGGTCAAGTAAGTCAGCCCCCTTGAAGAATGTGACATGGTAAGTGTTTCCAAGGAAACTTCAGTACACATTACATTTTCCTTAAGAGAAAGCAATCGATGCAGGTGACTATGAACGCTACATGAGAAATGGAACAAATGAAGCAAAATTGTCATTCGCAATTTTTTTAGGAGTTATTGGCGATAAATATTATTACATTTTATGCTTGCCAAAGTCTTTTGAGCATGTCTCTATTTCCACAATTAATGTAGATAAGAGAAGAACTTGTATGACTGAAAATAAGTGTACGTTGGCATGACATGCTGAGCATCAGATCTTAATGAGGTTTGTGTATAAGAGAGCAGACATTGCAAGGTGGCTTGAGGGGCTAGAGTTATGATTTTGGATTTGGGTGCAAAAGTGTCTCATGTTCAAATCCAAGAATTGCTTGTCCTTGCCCTTAGATCTTCAAACTTGATCCCAAGGGGTGCAAAGTTTTAATGTCAGCATTACAACCAAGCAAGCATTTTCTGTGAAAATGGGCAGTGACAAAACTAAGACAAGGCCGGTTAGCTCAGTTGGTTAGAGCGTGGTGCTAATAACACCAAGGTCGTGGGTTCAATCCCCGTACGGGCCAGGTTGGCTTTTGATCTGAATCTCTCTAGAAAAGTAAGGAGAGCAATAGACAGATAAAAAAGATCCCCGCTTAGATACAGACTGCCCCATGGCCTGTTTCAAACTCCTTACCAAACAGCAATAATACTCACACATTCTTTTCAGCAGTAAATGCAGATGGTGTAATTGTTAGCACTTTACATTTTGAATCCAACAAGCTGAGTTCAAATCCTGGTGGAACCTCCTTAGGATCTTGTGGCCAAAAACAGAGTTTGGCTGTTGAAATCCCAATGAAGAGGCCAAAAATTGGCCTTTTTCTTGCCATTTTCAACAAAACATGTTTTTCGTCCAAACCCAGGAGAGTGCAAGCTGTTAATGTAGGTTCCATGGTGTAATGGTTAGCACTCTGGACTCTGAATCCAGTGATCCGAGTTCAAATCTCGGTGGGACCTTTGGTGCCCGTTTCACCAACACAGCACCAAATCAAGAGAACTTTTCAAAAGCAGTGATCCTCCAAATCTCCAGAGTGAAAGAGATCAACAGGAGAATGCAGATCGACACCCTGTGTCAACAGTGAGTTTTGTGGTAAAGAACTTTAGCACCCATGAAGAATGTGACGTGCTATCTGTTCCCAAGTAAAATTCATTGCAAATTAAATTTGTTTCGAGAAAGAAAGAAATTAAGATGACTGAGCGTTACATAAGAAAAGGAACAAATCAAAAGATAATTATTTGCACTTTAGTTAGGATTTATTGGGCATTTCACATTTTGTTGAACTGTATTCTTGCCCAAGAACTTTGAAGAATCTCGATATCCCCCTTCACGGAGCTATACTTGCATGACTGAAAAAAATCTGCATACGGGTGTTGCAAGCTGCAATACTCTGCTTGCCAGGTCCAGGAGCATTTCTCCATACACTTACATAAAAAAAATCTACACTACTCTTGTTGAATTCTAATCTGTCTTGGATAGTATTTTTCTCATACAACTGAAAATTTACAATGCAGCACTTTTCGTATTATTGTTTCCTTAAGATGAATCGCTTATGTTGTTATTATCCTCTGTTTTAAGCCGCTTTGCACAAAAGCACCTTGCAGATCAATAAATGTAATGCAATAAAATGTACCAAAAACATAATTTCATGCCTAGGTCTGTAAAATTAGTGAATAACACGTAAAAGAGAAAGTTCCCTCGTGGAGAATGCCAGGCCCATGTACAGCAGACTTTTGTTCTGAATCTCTCTTCTGCTAAGATCTAATTTGCAGGGTAGTCTCATGTAAATTCATGAGGGAAGAAGGTTAGCACTCTGGCCTCGGAATCCAGAGATACCAGTTAAAATCTCGACGGGACCTTCTGTGACTTTTGTGCCAAAAGGTGCAAAGGACCCAATCAGAAGGACTTTAGTAAATCTGCGAGTCTCCAAATCTACAGAAGTGAAAGAGTACCAACTCTGCTGGCCAGTTCTATCCTGTTCAAATTGTGATGACTAGGTCTGAGATGAGAGAACAGTTCCTAAAAGGTACACAAACTCATGGAGTATGCAGGCATCGATCCCGCTACCTCTCGCATGCTAAACGAGCGCTCTACCATTTGAGCTAATTCCCCTCCTGCTAGATGGGCAAACGTGCCTTTCTTTCATTTTTGTTGTTCCTCAGCTGTGCATCCCTGATTTACCAAAGCACTCTGGTTTGTTTCCTTTTGGAGTGGGCCATGGTTCCAATGGTCAGAAAGACAACGTCCAAGGAGTCTTGCAAGGTAGTGATCCTATATCATATGTGAGTTTTGTGGTCAAGTAAGTCAGCCCCCTTGAAGAATGTGACATGGTAAGTGTTTCCAAGGAAACTTCAGTACACATTACATTTGCCTTAAGAGAAAGCAATCGATGCAGGTGACTATGAGCACTACATGAGAAATGGAACAAATGAAGCAAAATTGTCATTCGCAATTTTTTTAGGAGTTATTGGCGATAAATATTATTACATTTTATGCTTGCCAAAGTCTTTTGAGCATGTCTCTATTTCCACAATTAATGTAGATAAGAGAAGAACTTGTATGACTGAAAATAAGTGTACGTTGGCATGACATGCTGAGCATCAGATCTTAATGAGGTTTGTGTATAAGAGAGCAGACATTGCAAGGTGGCTTGAGGGGCTAGAGTTATGATTTTGGATTTGGGTGCAAAAGTGTCTCATGTTCAAATCCAAGAATTGCTTGTCCTTGCCCTTAGATCTTCAAACTTGATCCCATGGGGTGCAAAGTTTTAATGTTAGCATTACAACCAAGCAAGCATTTTCTGTGAAAATGGGCAGTGATAAATCTAAGACAAGGCCGGTTAGCTCAGTTGGTTAGAGCGTGGTGCTAATAACGCCAAGGTCGCGGGTTCGATCCCCGTACGGGCAAGGTTGGCTTTTGATCTGAATCTCTCTAGAAAAGTTAGGAGAGCAATAGACAGATAAAAAAGATCCCCGCTTAAATACAGAATGCCCCATGGCCTGTTTCAAACTCCTTACCAAACAGCAATAATACTCACATTCTTTTCAGCAGTAAATGCAGATGGTGTAATTGTTAGCACTTTACATTTTGAATCCAACAAGCTGAGTTCAAATCCTGGTGGAACCTCCTTAGGATCTTGTGGCCAAAAACAGAGTTTGGCTGTTGAAATCCCAATGAAGAGGCCAAAAATTGGCCTTTTTCTTGCCATTTTCAACAAAACATGTTTTTCGTCCAAACCCAGGAGAGTGCAAGCTGTTAATATGGTGTCATGGTTAGCACTCTGGACTCTGAGACAAGTGATCAGAGTTCAAATCTCGGTGGGACCTTTGGTGCCCGTTTCACCAACACAGCACCGAATCAAGAGAATTTTTCAAAAGCAGTGATCCTCCAAATCTCCAGAATGAAAGAGATCAACAGGAGAATGCACATCGACACCCTGTATCAACAGTGAGTTTTGTGGTAAAGAACTTTAGCACCCATGAAGAATGTGACGTGCTATCTGTTCCCAAGTAAAATTCATTGCAAATTTAATTTTTTTCGAGAAAGAAAGAAATGAAGATGACTGAGCGCTACATAAGAAAAGGAACAAATCAAAAGATAATTATTTGCACTTTAGTTAGGATTTATTGGGTATTTCACATTTTGTTGAACTGTATTCTTGCCCAAGAACTTTGAAGAATCTCGATATCCCCCTTCACGGAGCTATACTTGCATGACTGAAAAAAATCTGCATACGGGTGTTGCATGCTGCAATACTCTGCTTGCCAGGTCCAGGAGCATTTCTCCATACTCTTACATAAAAAAAATCTACACTACTCTTGTTGAATTCTAATCTGTCTTGGATAGTATTTTTCTCATATAACTGAAAATTTAGAATGCAGCACTTTTCGTATTATTGTTTCCTTAAGATGAATCGCTTATGTTGTTATTATCCTCTGTTTTAAGCCGCTTTGCACAAAAGCACCTTGCAGATCAATAAATGTAATGCAATAAAATGTACCAAAAACATAATTTCATGCCTAGGTCTTTAAAATTAGTGAATAACACGTAAAAGAGAAAGTTCCCTCGTGGAGAATGCCAGGCCCATGTACAGCAGACTTTTGTTCTGAATCTCTCTTCTGCTAAGATCTAATTTGCAGGGTAGTCTCATGTAAATCCATGAGGGAAGAAGGTTAGCACTCTGGCCTCTGAATCCAGAGATACCAGTTAAAATCTCGACGGGACCTTCTGTGACTTTTGTGCCAAAAGGTGCAAAGGACCCAATCAGAAGGACTTTAGTAAATCTGCGAGTCTCCAAATCTACAGAAGTGAAAGAGTACCAACTCTGCTGGCCAGTTCTATCCTGTTCAAATTGTGATGACCAGGTCTGAGATGAGAGAACAGTTCCTAAAAGGTACACATACTCATGGAGAATGCAGGCATCGATCCCGCTACCTCTTGCATGCTAAGCGAGCACTCTACCATTTGAGCTAATTCCCCTCCTGCTAGATGGGCAAATGTGCCTTTCTTTCATTTTTGTTGTTCCTCAGCTGTGCATCCCTGATTTACCAAAGCACTCTGGTTTGTTTCCTTTTGGAGTGGGCCATGGTTCCAATGGTCAGAAAGACAACGTCCAAGGAGTCTTGCAAGGTAGTGATCCTATATCATATATGAGTTTTGTGGTCAAGTAAGTCAGCCCCCTTGAAGAATGTGACATGGTAAGTGTTTCCAAGGAAATTTCAGTACACATTACATTTTCCTTAAGAGAAAGCAATCGATGCAGGTGACTATGAACGCTACATGAGAAATGGAACAAATGAAGCAAAATTGTCATTCGCAATTTTTTTAGGAGTTATTGGCGATAAATATTATTACATTTTATGCTTGCCAAAGTCTTTTGAGCATGTCTCTATTTCCACAATTAATGTAGATAAGAGAAGAACTTGTATGACTGAAAATAAGTGTACGTTGGCATGACATGCTGAGCATCAGATCTTAATGAGGTTTGTGTATAAGAGAGCAGACATTGCAAGGAGGCTTGAGGGGCTAGAGTTATGATTTTGGATTTGGGTGCAAAAGTGTCTCATGTTCAAATCCAAGAATTGCTTGTCCTTGCCCTTAGATCTTCAAACTTGATCCCAAGGGGTGCAAAGTTTTAATGTCAGCATTACAACCAAGCAAGCATTTTCTGTGAAAATGGGCAGTGACAAAACTAAGACAAGGCCGGTTAGCTCCGTTGGTTAGAGCGTGGTGCTAATAACACCAAGGTCGTGGGTTCAATCCCCGTACGGGCCAGGTTGGTTTTTGATCTGAATCTCTCTAGAAAAGTAAGGAGAGCAATAGACAGATAAAAAAGATCCCCGCTTAGATACAGACTGCCCCATGGCCTGTTTCAAACTCCTTACCAAACAGCAATAATACTCACACATTCTTTTCAGCAGTAAATGCAGATGGTGTAATTGTTAGCACTTTACATTTTGAATCCAACAAGCTGAGTTCAAATCCTGGTGGAACCTCCTTAGGATCTTGTGGCCAAAAACAGAGTTTGGCTGTTGAAATCCCAATGAAGAGGCCAAAAATTGGCCTTTTTCTTGCCATTTTCAACAAAACATGTTTTTCGTCCAAACCCAGGAGAGTGCAAGCTGTTAATGTAGGTTCCATGGTGTAATGGTTAGCACTCTGGACTCTGAATCCAGTGATCCGAGTTCAAATCTCGGTGGGACCTTTGGTGCCCGTTTCACCAACACAGCACCAAATCAAGAGAATTTTTGAAAAGCAGTGATCCTCCAAATCTCCACAATGAAAGAGATCAACAGGAGAATGCACATCGACACCCTGTGTCAACAGTGAGTTTTGGGGTAAAGAACTTTAGCACCCATGAAGAATGTGACGTGCTATCTGTTCCCAAGTAAAATTCATTGCAAATTAAATTTGTTTCGAGAAAGAAAGAAATGAAGATGACTGAGCGCTACATAAGAAAAGGAACAAATCAAAAGATAATTATTTGCACTTTAGTTAGGATTTATTGGGTATTTCACATTTTGTTGAACTGTATTCTTGCCCAAGAACTTTGAAGAATCTCGATATCCCCCTTCACGGAGCTATACTTGCATGACTGAAAAAAATCTGCATACGGGTGTTGCATGCTGCAATACTCTGCTTGCCAGGTCCAGGAGCATTTCTCCATACTCTTACATAAAAAAAATCTACACTACTCTTGTTGAATTCTAATCTGTCTTGGATAGTATTTTTCTCATACAACTGAAAATTTAGAATGCAGCACTTTTCGTATTATTGTTTCCTTAAGATGAATCGCTTATGTTGTTATTATCCTCTGTTTTAAGCCGCTTTGCACAAAAGCACCTTGCAGATCAATAAATGTAATGCAATAAAATGTACCAAAAACATAATTTCATGCCTAGGTCTGTAAAATTAGTGAATAACACGTAAAAGAGAAAGTTCCCTCGTGGAGAATGCCAGGCCCATGTACAGCAGACTTTTGTTCTGAATCTCTCTTCTGCTAAGATCTAATTTGCAGGGTAGTCTCATGTAAATCCATGAGGGAAGAAGGTTAGCACTCTGGCCTCTGAATCCAGAGATACCAGTTAAAATCTCGACGGGACCTTCTGTGACTTTTGTGCCAAAAGGTGCAAAGGACCCAATCAGAAGGACTTTAGTAAATCTGCGAGTCTCCAAATCTACAGAAGTGAAAGAGTACCAATTCTGCTGGCCAGTTCTATCCTGTTCAAATTGTGATGACTAGGTCTGAGATGAGAGAACAGTTCCTAAAAGGTACACAAACTCATGGAGAATGCGGGCATCGATCCCGCTACCTCTCGCATGCTAAGCGAGCACTCTACCATTTGAGCTAATTCCCCTCCTGCTAGATGGGCAAACGTGCCTTTCTTTCATTTTTGTTGTTCCTCAGCTGTGCATCCCTGATTTACCAAAGCACTCTGGTTTGTTTCCTTTTGGAGTGGGCCATGGTTCCAATGGTCAGAAAGACAACGTCCAAGGAGTCTTGCAAGGTAGTGATCCTATATCATATGTGAGTTTTGTGGTCATGTAAGTCAGCCCCCTTGAAGAATGTGACATGGTAAGTGTTTCCAAGGAAACTTCAGTACACATTACATTTGCCTTAAGAGAAAGCAATCGATGCAGGTGACTATGAGCGTTACATGAGAAATGGAACAAATGAAGCAAAATTGTCATTCGCAATTTTTTTAGGAGTTATTGGCGATAAATATTATTACATTTTATACTTGCCAAAGTCTTTTGAGGATGTTTCTATTTCCACAATTAATGTAGATAAGAGAAGAACTTGTATGACTGAAAATAAGTGTACGTTGGCATGACATGCTGAGCATCAGATCTTAATGAGGTTTGTGTAGACCTTTCATAAGAGAGCAGACATTGCAAGGTGGCTTGAGGGGCTAGAGTTATGATTTTGGATTTGGGTGCAAAAGTGTCTCATGTTCAAATCCAAGAATTGCTTGTCCTTGCCCTTAGATCTTCAAACTTGATCGCATGGTGTGCAAAGTTTTAATGTCAGCATTACAACCAAGCAAGCATTTTCTGTGAAAATGGGCAGTGACAAAACTAAGACAATGCCGGTTAGCTCAGTTGGTTAGAGCGTGGTGCTAATAACGCCAAGGTCGTGGGTTCGATCCCTGTATGGGCCAGGTTGGCTTTTGATCTGAATCTCTCTAGAAAAGTTAGGAGAGCAATAGACAGATAAAAAAGATCCCCGCTTAGATACAGACTGCCCCATGGCCTGTTTCAAACTCCTTACCAAACAGCAATAATACTCACCAATTCTTTTCAGCAGTAAATGCAGATGGTGTAATTGTTAGCACTTTACATTTTGAATCCAACAAGCTGAGTTCAAATCCTGGTGGAACCTCCTTAGGATCTTGTGGCCAAAAACAGAGTTTGGCTGTTGAAATCCCAATCAAGAGGCCAAAAATTGACCTTTTTCTTGCCATTTTCAACAAAACATGTTTTTCGTCCAAACCCAGGAGAGTGCAAGCTGTTAATGTAGGTTCCATGGTGTAATGGTTAGCACTCTGGACTCTGAATCCAGTGATCCGAGTTCAAATCTCGGTGGGACCTTTGGTGCCCATTTCACCGACACAGCACCAAATCAAAAGAATTTTTCAAAAGCAGTGATCCTCCAAATCTCCAGAATGAAAGAGATCAACAGGAGAATGCAGATCGACACCCTTTGTCAAGAGTGAGTTTTGTGGTAAAGAAGTTTAGCACCCATGAGGAATGTGACGTGCTATCTGTTCCCAAGTAAAATTCATTGCAAATTAAATTTGTGTTTCGAGAAAGAAAGAAATGAAGATGACTGAGCGCTACATAAGAAAAGGAACAAATCAAAAGATAATTATTTGCACTTTAGTTAGGATTTATTGGGTATTTCACATGTTGTTGAACTGTATTCTTGCCCAAGAACTTTGAAGAATCTCGATATCCCCCTTCACGGAGCTATACTTGCATGACTGAAAAAAATCTGCATACGGGTGTTGCATGCTGCAATACTCTGCTTGCCAGGTCCAGGAGCATTTCTCCATACACTTACATAAAAAAAATCTACACTACTCTTGTTGAATTCTAATCTGTCTTGGATAGTATTTTTCTCATACAACTGAAAATTTACAATGCAGCACTTTTCGTATTATTGTTTCCTTAAGATGAATCGCTTATGTTGTTATTATCCTCTGTTTTAAGCCGCTTTGCACAAAAGCACCTTGCAGATCAATAAATGTAATGCAATAAAATGTACCAAAAACATAATGTCATGCCTAGGTCTGTAAAATTAGTGAATAACACGTAAAAGAGAAAGTTCCCTTGTGGAGAATGCCAGGCCCATGTACAGCAGACTTTTGTTCTGAATCTCTCTTCTGCTAAGATCTAATTTGCAGGGTAGTCTCATGTAAATCCATGAGGGAAGAAGGTTAGCACTCCGGCCTCTGAATCCAGAGATACCAGTTAAAATCTCGACGGGACATTCTGTGACTTTTGTGCCAAAAGGTGCAAAGGACCCAATCAGAAGGACTTTAGTAAATCTGAGAGTCTCCAAATCTACAGAAGTGAAAGATACCAACTCTGCTGGCCAGTTCTATCATGATCAAATTGTGATGACCATGTCTGAGATGAGAGAACAGTTCCTACAAGGTACACATACTCATGGAGAATGCGGGCATTGATCCCACTACCTCTCGCATGCTAAGCAAGCGCTCTACTATTTGAGCTAATTCCCCTCCTGCTAGATGGGCAAACGTGCCTTTCTTTCATTTTTGTTGTTCCTCAGCTGTGCATCCCTGATTTACCAAAGCACTCTGGTTTGTTTCCTTTTGGAGTGGGCCATGGTTCCAATGGTCAGAAAGACAACGTCTAAGGAGTCTTGCAAGGTAGTGATCCTATATCATATGTGAGTTTTGTGGTCAAGTAAGTCAGCGCCCTTGAAGAATGTGACATGGTAAGTGTTTCCAAGGAAACTTCAGTACACATTACATTTGCCTTAAGAGAAAGCAATCGATGCAGGTGACTATGAGCGCTACATGAGAAATGGAACAAATGAAGCAAAATTGTCATTCGCAATTTTTTTAGGAGTTATTGGCGATAAATATTATTACATTTTATACTTGCCAAAGTCTTTTGAGGATGTTTCTATTTCCACAATTAATGTAGATAAGAGAAGAACTTGTATGACTGAAAATAAGTGTACGTTGGCATGACATGCTGAGCATCAGATCTTAATGAGGTTTGTGTAGACCTTTCATAAGAGAGCAGACATTGCAAGGTGGCTTGAGGGGCTAGAGTTATGATTTTGGATTTGGGTGCAAAAGTGTCTCATGTTCAAATCCAAGAATTGCTTGTCCTTGCCCTTAGATCTTCAAACTTGATCCCATGGGGTGCAAAGTTTTAATGTCAGCATTACAACCAAGCAAGCATTTTCTGTGAAAATGGGCAGTGACAAAACTAGGACAAGGCCGGTTAGCTCAGTTGGTTAGAGCGTGGTGCTAATAACGCCAAGGTAGCGGGTTCGATCCCCGTACGGCTAGGTTGGCTTTTGATCTGAATCTCTCTAGAAAAGTTAGGAGAGCAATAGACAGATAAAAAAGATCCCCGCTTAGATACAGACTGCCCCATGGCCTGTTTCAAACTCCTTACCAAACAGCAATAATACTCACCAATTCTTTACAGCAGTAAATGCAGATGGTGTAATTGTTAGCACTTTACATTTTGAATCCAACAAGCTGAGTTCAAATCCTGGTGGAACCTCCTTAGGATCTTGTGGCCAAAAACAGAGTTTGGCTGTTGAAATCCCAATCAAGAGGCCAAAAATTGGCCTTTTTCTTGCCATTTTCAACAAAACATGTTTTTCGTCCAAACCCAGGAGAGTGCAAGTTGTTAATGTAGGTTCCATGGTGTAATGGTTAGCACTCTGGACTTTGAATCCAGTGATCCGAGTTCAAATCTCGGTGGGACCTTTGGTTCCCATTTCACCGACACAGCAACAAATCAAGAGATTTTTTCAAAAGCAGTGATCGTCCAAATCTCCACAATGAAAGAGATCAACAGGAGAATGCAGATCGACACCCTGTGTCAACAGTGTGTTTTGTGGTAAAGAACTTTAGCACCCATGAAGAATGTGACGTGCTATCTGTTCCTAAGTAAAATTCATTGCCAATTAAATTTGTTTCGAGAAAGAAAGAAATGAAGATGACTGAGCGCTACATAAGAAAAGGAACAAATCAAAATATAATTATTTGCACTTTAGTTAGGATTTATTGGGTATTTCACATGTTGTTGAACTGTATTCTTGCCCAAGAACTTTGAAGAATGTCGATATCCCCCTTCACGGAGCTATACTTGCATGACTGAAAAAAATCTGCACAGGGGTGTTGCATGCTGCAATACTCTGCTTGCCAGATCCAGGAGAATTTCTCCATACACTTACATAAAAAAAATCTACACTACTCTTGTTGAATTCTAATCTGTCTTGGATAGTATTTTTCTCATACAACTGAAAATTTGCAAAGCAGCACTTTTCGTATTATTGTTTCCTTAAGATGAATCGCTTATGTTGTTATTATCCTCTGTTTTAAGCAGCTTTGCACAAAAGCACCTTGCAGATCAATAAATGTAATGCAATAAAATGTATCAAAAACATAATTTGATGCCTAGGTCAGTAAAATTAGTGAATAACACAAAAAAGAGAAAGTTCCCTCGTGGAGAATGCCAGGCCCATGTACAGCAGACTTTTGTTCTGAATCTCTCTTCTGCTAAGATCTAATTTGCAGGGTAGTCTCATGTAAATCCATGAGGGAAGAAGGTTAGCACTCTGGCCTCTGAATCCAGAGATACCAGTTAAAATCTCGACGGGACATTCTGTGACTTTTGTGCCAAAAGGTGCAAAGGACCCAATCAGAAGGACTTTAGTAAATCTGCGAGTCTCCAAATCTACATAAGTGAAAGATACCAACTCTGCTGGCCAGTTCTATCATGATCAAATTGTGATGACCAGGTCTGAGATGAGAGAACAGTTCCTACAAGGTACACATACTCATGGAGAATGCGGGCATCGATCCCACTACCTCTCGCATGCTAAGCAAGCGCTCTACTATTTGAGCTAATTCCCCTCCTGCTAGATGGGCAAACGTGCCTTTCTTTCATTTTTGTTGTTCCTCAGCTGTGCATCCCTGATTTACCAAAGCACTCTGGTTTGTTTCCTTTTGGAGTGGGCCATGGTTCCAATGGTCAGAAAGACAACGTCTAAGGAGTCTTGCAAGGTAGTGATCCTATATCATATGTGAGTTTTGTGGTCAAGTAAGTCAGCGCCCTTGAAAAATGTGACATGGTAAGTGTTTCCAAGGAAACTTCAGTACACATTACATTTGCCTTAAGAGAAAGCAATCGATGCAGGTGACTATGAGCGCTACATGAGAAATGGAACAAATGAAGCAAAATTGTCATTCGCAATTTTTTTAGGAGTTATTGGCGATAAATATTATTACATTTTATACTTGCCAAAGTCTTTTGAGGATGTTTCTATTTCCACAATTAATGTAGATAAGAGAAGAACTTGTATGACTGAAAATAAGTGTACGTTGGCATGACATGCTGAGCATCAGATCTTAATGAGGTTTGTGTAGACCTTTCATAAGAGAGCAGACATTGCAAGGTGGCTTGAGGGGCTAGAGTTATGATTTTGGATTTGGGTGCAAAAGTGTCTCATGTTCAAATCCAAGAATTGCTTGTCCTTACCCTTAGATCTTCAAACTTGATCCCATGGGGTGCAAAGTTTTAATGTCAGCATTACAACCAAGCAAGCATTTTCTGTGAAAATGGGCAGTGACAAAACTAAGACAAGGCCGGTTAGCTCAGTTGGTTAGAGCGTGGTGCTAATAACGCCAAGGTCGCGGGTTCGATCCCCGTACGGGCCAGGTTGGCTTTTGATCTGAATCTCTCTAGAAAAGTTAGGAGAGCAATAGACAGATAAAAAAGATCCCCGCTTAGATACAGACTGCCCCATGGCCTGTTTCAAACTCCTTACCAAACAGCAATAATACTCACAAATTCTTTTCAGCAGTAAATGCAGATGGTGTAATTGTTAGCACTTTACATTTTGAATCCAACAAGCTGAGTTCAAATCCTGGTGGAACCTCCTTAGGATCTTGTGGCCAAAAACAGAGTTTGGCTGTTGAAATCCCAATCAAGAGGCCAAAAATTGACCTTTTTCTTGCCATTTTCAACAAAACATGTTTTTCGTCCAAACCCAGGAGAGTGCAAGTTGTTAATATGGTGTAATGGTTAGCACTCTGGACTCTGAATCCAGTGATCTGAGTTCAAACCTTTGGTGCCCATTTCACCGACACAGCACCAAAGCAAAAGAATTTTTCAAAAGCAGTGATCCTCCAAATCTCCAGAATGAAAGAGATCAACAGGAGAATGCAGATCGACACCCTTTGTCAAGAGTGAGTTTTGTGGTAAAGAAGTTTAGCACCCATGAGGAATGTGACGTGCTATCTGTTCCCAAGTAAAATTCATTGCAAATTAAATTTGTGTTTCGAGAAAGAAAGAAATGAAGATGACTGAGCGCTACATAAGAAAAGGAACAAATCAAAAGATAATTATTTGCACTTTAGTTAGGATTTATTGGGTATTTCACATGTTGTTGAACTGTATTCTTGCCCAAGAACTTTGAAGAATCTCGATATCCCCCTTCACGGAGCTATACTTGCATGACTGAAAAAAATCTGCATACGGGTGTTGCATGCTGCAATACTCTGCTTGCCAGGTCCAGGAGCATTTCTCCATACACTTACATAAAAAAAATCTACACTACTCTTGTTGAATTCTAATCTGTCTTGGATAGTATTTTTCTCATACAACTGAAAATTTACAATGCAGCACTTTTCGTATTATTGTTTCCTTAAGATGAATCGCTTATGTTGTTATTATCCTCTGTTTTAAGCCGCTTTGCACAAAAGCACCTTGCAGATCAATAAATGTAATGCAATAAAATGTACCAAAAACATAATGTCATGCCTAGGTCTGTAAAATTAGTGAATAACACGTAAAAGAGAAAGTTCCCTTGTGGAGAATGCCAGGCCCATGTACAGCAGACTTTTGTTCTGAATCTCTCTTCTGCTAAGATCTAATTTGCAGGGTAGTCTCATGTAAATCCATGAGGGAAGAAGGTTAGCACTCTGGCCTCTGAATCCAGAGATACCAGTTAAAATCTCGACGGGACATTCTGTGACTTTTGTGCCAAAAGGTGCAAAGGACCCAATCAGAAGGACTTTAGTAAATCTGCGAGTCTCCAAATCTACAGAAGTGAAAGATACCAACTCTGCTGGCCAGTTCTATCATGATCAAATTGTGATGACCATGTCTGAGATGAGAGAACAGTTCCTACAAGGTACACATACTCATGGAGAATGCGGGCATCGATCCCACTACCTCTCGCATGCTAAGCAAGCGCTCTATTATTTGAGCTAATTCCCCTCCTGCTAGATGGGCAAACGTGCCTTTCTTTCATTTTTGTTGTTCCTCAGCTGTGCATCCCTGATTTACCAAAGCACTCTGGTTTGTTTCCTTTTGGAGTGGGCCATGGTTCCAATGGTCAGAAAGACAACGTCTAAGGAGTCTTGCAAGGTAGTGATCCTATATCATATGTGAGTTTTGTGGTCAAGTAAGTCAGCGCCCTTGAAGAATGTGACATGGTAAGTGTTTCCAAGGAAACTTCAGTACACATTACATTTGCCTTAAGAGAAAGCAATCGATGCAGGTGACTATGAGCGCTACATGAGAAATGGAACAAATGAAGCAAAATTGTCATTCGCAATTTTTTTAGGAGTTATTGGCGATAAATATTATTACATTTTATACTTGCCAAAGTCTTTTGAGGATGTTTCTATTTCCACAATTAATGTAGATAAGAGAAGAACTTGTATGACTGAAAATAAGTGTACGTTGGCATGACATGCTGAGCATCAGATCTTAATGAGGTTTGTGTAGACCTTTCATAAGAGAGCAGACATTGCAAGGTGGCTTGAGGGGCTAGAGTTATGATTTTGGATTTGGGTGCAAAAGTGTCTCATGTTCAAATCCAAGAATTGCTTGTCCTTGCCCTTAGATCTTCAAACTTGATCCCATGGGGTGCAAAGTTTTAATGTCAGCATTACAACCAAGCAAGCATTTTCTGTGAAAATGGGCAGTGACAAAACTAAGACAAGGCCGGTTAGCTCAGTTGGTTAGAGCGTGGTGCTAATAACGCCAAGGTCGCGGGTTCGATCCCCGTACGGGCCAGGTTGGCTTTTGATCTGAATCTCTCTAGAAAAGTTAGGAGAGCAATAGACAGATAAAAAAGATCCCCGCTTAGATACAGACTGCCCCATGGCCTGTTTCAAACTCCTTACCAAAGAGCAATAATACTCACAAATTCTTTTCAGCAGTAAATGCAGATGGTCTAATTGTTAGCACTTTACATTTTGAATCCAACAAGCTGAGTTCAAATCCTGGTGGAACCTCCTTAGGATCTTGTGGCCAAAAACAGAGTTTGGCTGTTGAAATACCATTCAAGAGGCCAAAAATTGGCCTTTTTCTTGCCATTTTCAACAAAACATGTTTTTCGTCCAAACCCAGGAGAGTGCAAGTTGTTAATGTAGGTTCCATGGTGTAATGGTTAGCACTCTGGACTCTGAATCCAGTGATCCGAGTTCAAATCTCGGTGGGACCTTTGGTGCCCATTTCACCCACACAGCACCAAATCAAGAGAATTTTTCAAAAGCAGTGATCCTCCAAATCTCCAGAATGAAAGAGATCAACAGGAGAATGCAGATCGACACCCTGTGTCAACAGTGAGTTTTGTGGTAAAGAAGTTTAGCACCCATGAAGAATGTGACGTGCTATCTGTTCCCAAGTAAAATTCATTGCAAATTAAATTTGTTTCGAGAAAGAAAGAAATGAAGATGACTGAGCGCTACATAAGAAAAGGAACAAATCAAAAGATAATTATTTGCACTTTAGTTAGGATTTATTGGGTATTTCACATGTTGTTGAACTGTATTCTTGCCCAAGAACTTTGAAGAATCTCGATATCCCCCTTCACGGAGCTATACTTGCATGACTGAAAAAAATCTGCATACGGGTGTTGCATGCTGCAATACTCTGCTTGCCAGGTCCAGGAGCATTTCTCCATACACTTACATAAAAAAAAATCTACACTACTCTTGTTGAATTCTAATCTGTCTTGGATAGTATTTTTCTCATACAACTGAAAATTTACAATGCAGCACTTTTCGTATTATTGTTTCCTTAAGATGAATCGCTTATGATGTTATTATCCTCTGTTTTAAGCCGCTTTGCACAAAAGCACCTTGCAGATCAATAAATGTAATGCAATAAAATGTATCAAAAACATAATTTGATGCCTAGGTCTGTAAAATTAGTGAATAACACAAAAAAGAGAAAGTTCCCTCGTGGAGAATGCCAGGCCCATGTACAGCAGACTTTTGTTCTGAATCTCTCTTCTGCTAAGATCTAATTTGCAGGGTAGTCTCATGTAAATCCATGAGGGAAGAAGGTTAGCACTCTGGCCTCTGAATCCAGAGATACCAGTTAAAATCTCGACGGGACCTTCTGTGACTTTTGTGCCAAAAGGTGCAAAGGACCCAATCAGAAGGACTTTAGTAAATCTGTGAGTCTCCAAATGTACAGAAGTGAAAGAGTACCAACTCTGCTGGCCAGTTCTATCATGTTCAAATTGTGATGACCAGGTCTGAGATGAGAGAACAGTTCCTAAAAGGTACACATACTCATGGAGAATGCGGGCATCGATCCCGCTACCTCTCACATGCTAAGCGAGCGCCCTACCATTTGAGCTAATTCCACTCCTGCTAGACGGACAAACGTGCCTTTCTTTCATTTTTGTTGTTCCTCAGCTGTGCATCCCTGATTTACCAAAGCACTCTGGTTTGTTTCCTTTTGGAGTGGGCCATGGTTCCAATGGTCAGAAAGACAACGTCCAAGGAGTCTTGCAAGGTAGTGATCCTATATCATATGTGAGTTTTGTGGTCAAGTAAGTCAGCCCCCTTGAAGAATTTGACATGGTAAGTGTTTCCAAGGAAACTTCAGTACACATTACATTTGCCTTAAGAGAAAGCAATCGATGCAGGTGACTATGAGCGCAACATGAGAAATGGAACAAATGAATCAAAATTGTCATTCAATTTTTTGAGGAGTTATTGGCGATAAATATTATTACATTTTATGCTTGCCAAAGTCTTTTGAGGATGTCTCTATTTCCACAATTAATGTAGATAAGAGAAGAACTTGTATGACTGAAAATAAGTGTACGTTGGCATGACATGCTGAGCATCAGATCTTAATGAGGTTTGTGTAGACCAAGTGTGCCCAACCAGTCGATCGCGATCGACCAGTCGATCGCAGACTGCTTCCCAGTTGATCGCGAGAGTAAACTGTACTCTGGTTTACCCTCTCTCTTTCTTCACCATTCCGTCTCAGACCTCAAATATTAAAAATATTAACCATAACAAATAACAGCGACGAAATCAGAAGCTAAATTTGAAATTGCATACTTACATACTACTCATACTATTTCATATAAATATATGGCAGAAATAGCAAGAGTAGTATGCTAGTAGCACACTACTCCAAATTTCGCCAGGGTTTTAGCTGTGCATGCTGGGTATGGTTTGTTGCTATGGTTTTAGCTAGACACGTTACGTTATTATTGGGGAGTCGCTGTTAAAGTGGAGAGCTGCAAATTCAGCAAAGTAAAACTATGGCAGAAGCCAAAAAAACAAAAACATATCATTTTCATTCAGAATGGGAGGAGGAATATTTTTTTGTTTATTCAAATTCGAAGTCCATATGTCTTTTTTGCAATGCAAGCGTGGCATTTCAGGACTGTGCACAAAAGCTACGATGCAGATTTCCCGGTTAAATCAGCTCTACGCACCCGAAAAGTCAGGGAATTGAAGGGGCAGTTAGCAGCACAGCAGTCCATTTTTACCAGGCCAAACACCAAGGGCAAGGCTGCAACTATTGCATCTTATCGCGTCAGTCACGTTCTTGCGAAACACAAGAAGTCTTTCAAGGACGGTGAAGTTGTGAAAGAAGCATTCGTCGAGGCTGCAGATGCACTATTTGGTGACTTTAAGAATAAAAGTGATATCATAGCTGCCATTAAGGACGTGCAATTATCCCGTGGCACTGTTACACGGAGATGCGAGGGAATGGCAGAGGATGTCGAGGAGCAGTTGAGGAAGGATATTGAACGATGTGAATGTTTTTCTCTTCAATTCGACGAATCGACTGATGTCATGGATGTGGCTCAGCTATGTGTTTTCATCAGAATGGTTTTTGGAGACATGGGTGCAAAAGAAGAGCTACTCACCATTTTGCCATTGAAAGGACACACTAGAGGCGAAGATATTTTTCAAGCTTTCATGGAATTTGTTAACAAGACCCAATTGCCCCTCTTCAAACTCATCTCTATCACAACTGATGGTGCTCCAGCAATGGTGGGCCGTACTAGCGGGTTCATTGCATTGTGCAAACAGAGTGAATATTTCCCAGACTTTCTTAATTACCACTGTATAATCCACCAGCAGGCATTGTGTGGTAAGATATTAAACATGAAAGAAGTGATGGATGTTGCAATGAAGATTGTGTGCTCCGTTCGGGCCAGGAGTCTATAGAGAAGGTTATTCCGTGCACATTTGGAGGAGACGGGTGCAGAACACACAGACCTGTTGCTGCACACGGATGTTAGATGGCTGAATAAAGGTAAATTTTTAGCGAGATTCTCAGAGTTGTTGCCTGAAATCAAAGATTTTCTTAAGCTTTCAAAACACGCAGAATATGCCCAGCTAGAGGACTACCAGTGGCTATTGGATTTAGCGTTCCTGACCGATCTCACTGACCTGCTGAATGATTTTAATTTAGAGCTGCAGGGTAAAGATAAACATGTAATCAACATGATCAGTTCAGTGAACACATTTAAAAGCAAGCTACAACTGCTGTCAAGTAGGCTGCAACACAATGACCTGCGGAACTTTCCTCGCATGCAGGCAGAACTTCAGAGTCAGGGCAAAGACTTTGTGCAGCTTGACAGTGCACGTTATGAGGAGCAAGTTCAGAGCATCTTGTTCGAATTTGAGAGGCGCTTTACAGACTTTTCATTCATTGAGCCTGCTGTCAGCTATCTGTGTTTTCCATTTGGCCCAAGTATTGATGTGGTTTCTATTGCCTCCAAAATTGTATCAATGTTCCACTTGGATAGCTCTGCTGTTGAGAATGAGATTCTCACACTGCAAAATGACATTGAGATCAAATCCAGGGCAACACCTGGCATGAATGGAGAGTTCTGGAACTTACTGCCTGAACAAAAGTATCACAACCTCAGAAGATGTGCTTTCAACTTGACAGCACTTTTTGGATCAACCTATTTGTGTGAGTGTGCTTTCTCTCACATGAAAATCATCAAGTCAAAGTACAGATCTATAATGACTGATGACCACCTTGTGGCCTGCTTAAGGCTTGCGACCAGCTCCTACTGCCCTGACTATGAAAAACTAGCTGCGTCCTCCCAGTGCCAGAGGTCCCACTAAGGTAGAGAAATAACTTTGTCACATTTCTAACTAGAACAAGGCTGTTTTATTATACCTGGATTAGGCATACTTTTCTGTTTGTTTTGTACATTAAATATGTAGATACGCTGTGAGACTGTGGCTTTTTGTTTGGACTGGTAGATCTCAGCACACTGACAAATTTAAAAGTAGATCTTGGTTCCAAAAAGGTTGGGCACCCCTGGTGTAGACCTTTCATAAGAGAGCAGACATTGCAAGGTGGCTTGAGGGGCTAGAGTTATGATTTTGGATTTGGGTGCAAAAGTGTCTCATGTTCAAATCCAAGAATTGCTTGTCCTTGCCCTTAGATCTTCAAACTTGATCCCATGGGGTGCAAAGTTTTAATGTCAGCATTACAACCAAGCAAGCATTTTCTGTGAAAATGGGCAGTGACAAAACTAAGACAAGGCCGGTTAGCTCAGTTGGTTAGAGCGTGGTGCTAATAACGCCAAGGTCGTGGGTTTGATCCCCGTACGGGCCAGGTTGGCTTTTGATCTGAATCTCTCTAGAAAAGTAAGGAGAGCAATAGACAGATAAAAAAATCCCCACTTAGATACAGACTGCCCCATGCCCTGTTTCAAACTCCTTACCGAACAGCAATAATACTCACAAATTCTTTTCAGCAGTAAATGCAGATGGTGTAATTGTTAGCACTTTACATTTTGAATCCAACAAGCTGAGTTCAAATCCTGGTGGAACCTCCTTAGGATCTTGTGGCCAAAAACAGAGTTTGGCTGTTGAAATCCCAATCAAGAGGCCAAAAATTGGCCTTTTTCTTGCCATTTTCAACAAAACATGTTTTTCGTCCAAACCCAGGAGAGTGCAAGTTGTTAATGTAGGTTCCATGGTGTAATGGTTAGCACTCTGGACTCTGAATCCAATGATCTGAGTTCAAATCTCGGCGGGACCTTTGGTGCCCATTTCACCGACAAAGCAACAAATCAAGAGAATTTTTCAAAAGCAGTGATCGTCCAAATCTCCACAATGAAAGAGATCAACAGGAGAATGCAGATCGACACCCTGTGTCAACCGTGA
The DNA here is from genome assembly GCA_032164185.1 of Moxostoma hubbsi. Classification (NCBI taxonomy): domain Eukaryota; kingdom Metazoa; phylum Chordata; class Actinopteri; order Cypriniformes; family Catostomidae; genus Moxostoma; species Moxostoma hubbsi. Next base: position 40,165,570 of record JAVLUX010000019.1, read on the forward strand.
GTTTTGGGGTAAAGAACTTTAGCACCCATGAAGAATGTGACGTGCTATCTGTTCCCAAGTAAAATTCATTGCAAATTAAATTTGTGTTTCGAGAAAGAAAGAAATGAAGATGACTGAGCGCTACATAAGAAAAGGAACAAATCAAAAGATAATTATTTGCACTTTAGTTAGGATTTATTGGGTATTTCACATGTTGTTGAACTGTATTCTTGCCCAAGAACTTTGAAGAATCTCGATATCCCCCTTCACGGAGCTATACTTGCATGACTGAAAAAAATCTGCATACAGGTGTTGCATGCTGCAATACTCTGCTTGCCAGGTCCAGGAGCATTTCTCCATACACTTACATAAAAAAAAATCTACACTACTCTTGTTGAATTCTAATCTGTCTTGGATAGTATTTTTCTCATACAACTGAAAATTTGCAATGCAGCACTTTTCGTATTATTGTTTCCTTAAGATGAATCACTTATGTTGTTATTATCCTCTGTTTTAAGCCGCTTTGCACAAAAGCACCTTGCAGATCAATAAATGTAATGCAATAAAATGTATCAAAAACATAATTTGAGGCCTAGGTCTGTAAAATTAGTGAATAACACAAAAAGAGAAAGTTCCCTCGTGGAGAATGCCAGGCCCATGTACAGCAGACTTTTGTTCTGAATCTCTCTTCTGCTAAGATCTAATTTGCAGGGTAGTCTCATGTAAATCCATGAGGGAAGAAGGTTAGCACTCTGGCCTCTGAATCCAGAGATACCAGTTAAAATCTCGACGGGACCTTCTGTGACTTTTGTGCCAAAAGGTGCAAAGGAGCCAATCAGAAGGACTTTAGTAAATCTGCGAGTCTCCAAATCTACAGAAGTGAAAGAGTACCAACTCTGCTGACCAGTTCTATCATGTTCAAATTGTGATGACCAGGTCTGAGATGAGAGAACAGTTCTTAAAAGGTACACATACTCATGGAGAATGCGGGCATCGATCCCGCTACCTCTCGCATGCTAAGCGAGTGCTCTACCATTTGAGTTAATTCTCCTCCTGCTAGATGGGCAAACGTGCCTTTCTTTCATTCTTGTTGTTCCTCAGCTGTGCATCCCTGATTTACCAAAGCACTCTGGTTTGTTTCCTTTTGGAGTGGGCCATGGTTCCAATGATCAGAAATACAACGTCCAAGGAGTCTTGCAAGGTAGTGATCCTATATCATATGTGAGTTTTGTGGTCAAGTAAGTCAGCCCCCTTGAAGAATGTGACATGGTAAGTGTTTCCAAGGAAACTTCAGTACACATTACATTTGCCTTAAGAGAAAGCAATCGATGCAGGTGACTATGAGCGCTACATGAGAAATGGAACAAATGAAGCAAAATTGTCATTTGCAATTTTATAGGAGTTATTGGCGATAAATATTATTACATTTTATGCTTGCCAAAGTCTTTTGAGGATGTCTCTATTTCCACAATTAATGTAGATAAGAGAAGAACTTGTATGACTGAAAATAAGTGTACGTTGGCATGACATGCTGAGCATCAGATCTTAATGAGGTTTGTGTAGACCTTTCATAAGAGAGCAGACATTGCAAGGTGGCTTGAGGGGCTAGAGTTATGATTTTGGATTTGGGTGCAAAAGTGTCTCATGTTCAAATCCAAGAATTGCTTGTCCTTGCCCTTAGATCTTCAAACTTGATCCCATGGGGTGCAAAGTTTTAACGTCAGCATTACAACCAAACAAGCATTTTCTGTGAAAATGGGCAGTGACACAACTAAGACAAGGCCGGTTAGCTCAGTTGGTTAGAGCGTGGTGCTAATAACGCCAAGGTTGTGGGTTTGATCCCCGTACGGGCCAGGTTGGCTTTTGATCTGAATCTCTCTAGAAAAGTAAGGAGAGCAATAGACAGATAAAAAAGATCCCCGCTTAGATACAGACTGCCCCATGGCCTGTTTCAAACTCCTTACCGAACAGCAATAATACTCACCAATTCTTTTCAGCAGTAAATGCAGATGGTGTAATTGTTAGCACTTTACATTTTGAATCCAACAAGCTGAGTTCAAATCCTGGTGGAACCTCCTTAGGATCTTGTGGCCAAAAACAGAGTTTGGCTGTTGAAATCCCAATCAAGAGGCCAAAAATTGGCCTTTTTCTTGCCATTTTCAACAAAACATGTTTTTCGTCCAAACCCAGGAGAGTGCAAGTTGTTAATGTAGGTTCCATGGTGTAATGGTTAGCACTCTGGACTCTGAATCCAATGATCTGAGTTCAAATCTCGGCGGGACCTTTTGTGCCCATTTCACCGACAAAGCACCAAATCAAGAGAATTTTTCAAAAGCAGTGATCGTCCAAATCTCCACAATGAAAGAGATCAACAGGAGAATGCAGATCGACACCCTGTGTCAACAGTGAGTTTTGGGGTAAAGAACTTTAGCACCCATGAAGAATGTGACGTGCTATCTGTTCCCAAGTAAAATTCATTGCAAATTAAATTTGTTTCGAGAAAGAAAGAAATGAAGATGACTGAGCGCTACATAAGAAAAGGAACAAATCAAAAGATAATTATTTGCACTTTAGTTAGGATTTATTGGGTATTTCACATGTTGTTGAACTGTATTCTTGCCCAAGAACTTTGAAGAATCTCGATATCCCCCTTCACGGAGCTATACTTGCATGACTGAAAAAAATCTGCATACAGGTGTTGCATGCTGCAATACTCTGCTTGCCAGGTCCAGGAGCATTTCTCCATACACTTACATAAAAAAATCTACACTACTCTTGTTGAATTCTAATCTGTCTTGGATAGTATTTTTCTCATACAACTGAAAATTTACAATGCAGCACTTTTCGTATTATTGTTTCCTTAAGATGAATCGCTTATGTTGTTATTATCCTCTGTTTTAATCCGCTTTGCACAAAAGCACCTTGCAGATCAATAAATGTAATGCAATAAAATGTATCAAAAACATAATTTGAGGCCTAGGTCTGTAAAATTAGTGAATAACACAAAAAAGAGAAAGTTCCCTCGTGGAGAATGCCAGGCCCATGTACAGCAGACTTTTGTTCTGAATCTCTCTTCTGCTAAGATCTAATTTGCAGGGTAGTCTCATGTAAATCCATGAGGGAAGAAGGTTAGCACTCTGGCCTCTGAATCCAGAGATACCAGTTAAAATCTCGACGGGACCTTCTGTGACTTTTGTGCCAAAAGGTGCAAAGGACCCAATCAGAAGGACTTTAGTAAATCTGCGAGTCTCCAAATCTACAGAAGTGAAAGATACCAACTCTGCTGGCCAGTTCTATCATGATGACCAGGTCTGAGATGAGAGAACAGTTCCTAAAAGGTACACATACTCATGGAGAATGCGGGCATCGATCCCGCTACCTCTCGCATGCTAAGCGAGCGCTCTACCATTTGAGCTAATTCCCCTCCTGCTAGATGGGCAAACGTGCCTTTCTTTCATTTTTGTTGTTCCTCAGCTGTGCATCCCTGATTTACCAAAGCACTCTGGTTTGTTTCCTTTTGGAGTGGGCCATGGTTCCAATGGTCAGAAAGACAACGTCCAAGGAGTCTTGCAAGGTAGTGATCCTATATCATATTTGAGTTTTGTGGTCAAGTAAGTCAGCCCCCTTGAAGAATGTGACATGGTAAGTGTTTCCAAGGAAACTTCAGTACACATTACATTTGCCTTAAGAGAAAGCAATCGATGCAGGTGACTATGAGCGCTACATGAGAAATGGAACAAATGAAGCAAAATTGTCATTTGCAATTTTTTTAGGAGTTATTGGCGATAAATATTATTACAATTTATGCTTGCCAAAGTCTTTTGAGGATGTCTCTATTTCCACAATTAATGTAGATAAGAGAAGAACTTGTATGACTGAAAATAAGTGTACGTTGGCATGACATGCTGAGCATCAGATCTTAATGAGGTTTGTGTAGACCTTTCATAAGAGAGCAGACATTGCAAGGTGGCTTGAGGGGCTAGAGTTATGATTTTGGATTTGGGTGCAAAAGTGTCTCATGTTCAAATCCAAGAATTGCTTGTCCTTGCCCTTAGATCTTCAAACTTGATCCCATGGGGTGCAAAGTTTTAATGTCAGCATTACAACCAAGCAAGCATTTTCTGTGAAAATGGGCAGTGACAAAACTAAGACAAAGCCGGTTAGCTCAGTTGGTTAGAGTGTGGTGCTAATAACGCCAAAGTCGCTGGTTCGATCCCCATACGAGCCAGGTTGGCTTTTGATCTGAATCTCTCTAGAAAAGTTAGGAGAGCAATAGACAGATAAAAAAGATCCCCGCTTAGATACAGACTGCCCCATGGCCTGTTTCAAACTCCTTACCAAACAGCAATAATACTCACAAATTCTTTTCAGCAGTAAATGCAGATGGTGTAATTGTTAGCACTTTACATTTTGAATCCAACAAGCTGAGTTCAAATCCTGGTGGAACCTCCTTAGGATCTTGTGGCCAAAAACAGAGTTTGGCTGTTGAAATCCCAATGAAGAGGCCAAAAATTGGCCTTTTTCTTGCCATTTTCAACAAAACATGTTTTTCGTCTAAACCCAGGAGAGTGCAAGCTGTTAATGTAGGTTCCATGGTGTAATGGTTAGCACTCTGGACTCTGAATCCAGTGATCCGAGTTCAAATCTCAGTGGGACCTTTGGTGCCCATTTCACCGACACAGCACCAAATCAAAAGAATTTTTCAAAAGCAGTCATCCTCAAAATCTCCAGAATGAAAGAGATCAACAGGAGAATGCAGATCGACACCCTGTGTCAACAGTGAATTTTGTGGTAAAGAAGTTTAGCACCCATGAAGAATGTGACGTGCTATATGTTCCAAAGTAAAATTCATTGCAAATTAAATTTGTGTTTCGAGAAAGAAAGAAATGAAGATGACTGAGCGCTACATAAGAAAAGGAACAAATCAAATGATAATTATTTGCACTTTAGTTAGGATTTATTGGGTATTTCACATGTTGTTGAACTGTATTCTTGCCCAAGAACTTTGAAGAATCTCGATATCCCCCTTCACGGAGCTATACTTGCATGACTGAAAAAAATCTGCACAGGGGTGTTGCATGCTGCAATACTCTGCTTGCCAGGTCCAGGAGCATTTCTCCATACACTTACATAAAAAAAATCTACACTACTCTTGTTGAATTCTAATCTGTCTTGGATAGTATTTTTCTCATACAACTGAAAATTTACAATGCAGCACTTTTCGTATTATTGTTTCCTTAAGATGAATCGCTTATGTTGTTATTATCCTCTGTTTTAAGCCGCTTTGCACAAAAGCACCTTGCAGATCAATAAATGTAATGCAATAAAATGTATCAAAAACATAATTTGAGGCCTAGGTCTGTAAAATTAGTGAATAACACAAAAAAGAGAAAGTTCCCTCGTGGAGAATGCCAGGCCCATGTACAGCAGACTTTTGTTCTGAATCTCTCTTCTGCTAAGATCTAATTTGCAGGGTAGTTTCATGTAAATCCATGAGGGAAGAAGGTTAGCACTCTGGCCTCTGAATCCAGAGATACCAGTTAAAATCTCGACGGGACCTTCTGTGACTTTTGTGCCAAAAGGTGCAAAGGACCCAATCAGAAGGACTTTAGTAAATCTGCGAGTCTCCAAATGTACAGAAGTGAAAGAGTACCAACTCTGCTGGCCAGTTCTATCATGTTCAAATTGTGATGACCAGGTCTGAGATGAGAGAACAGTTCCTAAAAGGTACACATACTCATGGAGAATGCGGGCATCGATCCCGCTACATCTAGCATGCTAAGCGAGCGCTCTACCATTTGAACTAATTCCCCTCCTGCTAGATGGGCAAACGTGCCTTTCTTTCATTTTTGTTGTTCCTCAGCTGTGCATCCCTGATTTACCAAAGCACTCTGGTTTGTTTCCTTTTGGAGTGGGCCATGGTTCCAATGGTCAGAAAGACAACGTCCAAGGAGTCTTGCAAGGTAGTGATCCTATATCATATGTGAGTTTTGTGGTCAAGTAAGTCAGCCCCCTTGAAGAATGTGACATGGTAAGTGTTTCCAAGGAAACTTCAGTACACATTACATTTGCCTTAAGAGAAAGCAATCGATGCAGGTGACTATGAGCGCTACATGAGAAATGGAACAAATGAAGCAAAATTGTCATTCGCAATTTTTTTAGGAGTTCAAGAGAAGAAGAGTTTTAAATGTTTCACCAAATTTTCACTGTACAGGACAATCCATCACGCAGAACCTTATGGGTCCTTGAGGCTTTTTTGTTCCCAATGAGAAATGAGGCAAGTATACCAAGTTTTAGAATATTTGGAAAACTGGGGTGAAAATGCCATCATTTTGAAAATGTGACATTTGGGCGTGGCCTGTAGCGAACCGCTAAGGGCGAATGTGGGCAATTCTTTGCACAGTACTTCAAAGGGATGTTATCTTGAAGCATGTCAGGTTTTAAAATCCCTCAGTCAAAATTACATTTGATTTATTGACATATATATTGATTAAATGTGGACATTTACATAAACACGCCCCTTTCAGCCATTTTTAATCGTACCTTATGGGTCCTTGAGGGTTTTTTGTTCCCAATGAGAAATGAGGCAAGTATACCAAGTTTTAGAATATTTCGAAAATTGTGGTGAAAATGCCATCATTTTGAAAATGTGACATTTGGGCATGGCCTGTAGCGAACCGCTAAGGGCGAATGTCGTCAATTCTTTGCACAGTACTTCAAAGGGATGTTATCTTGAAGCATGTCAGGTTTAAAATCCCTCAGTCAAAATTACATTTGATTTATTGACTTATATATTGATTAAATGTGGACATTTACATAAACACGCCCCTTTCAGCCATTTTTAATCGTACCTTATGGGTCCTTGAGGCTTTTTTGTTCCCAATGAGAAATGAGGCAAGTATACCAAGTTTTAGAATATTTCGAAAATTGTGGTGAAAATGCCATCATTTTGAAAATGTGACATTTGGGCGTGGCCTATAGCGAACCGCTAAGGGCGAATGTGGGCAATTCTTTGCACAGTACTTCAAAGGGATGTTATCTTGAAGAATGTTAGGTTTGAAAAACCCTGGGTCAAAATTACATTTGATATATTGACATATATATTGATTAAATGTGGACATTTACATAAACACGCCCCTTTCAGCCATTTTATATCGTATTCATTTTTGCTAAGTAACGTTTTCAAAGACATCAATTCTACACATGCGTACCAAATTTCAAGTCAATTGGAGCTACGGTTCAGGAGAAGAAGAGTTTTGTAGGTTTTGGCAAATTTTCACTGTACAGGAAAATCCAATATGGCGGAAGTTATGGGTCCTTGAGGCTTTTTTGTTCCCCATGAGAAATGAGGCATGTACACCAGGTTTGAGAATAATTGGACAAATGGCTTGGAAATGCCATGACTTTGAAAATGTTTTTTTGGAGCTTGGCCTGTAGCGCCACCTATGGGCGAATGTGGGCCATTCTTGGTTTGGGGGTACCCGTTGGCATGGAGTATCAATGTGCCAATTTAGAAAATTTTTGACCAGTGACTTTTTGAGATATTGGGGCTCAAGGAGAATAATAATAATAATAATAATAAATATAGCTGCAAGCAGCAATGCGATTCCTCCTCAAAATGGCAAATCATTTAAAATTGTTCAGTAGAGGGTTGGGGTTAAACCCTCCCAATGAAGAAATTCAAAAAACGTGTCTTTCTGTCTGAATCCTAAACTAAACATTTTCAGTGTACAGGAAAATCCATGATGCTGGGATCTTATGGATCCTGGAGGCTTTTTGTTTACAATGAGAAATGAGTTATGTACATTAAGTTTCAGAAGAACTGAAAAAATGGGGTGGAAATGCCATCACTTTGAATGTGGGACATTGGGGCATAGCCTGTAGCGCCCCCTAATGGTGAATACGGGCAATTCTTGGTTTGTGAGTTCCTGTTGGCCTGTAGTATCAATGTACCAAATTAGAACATTATTGACCAGAAAATGGGAATTTTGGACATGGCCTATATCGCCCCCTAAGGGTGAATGTCGGCCATTCTTGGTTTGTGGGTTCCCGTTGGCCTGTAGTATCAATGTACCAAATTTGAAAATGTTTGACCAAAAAATAGGACTTTAAGGCATAGCCTGTAGCGCCCCCTAATGACGAATATGGGCAATTCTTGGTTTGTGGGTTCCTGTTGGCGTGCAGTATCAATGTACCACATTACAACATTTTTGACCAGAAAATGGGAATTTTTGACATGGCCTATAGCGCCCCCTAAGGGTGAATGTGGGCCAATCTTGGTTTGTGAGTTGCTGTTGGCCTGTAGTATCAATGTACCAAATTTGAAAGTTTTTGACAAAAAAAAAATAGCAATTTGGGAATGGCCTTTAGCGCCCCCTAAGGGCGAATGTGAGACATTCTTGGTTTGTGGATTTCTGTTGGCCTGTAGTGTCAATATACCAAATTAGAACATTTTTGACCATAAAATGGGAATTTTGGGCATAGCCTGTAGCGCCCCCTAATGGCGAATATGGGCAATTCTTTGTTTGTGGGTTCCTGTTGGCCTGTAGTATCAATGTACCAAATTAGAACATTTTTGACCAGCAAATGGGAATTTAGGGCGTGGCCTGTAGCGCCCCCTAAGGGCGAATGTGGGCCATTCTTGGTTTGTGGATTCCTGTTGGTCTGTAGTATCAATATACAAAATTAGAACATTTTTGACCAGAAAATGGGAATTTTGGGCTTGGCCTGTAGCGCCCCCTAAGGGAGAATGTGGGATATTCTTTACGCAGTACTTCAGAGTGATGTCATCTTGAAGTATATATATATATATATAGGTCTGTTTCTAACCCACACCTATAATATCACTTCTGAAGGCATGGATTAAACCACTGGAGTGGTATGGATTACTTTTATGCTGCATTTATGTGATTTTTGTAGCTTCTGAGTTCTGATCACCATTCAAGTCATTGAAAGGTCCAACAGGGTTGAGATAATCTTCTAAAAAGCTTAATTTGTGTTCACCAGAAGAAAGGAAATAATACACATCTGGGATGGAATGAGGGTGAGTATACGATGAGAGAAATTTATTTTTGGGGTAAAAACCATTTGTAGGCCTACTTTTTATCCATCGTCAACCGCTTATCCTGTGTACAGGGTCGCGGGGGGCTGGAGCCTATCCCAGCTAACATTGGGCGAAAGGCAGGGTACACCCTGGACAGGTCACCAGTCCATCGCAGGGCCACACATATACAGACACACACTCACATTCACACCTAGGGCAATTTTTTTTTGGAGATACCAATTAACCTAACCTGCATGTCTTTGGATGGTGGGAGGAAGCCGGAGAACCCGGAGAGAACCCACGCAGACACGGGGTGAACATGCAAACTCCACACAGAATGGCCGGGGCAACCGGGGTTTGAACCCACGACCTTCTTGCTGTGAGGCGACAGTGCTAACCGCTGCACCACCGTGCCGCCCGCCTACTTTTTATTTACTTGGAAAATTGTTACTGTCTCTTTAAGAGGATTTTAAACGCATTTCATTCAAGGCACAGTCTGTGCGGCTTGTTTCATTGAGTTTAATCTTTTGAGAACTGTGAAGTCTCATTATTTTCGTGCTGTTACATCTGTATTCATTTCAGAGATTAATTGATTGAGATTGTGAACTACATACAACCGACAAACCTCCATGAAGATGCGAGTAAAAATGAGATGCCTCGCGCTGTCAGACACAACGCTGATAATCATTCTCGGAAGTGTTGATACTAGATTTAGATTCGCGATTTCTTCATCAACTGTTTATGTTCACTTGAGACAAAACAGACTCCACAATATATCATGTAATTTGACATTTTGTTGTAAGAAATTGTCCGTTCAAACGCAAGAAGAAGCGAATGCGATCTCTCATCGGGGCTCGTGAGTTAGACGTGACGCTGCTCCCTGTTTCACACAAATATTTATTTGAGTTGTTTTGCCATTTGTTGAGTTGAATGGTGTAAAATCGCTTGAAAGTTCAAACAGGAAAGTGTTAAAAACATACAACAGACAAACATTGCTCGCATTGAAGACGCGAGTAAAAATTAGATCGCGTCACTATCGCGTGCTGTCAGAGAACACGCAGATGAAACATCATTCTCGGAAGTATTGATACTTTAGGATCGATCCGTCCATCCCTTCTTTCTTTAGACATATGTTTCATGTTTGTGTGATAAGTGTTCGCGGAGTTTCACTTGATTTTTCTGACGTGTATCAGACAGATTATCGCAAAGACAGATTCGGTTTACCCTGTTTATTTTCGTTATTTTACAAAAGCTCAAGGTTTTGTTGTTATTGTAAGTGTACACAAATAAAAGTAGACCTTTTACAGTTTGTAATGATCTCTTCCATGTATCTGAATGGGCAAAAATGACGCAGTATTTTGTTTAAGTTTTTTCCGCTGTTTAGAACAATGCATCTGAAAGGACATTACAGCGCCATTGTTGACCCCCGTAATAATGCCAGAATTCAATAATGATTCCCGATTTATTTGAGTTGTATGCCATTTGTTGAGTTGAATAGTGTAAAATCGCTTGAATATTCAAACTGGGAAGTAGTAAAACACATCTCACTGACCTTATTTGTGCAGTAACTCTCATCGGGGCTCGTGCGTTAGACGCGACGCATCTCGCGGTTTCACACAAAACTGCTCACAAACATTTATTTGAGTTGTTTTGCCATTTGTTGAGTTGAATAGTGTAAAATCGCTTGAATATTCAAACTGGGAAGCAGTAAAATACATCTCACTGACCTTGTGCAGTAACTCTCATCGGGGCTCGTGCGTTAGACGCGACGATTATCGCTGTTTCACACAAACTGCTCGAAAACATTTATATGAGTTGTTTTACCATTTGTTGAGATGAATAGTATAAAATCGCGTGAATGTTCCAAATGTCAAGCATTAAACACACACAATTGACATACCTTTGTGCAAACGCAGGCAAAATTCTTCTGGCTGAGAAAGTCGGGAGCTCCACCCACTAGTAGACAGAATTGCTCCATTAGAGAGATTTCTCCAGTAAAAGTGCATTTGGTAGACAGAGTTACACCAGCAGAGGGAGCCTCTTTGCTCAGCCAATGTAAGTGAATGGGATTTTACTTGTAGACCGTATTGATCCAGTAGAGGGGGCATTTTTGCTCAGCCATTGTAAATCAATGGGATTTTTTACATTTTTGATCGTCATTTATATAAAAAGCTTAAGTCGCATCAGGTAAAAAAAGACATAGCAGCAAACTTCAGAACAGTCCCCAGGTCTGTGGCAAGTTGGGTACTTATAGCATTAAAGCTCTTAGAGGTGAGGTTGTTGAAATTTTAGTAAGTAAAATAGTATTATTAATAATAATAATAATAAATGTATGTAACATAACAATATGTTGGCTTTCTCAAGCCAACATAGTTATGTCATCTTGAAGCATGTTAGGTTTGAAAAACCATCAATCAAATTTACATTTGGTTTATTGACACTAATATATTGAGGCAATGTGGTCATTTACATAAACACGCACCTTTCAGCCATTTTGTATTGTATTCATTTTTGCTAAGTAACAAATTGAAAGACATCAATTCTACACATGGGTACCAAATGTCAAGTCAATTGGATCTACGGTTCAAGAGAAGAAGACTTTTGTAGGTTTTGGCAAATTTTCACTGTACAGGACAATCCATTAGGGCAGAAGTTATGGGTCCTTGAGGCTTTTTTGTTCCCAATGAGAAATGAGGCAAGTATACCAAGTTTTAGAATATTTGGAAAATTGGGGTGAAAGTGCCATCATTTTGAAAATGTGACATTTGGGCATGGCCTGTAGCGAACCGCTAAGGGCGAATGTCGGCAATTCTTTGCACAGTACTTCAAAGGGATGTTATCTTGAAGCATGTCAGGTTTAAAATCCCTCAGTCAAAATTACATTTGATTTATTGACTTATATATTGATTAAATGTGGACATTTACATAAACACGCCCCTTTCAGCCATTTTATATCGTATTCATTTTTGCTAAGTAACGTTTTCAAAGGCATCAATTCTACACACGCGTACCAAATTTCAAGTATATTGGAGCTACGGTTCAGGAGAAGAAGAGTTTTGTAGGTTTTGGCAAATTTTCACTGTACAGGAAAATCCATTAGGGCAGAAGTTATGGGTCCTTGAGGCTTTTTTGTTCCCCATGAGAAATGAGGCATGTACACCAGGTTTGAGAATAATTGGACAAATGGCTTGGAAATGCCATGACTTTGAAAATATTTTTTTGGGGCGTGGCCTGTAGCGCCACCTATGGGCGAATGTGGGCCATTCTTGGTTTGGGGGTACCCGTTGGCATGGAGTATCAATGTGCCAATTTAGAAAATTTTTGACCAGTGACTTTTTGAGATATTGGGGCTCAAGGAGAATAATAATAATAATAATAATAAATATAGCTGCAAGCAGCAATGCGATTCCTCCTCAAAATGGCAAATCATTTAAAATTGTTCAGTAGAGGGTTGGGGTTAAACCCTCCCAATGAAGAAATTCAAAAAACGTGTCTTTCTGTCTGAATCCTAAACTAAACATTTTCAGTGTACAGGAAAATCCATGATGCTGGGATCTTATGGATCCTGGAGGCTTTTTTGTTTACAATGAGAAATGAGTTATGTACATTAAGTTTCAGAAGAACTGAAAAAATGGGGTGGAAATGCCATCACTTTGAATGTGGGACATTGGGGCATAGCCTGTAGCGCCCCCTAATGGTGAATACGGGCAATTCTTGGTTTGTGAGTTCCTGTTGGCCTGTAGTATCAATGTACCAAATTAGAACATTATTGACCAGAAAATGGGAATTTTGGACATGGCCTATATCGCCCCCTAAGGGTGAATGTCGGCCATTCTTGGTTTGTGGGTTCCCGTTGGCCTGTAGTATCAATGTACCAAATTTGAAAATGTTTGACCAAAAAATAGGACTTTAAGGCATAGCATGTAGCGCCCCCTAATGACGAATATGGGCAATTCTTGGTTTGTGGGTTCCTGTTGGCGTGCAGTATCAATGTACCACATTACAACATTTTTGACCAGAAAATGGGAATTTTTGACATGGCCTATAGCGCCCCCTAAGGGTGAATGTGGGCCAATCTTGGTTTGTGAGTTGCTGTTGGCCTGTAGTATCAATGTACCAAATTTGAAAGTTTTTGACAAAAAAAAAATAGCAATTTGGGAATGGCCTTTAGCGCCCCCTAAGGGCGAATGTGAGACATTCTTGGTTTGTGGATTTCTGTTGGCCTGTAGTGTCAATATACCAAATTAGAACATTTTTGACCATAAAATGGGAATTTTGGGCATAGCCTGTAGCGCCCTCTAATGGCGAATATGGGCAATTCTTTGTTTGTGGGTTCCTGTTGGCCTGTAGTATCAATGTACCAAATTAGAACATTTTTGACCAGCAAATGGGAATTTAGGGCGTGGCCTGTAGCGCCCCCTAAGGGCGAATGTGGGCCATTCTTGGTTTGTGGATTCCTGTTGGTCTGTAGTATCAATATACAAAATTAGAACATTTTTGACCAGAAAATGGGAATTTTGGGCTTGGCCTGTAGCGCCCCCTAAGGGAGAATGTGGGATATTCTTTACGCAGTACTTCAGAGTGATGTCATCTTGAAGTATATATATATATATATAGGTCTGTTTCTAACCCACACCTATAATATCACTTCTGAAGGCATGGATTAAACCACTGGAGTGGTATGGATTACTTTTATGCTGCATTTATGTGATTTTTGTAGCTTCTGAGTTCTGATCACCATTCAAGTCATTGAAAGGTCCAACAGGGTTGAGATAATCTTCTAAAAAGCTTAATTTGTGTTCACCAGAAGAAAGGAAATAATACACATCTGGGATGGAATGAGGGTGAGTATACGATGAGAGAAATTTATTTTTGGGGTAAAAACCATTTGTAGGCCTACTTTTTATCCATCCATCCATCGTCAACCGCTTATCCTGTGTACAGGGTCGCGGGGGGCTGGAGCCTATCCCAGCTAACATTGGGCGAAAGGCAGGGTACACCCTGGACAGGTCGCCAGTCCATCGCAGGGCCACACATATACAGACACACACTCACATTCACACCTAGGGCAATTTTTTTTTGGAGACACCAATTAACCTAACCTGCATGTCTTTGGATGGTGGGAGGAAGCCGCAGAGAACCCACGCAGACACGGGGTGAACATGCAAACTCCACACAGAATGGCCGGGGCAACCAGGGTTTGAACCCACGACCTTCTTGCTGTGAGGCGACAGTGCTAACCGCTGCACCACCGTGCCGCCCGCCTACTTTTTATTTACTTGGAAAATTGTTACTGTCTCTTTAAGAGGATTTTAAACGCATTTCATTCAAGGCACAGTCTGTGCGGCTTGTTTCATTGAGTTTAATCTTTTGAGAACTGTGAAGTCTCATTATTTTCGTGCTGTTACATCTGTATTCATTTCAGAGATTAATTGATTGAGATTGTGAAACTACATACAACCGACAAACCTCCATGAAGATGCGAGTAAAAATGAGATGCCTCGCGCTGTCAGACACAACGCTGATAATCATTCTCGGAAGTGTTGATACTAGATTTAGATTCGCGATTTCTTCATCAACTGTTTATGTTCACTTGAGACAAAACAGACTCCACAATATATCATGTAATTTGACATTTTGTTGTAAGAAATTGTCCGTTCAAACGCAAGAAGAAGCGAATGCGATCTCTCATCGGGGCTCGTGAGTTAGACGTGACGCTGCTCCCTGTTTCACACAAATATTTATTTGAGTTGTTTTGCCATTTGTTGAGTTGAATGGTGTAAAATCGCTTGAAAGTTCAAACAGGAAAGTGTTAAAAACATACAACAGACAAACATTGCTCGCATTGAAGACGCGAGTAAAAATTAGATCGCGTCACTATCGCGTGCTGTCAGAGAACACGCAGATGAAACATCATTCTCGGAAGTATTGATACTTTAGGATCGATCCGTCCATCCCTTCTTTCTTTAGACATATGTTTCATGTTTGTGTGATAAGTGTTCGCGGAGTTTCACTTGATTTTTCTGACGTGTATCAGACAGATTATCACAAAGACAGATTCGGTTTACCCTGTTTATTTTCGTTATTTTACAAAAGCTCAAGGTTTTGTTGTTATTGTAAGTGTACACAAATAAAAGTAGACCTTTTACAGTTTGTAATGATCTCTTCCATGTATCTGAATGGGCAAAAATGACGCAGTATTTTGTTTAAGTTTTTTCCGCTGTTTAGAACAATGCATCTGAAAGGACATTATAGCGCCATTGTTGACCCCCGTAATAATGCCAGAATTCAATAATGATTCCCGATTTATTTGAGTTGTATGCCATTTGTTGAGTTGAATAGTGTAAAATCGCTTGAATATTCAAACTGGGAAGTAGTAAAACACATCTCACTGACCTTATTTGTGCAGTAACTCTCATCGGGGCTCGTGCGTTAGACGCGACGCATCTCGCGGTTTCACACAAAACTGCTCACAAACATTTATTTGAGTTGTTTTGCCATTTGTTGAGTTGAATAGTGTAAAATCGCTTGAATATTCAAACTGGGAAGCAGTAAAATACATCTCACTGACCTTGTGCAGTAACTCTCATCGGGGCTCGTGTGTTAGACGCGACGATTATCGCTGTTTCACACAAACTGCTCGAAAACATTTATATGAGTTGTTTTACCATTTGTTGAGATGAATAGTATAAAATCGCGTGAATGTTCCAAATGTCAAGCATTAAACACACACAATTGACATACCTTTGTGCAAACGCAGGCAAAATTCTTCTGGCTGAGAAAGTCGGGAGCTCCACCCACTAGTAGACAGAATTGCTCCATTAGAGAGATTTCTCCAGTAAAAGTGCATTTGGTAGACAGAGTTACACCAGCAGAGGGAGCCTCTTTGCTCAGCCAATGTAAGTGAATGGGATTTTACTTGTAGACCGTATTGATCCAGTAGAGGGGGCATTTTTGCTCAGCCATTGTAAATCAATGGGATTTTTTACATTTTTGATCGTCATTTATATAAAAAGCTTAAGTCGCATCAGGTAAAAAAAGACATAGCAGCAAACTTCAGAACAGTCCCCAGGTCTGTGGCAAGTTGGGTACTTATAGCATTAAAGCTCTTAGAGGTGAGGTTGTTGAAATTTTAGTAAGTAAAATAGTATTATTAATAATAATAATAATAAATGTATGTAACATAACAATATGTTGGCTTTCTCAAGCCAACATAGTTATGTCATCTTGAAGCATGTTAGGTTTGAAAAACCATCAATCAAATTTACATTTGGTTTATTGACACTAATATATTGAGGCAATGTGGTCATTTACATAAACACGCACCTTTCAGCCATTTTGTATTGTATTCATTTTTGCTAAGTAACAAATTGAAAGACATCAATTCTACACATGGGTACCAAATGTCAAGTCAATTGGATCTACGGTTCAAGAGAAGAAGACTTTTGTAGGTTTTGGCAAATTTTCACTGTACAGGACAATCCATTAGGGCAGAAGTTATGGGTCCTTGAGGCTTTTTTGTTCCCAATGAGAAATGAGGCAAGTATACCAAGTTTTAGAATATTTGGAAAATTGGGGTGAAAGTGCCATCATTTTGAAAATGTGACATTTGGGCATGGCCTGTAGCGAACCGCTAAGGGCGAATGTCGGCAATTCTTTGCACAGTACTTCAAAGGGATGTTATCTTGAAGCATGTCAGGTTTAAAATCCCTCAGTCAAAATTACATTTGATTTATTGACTTATATATTGATTAAATGTGGACATTTACATAAACACGCCCCTTTCAGCCATTTTATATCGTATTCATTTTTGCTAAGTAACGTTTTCAAAGGCATCAATTCTACACACGCGTACCAAATTTCAAGTATATTGGAGCTACGGTTCAGGAGAAGAAGAGTTTTGTAGGTTTTGGCAAATTTTCACTGTACAGGAAAATCCATTAGGGCAGAAGTTATGGGTCCTTGAGGCTTTTTTGTTCCCCATGAGAAATGAGGCATGTACACCAGGTTTGAGAATAATTGGACAAATGGCTTGGAAATGCCATGACTTTGAAAATATTTTTTTGGGGCGTGGCCTGTAGCGCCACCTATGGGCGAATGTGGGCCATTCTTGGTTTGGGGGTACCCGTTGGCATGGAGTATCAATGTGCCAATTTAGAAAATTTTTGACCAGTGACTTTTTGAGATATTGGGGCTCAAGGAGAATAATAATAATAATAATAATAATAATAATAATAATAATAATAACAAATATAGCTGCAAGCAGCAATGCGATTCCTCCTCAAAATGGCAAATCATTTAAAATTGTTCAGTAGAGGGTTGGGGTTAAACTCTCCCAATGAAGAAATTCAAAAAACGTGTCTTTCTGTCTGAATCCTAAACTAAACATTTTCAGTGTACAGGAAAATCCATGATGCCGGGATCTTATGGATCCTGGAGGCTTTTTTGTTTACAATGAGAAATGAGTTATGTACATTAAGTTTCAGAAGAACTGAAAAAATGGGGTGGAAATGCCATCACTTTCAATGTGGGACATTGGGGCATAGCCTGTAGCGCCCCCTAATGGTGAATACGGGCAATTCTTGGTTTGTGAGTTCCTGTTGGCCTGTAGTATCAATGTACCAAATTAGAACATTATTGACCAGAAAATGGGAATTTTGGACATGGCCTATATCGCCCCCTAAGGGTGAATGTCGGCCATTCTTGGTTTGTGGGTTCCCGTTGGCCTGTAGTATCAATGTACCAAATTTGAAAATGTTTGACCAAAAAATAGGACTTTAAGGCATAGCCTGTAGCGCCCCCTAATGATGAATATGGGCAATTCTTGGTTTGTGGGTTCCTGTTGGCGTGCAGTATCAATGTACCACTTTAGAACATTTTTGACCAGAAAATGGGAATTTTTGACATGGCCTATAGCGCCCCCTAAGGGTGAATGTGGGCCAATCTTGGTTTGTGAGTTCCTGTTGGCCTGTAGTATCAATGTACCAAATTTGAAAGTTTTTGACAAAAAAAAATTGCAATTTGGGAATGGCCTTTAGCGCCCCCTAAGGGCGAATGTGAGACATTCTTGGTTTGTGGATTTCTGTTGGCCTGTAGTGTCAATATACCAAATTAGAACATTTTTGACCATAAAATGGGAATTTTGGGCATAGCCTGTAGCGCCCCCTAATGGCGAATATGGGCAATTCTTTGTTTGTGGGTTCCTGTTGGCCTGTAGTATCAATGTACCAAATTAGAACATTTTTGACCAGCAAATGGGAATTTAGGGCGTGGCCTGTAGCGCCCCCTAAGGGCGAATGTGGGCCATTCTTGGTTTGTGGATTCCTGTTGGTCTGTAGTATCAATATACAAAATTAGAACATTTTTGACCAGAAAATAGGAATTTTGGGCTTGGCCTGTAGCGCCCCCTAAGGGAGAATGTGGGATATTCTTTACGCAGTACTTCAGAGTGATGTCATCTTGAAGTATATATATATATATATATAGGTCTGTTTCTAACCCACACCTATAATATCACTTCTGAAGGTATGGATTACACCACTGGAGTGGTATGGATTACTTTTATGCTGCATTTATGTGATTTTTGTAGCTTCTGAGTTCTGATCACCATTCAAGTCATTGAAAGGTCCAACAGGGTTGAGATAATCTTCTAAAAAGCTTAATTTGTGTTCACCAGAAGAAAGGAAATAATACACATCTGGGATGGAATGAGGGTGAGTATACGATGAGAGAAATTTATTTTTGGGGTAAAAACCATTTGTAGGCCTACTTTTTATTTACTTGGAAAATTGTTACTGTCTCTTTAAGAGGATTTTAAACGCATTTCATTCAAGGCACAGTCTGTGCGGCTTGTTTCATTGAGTTTAATCTTTTGAGAACTGTGAAGTCTCATTATTTTCGTGCTGTTACATCTGTATTCATTTCAGAGATTAATTGATTGAGATTGTGAAACTACATACAACCGACAAACCTCCATGAAGATGCGAGTAAAAATGAGATCGCCTCGCGCTGTCAGACACAACGCTGATAAATCATTCTCGGAAGTGTTGATACTAGATTTAGATTCGCGATTTCTTCATCAACTGTTTATGTTCACTTGAGACAAAACAGACAATATATCATGTATGGTTGTATGAAAGTGTCCGTTCAAACGCAAGAAGAAGCGAATGCGATCTCTCATCGGGGCTCGTGAGTTAGACGTGACGCTGCTCCCTGTTTCACACAAATATTTATTTGAGTTGTTTTGCCATTTGTTGAGTTGAATGGTGTAAAATCGCTTGAAAGTTCAAACAGGAAAGTGTTAAAAACACATACAACAGACAAACATTGCTCGCATTGAAGACGCGAGTAAAAATGAGATCGCCTCACTATCGCGTGCTGTCAGAGAACACGCAGATGAAACATCATTCTCGGAAGTATTGATACTTTAGGATCGATCCGTCCATCCCTTCTTTCTTTAGACATATGTTTCATGTTTGTGTGATAAGTGTTCGCGGAGTTTCACTTGATTTTTCTGACGTGTATCAGACAGATTATCGCAAAGACAGATTCGATTTACCCTGTTTATTTTCGTTATTTTACAAAAGCTCAAGGTTTTGTTGTATTGTAAGTGTACACAAATAAAAGTAGACCTTTTACAGTTTGTAATGATCTCTTCCATGTATCTGAATGGGCAAAAATGACGCAGTATTTTGTTTAAGTTTTTTCCGCTGTTTAGAACAATGCATCTGAAAGGACATTACAGCGCCATTGTTGACCCCCGTAATAATGCCAGAATTCAATAATGATTCCCGATTTATTTGAGTTGTATGCCATTTGTTGAGTTGAATAGTGTAAAATCGCTTGAATATTCAAACTGGGAAGTAGTAAAACACATCTCACTGACCTTATTTGTGCAGTAACTCTCATCGGGGCTCGTGCGTTAGACGCGACGCATCTCGCGGTTTCACACAAAACTGCTCACAAACATTTATTTGAGTTGTTTTGCCATTTGTTGAGTTGAATAGTGTAAAATCGCTTGAATATTCAAACTGGGAAGCAGTAAAATACATCTCACTGACCTTGTGCAGTAACTCTCATCGGGGCTCGTGCGTTAGACGCGACGATTATCGCTGTTTCACACAAACTGCTCGAAAACATTTATATGAGTTGTTTTACCATTTGTTGAGATGAATAGTATAAAATCGCGTGAATGTTCCAAATGTCAAGCATTAAACACACACAATTGACATACCTTTGTGCAAACGCAGGCAAAATTCTTCTGGCCGAGAAAGTCGGGAGCTCCACCCACTAGTAGCCAGAATTGCTCCATTAGAGAGATTTCTCCAGTAAAAGTGCATTTGGTAGACAGAGTTACACCAGCAGAGGGAGCCTCTTTGCTCAGCCAATGTAAGTGAATGGGATTTTACTTGTAGACCGTATTGATCCAGTAGAGGGGGCATTTTTGCTCAGCCATTGTAAATCAATGGGATTTTTTACATTTTTGATCGTCATTTATATAAAAAGCTTAAGTCGCATCAGGTAAAAAAAGACATAGCAGCAAACTTCAGAACAGTCCCCAGGTCTGTGGCAAGTTGGGTACTTATAGCATTAAAGCTCTTAGAGGTGAGGTTGTTGAAATTTTAGTAAGTAAAATAGTATTATTAATAATAATAATAATAAATGTATGTAACATAACAATATGTTGGCTTTCTCAAGCCAACATAGTTATGTCATCTTGAAGCATGTTAGGTTTGAAAAACCATCAATCAAATTTACATTTGGTTTATTGACACTAATATATTGAGGCAATGTGGTCATTTACATAAACACGCACCTTTCAGCCATTTTGTATTGTATTCATTTTTGCTAAGTAACAAATTGAAAGACATCAATTCTACACATGGGTACCAAATGTCAAGTCAATTGGATCTACGGTTCAAGAGAAGAAGACTTTTGTAGGTTTTGGCAAATTTTCACTGTACAGGACAATCCATTAGGGCAGAAGTTATGGGTCCTTGAGGCTTTTTTGTTCCAAATGAGAAATGAGGCAAGTATACCAAGTTTTAGAATATTTGGAAAATTGGGGTGAAAGTGCCATCATTTTGAAAATGTGACATTTGGGCGTGGCCTGTAGCGAACCGCTAAGGGCGAATGTCGGCAATTCTTTGCACAGTACTTCAAAGGGATGTTATCTTGAAGCATGTCAGGTTTAAAATCCCTCAGTCAAAATTACATTTGATTTATTGACTTATATATTGATTAAATGTGGACATTTACATAAACACGCCCCTTTCAGCCATTTTTAATCGTACCTTATGGGTCCTTGAGGCTTTTTTGTTCCCAATGAGAAATGAGGCAAGTATACCAAGTTTTAGAATATTTCGAAAATTGTGGTGAAAATGCCATCATTTTGAAAATGTGACATTTGGGCGTGGCCTGTAGCGAACCGCTAAGGGCGAATGTGGGCAATTCTTTGCACAGTACTTCAAAGGGATGTTATCTTGAAGAATGTTAGGTTTGAAAAACCCTGGGTCAAAATTACATTTGATATATTGACATATATATTGATTAAATGTGGACATTTACATAAACACGCCCCTTTCAGCCATTTTATATCGTATTCATTTTTGCTAAGTAACGTTTTCAAAGACATCAATTCTACACATGCGTACCAAATTTCAAGTATATTGGAGCTACGGTTCAGGAGAAGAAGAGTTTTGTAGGTTTTGGCAAATTTTCACTGTACAGGAAAATCCATTAGGGCAGAAGTTATGGGTCCTTGAGGCTTTTTTGTTCCCCATGAGAAATGAGGCATGTACACCAGGTTTGAGAATAATTGGACAAATGGCTTGGAAATGCCATGACTTTGAAAATATTTTTTTGGGGCGTGGCCTGTAGCGCCACCTATGGGCGAATGTGGGCCATTCTTGGTTTGGGGGTACCCGTTGGCATGGAGTATCAATGTGCCAATTTAGAAAATTTTTGACCAGTGACTTTTTGAGATATTGGGGCTCAAGGAGAAGAAGAAGAATAATAATAATAATAATAATAATAATAATAATAATAAAACTGTCAATAACAATAGATTCCCTCCTATCGGAGGAATCTAATAATAATAATAATAAAACTGTCAATAACAATAGATTCCCTCCTATTGGAGGAATCTAATAATAATAATAAAACTGTCAATAACAATAGATTCCCTCCTATCGGAGGAATCTAATAATAATAATAATAATAATAAAACTGTCAATAACAATAGATTCCCTCCTATCGGAGGAATCTAATAATAAAACTGTCAATAACAATAGATTCCCTCCTATCGGAGGAATCTAATAATAATAATAATAATAATAAAACTGTCAATAACAATAGATTCCCTCCTATCGGAGGAATCTAATAATAATAATAATAATAATAAAACTGTCAATAACAATAGATTCCCTCCTATCGGAGGAATCTAATAATAAAACTGTCAATAACAATAGATTCCCTCCTATCGGAGGAATCTAATAATAATAAAACTGTCAATTACAATAGATTCCCTCCTATCGGAGGAATCTAATAATAATAATAAAACTGTCAATTACAATAGATTCCCTCCTATCGGAGGAATCTAATAATAAAACTGTCAATAACAATAGATTCCCTCCTATCGGAGGAATCTAATAATAATAATAAAACTGTCAATTACAATAGATTCCCTCCTATCGGAGGAATCTAATAATAAAACTGTCAATAACAATAGATTCCCTCCTATCGGAGGAATCTAATAATAATAATACTGTCAATAACAATAGATTCCCTCCTATCGGAGGAATCTAATAATACTGTCAATTACAATAGATTCCCTCCTATCGGAGGAATCTAATAATAATAATAATACTGTCAATAACAATAGATTCCCTCCTATCGGAGGAATCTAATAATAATAATAATAATAATAATACTGTCAATAACAATAGATTCCCTCCTATCGGAGGAATCTAATAATAATAAAACTGTCAATAACAATAGATTCCCTCCTATCGGAGGAATCTAATAATAATACTGTCAATTACAATAGATTCCCTCCTATCGGAGGAATCTAATAATAAAACTGTCAATAACAATAGATTTCCTCCTATCGGATGAATCTAATAATAATACTGTCAATTACAATAGATTCCCTCCTATCGGAGGAATCTAATAATAATAATAATAATAATAATAATACTGTCAATTACAATAGATTCCCTCCTATCGGAGGAATCTAATAATAATAATAATAATAATAATAAAACTGTCAATAACAATAGATTCCCTCCTACCGGAGGAATCTAATAATAATAATAATAATAATAATAATACTGTCAATTACAATAGATTCCCTCCTATCGGAGGAATCTAATAATAATAATACTGTCAATAACAATAGATTCCCTCCTATCGGAGGAATCTAATAATAAAACTGTCAATAACAATAGATTCCCTCCTACCGGAGGAATCTAATAATAATAATAATAATAATAACAATAATAATAAAACTGTCAATAACAATAGATTCCCTCCTATCGGAGGAATCTAATAAAACTGTCAATAACAATAGATTCCCTCCTACCGGAGGAATCTAATTATTTGCACTTTAGTTAGGATTTATTGTGTATTTCACATGTTGTTTAACTGTATTCTTGCCCAAGAACTTTGAAGAATCTCGATATCCCCCTTCACGGAGCTATACTTGCATGACTGAAAAAAATCTGCACAGGGGTGTTGCATGCTGCAATACTCTGCTTGCCAGGTCCAGGAGCATTTCTCCATACACTTACATAAAAAAAATCTACACTACTCTTGTTGAATTCTAATCTGTCTTGGATAGTATTTTTCTCATACAACTGAAAATTTACAATGCAGCACTTTTCGTATTATTGTTTCCTTAAGATGAATCGCTTATGTTGTTATTATCCTCTGTTTTAAGCCGCTTTGCAGAAAAGCACCTTGCAGATCAATAAATGTAATGCAATAAAATGTATCAAAAACATAATTTGAGGCCTAGGTCTGTAAAATTAGTGAATAACACAAAAAAGAGAAAGTTCCCTCGTGGAGAATGCCAGGCCCATGTACAGCAGA
Organism: Moxostoma hubbsi; assembly: GCA_032164185.1. Classification (NCBI taxonomy): domain Eukaryota; kingdom Metazoa; phylum Chordata; class Actinopteri; order Cypriniformes; family Catostomidae; genus Moxostoma; species Moxostoma hubbsi. The sequence continues at coordinate 40,189,682 of JAVLUX010000019.1, forward strand.
CTTTTGTTCTGAATCTCTCTTCTGCTAAGATCTAATTTGCAGGGTAGTCTCATGTAAATCCATGAGGGAAGAAGGTTAGCACTCTGGCCTCTGAATCCAGAGATACCAGTTAAAATCTCGACGGGACCTTCTGTGACTTTTGTGACAAAAGGTGCAAAGGACCCAATCAGAAGGACTTTAGTAAATCTGCGAGTCTCCAAATCTACAGAAGTGAAAGAGTACCAACTCTGCTGGCCAGTTCTATCATGTTCAAATTGTGATGACCAGGTCTGAGATGAGAGAACAGTTCCTAAAAGGTACACATACTCATGGAGAATGCGGGCATCGATCCCGCTACCTCTCACATGCTAAGTGAGCGCCCTACCATTTGAGCTAATTCCCCTCCTGCTAGACGGGCAAACGTGCCTTTCTTTCATTTTTGTTGTTCCTCAGCTGTGCATCCCTGATTTACCAAAGCACTCTGGTTTGTTTCCTTTTGGAGTGGGCCATGGTTCCAATGGTCAGAAAGACAACGTCCAAGGAGTCTTGCAAGGTAGTGATCCTATATCATATGTGAGTTTTGTGGTCAAGTAAGTCAGCCCCCTTGAAGAATTTGACATGGTAAGTGTTTCCAAGGAAACTTCAGTACACATTACATTTGCCTTAAGAGAAAGCAATCGATGCAGGTGACTATGAGCGCAACATGAGAAATGGAACAAATGAATCAAAATTGTCATTCGCAATTTTTTGAGGAGTTATTGGCGATAAATATTATTACATTTTATGCTTGCCAAAGTCTTTTGAGGATGTCTCTATTTCCACAATTAATGTAGATAAGAGAAGAACTTGTATGACTGAAAATAAGTGTACGTTGGCATGACATGCTGAGCATCAGATCTTAATGAGGTTTGTGTAGACCAAGTGTGCCCAACCAGTCGATCGCGATCGACCAGTTGATCGCAGACTGCTTCCCAGTTGATCGCGAGAGTAAACTGTACTCTGGTTTACCCTCTCTCTTTCTTCACCATTCCGTCTCAGACCTCAAATATTAAAAATATTAACCATAACAAATAACAGCGACAAAATCAGAAGCTAAATTTGAAATTGCATACTTACATACTACTCATACTATTTCATATAAATATATGGCAGAAATAGCAAGAGTAGTATGCTAGTAGTACACTACTCCAAATTTCGCCAGGGTTTTAGCTGTGCATGCTGGGTATGGTTTGTTGCAATGGTTTTAGCTAGACACGTTACGTTATTATTGGGGAGTCGCTGTTAAAGTGGAGAGCTGCAAATTCAGCAAAGTAAAACTATGGCAGAAGCCAAAAAAACGAAAACATATCATTTTCATTCAGAATGGGAGGAGGAATATTTTTTTGTTTATTCAAATTCGAAGTCCATATGTCTTTTTTGCAATGCAAGCGTGGCCTTACCGAAGAAGGGCAATTTGGAGCGGCATTTCAGGACTGTGCACAAAAGCTACGATGCAGATTTCCCGGTTAAATCAGCTCTACGCACCCGAAAAGTCAGGGAATTGAAGGGGCAGTTAGCAGCACAGCAGTCCATTTTTACCAGGCCAAACACCAAGGGCAAGGCTGCAACTATTGCATCTTATCGCGTCAGTCACGTTCTTGCGAAACACAAGAAGTCTTTCAAGGACGGTGAAGTTGTGAAAGAAGCATTCGTCGAGGCTGCAGATGCACTATTTGGTGACTTTAAGAATAAAAGTGATATCATAGCTGCCATTAAGGACGTGCAATTATCCCGTGGCACTGTTACACGGAGATGCGAGGGAATGGCAGAGGATGTCGAGGAGCAGTTGAGGAAGGATATTGAACGATGTGAATGTTTTTCTCTTCAATTCGACGAATCGACTGATGTCATGGATGTGGCTCAGCTATGTGTTTTCATCAGAATGGTTTTTGGAGACATGGGTGCAAAAGAAGAGCTACTCACCATTTTGCCATTGAAAGGACACACTAGAGGCGAAGATATTTTTCAAGCTTTCATGGAATTTGTTAACAAGACCCAATTGCCCCTCTTCAAACTCATCTCTATCACAACTGATGGTGCTCCAGCAATGGTGGGCCGTACTAGCGGGTTCATTGCATTGTGCAAACAGAGTGAATATTTCCCAGACTTTCTTAATTACCACTGTATAATCCACCAGCAGGCATTGTGTGGTAAGATATTAAACATGAAAGAAGTGATGGATGTTGCAATGAAGATTGTGTGCTCCGTTCGGGCCAGGAGTCTACAGAGAAGGTTATTCCGTGCACATTTGGAGGAGACGGGTGCAGAACACACAGACCTGTTGCTGCACACGGATGTTAGATGGCTGAGTAAAGGTAAATTTTTAGCGAGATTCTCAGAGTTGTTGCCTGAAATCAAAGATTTTCTTAAGCTTTCAAAACACGCAGAATATGCCCAGCTAGAGGACTACCAGTGGCTATTGGATTTAGCGTTCCTGACCGATCTCACTGACCTGCTGAATGATTTTAATTTAGAGCTGCAGGGTAAAGATAAACATGTAATCAACATGATCAGTTCAGTGAACACATTTAAAAGCAAGCTACAACTGCTGTCAAGTAGGCTGCAACACAATGACCTGCGGAACTTTCCTCGCATGCAGGCAGAACTTCAGAGTCAGGGCAAAGACTTTGTGCAGCTTGACAGTGCACGTTATGAGGAGCAAGTTCAGAGCATCTTGTTCGAATTTGAGAGGCGCTTTACAGACTTTTCATTCATTGAGCCTGCTGTCAGCTATCTGTGTTTTCCATTTGGCCCAAGTATTGATGTGGTTTCTATTGCCTCCAAAATTGTATCAATGTTCCACTTGGATAGCTCTGCTGTTGAGAATGAGATTCTCACACTGCAAAATGACATTGAGATCAAATCCAGGGCAACACCTGGCATGAATGGAGAGTTCTGGAACTTACTGCCTGAACAAAAGTATCACAACCTTAGAAGATGTGCTTTCAACTTGACAGCACTTTTTGGATCAACCTATTTGTGTGAGTGTGCTTTCTCTCACATGAAAATCATCAAGTCAAAGTACAGATCTATAATGACTGATGACCACCTTGTGGCCTGCTTAAGGCTTGCGACCAGCTCCTACTGCCCTGACTATGAAAAACTAGCTGCGTCCTCCCAGTGCCAGAGGTCCCACTAAGGTAGAGAAATAACTTTGTCACATTTCTAACTAGAACAAGGCTGTTTTATTATACTTGGATTAGGCATACTTTTCTGTTTGTTTTGTACATTAAATATGTAGATACGCTGTGAGACTGTGGCTTTTTGTTTGGACTGGTAGATCTCAGCACACTGACAAATTTAAAAGTAGATCTTGGTTCAAAAAAGGTTGGGCACCCCTGGTGTAGACCTTTCATAAGAGAGCAGACATTGCAAGGTGGCTTGAGGGGCTAGAGTTATGATTTTGGATTTGGGTGCAAAAGTGTCTCATGTTCAAATCCAAGAATTGCTTGTCCTTGCCCTTAGATCTTCAAACTTGATCCCATGGGGTGCAAAGTTTTAATGTCAGCATTACAACCAAGCAAGCATTTTCTGTGAAAATGGGCAGTGACAAAACTAAGACAAGGCCGGTTAGCTCAGTTGGTTAGAGCGTGGTGCTAATAACGCCAAGGTCGCGGGTTCGATCCCCGTATGGGCCAGGTTGGCTTTTGATCTGAATCTTTCTAGAAAAGTTAGGAGAGCAATAGACAGATAAAAAGATCCCCGCTTAGATACAGACTGCCCCATGGCCTGTTTCAAACTCCTTACCAAACAGCAATAATACTCACAAATTCTTTTCAGCAGTAAATGCAGATGGTGTAATTGTTAGCACTTTACATTTTGAATCCAACAAGCTGAGTTCAAATCCTGGTGGAACCTCCTTAGGATCTTGTGGCCAAAAACAGAGTTTGGCTGTTGAAATCCCAATCAAGAGGCCAATAATTGGCCTTTTTCTTGCCATTTTCAACAAAACATGTTTTTCATCCAAACCCAGTGCAAGCTGTTTTTTGTAGGTTCCATGGTGTAATGGTTAGCACTCTGGACTCTGAATCCAGTGATCCGAGTTCAAATCTCGGTGGGACCTTAGGTGCCCATTTCACCGACACAGCACCAAATCAAGAGAATTTTTCAAAAGCAGTGATCCTCCAAATCTCCAGAATGAAAGAGATCAACAGGAGAATGCAGATCGACACCCTGTGTCAACAGTGAGTTTTGTGGTAAAGAACTTTAGCACCCATGAAGAATGTGACGTGCTATCTGTTCCCAAGAAAAATTCACTGCAAATTAAATTTGTTTCGAGAAAGAAAGAAATGAAGATGACTGAGCGCTACATAAGAAAAGGAACAAATCAAAAGATAATTATTTGCACTTTAGTTAGGATTTATTGGGTATTTCACATGTTGTTGAACTGTATTCTTGCCCAAGAACTTTGAAGAATCTCGATATCCCCCTTCACGGAGCTATACTTGCATGACTGAAAAAAATCTGCATACGGGTGTTGCATGCTGCAATACTCTGCTTGCCAGGTCCAGGAACATTTCTCCATACACTTACATAAAAAAAATCTACACTACTCTTGTTGAATTCTAATCTGTCTTGGATAGTATTTTTCTCATACAACTGAAAATTTGCAATGCAGCACTTTTCGTATTATTGTTTCCTTAAGATGAATCGCTTATGTTGTTATTATCCTCTGTTTTAAGCCGCTTTGCACAAAAGCACCTTGCAGATCAATAAATGTAATGCAATAAAATGTATCAAAAACATAATTTGAGGCCTAGGTCTGTAAAATTAGTGAATAACACAAAAAAGAGAAAGTTCCCTCGTGGAGAATACCAGGCCCATGTACAGCAGACTTTTGTTCTGAATCTCTCTTCTGCTAAGATCTAATTTGCAGGGTAGTCTCATGTAAATCCATGAGGGAAGAAGGTTAGCACTCTGGCCTCTGAATCCAGAGATACCAGTTAAAATCTCGACGGGACCTTCTGTGACTTTTGTGCCAAAAGGTGCAAAGGACCCAATCAGAAGGACTTTAGTAAATCTGCGAGTCTCCAAATCTACAGAAGTGAAAGAGTACCAACTCTGCTGGCCAGTTCTATCATGTTCAAATTGTGATGACCAGGTCTGAGATGAGAGAACAGTTCCTAAAAGGTACACATACTCATGGAGAATGCGGGCATCGATCCCGCTACCTCTCGCATGCTAAGCGAGCGCTCTACCATTTGAGCTAATTCCCCTCCTGCTAGATGGGCAAACGTGCCTTTCTTTCATTTTTGCTGTTCCTCAGCTGTGCATCCCTGATTTACCAAAGCACTCTGGTTTGTTTCCTTTTGGAGTGGGCCATGGTTCCAATGGTCAGAAAGACAACGTCCAAGGAGTCTTGCAAGGTAGTGATCCTATATCATATGTGAGTTTTGTGGTCAAGTAAGTCAGCCCCCTTGAAGAATGTGACATGGTAAGTGTTTCCAAGGAAACTTCAGTACACATTACATTTGCCTTAAGAGAAAGCAATCGATGCAGGTGACTATGAGCGCTACATGAGAAATGGAACAAATGAAGCAAAATTGTCATTCGCAATTTTTTTAGGAGTTCAAGAGAAGAAGAGTTTTAAATGTTTCACCAAATTTTCACTGTACAGGACAATCCATCACGCAGAACCTTATGGGTCCTTGAGGCTTTGTTGTTCCCAATGAGAAATGAGGCAAGTATACCAAGTTTTAGAATATTTGGAAAACTGGGGTGAAAATGCCATCATTTTGAAAATGTGACATTTGGGCGTGGCCTGTAGCGAACCGCTAAGGGCGAATGTCGGCAATTCTTTGCACAGTACTTCAAAGGGATGTTATCTTGAAGCATGTCAGGTTTTAAAATCCCTCAGTCAAAATTACATTTGATTTATTGACATATATATTGATTAAATGTGGACATTTACATAAACACGCCCCTTTCAGCCATTTTTAATCGTACCTTATGGGTCCTTGAGGCTTTTTTGTTCCCAATGAGAAATGAGGCAAGTATACCAAGTTTTAGAATATTTCGAAAATTGTGGTGAAAATGCCATCATTTTGAAAATGTGACATTTGGGCGTGGCCTGTAGCGAACCGCTAAGGGTGAATGTGGGCAATTCTTTGCACAGTACTTCAAAGGGATGTTATCTTGAAGAATGTTAGGTTTGAAAAACCCTCAGTCAAAATTACATTTGATATATTGACATATATATTGATTAAATGTGGACATTTACATAAACACGCCCCTTTCAGCCATTTTATATCGTATTCGTTTTTGCTAAGTAACGTTTTCAAAGACATCAATTCTACACACGCGTACCAAATTTCAAGTCAATTGGAGCTACGGTTCAGGAGAAGAAGAGTTTTGTAGGTTTTGGCAAATTTTCACTGTACAGGAAAATCCATCATGGCGGAAGTTATGGGTCCTTGAGGCTTTTTTGTTCCCCATGAGAAATGAGGCATGTACACCAGGTTTGAGAATAATTGGACAAATGGCTTGGAAATGCCATGACTTTGAAAATATTTTTTTGGGGCGTGGCCTGTAGCGCCACCTATGGGCGAATGTGGGCCATTCTTGGTTTGGGGGTACCCGTTGGCATGGAGTATCAATGTGCCAATTTAGAAAATTTTTGACCAGTGACTTTTTGAGATATTGGGGCTCAAGGAGAATAATAATAATAATAATAATAATAATAATAATAATAATAATAATAACAAATATAGCTGCAAGCAGCAATGCGATTCCTCCTCAAAATGGCAAATCATTTAAAATTGTTCAGTAGAGGGTTGGGGTTAAACTCTCCCAATGAAGAAATTCAAAAAACGTGTCTTTCTGTCTGAATCCTAAACTAAACATTTTCAGTGTACAGGAAAATCCATGATGCCGGGATCTTATGGATCCTGGAGGCTTTTTTGTTTACAATGAGAAATGAGTTATGTACATTAAGTTTCAGAAGAACTGAAAAAATGGGGTGGAAATGCCATCACTTTCAATGTGGGACATTGGGGCATAGCCTGTAGCGCCCCCTAATGGTGAATACGGGCAATTCTTGGTTTGTGAGTTCCTGTTGGCCTGTAGTATCAATGTACCAAATTAGAACATTATTGACCAGAAAATGGGAATTTTGGACATGGCCTATATCGCCCCCTAAGGGTGAATGTCGGCCATTCTTGGTTTGTGGGTTCCCGTTGGCCTGTAGTATCAATGTACCAAATTTGAAAATGTTTGACCAAAAAATAGGACTTTAAGGCATAGCCTGTAGCGCCCCCTAATGATGAATATGGGCAATTCTTGGTTTGTGGGTTCCTGTTGGCGTGCAGTATCAATGTACCACTTTAGAACATTTTTGACCAGAAAATGGGAATTTTTGACATGGCCTATAGCGCCCCCTAAGGGTGAATGTGGGCCAATCTTGGTTTGTGAGTTCCTGTTGGCCTGTAGTATCAATGTACCAAATTTGAAAGTTTTTGACAAAAAAAAATTGCAATTTGGGAATGGCCTTTAGCGCCCCCTAAGGGCGAATGTGAGACATTCTTGGTTTGTGGATTTCTGTTGGCCTGTAGTGTCAATATACCAAATTAGAACATTTTTGACCATAAAATGGGAATTTTGGGCATAGCCTGTAGCGCCCCCTAATGGCGAATATGGGCAATTCTTTGTTTGTGGGTTCCTGTTGGCCTGTAGTATCAATGTACCAAATTAGAACATTTTTGACCAGCAAATGGGAATTTAGGGCGTGGCCTGTAGCGCCCCCTAAGGGCGAATGTGGGCCATTCTTGGTTTGTGGATTCCTGTTGGTCTGTAGTATCAATATACAAAATTAGAACATTTTTGACCAGAAAATAGGAATTTTGGGCTTGGCCTGTAGCGCCCCCTAAGGGAGAATGTGGGATATTCTTTACGCAGTACTTCAGAGTGATGTCATCTTGAAGTATATATATATATATATAGGTCTGTTTCTAACCCACACCTATAATATCACTTCTGAAGGCATGGATTACACCACTGGAGTGGTATGGATTACTTTTATGCTGCATTTATGTGATTTTTGTAGCTTCTGAGTTCTGATCACCATTCAAGTCATTGAAAGGTCCAACAGGGTTGAGATAATCTTCTAAAAAGCTTAATTTGTGTTCACCAGAAGAAAGGAAATAATACACATCTGGGATGGAATGAGGGTGAGTATACGATGAGAGAAATTTATTTTTGGGGTAAAAACCATTTGTAGGCCTACTTTTTATTTACTTGGAAAATTGTTACTGTCTCTTTAAGAGGATTTTAAACGCATTTCATTCAAGGCACAGTCTGTGCGGCTTGTTTCATTGAGTTTAATCTTTTGAGAACTGTGAAGTCTCATTATTTTCGTGCTGTTACATCTGTATTCATTTCAGAGATTAATTGATTGAGATTGTGAAACTACATACAACCGACAAACCTCCATGAAGATGCGAGTAAAAATGAGATCGCCTCGCGCTGTCAGACACAACGCTGATAAATCATTCTCGGAAGTGTTGATACTAGATTTAGATTCGCGATTTCTTCATCAACTGTTTATGTTCACTTGAGACAAAACAGACAATATATCATGTATGGTTGTATGAAAGTGTCCGTTCAAACGCAAGAAGAAGCGAATGCGATCTCTCATCGGGGCTCGTGAGTTAGACGTGACGCTGCTCCCTGTTTCACACAAATATTTATTTGAGTTGTTTTGCCATTTGTTGAGTTGAATGGTGTAAAATCGCTTGAAAGTTCAAACAGGAAAGTGTTAAAAACACATACAACAGACAAACATTGCTCGCATTGAAGACGCGAGTAAAAATGAGATCGCCTCACTATCGCGTGCTGTCAGAGAACACGCAGATGAAACATCATTCTCGGAAGTATTGATACTTTAGGATCGATCCGTCCATCCCTTCTTTCTTTAGACATATGTTTCATGTTTGTGTGATAAGTGTTCGCGGAGTTTCACTTGATTTTTCTGACGTGTATCAGACAGATTATCGCAAAGACAGATTCGATTTACCCTGTTTATTTTCGTTATTTTACAAAAGCTCAAGGTTTTGTTGTATTGTAAGTGTACACAAATAAAAGTAGACCTTTTACAGTTTGTAATGATCTCTTCCATGTATCTGAATGGGCAAAAATGACGCAGTATTTTGTTTAAGTTTTTTCCGCTGTTTAGAACAATGCATCTGAAAGGACATTACAGCGCCATTGTTGACCCCCGTAATAATGCCAGAATTCAATAATGATTCCCGATTTATTTGAGTTGTATGCCATTTGTTGAGTTGAATAGTGTAAAATCGCTTGAATATTCAAACTGGGAAGTAGTAAAACACATCTCACTGACCTTATTTGTGCAGTAACTCTCATCGGGGCTCGTGCGTTAGACGCGACGCATCTCGCGGTTTCACACAAAACTGCTCACAAACATTTATTTGAGTTGTTTTGCCATTTGTTGAGTTGAATAGTGTAAAATCGCTTGAATATTCAAACTGGGAAGCAGTAAAATACATCTCACTGACCTTGTGCAGTAACTCTCATCGGGGCTCGTGCGTTAGACGCGACGATTATCGCTGTTTCACACAAACTGCTCGAAAACATTTATATGAGTTGTTTTACCATTTGTTGAGATGAATAGTATAAAATCGCGTGAATGTTCCAAATGTCAAGCATTAAACACACACAATTGACATACCTTTGTGCAAACGCAGGCAAAATTCTTCTGGCCGAGAAAGTCGGGAGCTCCACCCACTAGTAGCCAGAATTGCTCCATTAGAGAGATTTCTCCAGTAAAAGTGCATTTGGTAGACAGAGTTACACCAGCAGAGGGAGCCTCTTTGCTCAGCCAATGTAAGTGAATGGGATTTTACTTGTAGACCGTATTGATCCAGTAGAGGGGGCATTTTTGCTCAGCCATTGTAAATCAATGGGATTTTTTACATTTTTGATCGTCATTTATATAAAAAGCTTAAGTCGCATCAGGTAAAAAAAGACATAGCAGCAAACTTCAGAACAGTCCCCAGGTCTGTGGCAAGTTGGGTACTTATAGCATTAAAGCTCTTAGAGGTGAGGTTGTTGAAATTTTAGTAAGTAAAATAGTATTATTAATAATAATAATAATAAATGTATGTAACATAACAATATGTTGGCTTTCTCAAGCCAACATAGTTATGTCATCTTGAAGCATGTTAGGTTTGAAAAACCATCAATCAAATTTACATTTGGTTTATTGACACTAATATATTGAGGCAATGTGGTCATTTACATAAACACGCACCTTTCAGCCATTTTGTATTGTATTCATTTTTGCTAAGTAACAAATTGAAAGACATCAATTCTACACATGGGTACCAAATGTCAAGTCAATTGGATCTACGGTTCAAGAGAAGAAGACTTTTGTAGGTTTTGGCAAATTTTCACTGTACAGGACAATCCATTAGGGCAGAAGTTATGGGTCCTTGAGGCTTTTTTGTTCCAAATGAGAAATGAGGCAAGTATACCAAGTTTTAGAATATTTGGAAAATTGGGGTGAAAGTGCCATCATTTTGAAAATGTGACATTTGGGCGTGGCCTGTAGCGAACCGCTAAGGGCGAATGTCGGCAATTCTTTGCACAGTACTTCAAAGGGATGTTATCTTGAAGCATGTCAGGTTTAAAATCCCTCAGTCAAAATTACATTTGATTTATTGACTTATATATTGATTAAATGTGGACATTTACATAAACACGCCCCTTTCAGCCATTTTTAATCGTACCTTATGGGTCCTTGAGGCTTTTTTGTTCCCAATGAGAAATGAGGCAAGTATACCAAGTTTTAGAATATTTCGAAAATTGTGGTGAAAATGCCATCATTTTGAAAATGTGACATTTGGGCGTGGCCTGTAGCGAACCGCTAAGGGCGAATGTGGGCAATTCTTTGCACAGTACTTCAAAGGGATGTTATCTTGAAGAATGTTAGGTTTGAAAAACCCTGGGTCAAAATTACATTTGATATATTGACATATATATTGATTAAATGTGGACATTTACATAAACACGCCCCTTTCAGCCATTTTATATCGTATTCATTTTTGCTAAGTAACGTTTTCAAAGACATCAATTCTACACATGCGTACCAAATTTCAAGTATATTGGAGCTACGGTTCAGGAGAAGAAGAGTTTTGTAGGTTTTGGCAAATTTTCACTGTACAGGAAAATCCATTAGGGCAGAAGTTATGGGTCCTTGAGGCTTTTTTGTTCCCCATGAGAAATGAGGCATGTACACCAGGTTTGAGAATAATTGGACAAATGGCTTGGAAATGCCATGACTTTGAAAATATTTTTTTGGGGCGTGGCCTGTAGCGCCACCTATGGGCGAATGTGGGCCATTCTTGGTTTGGGGGTACCCGTTGGCATGGAGTATCAATGTGCCAATTTAGAAAATTTTTGACCAGTGACTTTTTGAGATATTGGGGCTCAAGGAGAAGAATAATAATAATAATAATAATAATAATAATAATAATAATAATAATAATAATAATAAAACTGTCAATAACAATAGATTCCCTCCTATCGGAGGAATCTAATAATAATAATAATAAAACTGTCAATAACAATAGATTCCCTCCTATTGGAGGAATCTAATAATAATAATAATAATAATAATAATAAAACTGTCAATAACAATAGATTCCCTCCTATCGGAGGAATCTAATAATAATAATAAAACTGTCAATAACAATAGATTCCCTCCTATCGGAGGAATCTAATAATAATAATAATAATAATAAAACTGTCAATAACAATAGATTCCCTCCTATCGGAGGAATCTAATAATAAAACTGTCAATAACAATAGATTCCCTCCTATCGGAGGAATCTAATAATAATAAAACTGTCAATTACAATAGATTCCCTCCTATCGGAGGAATCTAATAATAATAATAAAACTGTCAATTACAATAGATTCCCTCCTATCGGAGGAATCTAATAATAAAACTGTCAATAACAATAGATTCCCTCCTATCGGAGGAATCTAATAATAATAATAAAACTGTCAATTACAATAGATTCCCTCCTATCGGAGGAATCTAATAATAAAACTGTCAATAACAATAGATTCCCTCCTATCGGAGGAATCTAATAATAATAATACTGTCAATAACAATAGATTCCCTCCTATCGGAGGAATCTAATAATACTGTCAATTACAATAGATTCCCTCCTATCGGAGGAATCTAATAATAATAATAATACTGTCAATAACAATAGATTCCCTCCTATCGGAGGAATCTAATAATAATAATAATAATAATAATACTGTCAATAACAATAGATTCCCTCCTATCGGAGGAATCTAATAATAATAAAACTGTCAATAACAATAGATTCCCTCCTATCGGAGGAATCTAATAATAATACTGTCAATTACAATAGATTCCCTCCTATCGGAGGAATCTAATAATAAAACTGTCAATAACAATAGATTTCCTCCTATCGGATGAATCTAATAATAATACTGTCAATTACAATAGATTCCCTCCTATCGGAGGAATCTAATAATAATAATAATAATAATACTGTCAATTACAATAGATTCCCTCCTATCGGAGGAATCTAATAATAATAATAATAATAATAATAAAACTGTCAATAACAATAGATTCCCTCCTACCGGAGGAATCTAATAATAATAATAATAATAATAATAATACTGTCAATTACAATAGATTCCCTCCTATCGGAGGAATCTAATAATAATAATACTGTCAATAACAATAGATTCCCTCCTATCGGAGGAATCTAATAATAAAACTGTCAATAACAATAGATTCCCTCCTACCGGAGGAATCTAATAATAATAATAATAATAATAATAATAACAATAATAATAAAACTGTCAATAACAATAGATTCCCTCCTATCGGAGGAATCTAATAAAACTGTCAATAACAATAGATTCCCTCCTACCGGAGGAATCTAATTATTTGCACTTTAGTTAGGATTTATTGTGTATTTCACATGTTGTTTAACTGTATTCTTGCCCAAGAACTTTGAAGAATCTCGATATCCCCCTTCACGGAGCTATACTTGCATGACTGAAAAAAATCTGCACAGGGGTGTTGCATGCTGCAATACTCTGCTTGCCAGGTCCAGGAGCATTTCTCCATACACTTACATAAAAAAAATCTACACTACTCTTGTTGAATTCTAATCTGTCTTGGATAGTATTTTTCTCATACAACTGAAAATTTACAATGCAGCACTTTTCGTATTATTGTTTCCTTAAGATGAATCGCTTATGTTGTTATTATCCTCTGTTTTAAGCCGCTTTGCAGAAAAGCACCTTGCAGATCAATAAATGTAATGCAATAAAATGTATCAAAAACATAATTTGAGGCCTAGGTCTGTAAAATTAGTGAATAACACAAAAAAGAGAAAGTTCCCTCGTGGAGAATGCCAGGCCCATGTACAGCAGACTTTTGTTCTGAATCTCTCTTCTGCTAAGATCTAATTTGCAGGGTAGTCTCATGTAAATCCATGAGGGAAGAAGGTTAGCACTCTGGCCTCTGAATCCAGAGATACCAGTTAAAATCTCGACGGGACCTTCTGTGACTTTTGTGACAAAAGGTGCAAAGGACCCAATCAGAAGGACTTTAGTAAATCTGCGAGTCTCCAAATCTACAGAAGTGAAAGAGTACCAACTCTGCTGGCCAGTTCTATCATGTTCAAATTGTGATGACCAGGTCTGAGATGAGAGAACAGTTCCTAAAAGGTACACATACTCATGGAGAATGCGGGCATCGATCCCGCTACCTCTCACATGCTAAGTGAGCGCCCTACCATTTGAGCTAATTCCCCTCCTGCTAGACGGGCAAACGTGCCTTTCTTTCATTTTTGTTGTTCCTCAGCTGTGCATCCCTGATTTACCAAAGCACTCTGGTTTGTTTCCTTTTGGAGTGGGCCATGGTTCCAATGGTCAGAAAGACAACGTCCAAGGAGTCTTGCAAGGTAGTGATCCTATATCATATGTGAGTTTTGTGGTCAAGTAAGTCAGCCCCCTTGAAGAATTTGACATGGTAAGTGTTTCCAAGGAAACTTCAGTACACATTACATTTGCCTTAAGAGAAAGCAATCGATGCAGGTGACTATGAGCGCAACATGAGAAATGGAACAAATGAATCAAAATTGTCATTCGCAATTTTTTGAGGAGTTATTGGCGATAAATATTATTACATTTTATGCTTGCCAAAGTCTTTTGAGGATGTCTCTATTTCCACAATTAATGTAGATAAGAGAAGAACTTGTATGACTGAAAATAAGTGTACGTTGGCATGACATGCTGAGCATCAGATCTTAATGAGGTTTGTGTAGACCAAGTGTGCCCAACCAGTCGATCGCGATCGACCAGTTGATCGCAGACTGCTTCCCAGTTGATCGCGAGAGTAAACTGTACTCTGGTTTACCCTCTCTCTTTCTTCACCATTCCGTCTCAGACCTCAAATATTAAAAATATTAACCATAACAAATAACAGCGACAAAATCAGAAGCTAAATTTGAAATTGCATACTTACATACTACTCATACTATTTCATATAAATATATGGCAGAAATAGCAAGAGTAGTATGCTAGTAGTACACTACTCCAAATTTCGCCAGGGTTTTAGCTGTGCATGCTGGGTATGGTTTGTTGCAATGGTTTTAGCTAGACACGTTACGTTATTATTGGGGAGTCGCTGTTAAAGTGGAGAGCTGCAAATTCAGCAAAGTAAAACTATGGCAGAAGCCAAAAAAACGAAAACATATCATTTTCATTCAGAATGGGAGGAGGAATATTTTTTTGTTTATTCAAATTCGAAGTCCATATGTCTTTTTTGCAATGCAAGCGTGGCCTTACCGAAGAAGGGCAATTTGGAGCGGCATTTCAGGACTGTGCACAAAAGCTACGATGCAGATTTCCCGGTTAAATCAGCTCTACGCACCCGAAAAGTCAGGGAATTGAAGGGGCAGTTAGCAGCACAGCAGTCCATTTTTACCAGGCCAAACACCAAGGGCAAGGCTGCAACTATTGCATCTTATCGCGTCAGTCACGTTCTTGCGAAACACAAGAAGTCTTTCAAGGACGGTGAAGTTGTGAAAGAAGCATTCGTCGAGGCTGCAGATGCACTATTTGGTGACTTTAAGAATAAAAGTGATATCATAGCTGCCATTAAGGACGTGCAATTATCCCGTGGCACTGTTACACGGAGATGCGAGGGAATGGCAGAGGATGTCGAGGAGCAGTTGAGGAAGGATATTGAACGATGTGAATGTTTTTCTCTTCAATTCGACGAATCGACTGATGTCATGGATGTGGCTCAGCTATGTGTTTTCATCAGAATGGTTTTTGGAGACATGGGTGCAAAAGAAGAGCTACTCACCATTTTGCCATTGAAAGGACACACTAGAGGCGAAGATATTTTTCAAGCTTTCATGGAATTTGTTAACAAGACCCAATTGCCCCTCTTCAAACTCATCTCTATCACAACTGATGGTGCTCCAGCAATGGTGGGCCGTACTAGCGGGTTCATTGCATTGTGCAAACAGAGTGAATATTTCCCAGACTTTCTTAATTACCACTGTATAATCCACCAGCAGGCATTGTGTGGTAAGATATTAAACATGAAAGAAGTGATGGATGTTGCAATGAAGATTGTGTGCTCCGTTCGGGCCAGGAGTCTACAGAGAAGGTTATTCCGTGCACATTTGGAGGAGACGGGTGCAGAACACACAGACCTGTTGCTGCACACGGATGTTAGATGGCTGAGTAAAGGTAAATTTTTAGCGAGATTCTCAGAGTTGTTGCCTGAAATCAAAGATTTTCTTAAGCTTTCAAAACACGCAGAATATGCCCAGCTAGAGGACTACCAGTGGCTATTGGATTTAGCGTTCCTGACCGATCTCACTGACCTGCTGAATGATTTTAATTTAGAGCTGCAGGGTAAAGATAAACATGTAATCAACATGATCAGTTCAGTGAACACATTTAAAAGCAAGCTACAACTGCTGTCAAGTAGGCTGCAACACAATGACCTGCGGAACTTTCCTCGCATGCAGGCAGAACTTCAGAGTCAGGGCAAAGACTTTGTGCAGCTTGACAGTGCACGTTATGAGGAGCAAGTTCAGAGCATCTTGTTCGAATTTGAGAGGCGCTTTACAGACTTTTCATTCATTGAGCCTGCTGTCAGCTATCTGTGTTTTCCATTTGGCCCAAGTATTGATGTGGTTTCTATTGCCTCCAAAATTGTATCAATGTTCCACTTGGATAGCTCTGCTGTTGAGAATGAGATTCTCACACTGCAAAATGACATTGAGATCAAATCCAGGGCAACACCTGGCATGAATGGAGAGTTCTGGAACTTACTGCCTGAACAAAAGTATCACAACCTTAGAAGATGTGCTTTCAACTTGACAGCACTTTTTGGATCAACCTATTTGTGTGAGTGTGCTTTCTCTCACATGAAAATCATCAAGTCAAAGTACAGATCTATAATGACTGATGACCACCTTGTGGCCTGCTTAAGGCTTGCGACCAGCTCCTACTGCCCTGACTATGAAAAACTAGCTGCGTCCTCCCAGTGCCAGAGGTCCCACTAAGGTAGAGAAATAACTTTGTCACATTTCTAACTAGAACAAGGCTGTTTTATTATACTTGGATTAGGCATACTTTTCTGTTTGTTTTGTACATTAAATATGTAGATACGCTGTGAGACTGTGGCTTTTTGTTTGGACTGGTAGATCTCAGCACACTGACAAATTTAAAAGTAGATCTTGGTTCAAAAAAGGTTGGGCACCCCTGGTGTAGACCTTTCATAAGAGAGCAGACATTGCAAGGTGGCTTGAGGGGCTAGAGTTATGATTTTGGATTTGGGTGCAAAAGTGTCTCATGTTCAAATCCAAGAATTGCTTGTCCTTGCCCTTAGATCTTCAAACTTGATCCCATGGGGTGCAAAGTTTTAATGTCAGCATTACAACCAAGCAAGCATTTTCTGTGAAAATGGGCAGTGACAAAACTAAGACAAGGCCGGTTAGCTCAGTTGGTTAGAGCGTGGTGCTAATAACGCCAAGGTCGCGGGTTCGATCCCCGTATGGGCCAGGTTGGCTTTTGATCTGAATCTTTCTAGAAAAGTTAGGAGAGCAATAGACAGATAAAAAGATCCCCGCTTAGATACAGACTGCCCCATGGCCTGTTTCAAACTCCTTACCAAACAGCAATAATACTCACAAATTCTTTTCAGCAGTAAATGCAGATGGTGTAATTGTTAGCACTTTACATTTTGAATCCAACAAGCTGAGTTCAAATCCTGGTGGAACCTCCTTAGGATCTTGTGGCCAAAAACAGAGTTTGGCTGTTGAAATCCCAATCAAGAGGCCAATAATTGGCCTTTTTCTTGCCATTTTCAACAAAACATGTTTTTCATCCAAACCCAGTGCAAGCTGTTTTTTGTAGGTTCCATGGTGTAATGGTTAGCACTCTGGACTCTGAATCCAGTGATCCGAGTTCAAATCTCGGTGGGACCTTAGGTGCCCATTTCACCGACACAGCACCAAATCAAGAGAATTTTTCAAAAGCAGTGATCCTCCAAATCTCCAGAATGAAAGAGATCAACAGGAGAATGCAGATCGACACCCTGTGTCAACAGTGAGTTTTGTGGTAAAGAACTTTAGCACCCATGAAGAATGTGACGTGCTATCTGTTCCCAAGAAAAATTCACTGCAAATTAAATTTGTTTCGAGAAAGAAAGAAATGAAGATGACTGAGCGCTACATAAGAAAAGGAACAAATCAAAAGATAATTATTTGCACTTTAGTTAGGATTTATTGGGTATTTCACATGTTGTTGAACTGTATTCTTGCCCAAGAACTTTGAAGAATCTCGATATCCCCCTTCACGGAGCTATACTTGCATGACTGAAAAAAATCTGCATACGGGTGTTGCATGCTGCAATACTCTGCTTGCCAGGTCCAGGAACATTTCTCCATACACTTACATAAAAAAAATCTACACTACTCTTGTTGAATTCTAATCTGTCTTGGATAGTATTTTTCTCATACAACTGAAAATTTGCAATGCAGCACTTTTCGTATTATTGTTTCCTTAAGATGAATCGCTTATGTTGTTATTATCCTCTGTTTTAAGCCGCTTTGCACAAAAGCACCTTGCAGATCAATAAATGTAATGCAATAAAATGTATCAAAAACATAATTTGAGGCCTAGGTCTGTAAAATTAGTGAATAACACAAAAAAGAGAAAGTTCCCTCGTGGAGAATACCAGGCCCATGTACAGCAGACTTTTGTTCTGAATCTCTCTTCTGCTAAGATCTAATTTGCAGGGTAGTCTCATGTAAATCCATGAGGGAAGAAGGTTAGCACTCTGGCCTCTGAATCCAGAGATACCAGTTAAAATCTCGACGGGACCTTCTGTGACTTTTGTGCCAAAAGGTGCAAAGGACCCAATCAGAAGGACTTTAGTAAATCTGCGAGTCTCCAAATCTACAGAAGTGAAAGAGTACCAACTCTGCTGGCCAGTTCTATCATGTTCAAATTGTGATGACCAGGTCTGAGATGAGAGAACAGTTCCTAAAAGGTACACATACTCATGGAGAATGCGGGCATCGATCCCGCTACCTCTCGCATGCTAAGCGAGCGCTCTACCATTTGAGCTAATTCCCCTCCTGCTAGATGGGCAAACGTGCCTTTCTTTCATTTTTGCTGTTCCTCAGCTGTGCATCCCTGATTTACCAAAGCACTCTGGTTTGTTTCCTTTTGGAGTGGGCCATGGTTCCAATGGTCAGAAAGACAACGTCCAAGGAGTCTTGCAAGGTAGTGATCCTATATCATATGTGAGTTTTGTGGTCAAGTAAGTCAGCCCCCTTGAAGAATGTGACATGGTAAGTGTTTCCAAGGAAACTTCAGTACACATTACATTTGCCTTAAGAGAAAGCAATCGATGCAGGTGACTATGAGCGCTACATGAGAAATGGAACAAATGAAGCAAAATTGTCATTCGCAATTTTTTTAGGAGTTATTGGCGATAAATATTATTACATTTTATACTTGCCAAAGTCTTTTGAGGATGTTTCTATTTCCACAATTAATGTAGATAAGAGAAGAACTTGTATGACTGAAAATAAGTGTACGTTGGCATGACATGCTGAGCATCAGATCTTAATGAGGTTTGTGTAGACCTTTCATAAGAGAGCAGACATTGCAAGGTGGCTTGAGGGGCTAGAGTTATGATTTTGGATTTGGGTGCAAAAGTGTCTCATGTTCAAATCCAAGAATTGCTTGTCCTTGCCCTTAGATCTTCAAACTTGATCCCATGGTGTGCAAAGTTTTAATGTCAGCATTACAACCAAGCAAGCATTTTCTGTGAAAATGGGCAGTGACAAAACTAAGACAAGGCCGGTTAGCTCAGTTGGTTAGAGCGTGGTGCTAATAATGCCAAGGTCGTGGGTTCGATCCCCGTATGGGCCAGGTTGGCTTTTGATCTGAATCTCTCTAGAAAAGTTAGGAGAGCAATAGACAGATAAAAAAGATCCCCGCTTAGATACAGAGTGCCCCATGGCCTGTTTCAAACTCCTTACCAAACAGCAATAATACTCACCAATTCTTTTCAGCAGTAAATTCAGATGGTGTAATTGTTAGCACTTTACATTTTGAATCCAACAAGCTGAGTTCAAATCCTGGTGGAACCTCCTTAGGATCTTGTGGCCAAAAACAGAGTTTGGCTGTTGAAATCCCAATCAAGAGGCCAATAATTGGCCTTTTTCTTGCCATTTTCAACAAAACATGTTTTTCATCCAAACCCAGTGCAAGTTGTTAATGTAGGTTCCATGGTGTAATGGTTAGCACTCTGGACTCTGAATCCAGTGATCCGAGTTCAAATCTCGGTGGGACCTTAGGTGCCCATTTCACCGACACAGCACCAAATCAAGAGAATTTTTCAAAAGCAGTGATCCTCCAAATCTCCAGAATGAAAGAGATCAACAGGAGAATGCAGATCGACACCCTGTGTCAAGAGTGAGTTTTGTGGTAAAGAAGTTTAGCACCCATGAAGAATGTGACGTGCTATCTGTTCCCAAGTAAAATTCATTGCAAATTAAATTTGTTTCGAGAAAGAAAGAAATGAAGATGACTGAGTGCTACATAAGAAAAGGAACAAATCAAAAGATAATTATTTGCACTTTAGTTAGGATTTATTGGGTATTTCACATGTAGTTGAACTGTATTCTTGCCCAAGAACTTTGAAGAATCTCGATATCCCCCTTCACGGAGCTATACTTGCATGACTGAAAAAAATCTGCATACGGGTGTTGCATGCTGCAATACTCTGCTTGCCAGGTCCAGGAGCATTTCTCCATACACTTACATAAAAAAAAATCTACACTACTCTTTTTGAATTCTAATCTGTCTTGGATAGTATTTTTCTCATACAACTGAAAATTTACAATGCAGCACTTTTCGTATTATTGTTTCCTTAAGATGAATCGCTTATGATGTTATTATCCTCTGTTTTAAGCCGCTTTGCACAAAAGCACCTTGCAGATCAATAAATGTAATGCAATAAAATGTATCAAAAACATAATTTGATGCCTAGGTCTGTAAAATTAGTGAATAACACAAAAAAGAGAAAGTTCCCTCGTGGAGAATGCCAGGCCCATGTACAGCAGACTTTTGTTCTGAATCTCTCTTCTGCTAAGATCTAATTTGCAGGGTAGTCTCATGTAAATCCATGAGGGAAGAAGGTTAGCACTCTGGCCTCTGAATCCAGAGATACCAGTTAAAATCTCGTAGGGACCTTCTGTGACTTTTGTGCCAAAAGGTGCAAAGGACCCAATCAGAAGGACTTTAGTAAATCTGCGAGTCTCCAAATCTACAGAAGTGAAAGAGTACCAACTCTGCTGGCCAGTTCTATCATGTTCAAATTGTGATGACCAGGTCTGAGATGAGAGAACAGTTCCTAAGAGGTACACATACTCATGGAGAATGCGGGCATCGATCCCGCTACCTCTCGCATGCTAAGCGAGCGCTCTACCATTTGAGCTAATTCCCCTCCTGCTAGATGGGCAAACGTGCCTTTCTTTCATTTTTGTTGTTCCTCAGCTGTGCATCCCTGATTTACCAAAGCACTCTGGTTTGTTTCCTTTTGGAGTGGGCCATGGTTCCAATGGTCAGAAAGACAACGTCCAAGGAGTCTTGCAAGGTAGTGATCCTATATCATATGTGAGTTTTGTGGTCAAGTAAGTCAGCCCCCTTGAAGAATGTGACATGGTAAGTGTTTCCAAGGAAACTTCAGTACACATTACATTTGCCTTAAGAGAAAGCAATCGATGCAGGTGACTATGAGCGCTACATGAGAAATGGAACAAATGAAGCAAAATTGTCATTCGCAATTTTTTTAGGAGTTCAAGAGAAGAAGAGTTTTAAATGTTTCACCAAATTTTCACTGTACAGGACAATCCATCACGCAGAACCTTATGGGTCCTTGAGGCTTTGTTGTTCCCAATGAGAAATGAGGCAAGTATACCAAGTTTTAGAATATTTGGAAAACTGGGGTGAAAATGCCATCATTTTGAAAATGTGACATTTGGGCGTGGCCTGTAGCGAACCGCTAAGGGCGAATGTCGGCAATTCTTTGCACAGTACTTCAAAGGGATGTTATCTTGAAGCATGTCAGGTTTTAAAATCCCTCAGTCAAAATTACATTTGATTTATTGACATATATATTGATTAAATGTGGACATTTACATAAACACGCCCCTTTCAGCCATTTTTAATCGTACCTTATGGGTCCTTGAGGCTTTTTTGTTCCCAATGAGAAATGAGGCAAGTATACCAAGTTTTAGAATATTTCGAAAATTGTGGTGAAAATGCCATCATTTTGAAAATGTGACATTTGGGCGTGGCCTGTAGCGAACCGCTAAGGGTGAATGTGGGCAATTCTTTGCACAGTACTTCAAAGGGATGTTATCTTGAAGAATGTTAGGTTTGAAAAACCCTCAGTCAAAATTACATTTGATATATTGACATATATATTGAATAAATGTGGACATTTACATAAACACGCCCCTTTCAGCCATTTTATATCGTATTCGTTTTTGCTAAGTAACGTTTTCAAAGACATCAATTCTACACACGCGTACCAAATTTCAAGTCAATTGGAGCTACGGTTCAGGAGAAGAAGAGTTTTGTAGGTTTTGGCAAATTTTCACTGTACAGGAAAATCCATCATGGCGGAAGTTATGGGTCCTTGAGGCTTTTTTGTTCCCCATGAGAAATGAGGCATGTACACCAGGTTTGAGAATAACTGGACAAATGGCTTGGAAAGGCCATGACTTTGAAAATATTTTTTTGGGGCGTGGCCTGTTGCGCCACCTATGGGCGAATGTGGGCCATTCTTGGTTTGGGGGTACCTGTTCACATGGACTATCAATGTGCCAATTTAGAAAATTTTTGACCAGTGACTTTTTGAGATATTGGGGCTCAAGGAGAAGAAGAATAATAATAAATATAGCTGCAAGCAGCAATGCGATTCCTCCTCAAAATGGCAAATCATTTAAAATTGATCAATAGAGGGTTGGGGTTAAACCCTCCCAATGAAAAAATCCAAAAAACATGTCTTTCTGTCTGAATCCTAAACTAAACATTTTCAGTGTACAGGAAAATCCATCATGCCGGACCTTATGGATCCTGTAGGGTTTTTTGTTTACAATGAGAAATGAGGTATGTTCACCAGGTTTCAGAAAAACTAAATAAATGGGGTGGAAATACAATCACTTTGAAAAAATGACATTTGGGCATGGCCTGTAGCGCCCCCTAAGGGCGAATGTGAGCCATTCTTGGTTTGTGAGTTCCTGTTGGCCTGTAGTATCAATGTACCAAATTAGAAAGTTTTTGACAAAAAAATGTGCAATTTGGGAATGGCCTTTAGCGCCCCCTAAGGGCGAATGTGAGACATTCTTGGTTTGTGGATTTCTGTTGGCCTGTAGTGTCAATATACCAAATTAGAACATTTTTGACCATAAAATGGGAATTTTGGGCATAGCCTATAGCGCCCCCTAATGGCGAATATGGGCAATTCTTGGTTTGTGGGTTCCTGTTGGCCTGTAGTATCAATGTACCAAATTAGAACATTTTTGACCCGCAAATGGGAATTTAGGGCGTGGCCTGTAGCGCCCCCTAAGGGCGAATGTGGGCCATTCTTTGTTTGTGGATTCCTGTTGGCCTGTAGTATCAATATACAAAATTAGAACATTTTTGACCAGAAAATGGGGATTTTGGGCATGGCCTGTAGCGCCCCCTAAGGGAGAATGTGGGATATTCTTTATGCAGTACTTCAGAGTGATGTCATCTTGAAGTATATATATATATATATATATAGGTCTGTTTCTAACCCACACCTATAATATCACTTCTGAAGGCATGGATTAAACCACTGGAGTGGTATGGATTACTTTTATGCTGCATTTATGTGATTTTTGTAGCTCCTGAGTTCTGATCACCATTCAAGTCATTGAAATGTCCAACAGGGTTGAGATAATTTTCTAAAAAGCTTAATTTGTGTTCACCAGAAGAAAGAAAATAATACACATCTGGGATGGAATGAGGGTGAGTATACGATGAGAGAAATGTATTTTGGGGGTAAAAACCATTTGTAGGCCTACTTTTTATTTACTTGGAAAATTGTTACTGTCTCTTTAAGAGGATTTTAAACGCATTTCATTCAAGGCACAGTCTGTGCGGCTTGTTTCATTGAGTTTAATCTTTTGAGAACTGTGAAGTCTCATTATTTTCGTGCTGTTACATCTGTATTCATTTATCTGAGATTAATTGATTGAGATTGTGAAACTACATACAACCGACAAACCTCCATGAAGATGCGAGTAAAAATGAGATGCCTCGCGCTGTCAGACACAACACTGATAATCATTCTCGGAAGTGTTGATACTAGATTTAGATTCGCGATTTCTTCATCAACTGTTTATGTTCACTTGAGACAAAACAGACTCCACAATATATCATGTAATTTGACATTTTGTTGTAAGAAATTGTCCGTTCAAACGCAAGAAGCAGCGAATGCGATCTCTCATCGGGGCTCGTGAGTTAGATGTGACGCTGCTCGCTGTTTCACACAAATATTTATTTGAGTTGTTTTGCCATTTGTTGAGTTGAATGGTGTAAAATCGCTTGAAAGTTCAAACAGGAAAGTGTTAAAAACACATACAACAGACAAACATTGCTCGCATTGAAGACGCGAGTAAAAATGAGATCGCGTCACTATCGCGTGCTGTCAGAGAACACGCAGATGAAACATCATTCTCGGAAGTATTGATACTTTAGGATCGATCCGTCCATCCCTTCTTTCTTTAGACATATGTTTCATGTTTGTGTGATAAGTGTTCGCGGAGTTTCACTTGATTTTTCTGACGTGTATCAGACAGATATGATCGCTAAGACAGATTCGGCGTACCCTGTTTATTTTCGTTATTTTACAAAAGCTCAAGGTTTTGTTGTTATTGTAAGTGTACACCAATAAAAGTAGACCTTTTATAGTTTGTAATGATCTCTTCCATGTATCTGAATGGGCAAAAATGACGCAGTATTTTGTTTAAGTTTTTTCCGCTGTTTAGAACAATGCATCTGAAAGGACATTACAGCGCCATTGTTGACCCCCGTAATAATGCCAGAATTCAATAATGATTCCCGATTTCAAACTCCTCGCAAAGATTTATTTGAGTTGTTTTGCCATTTGTTGAGTTGAATAGTGTAAAATCGCTTGAATATTCAAACTGGGAAGCAGTAAAATACATCTCACTGACCTTGTGCAGTAACTCTCATCGGGGCTCGTGCGTTAGACGCGACGATTATTGCTGTTTCACACAAACTGCTCGAAAACATTTATATGAGTTGTTTTACCATTTGTTGAGATGAATAGTATAAAATCGCGTGAATGTTCCAAATGTCAAGCATTAAACACACACAATTGACATACCTTTGTGCAAACGCAGGCAAAATTCTTCTGGCTGAGAAAGTCGGGAGCTCCACCCACTAGTAGACAGAATTGCTCCATTAGAGAGATTTCTCCAGTAAAAGTGCATTTGGTAGACAGAGTTACACCAGCAGAGGGAGCCTCTTTGCTCAGCCAATGTAAGTGAATGGGATTTTACTTGTAGACCGTATTGATCCAGTAGAGGGGGCATTTTTGCTCAGCCATTGTAAATCAATGGGATTTTTTACATTTTTGATCGTCATTTATATAACAAGCTTAAGTCGCATCAGGTAAAAAAAGACATAGCAGCAAACTTCAGAACAGTCCCCAGGTCTGTGGCAAGTTGGGTACTTATAGCATTAAAGCTCTTAGAGGTGAGGTTGTTGAAATTTTAGTAAGTAAAATAGTATTATTAATAATAATCATAATAATAAATGTATGTAACATAACAATATGTTGGCTTTCTCAAGCCAACATAGTTATGTCATCTTGAAGCATGTTAGGTTTGAAAAACCATCAATCAAATTTACATTTGGTTTATTGACACTAATATATTGAGGCAATGTGGTCATTTACATAAACACGCACCTTTCAGCCATTTTGTATTGTATTCATTTTTGCTAAGTAACAAATTGAAAGACATCAATTCTACACATGGGTACCAAATGTCAAGTCAATTGGATCTACGGTTCAAGAGAAGAAGACTTTTGTAGGTTTTGGCAAATTTTCACTGTACAGGACAATCCATTAGGGCAGAAGTTATGGGTCCTTGAGGCTTTTTTGTTCCCAATGAGAAATGAGGCAAGTATACCAAGTTTTAGAATATTTGGAAAATTGGGGTGAAAGTGCCATCATTTTGAAAATGTGACATTTGGGCGTGGCCTGTAGCGAACCGCTAAGGGCGAATGTCGGCAATTCTTTGCACAGTACTTCAAAGGGATGTTATCTTGAAGCATGTCAGGTTTAAAATCCCTCAGTCAAAATTACATTTGATTTATTGACATATATATTGATTAAATGTGGACATTTACATAAACACGCCCCTTTCAGCCATTTTTAATCGTACCTTATGGGTCCTTGAGGCTTTTTTGTTCCCAATGAGAAATGAGGCAAGTATACCAAGTTTTAGAATATTTCGAAAATTGGGGTGAAAGTGCCATCATTTTGAAAATGTGACATTTGGGCGTGGCCTGTAGCGAACCGCTAAGGGCGAATGTCGGCAATTCTTTGCACAGTACTTCAAAGGGATGTTATCTTGAAGAATGTTAGGTTTGAAAAACCCTGGGTCAAAATTACATTTGATATATTGACATATATATTGATTAAATGTGGACATTTACATAAACACGCCCCTTTCAGCCATTTTATATCGTATTCATTTTTGCTAAGTAACGTTTTCAAAGACATCAATTCTACACATGCGTACCAAATTTGAAGTATATTGGAGCTACGGTTCAGGAGAAGAAGAGTTTTGTAGGTTTTGGCAAATTTTCACTGTACAGGAAAATCCATTAGGGCAGAAGTTATGGGTCCTTGAGGCTTTTTTGTTCCCCATGAGAAATGAGGCATGTACACCAGGTTTGAGAATAATTGGACAAATGGCTTGGAAATGCCATGACTTTGAAAATATTTTTTTGGGGCGTGGCCTGTAGCGCCACCTATGGGCGAATGTGGGCCATTCTTGGTTTGGGGGTACCCGTTGGCATGGATTATCAATGTGCCAATTTAGAAAATTTTTGACCAGTGACTTTTTGAGATATTGGGGCTCAAGGAGAATAATAATAATAATAATAATAATAAATATAGCTGCAAGCAGCAATGCGATTCCTCCTCAAAATGGCAAATCATTTAAAATTGTTCAGTAGAGGGTTGGGGTTAAACTCTCCCAATGAAGAAATTCAAAAAACGTGTCTTTCTGTCTGAATCCTAAACTAAACATTTTCAGTGTACAGGAAAATCCATGATGCCGGGATCTTATGGATCCTGGAGGCTTTTTTGTTTACAATGAGAAATGAGTTATGTACATTAAGTTTCAGAAGAACTGAAAAAATGGGGTGGAAATGCCATCACTTTGAATGTGGGACATTGGGGCATAGCCTGTAGCGCCCCGTAATGGTGAATACGGGCAATTCTTGGTTTGTGAGTTCCTGTTGGCCTGTAGTATCAATGTACCAAATTAGAACATTTTTGGCCAGAAAATGGGAATTTTGGACATGGCCTATAGCGCCCCCTAAGGGTGAATGTGGGCCAATCTTGGTTTGTGGGTTCCCATTGGCCTGTAGTATCAATGTACCAAATTTTAAAATGTTTGACCAAAAAATAGGACTTTAAGGCATAGCCTGTAGCGCCCCCTAATGACGAATATGGGCAATTCTTGGTTTGTGGGTTCCTGTTGGCGTGCAGTATCAATGTACCACATTAGAACATTTTTGACCAGAAAATGGGAATTTTTGACATGGCCTATAGCGCCCCCTAAGGATGAATGTGGGCCAATCTTGGTTTGTGAGTTCCTGTTGGCCTGTAGTATCAATGTACCAAATTTGAAAGTTTTTGGCCAGAAAATGGGAATTTTGGACATGGCCTATAGCGCCCCCTAAGGGTGAATGTGGGCCAATCTTGGTTTGTGGGTTCCCATTGGCCTGTAGTATCAATGTACCAAATTTGAAAATGTTTGACCAAAAAATAGGACTTTAAGGCATAGCCTATAGCGCCCCCTAATGACGAATATGGGCAATTCTTGGTTTGTGGGTTCCTGTTGGCGTGCAGTATCAATGTACCACATTAGAACATTTTTGACCAGAAAATGGGAATTTTTGACATGGCCTATAGCGCCCCCTAAGGATGAATGTGGGCCAATCTTGGTTTGTGAGTTCCTGTTGGCCTGTAGTATCAATGTACCAAATTTGAAAGTTTTTGACAAAAAAATTTGCAATTTGGGAATGGCCTTTAGCGCCCCCTAAGGGCGAATGTGAGACATTCTTGGTTTGTGGATTTCTGTTGGCCTGTAGTGTCAATATACCAAATTAGAACATTTTTGACCATAAAATGGGAATTTTGGGCATAGCCTGTAGCGCCCCCTAATGGCGAATATGGGCAATTCTTGGTTTGTGTGTTCCTGTTGGCCTGTAGTATCAATGTACCAAATTAGAACATTTTTGACCAGCAAATGGGAATTTAGGGCGTGGCCTGTAGCGCCCCCTAAGGGCGAATGTGGGCCATTCTTGGTTTTTGGATTCCTGTTGGTCTGTAGTATCAATATACAAAATTAGAACATTTTTGACCAGAAAATGGGAATTTTGGGCATGGCCTGTAGCGCCCCCTAAGGGAGAATGTGGGATATTCTTTACGCAGTACTTCAGAGTGATGTCATCTTGAAGTATATATATATAGGTCTGTTTCTAACCCACACCTATAATATCACTTCTGAAGGCATGGATTAAACCACTGCAGTGGTATGGATTACTTTTATGCTGCATTTATGTGATTTTTGTAGCTTCTGAGTTCTGATCACCATTCAAGTCATTGAAAGGTCCAACAGGGTTGAGATAATCTTCTAAAAAGCTTAATCTGTGTTCACCAGAAGAAAGGAAATAATACACATCTGGGATGGAATGAGGGTGAGTATAGGATGAGAGAAATGTATTTTTGGGGTAAAAACCATTTGTAGGCCTACTTTTTATTTACTTGGAAAATTGTTACTGTCTCTTTAAGAGGATTTTAAACGCATTTCATTCAAGGCACAGTCTGTGCGGCTTGTTTTATTGAGTTTAATCTTTAGAGAACTGTGAAGTCTCATTATTTTCGTGCTGTTACATCTGTATTCATTTATCTGAGATTAATTGATTGAGATTGTGAAACTACATACAACCGACAAACCTCCATTAAGATGCGAGTAAAAATGAGATCGCCTCGCGCTGTCAGACACAACGCTGATAATCATTCTCGGAAGTGTTGATACTAGATTTAGATTCGCGATTTCTTCATCAACTGTTTATGTTCACTTGAGACAAAACAGACTCCACAATATATCATGTAATTTGACATTTTGTTGTAAGAAATTGTCCGTTCAAACGCAAGAAGAAGCGAATGCGATCTCTCATCGGGGCTCGTGAGTTAGACGTGACGCTGCTCGCTGTTTCACACAAATATTTGAGTTGTTTTGCCATTTGTTGAGTTGAATGGTGTAAAATCGCTTGAAAGTTCAAACAGGAAAGTGTTAAAAACACATACAACAGACAAACATTGCTCGCATTGAAGACGCGAGTAAAAATAAGATCGCGTCACTATCGCGTGCTGTCAGAGAACACGCAGATGAAACATCATTCTCAGAAGTATTGATACTTTAGGATCGATCCGTCCATCCCTTCTTTCTTTAGACATATGTTTCATGTTTGTGTGATAAGTGTTCGCGGAGTTTCACTTGATTTTTCTGACGTGTATCAGACAGATATGATCGCTAAGACAGATTCGGCGTACCCTGTTTATTTTTGTTATTTTACAAAAGCTCAAGGTTTTGTTGTTATTGTAAGTGTACACAAATAAAAGTAGACCTTTTATAGTTTGTAATGATCTCTTCCATGTATCTGAATGGGCAAAAATGACCCAGTATTTTGTTTAAGTTTTTTCCGCTGTTTAGAACAATGCATCTGAAAGGACATTACAGCGCCATTGTTGACCCCCGTAATAATGCCAGAATTCAATAATGATTCCCGATTTCAAACTCCTCGCAAAGATTTATTTGAGTTGTTTTGCCATTTGTTGAGTTGAATAGTGTAATATCGCTTGAATATTCAAACTGGGAAGTAGTAAAACACATCTCACTGACCTTATTTGTGCAGTAACTCTCATCGGGGCTCGTGCGTTAGACGCGACGCATCTCGCGGTTTCACACAAAACTGCTCACAAACATTTATTTGAGTTGTTTTGCCATTTGTTGAGTTGAATAGTGTAAAATCGCTTGAATATTTAAACTGGGAAGCAGTAAAATACATCTCACTGACCTTGTGCAGTAACTCTCATCGGGGCTCGTGCATTAGACGCGACGATTATCGCTGTTTCACACAAACTGCTCGAAAACATTTATATGAGTTGTTTTACCATTTGTTGAGATGAATAGTATAAAATCGCGTGAATGTTCCAAATGTCAAGCATTAAACACACACAATTGACATACCTTTGTGCAAACGCAGGCAAAATTCTTCTGGCTGAGAAAGTCGGGAGCTCCACCCACTAGTAGACAGAATTGCTCCATTAGAGAGATTTCTCCAGTAAAAGTGCATTTGGTAGACAGAGTTACACCAGCAGAGGGAGCCTCTGAATCTCGATATCCCCCTTCACGGAGCTATACTTGCATGACTGAAAAAAATCTGCACAGGGGTGTTGCATGCTGCAATGCTCTGCTTGCCAGGTCCAGGAGCATTTCTCCATACACTTACATAAAAAAAATCTACACTACTCTTGTTGAATTCTAATCTGTCTTGGATAGTATTTTTCTCATACAACTGAAAATTTTCGTAATATTGTTTCCTTAAGATGAATCGCTTATGTTGTTATTATCCTCTGTTTTAAGCCGCTTTGCACAAAAGCACCTTGCAGATCAATAAATGTAATGCAATAAAATGTATCAAAAACATAATTTGAGGCCTAGGTCTGTAAAATTAGTGAATAACACAAAAAAGAGAAAGTTCCCTCGTGGAGAATGCCAGGCCCATGTACAGCAGACTTTTGTTCTGAATCACTCTTCTGCTAAGATCTAATTTGCAGGGTAGTCTCATGTAAATCCATGAGGGAAGAAGGTTAGCACTCTGGCCTCTGAATCCAGAGATACCAGTTAAAATCTCGACGGGACCTTCTGTGACTTTTGTGACAAAAGGTGCAAAGGACCCAATCAGAAGGACTTTAGTAAATCTGCGAGTCTCCAAATGTACAGAAGTGAAAGAGTACCAACTCTGCTGGCCAGATCTATCATGTTCAAATTGTGATGACCAGGTCTGAGATGAGAGAACAGTTCCTAAAAGGTACACATACTCATGGAGAATGCGGGCATCGATCCCGCTACCTCTCACATGCTAAGCGAGCGCCCTACCATTTGAGCTAATTCCACTCCTGCTAGACGGACAAACGTGCCTTTCTTTCATTTTTGTTGTTCCTCAGCTGTGCATCCCTGATTTACCAAAGCACTCTGGTTTGTTTCCTTTTGGAGTGGGCCATGGTTCCAATGGTCAGAAAGACAACGTCCAAGGAGTCTTGCAAGGTAGTGATCCTATATCATATGTGAGTTTTGTGGTCAAGTAAGTCAGCCCCCTTGAAGAATTTGACATGGTAAGTGTTTCCAAGGAAACTTCAGTACACATTACATTTGCCTTAAGAGAAAGCAATCGATGCAGGTGACTATGAGCGCAACATGAGAAATGGAACAAATGAATCAAAATTGTCATTCGCAATTTTTTGAGGAGTTGTTGGCGATAAATATTATTACATTTTATGCTTGCCAAAGTCTTTTGAGGATGTCTCTATTTCCACAATTAATGTAGATAAGAGAAGAACTTGTATGACTGAAAATAAGTGTACGTTGGCATGACATGCTGAGCATCAGATCTTAATGAGGTTTGTGTAGACCAAGTGTGCCCAACCAGTCGATCGCGATCGACCAGTCGATCGCAGACTGCTTCCCAGTTGATCGCGAGAGTAAACTGTACTCTGGTTTACCCTCTCTCTTTCTTCACCATTCCGTCTCAGACCTCAAATATTAAAAATATTAACCATAACAAATAACAGCGACGAAATCAGAAGCTAAATTTGAAATTGCATACTTACATACTACTCATACTATTTCATATAAATATATGGCAGAAATAGCAAGAGTAGTATGCTAGTAGTACACTACTCCAAATTTCGCCAGGGTTTTAGCTGTGCATGCTGGGTATGGTTTGTTGCTATGGTTTTAGCTAGACACGTTACGTTATTATTGGGGAGTCGCTGTTAAAGTGGAGAGCTGCAAATTCAGCAAAGTAAAACTATGGCAGAAGCCAAAAAAACAAAAACATATCATTTTCATTCAGAATGGGAGGAGGAATATTTTTTTGTTTATTCAAATTCGAAGTCCATATGTCTTTTTTGCAATGCAAGCGTGGCATTTCAGGACTGTGCACAAAAGCTACGATGCAGATTTCCCGGTTAAATCAGCTCTACGCACCCGAAAAGTCAGGGAATTGAAGGGGCAGTTAGCAGCACAGCAGTCCATTTTTACCAGGCCAAACACCAAGGGCAAGGCTGCAACTATTGCATCTTATCGCGTCAGTCACGTTCTTGCGAAACACAAGAAGTCTTTCAAGGACGGTGAAGTTGTGAAAGAAGCATTCGTCGAGGCTGCAGATGCACTATTTGGTGACTTTAAGAATAAAAGTGATATCATAGCTGCCATTAAGGACGTGCAATTATCCCGTGGCACTGTTACACGGAGATGCGAGGGAATGGCAGAGGATGTCGAGGAGCAGTTGAGGAAGGATATTGAACGATGTGAATGTTTTTCTCTTCAATTCGACGAATCGACTGATGTCATGGATGTGGCTCAGCTATGTGTTTTCATCAGAATGGTTTTTGGAGACATGGGTGCAAAAGAAGAGCTACTCACCATTTTGCCATTGAAAGGACACACTAGAGGCGAAGATATTTTTCAAGCTTTCATGGAATTTGTTAACAAGACCCAATTGCCCCTCTTCAAACTCATCTCTATCACAACTGATGGTGCTCCAGCAATGGTGGGCCGTACTAGCGGGTTCATTGCATTGTGCAAACAGAGTGAATATTTCCCAGACTTTCTTAATTACCACTGTATAATCCACCAGCAGGCATTGTGTGGTAAGATATTAAACATGAAAGAAGTGATGGATGTTGCAATGAAGATTGTGTGCTCCGTTCGGGCCAGGAGTCTATAGAGAAGGTTATTCCGTGCACATTTGGAGGAGACGGGTGCAGAACACACAGACCTGTTGCTGCACACGGATGTTAGATGGCTGAATAAAGGTAAATTTTTAGCGAGATTCTCAGAGTTGTTGCCTGAAATCAAAGATTTTCTTAAGCTTTCAAAACACGCAGAATATGCCCAGCTAGAGGACTACCAGTGGCTATTGGATTTAGCGTTCCTGACCGATCTCACTGACCTGCTGAATGATTTTAATTTAGAGCTGCAGGGTAAAGATAAACATGTAATCAACATGATCAGTTCAGTGAACACATTTAAAAGCAAGCTACAACTGCTGTCAAGTAGGCTGCAACACAATGACCTGCGGAACTTTCCTCGCATGCAGGCAGAACTTCAGAGTCAGGGCAAAGACTTTGTGCAGCTTGACAGTGCACGTTATGAGGAGCAAGTTCAGAGCATCTTGTTCGAATTTGAGAGGCGCTTTACAGACTTTTCATTCATTGAGCCTGCTGTCAGCTATCTGTGTTTTCCATTTGGCCCAAGTATTGATGTGGTTTCTATTGCCTCCAAAATTGTATCAATGTTCCACTTGGATAGCTCTGCTGTTGAGAATGAGATTCTCACACTGCAAAATGACATTGAGATCAAATCCAGGGCAACACCTGGCATGAATGGAGAGTTCTGGAACTTACTGCCTGAACAAAAGTATCACAACCTCAGAAGATGTGCTTTCAACTTGACAGCACTTTTTGGATCAACCTATTTGTGTGAGTGTGCTTTCTCTCACATGAAAATCATCAAGTCAAAGTACAGATCTATAATGACTGATGACCACCTTGTGGCCTGCTTAAGGCTTGCGACCAGCTCCTACTGCCCTGACTATGAAAAACTAGCTGCGTCCTCCCAGTGCCAGAGGTCCCACTAAGGTAGAGAAATAACTTTGTCACATTTCTAACTAGAACAAGGCTGTTTTATTATACCTGGATTAGGCATACTTTTCTGTTTGTTTTGTACATTAAATATGTAGATACGCTGTGAGACTGTGGCTTTTTGTTTGGACTGGTAGATCTCAGCACACTGACAAATTTAAAAGTAGATCTTGGTTCCAAAAAGGTTGGGCACCCCTGGTGTAGACCTTTCATAAGAGAGCAGACATTGCAAGGTGGCTTGAGGGGCTAGAGTTATGATTTTGGATTTGGGTGCAAAAGTGTCTCATGTTCAAATCCAAGAATTGC
This sequence comes from Moxostoma hubbsi, assembly GCA_032164185.1. NCBI lineage: Eukaryota > Metazoa > Chordata > Actinopteri > Cypriniformes > Catostomidae > Moxostoma > Moxostoma hubbsi. The sequence goes on from JAVLUX010000019.1 coordinate 40,223,859, forward strand.
TTGTCCTTGCCCTTAGATCTTCAAACTTGATCCCATGGGGTGCAAAGTTTTAATGTCAGCATTACAACCAAGCAAGCATTTTCTGTGAAAATGGGCAGTGACAAAACTAAGACAAGGCCGGTTAGCTCAGTTGGTTAGAGCGTGGTGCTAATAACGCCAAGGTCGTGGGTTTGATCCCCGTACGGGCCAGGTTGGCTTTTGATCTGAATCTCTCTAGAAAAGTAAGGAGAGCAATAGACAGATAAAAAAGATCCCCACTTAGATACAGACTGCCCCATGGCCTGTTTCAAACTCCTTACCGAACAGCAATAATACTCACAAATTCTTTTCAGCAGTAAATGCAGATGGTGTAATTGTTAGCACTTTACATTTTGAATCCAACAAGCTGAGTTCAAATCCTGGTGGAACCTCCTTAGGATCTTGTGGCCAAAAACAGAGTTTGGCTGTTGAAATCCCAATCAAGAGGCCAAAAATTGGCCTTTTTCTTGCCATTTTCAACAAAACATGTTTTTCGTCCAAACCCAGGAGAGTGCAAGTTGTTAATGTAGGTTCCATGGTGTAATGGTTAGCACTCTGGACTCTGAATCCAATGATCTGAGTTCAAATCTCGGCGGGACCTTTGGTGCCCATTTCACCGACAAAGCAACAAATCAAGAGAATTTTTCAAAAGCAGTGATCGTCCAAATCTCCACAATGAAAGAGATCAACAGGAGAATGCAGATCGACACCCTGTGTCAACCGTGAGTTTTGGGGTAAAGAACTTTAGCACCCATGAAGAATGTGACGTGCTATCTGTTCCCAAGTAAAATTCATTGCAAATTAAATTTGTGTTTCGAGAAAGAAAGAAATGAAGATGACTGAGCGCTACATAAGAAAAGGAACAAATCAAAAGATAATTATTTGCACTTTAGTTAGGATTTATTGGGTATTTCACATGTTGTTGAACTGTATTCTTGCCCAAGAACTTTGAAGAATCTCGATATCCCCCTTCACGGAGCTATACTTGCATGACTGAAAAAAATCTGCATACAGGTGTTGCATGCTGCAATACTCTGCTTGCCAGGTCCAGGAGCATTTCTCCATACACTTACATAAAAAAAAATCTACACTACTCTTGTTGAATTCTAATCTGTCTTGGATAGTATTTTTCTCATACAACTGAAAATTTGCAATGCAGCACTTTTCGTATTATTGTTTCCTTAAGATGAATCACTTATGTTGTTATTATCCTCTGTTTTAAGCCGCTTTGCACAAAAGCACCTTGCAGATCAATAAATGTAATGCAATAAAATGTATCAAAAACATAATTTGAGGCCTAGGTCTGTAAAATTAGTGAATAACACAAAAAGAGAAAGTTCCCTCGTGGAGAATGCCAGGCCCATGTACAGCAGACTTTTGTTCTGAATCTCTCTTCTGCTAAGATCTAATTTGCAGGGTAGTCTCATGTAAATCCATGAGGGAAGAAGGTTAGCACTCTGGCCTCTGAATCCAGAGATACCAGTTAAAATCTCGACGGGACCTTCTGTGACTTTTGTGCCAAAAGGTGCAAAGGAGCCAATCAGAAGGACTTTAGTAAATCTGCGAGTCTCCAAATCTACAGAAGTGAAAGAGTACCAACTCTGCTGACCAGTTCTATCATGTTCAAATTGTGATGACCAGGTCTGAGATGAGAGAACAGTTCTTAAAAGGTACACATACTCATGGAGAATGCGGGCATCGATCCCGCTACCTCTCGCATGCTAAGCGAGTGCTCTACCATTTGAGTTAATTCTCCTCCTGCTAGATGGGCAAACGTGCCTTTCTTTCATTCTTGTTGTTCCTCAGCTGTGCATCCCTGATTTACCAAAGCACTCTGGTTTGTTTCCTTTTGGAGTGGGCCATGGTTCCAATGATCAGAAATACAACGTCCAAGGAGTCTTGCAAGGTAGTGATCCTATATCATATGTGAGTTTTGTGGTCAAGTAAGTCAGCCCCCTTGAAGAATGTGACATGGTAAGTGTTTCCAAGGAAACTTCAGTACACATTACATTTGCCTTAAGAGAAAGCAATCGATGCAGGTGACTATGAGCGCTACATGAGAAATGGAACAAATGAAGCAAAATTGTCATTTGCAATTTTATAGGAGTTATTGGCGATAAATATTATTACATTTTATGCTTGCCAAAGTCTTTTGAGGATGTCTCTATTTCCACAATTAATGTAGATAAGAGAAGAACTTGTATGACTGAAAATAAGTGTACGTTGGCATGACATGCTGAGCATCAGATCTTAATGAGGTTTGTGTAGACCTTTCATAAGAGAGCAGACATTGCAAGGTGGCTTGAGGGGCTAGAGTTATGATTTTGGATTTGGGTGCAAAAGTGTCTCATGTTCAAATCCAAGAATTGCTTGTCCTTGCCCTTAGATCTTCAAACTTGATCCCATGGGGTGCAAAGTTTTAACGTCAGCATTACAACCAAACAAGCATTTTCTGTGAAAATGGGCAGTGACACAACTAAGACAAGGCCGGTTAGCTCAGTTGGTTAGAGCGTGGTGCTAATAACGCCAAGGTCGTGGGTTTGATCCCCGTACGGGCCAGGTTGGCTTTTGATCTGAATCTCTCTAGAAAAGTAAGGAGAGCAATAGACAGATAAAAAAGATCCCCGCTTAGATACAGACTGCCCCATGGCCTGTTTCAAACTCCTTACCGAACAGCAATAATACTCACAAATTCTTTTCAGCAGTAAATGCAGATGGTGTAATTGTTAGCACTTTACATTTTGAATCCAACAAGCTGAGTTCAAATCCTGGTGGAACCTCCTTAGGATCTTGTGGCCAAAAACAGAGTTTGGCTGTTGAAATCCCAATCAAGAGGCCAAAAATTGGCCTTTTTCTTGCCATTTTCAACAAAACATGTTTTTCGTCCAAACCCAGGAGAGTGCAAGTTGTTAATGTAGGTTCCATGGTGTAATGGTTAGCACTCTGGACTCTGAATCCAATGATCTGAGTTCAAATCTCGGCGGGACCTTTTGTGCCCATTTCACCGACAAAGCACCAAATCAAGAGAATTTTTCAAAAGCAGTGATCGTCCAAATCTCCACAATGAAAGAGATCAACAGGAGAATGCAGATCGACACCCTGTGTCAACAGTGAGTTTTGGGGTAAAGAACTTTAGCACCCATGAAGAATGTGACGTGCTATCTGTTCCCAAGTAAAATTCATTGCAAATTAAATTTGTTTCGAGAAAGAAAGAAATGAAGATGACTGAGCGCTACATAAGAAAAGGAACAAATCAAAAGATAATTATTTGCACTTTAGTTAGGATTTATTGGGTATTTCACATGTTGTTGAACTGTATTCTTGCCCAAGAACTTTGAAGAATCTCGATATCCCCCTTCACGGAGCTATACTTGCATGACTGAAAAAAATCTGCACAGGGGTGTTGCATGCTGCAATACTCTGCTTGCCAGGTCCAGGAGCATTTCTCCATACACTTACATAAAAAAAAATCTACACTACTCTTGTTGAATTCTAATCTGTCTTGGATAGTATTTTTCTCATACAACTGAAAATTTGCAATGCAGCACTTTTCGTATTATTGTTTCCTTAAGATGAATCACTTATGTTGTTATTATCCTCTGTTTTAAGCCGCTTTGCACAAAAGCACCTTGCAGATCAATAAATGTAATGCAATAAAATGTATCAAAAACATAATTTGAGGCCTAGGTCTGTAAAATTAGTGAATAAAACAAAAAGAGAAAGTTCCCTCGTGGAGAATGCCAGGCCCATGTACAGCAGACTTTTGTTCTGAATCTCTCTTCTGCTAAGATCTAATTTGCAGGGTAGTCTCATGTAAATCCATGAGGGAAGAAGGTTAGCACTCTGGCCTCTGAATCCAGAGATACCAGTTAAAATCTCGACGGGACCTTCTGTGACTTTTGTGCCAAAAGGTGCAAAGGACCCAATCAGAAGGACTTTAGTAAATCTGCGAGTCTCCAAATCTACAGAAGTGAAAGAGTACCAACTCTGCTGACCAGTTCTATCATGTTCAAATTGTGATGACCAGGTCTGAGATGAGAGAACAGTTCTTAAAAGGTACACATACTCATGGAGAATGCGGGCATCGATCCCGCTACCTCTCGCATGCTAAGCGAGTGCTCTACCATTTGAGTTAATTCCCCTCCTGCTAGATGGGCAAACGTGCCTTTCTTTCATTCTTGTTGTTCCTCAGCTGTGCATCCCTGATTTACCAAAGCACTCTGGTTTGTTTCCTTTTGGAGTGGGCCATGGTTCCAATGGTCAGAAATACAACGTCCAAGGAGTCTTGCAAGGTAGTGATCCTATATCATATGTGAGTTTTGTGGTCAAGTAAGTCAGCCCCCTTGAAGAATGTGACATGGTAAGTGTTTCCAAGGAAACTTCAGTACACATTACATTTGCCTTAAGAGAAAGCAATCGATGCAGGTGACTATGAGCGCTACATGAGAAATGGAACAAATGAAGCAAAATTGTCATTTGCAATTTTATAGGAGTTATTGGCGATAAATATTATTACATTTTATGCTTGCCAAAGTCTTTTGAGGATGTCTCTATTTCCACAATTAATGTAGATAAGAGAAGAACTTGTATGACTGAAAATAAGTGTACGTTGGCATGACATGCTGAGCATCAGATCTTAATGAGGTTTGTGTAGACCTTTCATAAGAGAGCAGACATTGCAAGGTGGCTTGAGGGGCTAGAGTTATGATTTTGGATTTGGGTGCAAAAGTGTCTCATGTTCAAATCCAAGAATTGCTTGTCCTTGCCCTTAGATCTTCAAACTTGATCCCATGGGGTGCAAAGTTTTAACGTCAGCATTACAACCAAACAAGCATTTTCTGTGAAAATGGGCAGTGACACAACTAAGACAAGGCCGGTTAGCTCAGTTGGTTAGAGCGTGGTGCTAATAACGCCAAGGTCGTGGGTTTGATCCCCGTACGGGCCAGGTTGGCTTTTGATCTGAATCTCTCTAGAAAAGTAAGGAGAGCAATAGACAGATAAAAAAGATCCCCGCTTAGATACAGACTGCCCCATGGCCTGTTTCAAACTCCTTACCGAACAGCAATAATACTCACAAATTCTTTTCAGCAGTAAATGCAGATGGTGTAATTGTTAGCACTTTACATTTTGAATCCAACAAGCTGAGTTCAAATCCTGGTGGAACCTCCTTAGGATCTTGTGGCCAAAAACAGAGTTTGGCTGTTGAAATCCCAATCAAGAGGCCAAAAATTGGCCTTTTTCTTGCCATTTTCAACAAAACATGTTTTTCGTCCAAACCCAGGAGAGTGCAAGTTGTTAATGTAGGTTCCATGGTGTAATGGTTAGCACTCTGGACTCTGAATCCAATGATCCGAGTTCAAATCTCGGCGGGACCTTTGGTGCCCATTTCACCGACAAAGCACCAAATCAAGAGAATTTTTCAAAAGCAGTGATCGTCCAAATCTCCACAATGAAAGAGATCAACAGGAGAATGCAGATCGACACCCTGTGTCAACAGTGAGTTTTGGGGTAAAGAACTTTAGCACCCATGAAGAATGTGACGTGCTATCTGTTCCCAAGTAAAATTCATTGCAAATTAAATTTGTTTCGAGAAAGAAAGAAATGAAGATGACTGAGCGCTACATAAGAAAAGGAACAAATCAAAAGATAATTATTTGCACTTTAGTTAGGATTTATTGGGTATTTCACATGTTGTTGAACTGTATTCTTGCCCAAGAACTTTGAAGAATCTCGATATCCCCCTTCACGGAGCTATACTTGCATGACTGAAAAAAATCTGCATACAGGTGTTGCATGCTGCAATACTCTGCTTGCCAGGTCCAGGAGCATTTCTCCATACACTTACATAAAAAAATCTACACTACTCTTGTTGAATTCTAATCTGTCTTGGATAGTATTTTTCTCATACAACTGAAAATTTACAATGCAGCACTTTTCGTATTATTGTTTCCTTAAGATGAATCGCTTATGTTGTTATTATCCTCTGTTTTAAGCCGCTTTGCACAAAAGCACCTTGCAGATCAATAAATGTAATGCAATAAAATGTATCAAAAACATAATTTGATGCCTAGGTCAGTAAAATTAGTGAATAACACAAAAAAGAGAAAGTTCCCTCGTGGAGAATGCCAGGCCCATGTACAGCAGACTTTTGTTCTGAATCTCTCTTCTGCTAAGATCTAATTTGCAGGGTAGTCTCATGTAAATCCATGAGGGAAGAAGGTTAGCACTATGGCCTCTGAATCCAGAGATACCAGTTAAAATCTCGACGGGACCTTCTGTGACTTTTGTGCCAAAAGGTGCAAAGGACCCAATCAGAAGGACTTTAGTAAATCTGCGAGTCTCCAAATCTACAGAAGTGAAAGATACCAACTCTGCTGGCCAGTTCTATCATGATGACCAGGTCTGAGATGAGAGAACAGTTCCTAAAAGGTACACATACTCATGGAGAATGTGGGCATCGATCCCGCTACCTCTCGCATGCTAAGCGAGCGCTCTACCATTTGAGCTAATTCCCCTCCTGCTAGATGGGCAAACGTGCCTTTCTTTCATTTTTGTTGTTCCTCAGCTGTGCATCCCTGATTTACCAAAGCACTCTGGTTTGTTTCCTTTTGGAGTGGGCCATGGTTCCAATGGTCAGAAAGACAACGTCCAAGGAGTCTTGCAAGGTATTGATCCTATATCATATGTGAGTTTTGTGGTCAAGTAAGTCAGCCCCCTTGAAGAATGTGACATGGTAAGTGTTTCCAAGTAAACTTCAGTACACATTACATTTGCCTTAAGAGAAAGCAATCGATGCAGGTGACTATGAGCGCTACATGAGAAATGGAACAAATGAAGCAAAATTGTCATTTGCAATTTTTTTAGGAGTTATTGGCGATAAATATTATTACAATTTATGCTTGCCAAAGTCTTTTGAGCATGTCTCTATTTCCACAATTAATGAAGATAAGAGAAGAACTTGTATGACTGAAAATAAGTGTACGTTGGCAAGACATGCTGAGCATCAGATCTTAATGAGGTTTGTGTAGACCTTTCATAAGAGAGCAGACATTGCAAGGTGGCTTGAGGGGCTAGAGTTATGATTTTGGATTTGGGTGCAAAAGTGTCTCATGTTCAAATCCAAGAATTGCTTGTCCTTGCCCTTAGATCTTCAAACTTGATCCCATGGGGTGCAAAGTTTTAATGTCAGCATTACAACCAAGCAAGCATTTTCTGTGAAAATGGGCAGTGACAAAACTAAGACAAGGCCGGTTAGCTTAGTTGGTTAGAGCGTGGTGCTAATAACGCCAAGGTCGCGGGTTTGATCCCCGTACGGGCCAGGTTGGCTTTTGATCTGAATCTCTCTAGAAAAGTTAGGAGAGCAATAGACAGATAAAAAAGATCCCCGCTTAAATACAGACTGCCCCATGGCCTGTTTCAAACTCCTTACCAAACAGCAATAATACTCACAAATTCTTTTCAGCAGTAAATGCAGATGGTGTAATTGTTAGCACTTTACATTTTGAATCCAACAAGCTGAGTTCAAATCCTGGTGGAACCTCCTTAGGATCTTGTGGCCAAAAACAGAGTTTGGCTGTTGAAATCCCAATCAAGAGGCCAAAAATTGGCCTTTTTCTTGCCATTTTCAACAAAACATGTTTTTCGTCCAAACCCAGGAGAGTGCAAGTTGTTAATGTAGGTTCCATGGTGTAATGGTTAGCACTCTGTACTCTGAATCCAGTTATCCGAGTTCAAATCTCGGTGGTACCTTTGGTGCCCATTTCACCGACACAGCACCAAATCAAAAGAATTTTTCAAAAGCAGTGATCCTCCAAATCTCCAGAATGAAAGAGATCAACAGGAGAATGCAGATCGACACCCTGTGTCAACAGTGAGTTTTGTGCTAAAGAAGTTTAGCACCCATGAAGAATTTGACGTGCTATCTGTTCCCAAGTAAAATTCATTGCAAATTAAATTTGTGTTTCGAGCAAGAAAGAAATGAAGATGACTGAGCGCTACATAAGAAAAGGAACAAATCAAAAGATAATTATTTGCACTTTATTTAGGATTTATTGGGTATTTCACATGTTGTTGAACTGTATTCTTGCCCAAGAACTTTGAAGAATCTCGATATCCCCCTTCACGGAGCTATGCTTGCATGACTGAAAAAAATCTGCATACGGCTGTTGCATGCTGCAATACTCTGCTTGCCAGGTCCAGGAGCATTTCTCCATACACTTACATAAAAAAATCTACACTACTCTTGTTGAATTCTAATCTGTCTTGGATAGTATTTTTCTCATACAACTGAAAATTTACAATGCAGCACTTTTCGTATTATTGTTTCCTTAAGATGAATCATTATGTTGTTATTATCCTCTGTTTTAAGCCGCTTTGCACAAAAGCACCTTGCAGATCAATAAATGTAATGCAATAAAATGTACCAAAAACTTAATTTCATGCCTAGGTCTTTAAAATGAGTGAATAACACGTAAAAGAGAAAGTTCCCTCGTGGAGAATGCCAGGCCCATGTACAGCAGACTTTTGTTCTGAATCTCTCTTCTGCTAAGATCTAATTTGCAGGGTAGTCTCATGTAAATCCATGAGGGAAGAAGGTTAGCACTCTGGCCTCTGAATCCAGAGATACCAGTTAAAATCTCGACGGGACCTTCTGTGACTTTTGTGCCAAAAGGTGCAAAGGACCCAATCAGAAGGACTTTAGTAAATCTGCGAGTCTCCAAATCTACAGAAGTGAAAGAGTACCAACTCTGCTGGCCAGTTCTATCCTTTTCAAATTGTGATGACCAGGTCTGAGATGAGAGAACAGTTCCAAAAAGGTACACATACTCATGGAGAATGCGGGCATCGATCCCGCTACCTCTCGCATGCTAAGCGAGCGCTCTACCATTTGAGCTAATTCCCCTCCTGCTAGATGGGCAAACGTGCCTTTCTTTCATTTTTGTTGTTCCTCAGCTGTGCATCCCTGATTTACCAAAGCACTCTGGTTTGTTTCCTTTTGGAGTGGGCCATGGTTCCAATGGTCAGAAAGACAACGTCCAAGGAGTCTTGCAAGGTAGTGATCCTATATCATATGTGAGTTTTGTGGTCAAGTAAGTCAGCCCCCTTGAAGAATGTGACATGGTAAGTGTTTCCAAGGAAACTTCAGTACACATTACATTTGCCTTAAGAGAAAGCAATCGATGCAGGTTACTATGAGCGCTACATGAGAAATGGAACAAATGAAGCAAAATTGTCATTCGCAATTTTTTTAGGAGTTATTGGCGATAAATATTATTACATTTTATGCTTGCCAAAGTCTTTTGAGCATGTCTCTATTTCCACAATTAATGTAGATAAGAGAAGAACTTGTATGACTGAAAATAAGTGTACGTTGGCATGACATGCTGAGCATCAGATCTTAATGAGGTTTGTGTAGACCTTTCATAAGAGAGCAGACATTGCAAGGTGGCTTGAGGGGCTAGAGTTATGATTTTGGATTTGGGTGCAAAAGTGTCTCATGTTCAAATCCAAGAATTGCTTGTCCTTGCCCTTAGATCTTCAAACTTGATCCCATGGGGTGCAAAGTTTTAATGTCAGCATTAAAACCAAGCAAGCATTTTCTGTGAAAATGGGCAGTGACAAATCTAAGACAAGGCCGGTTAGCTCAGTTGGTTAGAGCGTGGTGCTAATAACGCCAAGGTTGTGGGTTCAATCCCCATACGGGCCAGGTTGGCTTTTGATCTGAATCTCTCTAGAAAAGTAAGGAGAGCAATAGACAGATAAAAAAGATCCCCGCTTAAATACAGACTGCCCCATGGTCTGTTTCAAACTCCTTACCAAACAGCAATAATACTCACAAATTCTTTTCAGCAGTAAATGCAGATGGTGTAATTGTTAGCACTTTACATTTTGAATCCAACAAGCTGAGTTCAAATCCTGGTGGAACCTCCTTAGGATCTTGTGGCCAAAAACAGAGTTTGGCTGTTGAAATCCCAATCAAGAGGCCAAAAATTGGCCTTTTTCTTGCCATTTTCAACAAAACATGTTTTTCGTCCAAACCCAGGAGAGTGCAAGTTGTTAATGTAGGTTCCATGGTGTAATGGTTAGCACTCTGAATCCAGTGATCCAAGTTCAAATCTCGGTGGTACCTTTGGTGCCCATTTCACCAACACAGCACCAAATCAAGAGAATTTTTCAAAAGCAGTGATTCTCCAAATCTCCAGAATGAAAGAGATCAACAGGAGAATGCACATCGACACCCTGTGTCAACAGTGAGTTTTGTGGTAAAGAACTTTAGCACCCATGAAGAATGTGACGTGCTATCTGTTCCCAAGTAAAATTCATTGCAAATTAAATTTGTTTCGAGAAAGAAAGAAATTAAGATGACTGAGCGTTACATAAGAAAAGGAACAAATCAAAAGATAATTATTTGCACTTTAGTTAGGATTTATTGGGCATTTCACATTTTGTTGAACTGTATTCTTGCCCAAGAACTTTGCCGCTTTGCACAAAAGCACCTTGCAGATCAATAAATGTAATGCAATAAAATGTACCAAAAACTTAATTTCATGCCTAGGTCTTTAAAATGAGTGAATAACACGTAAAAGAGAAAGTTCCCTCGTGGAGAATGCCAGGCCCATGTACAGCAGACTTTTGTTCTGAATCTCTCTTCTGCTAAGATCTAATTTGCAGGGTAGTCTCATGTAAATCCATGAGGGAAGAAGGTTAGCACTCTGGCCTCTGAATCCAGAGATACCAGTTAAAATCTCGACGGGACCTTCTGTGACTTTTGTGCCAAAAGGTGCAAAGGACCCAATCAGAAGGACTTTAGTAAATCTGCGAGTCTCCAAATCTACAGAAGTGAAAGAGTACCAACTCTGCTGGCCAGTTCTATCCTTTTCAAATTGTGATGACCAGGTCTGAGATGAGAGAACAGTTCCAAAAAGGTACACATACTCATGGAGAATGCGGGCATCGATCCCGCTACCTCTCGCATGCTAAGCGAGCGCTCTACCATTTGAGCTAATTCCCCTCCTGCTAGATGGGCAAACGTGCCTTTCTTTCATTTTTGTTGTTCCTCAGCTGTGCATCCCTGATTTACCAAAGCACTCTGGTTTGTTTCCTTTTGGAGTGGGCCATGGTTCCAATGGTCAGAAAGACAACGTCCAAGGAGTCTTGCAAGGTAGTGATCCTATATCATATGTGAGTTTTGTGGTCAAGTAAGTCAGCCCCCTTGAAGAATGTGACATGGTAAGTGTTTCCAAGGAAACTTCAGTACACATTACATTTGCCTTAAGAGAAAGCAATCGATGCAGGTTACTATGAGCGCTACATGAGAAATGGAACAAATGAAGCAAAATTGTCATTCGCAATTTTTTTAGGAGTTATTGGCGATAAATATTATTACATTTTATGCTTGCCAAAGTCTTTTGAGCATGTCTCTATTTCCACAATTAATGTAGATAAGAGAAGAACTTGTATGACTGAAAATAAGTGTACGTTGGCATGACATGCTGAGCATCAGATCTTAATGAGGTTTGTGTAGACCTTTCATAAGAGAGCAGACATTGCAAGGTGGCTTGAGGGGCTAGAGTTATGATTTTGGATTTGGGTGCAAAAGTGTCTCATGTTCAAATCCAAGAATTGCTTGTCCTTGCCCTTAGATCTTCAAACTTGATCCCATGGGGTGCAAAGTTTTAATGTCAGCATTAAAACCAAGCAAGCATTTTCTGTGAAAATGGGCAGTGACAAATCTAAGACAAGGCCGGTTAGCTCAGTTGGTTAGAGCGTGGTGCTAATAACGCCAAGGTCGTGGGTTCAATCCCCATACGGGCCAGGTTGGCTTTTGATCTGAATCTCTCTAGAAAAGTAAGGAGAGCAATAGACAGATAAAAAAGATCCCCGCTTAAATACAGACTGCCCCATGGTCTGTTTCAAACTCCTTACCAAACAGCAATAATACTCACAAATTCTTTTCAGCAGTAAATGCAGATGGTGTAATTGTTAGCACTTTACATTTTGAATCCAACAAGCTGAGTTCAAATCCTGGTGGAACCTCCTTAGGATCTTGTGGCCAAAAACAGAGTTTGGCTGTTGAAATCCCAATCAAGAGGCCAAAAATTGGCCTTTTTCTTGCCATTTTCAACAAAACATGTTTTTCGTCCAAACCCAGGAGAGTGCAAGTTGTTAATGTAGGTTCCATGGTGTAATGGTTAGCACTCTGAATCCAGTGATCCAAGTTCAAATCTCGGTGGTACCTTTGGTGCCCATTTCACTGACACAGCACCAAATCAAAAGAATTTTTCAAAAGCAGTGATCCTCCAAATCTCCAGAATGAAAGAGATCAACAGGAGAATGCAGATCGACACCCTGTGTCAACAGTGAGTTTTGTGCTAAAGAAGTTTAGCACCTATGAAGAATTTGACGTGCTATCTGTTCCCAAGTAAAATTCATTGCAAATTAAATTTGTGTTTCGAGCAAGAAAGAAATGAAGATGACTGAGCGCTACATAAGAAAAGGAACAAATCAAAAGATAATTATTTGCACTTTATTTAGGATTTATTGGGTATTTCACATGTTGTTGAACTGATTTCTTGCCCAAGAACTTTGAAGAATCTCGATATCCCCCTTCACGGAGCTATGCTTGCATGACTGAAAAAAATCTGCATACGGGTGTTGCATGCTGCAATACTCTGCTTGCCAGGTCCAGGAGCATTTCTCCATACACTTACATAAAAAAATCTACACTACTCTTGTTGAATTCTAATCTGTCTTGGATAGTATTTTTCTCATACAACTGAAAATTTACAATGCAGCACTTTTCGTATTATTGTTTCCTTAAGATGAATCGCTTATGTTGTTATTATCCTCTGTTTTAAGCCGCTTTGCACAAAAGCACCTTGCAGATCAATAAATGTAATGCAATAAAATGTACCAAAAACATAATTTCATGCCTAGGTCTTTAAAATTAGTGAATAACACGTAAAAGAGAAAGTTCCCTCGTGGAGAATGCCAGGCCCATGTACAGCAGACTTTTGTTCTGAATCTCTCTTCTGCTAAGATCTAATTTGCAGGGTAGTCTCATGTAAATCCATGAGGGAAGAAGGTTAGCACTCTGGCCTCTGAATCCAGAGATACCAGTTAAAATCTCGACGGGACCTTCTGTGACTTTTGTGCCAAAAGGTGCAAAGGACCCAATCAGAAGGACTTTAGTAAATCTGCGAGTCTCCAAATCTACAGAAGTGAAAGAGTACCAACTCTGCTGGCCAGTTCTATCCTGTTCAAATTGTGATGACCATGTCTGAGATGAGAGAACAGTTCCAAAAAGGTACACATACTCATGGAGAATGCGGGCATCGATCCCGCTACCTCTCGCATGCTAAGCGAGCGCTCTACCATTTGAGCTAATTCCCCTCCTGCTAGATGGGCAAACGTGCCTTTCTTTCATTTTTGTTGTTCCTCAGCTGTGCATCCCTGATTTACCAAAGCACTCTGGTTTGTTTCCTTTTGGAGTGGGCCATGGTTCCAATGGTCAGAAAGACAACGTCCAAGGAGTCTTGCAAGGTAGTGATCCTATATCATACGTGAGTTTTGTGGTCAAGTAAGTCAGCCCCCTTGAAGAATGTGACATGGTAAGTGTTTCCAAGGAAACTTCAGTACACATTACATTTGCCTTAAGAGAAAGCAATCGATGCAGGTGACTATGAACGCTACATGAGAAATGGAACAAATGAAGCAAAATTGTCATTCGCAATTTTTTTAGGAGTTATTGGCGATAAATATTATTACATTTTATGCTTGCCAAAGTCTTTTGAGCATGTCTCTATTTCCACAATTAATGTAGATAAGAGAAGAACTTGTATGACTGAAAATAAGTGTACGTTGGCATGACATGCTGAGCATCAGATCTTAATGAGGTTTGTGTAGACCTTTCATAAGAGAGCAGACATTGCAAGGTGGCTTGAGGGGCTAGAGTTATGATTTTGGATTTGGGTGCAAAAGTGTCTCATGTTCAAATCCAAGAATTGCTTGTCCTTGCCCTTAGATCTTCAAACTTGATCCCAAGGGGTGCAAAGTTTTAATGTCAGCATTACAACCAAGCAAGCATTTTCTGTGAAAATGGGCAGTGACAAAACTAAGACAAGGCCGGTTAGCTCAGTTGGTTAGAGCGTGGTGCTAATAACACCAAGGTCGTGGGTTCAATCCCCGTACGGGCCAGGTTGGCTTTTGATCTAAATCTCTCTAGAAAAGTAAGGAGAGCAATAGACAGATAAAAAAGATCCCCGCTTAGATACAGACTGCCCCATGGCCTGTTTCAAACTCCTTACCAAACAGCAATAATACTCACACATTCTTTTCAGCAGTAAATGCAGATGGTGTAATTGTTAGCACTTTACATTTTGAATCCAACAAATCCTGGTGGAACCTCCTTAGGATCTTGTGGCCAAAAACAGAGTTTGGCTGTTGAAATCCCAATGAAGAGGCCAAAAATTGGCCTTTTTCTTGCCATTTTCAACAAAACATGTTTTTCGTCCAAACCCAGGAGAGTGCAAGCTGTTAATGTAGGTTCCATGGTGTAATGGTTAGCACTCTGGACTCTGAATCCAGTGATCCGAGTTCAAATCTCGGTGGAACCTTTGGTGCCCGTTTCACCAACACAGCACCAAATCAAGAGAATTTTTCAAAAGCAGTGATTCTCCAAATCTCCAGAATGAAAGAGATCAACAGGAGAATGCACATCGACACCCTGTGTCAACAGTGAGTTTTGTGCTAAAGAACTTTAGCACCCATGAAGAATGTGACGTGCTATCTGTTCCCAAGTAAAATTCATTGCAAATTAAATTTGTTTCGAGAAAGAAAGAAATTAAGATGACTGAGCGTTACATAAGAAAAGGAACAAATCAAAAGATAATTATTTGCACTTTAGTTAGGATTTATTGGGCATTTCACATTTTGTTGAACTGTATTCTTGCCCAAGAACTTTGAAGAATCTCGATATCCCCCTTCACGGAGCTATGCTTGCATGACTGAAAAAAATCTGCATACGGCTGTTGCATGCTGCAATACTCTGCTTGCCAGGTCCAGGAGCATTTCTCCATACACTTACATAAAAAAATCTACACTACTCTTGTTGAATTCTAATCTGTCTTGGATAGTATTTTTCTCATACAACTGAAAATTTACAATGCAGCACTTTTCGTATTATTGTTTCCTTAAGATGAATCGCTTATGTTGTTATTATCCTCTGTTTTAAGCCGCTTTGCACAAAAGCACCTTGCAGATCAATAAATGTAATGCAATAAAATGTACCAAAAACTTAATTTCATGCCTAGGTCTTTAAAATGAGTGAATAACACGTAAAAGAGAAAGTTCCCTCGTGGAGAATGCCAGGCCCATGTACAGCAGACTTTTGTTCTGAATCTCTCTTCTGCTAAGATCTAATTTGCAGGGTAGTCTCATGTAAATCCATGAGGGAAGAAGGTTAGCACTCTGGCCTCTGAATCCAGAGATACCAGTTAAAATCTCGACGGGACCTTCTGTGACTTTTGTGCCAAAAGGTGCAAAGGACCCAATCAGAATGACTTTAGTAAATCTGCGAGTCTCCAAATCTACAGAAGTGAAAGAGTACCAACTCTGCTGGCCAGTTCTATCCTGTTCAAATTGTGATGACCAGGTCTGAGATGAGAGAACAGTTCCAAAAAGGTACACATACTCATGGAGAATGCGGGCATCGATCCCGCTACCTCTCGCATGCTAAGCGAGCGCTCTACCATTTGAGCTAATTCCCCTCCTGCTAGATGGGCAAACGTGCCTTTCTTTCATTTTTGTTGTTCCTCAGCTGTGCATCCCTGATTTACCAAAGCACTCTGGTTTGTTTCCTTTTGGAGTGGGCCATGGTTCCAATGGTCAGAAAGACAACGTCCAAGGAGTCTTGCAAGGTAGTGATCCTATATCATATGTGAGTTTTTTGGTCAAGTAAGTCAGCCCCCTTGAAGAATGTGACATGGTAAGTGTTTCCAAGGAAACTTCAGTACACATTACATTTGCCTTAAGAGAAAGCAATCGATGCAGGTGACTATGAGCGCTACATGAGAAATGGAACAAATGAAGCAAAATTGTCATTCGCAATTTTTTTAGGAGTTATTGGCGATAAATATTATTACATTTTATGCTTGCCAAAGTCTTTTGAGCATGTCTCTATTTCCACAATTAATGTAGATAAGAGAAGAACTTGTATGACTGAAAATAAGTGTACGTTGGCATGACATGCTGAGCATCAGATCTTAATGAGGTTTGTGTAGACCTTTCATAAGAGAGCAGACATTGCAAGGTGGCTTGAGGGGCTAGAGTTATGATTTTGGATTTGGGTGCAAAAGTGTCTCATGTTCAAATCCAAGAATTGCTTGTCCTTGCTCTTAGATCTTCAAACTTGATCCCATGGGGTGCAAAGTTTTAATGTCAGCATTAAAACCAAGCAAGCATTTTCTGTGAAAATGGGCAGTGACAAAACTAAGACAAGTCCGGTTAGCTCAGTTGGTTAGAGCGTGGTGCTAATAACGCCAAGGTCGTGGGTTCAATCCCCGTACGGGCCAGGTTGGCTTTTGATCTGAATCTCTCTAGAAAAGTAAGGAGAGCAATAGACAGATAAAAAAGATCCCCGCTTAAATACAGACTGCCCCATGGTCTGTTTCAAACTCCTTACCAAACAGCAATAATACTCACAAATTCTTTTCAGCAGTAAATGCAGATGGTGTAATTGTTAGCACTTTACATTTTGAATCCAACAAGCTGAGTTCAAATCCTGGTGGAACCTCCTTAGGATCTTGTGGCCAAAAACAGAGTTTGGCTGTTGAAATCCCAATCAAGAGGCCAAAAATTGGCCTTTTTCTTGCCATTTTCAACAAAACATGTTTTTCGTCCAAACCCAGGAGAGTGCAAGTTGTTAATGTAGGTTCCATGGTGTAATGGTTAGCACTCTGAATCCAGTGATCCGAGTTCAAATCTCGGTGGTACCTTTGGTGCCCATTTCACTGACACAGCACCGAATCAAGAGAATTTTTCAAAAGCAGTGATCCTCCAAATCTCCAGAATGAAAGAGATCAACAGGAGAATGCAGATCGACACCCTGTGTCAACAGTGAGATTTGTGCTAAAGAAGTTTAGCACCTATGAAGAATTTGACGTGCTATCTGTTCCCAAGTAAAATTCATTGCAAATTAAATTTGTTTCGAGAAAGAAAGAAATGAAGATGACTGAGCGCTACATAAGAAAAGGAACAAATCAAAAGATAATTATTTGCACTTTAGTTAGGATTTATTGGGTATTTCACATTTTGTTGAACTGTATTCTTGCCCAAGAACTTTGAAGAATCTCGATATCCCCCTTCACGGAGCTATAATTGCATGACTGAAAAAAATCTGCATACGGGTGTTCCATGCTGCAATACTCTGCTTGCCAGGTCCAGGAGCATTTCTCCATACTCTTACATAAAAAAAATCTACACTACTCTTGTTGAATTCTAATCTGTCTTGGATAGTATTTTTCTCATACAACTGAAAATTTACAATGCAGCACTTTTCGTATTATTGTTTCCTTAAGATGAATCGCTTATGTTGTTATTATCCTCTGTTTTAAGCCGCTTTGCACAAAAGCACCTTGCAGATCAATAAATGTAATGCAATAAAATGTACCAAAAACATAATTTCATGCCTAGGTCTTTAAAATTAGTGAATAACACGTAAAAGAGAAAGTTCCCTCGTGGAGAATGCCAGGCCCATGTACAGCAGACTTTTGTTCTGAATCTCTCTTCTGCTAAGATCTAATTTGCAGGGTAGTCTCATGTAAATCCATGAGGGAAGAAGGATAGCACTCTGGCCTCTGAATCCAGAGATACCAGTTAAAATCTCGACGGGACCTTCTGTGACTTTTGTGCCAAAAAGTGCAAAGGACCCAATCAGAAGGACTTTAGTAAATCTGCGAGTCTCCAAATCTACAGAAGTGAAAGAGTACCAACTCTGCTGGCCAGTTCTATCCTGTTCAAATTGTGATGACCAGGTCTGAGATGAGAGAACAGTTCCTAAAAGGTACACATACTCATGGAGAATGCAGGCATCGATCCCGCTACCTCTTGCATGCTAAGCGAGCGCTCTACCATTTGAGCTAATTCCCCTCCTGCTAAATGGGCAAATGTGCCTTTCTTTCATTTTTGTTGTTCCTCAGCTGTGCATCCCTGATTTACCAAAGCACTCTGGTTTGTTTCCTTTTGGAGTGGGCCATGGTTCCAATGGTCAGAAAGACAACGTCCAAGGAGTCTTGCAAGGTAGTGATCCTATATCATATATGAGTTTTGTGGTCAAGTAAGTCAGCCCCCTTGATGAATGTGACATGGTAAGTGTTTCCAAGGAAACTTCAGTACACATTACATTTGCCTTAAGAGAAAGCAATCGATGCAGGTGACTATGAACGCTACATGAGAAATGGAACAAATGAAGCAAAATTGTCATTCGCAATTTTTGAGGAGTTATTGGCGATAAATATTATTACATTTTATGCTTGCCAAAGTCTTTTGAGCATGTCTCTATTTCCACAAATAATGTAGATAAGAGAAGAACTTGTATGACTGAAAATAAGTGTACGTTGGCATGACATGCTGAGCATCAGATCTTAATGAGGTTTGTGTATAAGAGAGCAGACATTGCAAGGTGGCTTGAGGGGCTAGAGTTATGATTTTGGATTTGGGTGCAAAAGTGTCTCATGTTCAAATCCAAGAATTGCTTGTCCTTGCCCTTAGATCTTCAAACTTGATCCCATGGGGTGCAAAGTTTTAATGTTAGCATTACAACCAAGCAAGCATTTTCTGTGAAAATGGGCAGTGACGAAACTAAGACAAGGCCGGTTAGCTCAGTTGGTTAGAGCGTGGTGCTAATAACGCCAAGGTCGCGGGTTCGATCCCCTTACGGGCCAGGTTGGCTTTTGATCTGAATCTCTCTAGAAAAGTTAGGAGAGCAATAGACAGATAAAAAAGATCCCCGCTTAAATACAGACTGCCCCATGGCCTGTTTCAAACTCCTTACCAAACAGCAATAATACTCACATTCTTTTCAGCAGTAAATGCAGATGGTGTAATTGTTAGCACTTTACATTTTGAATCCAACAAGCTGAGTTCAAATCCTGGTGGAACCTCCTTAGGATCTTGTGGCCAAAAACAGAGTTTGGCTGTTGAAATCCCAATCAAGAGGCCAAAAATTGGCCTTTTTCTTGCCATTTTCAACAAAACATGTTTTTCGTCCAAACCCAGGAGAGTGCAAGTTGTTAATGTAGGTTCCATGGTGTAATGGTTAGCACTCTGAATCCAGTGATCCAAGTTCAAATCTCGGTGGTACCTTTGGTGCCCATTTCACTGACACAGCACCAAATCAAAAGAATTTTTCAAAAGCAGTGATCCTCCAAATCTCCAGAATGAAAGAGATCAACAGGAGAATGCAGATCGACACCCTGTGTCAACAGTGAGTTTTGTGCTAAAGAAGTTTAGCACCTATGAAGAATTTGACGTGCTATCTGTTCCCAAGTAAAATTCATTGCAAATTAAATTTGTGTTTCGAGCAAGAAAGAAATGAAGATGACTGAGCGCTACATAAGAAAAGGAACAAATCAAAAGATAATTATTTGCACTTTATTTAGGATTTATTGGGTATTTCACATGTTGTTGAACTGATTTCTTGCCCAAGAACTTTGAAGAATCTCGATATCCCCCTTCACGGAGCTATGCTTGCATGACTGAAAAAAATCTGCATACGGGTGTTGCATGCTGCAATACTCTGCTTGCCAGGTCCAGGAGCATTTCTCCATACACTTACATAAAAAAATCTACACTACTCTTGTTGAATTCTAATCTGTCTTGGATAGTATTTTTCTCATACAACTGAAAATTTACAATGCAGCACTTTTCGTATTATTGTTTCCTTAAGATGAATCGCTTATGTTGTTATTATCCTCTGTTTTAAGCCGCTTTGCACAAAAGCACCTTGCAGATCAATAAATGTAATGCAATAAAATGTACCAAAAACATAATTTCATGCCTAGGTCTTTAAAATTAGTGAATAACACGTAAAAGAGAAAGTTCCCTCGTGGAGAATGCCAGGCCCATGTACAGCAGACTTTTGTTCTGAATCTCTCTTCTGCTAAGATCTAATTTGCAGGGTAGTCTCATGTAAATCCATGAGGGAAGAAGGTTAGCACTCTGGCCTCTGAATCCAGAGATACCAGTTAAAATCTCGACGGGACCTTCTGTGACTTTTGTGCCAAAAGGTGCAAAGGACCCAATCAGAAGGACTTTAGTAAATCTGCGAGTCTCCAAATCTACAGAAGTGAAAGAGTACCAACTCTGCTGGCCAGTTCTATCCTGTTCAAATTGTGATGACCAGGTCTGAGATGAGAGAACAGTTCCAAAAAGGTACACATACTCATAGAGAATGCGGTCATCGATCCCGCTACCTCTCGCATGCTAAGCGAGCGCTCTACCATTTGAGCTAATTCCCCTCCTGCTAGATGGGCAAACGTGCCTTTCTTTCATTTTTGTTGTTCCTCAGCTGTGCATCCCTGATTTACCAAAGCACTCTGGTTTGTTTCCTTTTGGAGTGGGCCATGGTTCCAATGGTCAGAAAGACAACGTCCAAGGAGTCTTGCAAGGTAGTGATCCTATATCATACGTGAGTTTTGTGGTCAAGTAAGTCAGCCCCCTTGAAGAATGTGACATGGTAAGTGTTTCCAAGGAAACTTCAGTACACATTACATTTGCCTTAAGAGAAAGCAATCGATGCAGGTGACTATGAACGCTACATGAGAAATGGAACAAATGAAGCAAAATTGTCATTCGCAATTTTTTTAGGAGTTATTGGCGATAAATATTATTACATTTTATGCTTGCCAAAGTCTTTTGAGCATGTCTCTATTTCCACAATTAATGTAGATAAGAGAAGAACTTGTATGACTGAAAATAAGTGTACGTTGGCATGACATGCTGAGCATCAGATCTTAATGAGGTTTGTGTAGACCTTTCATAAGAGAGCAGACATTGCAAGGTGGCTTGAGGGGCTAGAGTTATGATTTTGGATTTGGGTGCAAAAGTGTCTCATGTTCAAATCCAAGACTTGCTTGTCCTTGCCCTTAGATCTTCAAACTTGATCCCATGGGGTGCAAAGTTTTAATGTCAGCATTAAAACCAAGCAAGCATTTTCTGTGAAAATGGGCAGTGACAAAACTAAGACAAGGCCGGTTAGTTCAGTTGGTTAGAGCGTGGTGCTAATAACGCCAAGGTCGTGGGTTCAATTCCCGTACGGGCCAGGTTGGCTTTTGATCTGAATCTCTCTAGAAAAGTAAGGAGAGCAATAGACAGATAAAAAAGATCCCCGCTTAAATACAGACTGCCCCATGGTCTGTTTCAAACTCCTTACCAAACAGCAATAATACTCACACATTCTTTTCAGCAGTAAATGCAGATGGTGTAATTGTTAGCACTTTACATTTTGAATCCAACAAGCTGAGTTCAAATCCTGGTGGAACCTCCTTAGGATCTTGTGGCCAAAAACAGAGTTTGGCTGTTGAAATCCCAATCAAGAGGCCAAAAATTGGCCTTTTTCTTGCCATTTTCAACAAAACATGTTTTTCGTCCAAACCCAGGAGAGTGCAAGTTGTTAATGTAGGTTCCACGGTGTAATGATTAGCACTCTGAATCCAGTGATCCAAGTTCAAATCTCGGTGGTACCTTTGGTGCCCATTTCACTGACACAGCACCAAATCAAAAGAATTTTTCAAAAGCAGTGATCCTCCAAATCTCCAGAATGAAAGAGATCAACAGGAGAATGCAGATCGACACCCTGTGTCAACAGTGAGTTTTGTGCTAAAGAAGTTTAGCACCTATGAAGAATTTGACGTGCTATCTGTTCCCAATTAAAATTCATTGCAAATTAAATTTGTGTTTCGAGCAAGAAAGAAATGAAGATGACTGAGCGCTACATAAGAAAAGGAACAAATCAAAAGATAATTATTTGCACTTTATTTAGGATTTATTGGGTATTTCACATGTTGTTGAACTGTATTCTTGCCCAAGAACTTTGAAGAATCTCGATATCCCCCTTCACGGAGCTATGCTTGCATGACTGAAAAAAATCTGCATACGGGTGTTGCATGCTGCAATACTCTGCTTGCCAGGTCCAGGAGCATTTCTCCATACACTTACATAAAAAAATCTACACTACTCTTGTTGAATTCTAATCTGTCTTGGATAGTATTTTTCTCATACAACTGAAAATTTACAATGCAGCACTTTTCGTATTATTGTTTCCTTAAGATGAATCGCTTATGTTGTTATTATCCTCTGTTTTAAGCCGCTTTGCACAAAAGCACCTTGCAGATCAATAAATGTAATGCAATAAAATGTACCAAAAACATAATTTCATGCCTAGGTCTTTAAAATTAGTGAATAACACGTAAAAGAGAAAGTTCCCTCGTGGAGAATGCCAGGCCCATGTACAGCAGACTTTTGTTCTGAATCTCTCTTCTGCTAAGATCTAATTTGCAGGGTAGTCTCATGTAAATCCATGAGGGAAGAAGGTTAGCACTCTGGCCTCTGAATCCAGAGATACCAGTTAAAATCTCGACGGGACCTTCTGTGACTTTTGTGCCAAAAGGTGCAAAGGACCCAATCAGAAGGACTTTAGTAAATCTGCGAGTCTCCAAATCTACAGAAGTGAAAGAGTACCAACTCTGCTGGCCAGTTCTATCCTGTTCAAATTGTGATGACCAGGTCTGAGATGAGAGAACAGTTCCAAAAAGTTACACATACTCATGGAGAATGCGGGCATCAATCCCGCTACCTCTCGCATGCTAAGCGAGCGCTCTACCATTTGAGCTAATTCCCCTCCTGCTAGATGGGCAAACGTGCCTTTCTTTCATTTTTGTTGTTCCTCAGCTGTGCATCCCTGATTTACCAAAGCACTCTGGTTTGTTTCCTTTTGGAGTGGGCCATGGTTCCAATGGTCAGAAAGACAACGTCCAAGGAGTCTTGCAAGGTAGTGATCCTATATCATACATGAGTTTTGTGGTCAAGTAAGTCAGCCCCCTTGAAGAATGTGACATGGTAAGTGTTTCCAAGGAAACTTCAGTACACATTACATTTGCCTTAAGAGAAAGCAATCGATGCAGGTGACTATGAACGCTACATGAGAAATGGAACAAATGAAGCAAAATTGTCATTCGCAATTTTTTTAGGAGTTATTGGCGATAAATATTATTACATTTTATGCTTACCAAAGTCTTTTGAGCATGTCTCTATTTCCACAATTAATGTAGATAAGAGAAGAACTTGTATGACTGAAAATAAGTGTACGTTGGCTTGACATGCTGAGCATCAGATCTTAATGAGGTTTGTGTATAAGAGAGCAGACATTGCAAGGTGGCTTGAGGGGCTAGAGTTATGATTTTGGATTTGGGTGCAAAAGTGTCTCATGTTCAAATCCAAGAATTGCTTGTCCTTGCCCTTAGATCTTCAAACTTGATCCCATGGGGTGCAAAGTTTTAATGTTAGCATTACAACCAAGCAAGCATTTTCTGTGAAAATGGGCAGTGACAAAACTAAGACAAGGCCGGTTAGCTCAGTTGGTTAGAGCGTGGTGCTAATAACGCCAAGGTCGTGGGTTCGATCCCCTTACGGGCCAGGTTGGCTTTTGATCTGAATCTCTCTAGAAAAGTTAGGAGAGCAATAGACAGATAAAAAAGATCCCCGCTTAAATACAGACTGCCCCATGGCCTGTTTCAAACTCCTTACCAAACAGCAATAATACTCACCAATTCTTTTCAGCAGTAAATGCAGATGGTGTAATTGTTAGCACTTTACATTTTGAATCCAACAAGCTGAGTTCAAATCCTGGTGGAACCTCCTTAGGATCTTGTGGCCAAAAACAGAGTTTGGCTGTTGAAATCCCAATGAAGAGGCCAAAAATTGGCCTTTTTCTTGCCATTTTCAACAAAACATGTTTTTCGTCCAAACCCAAGAGAGTGCAAGCTGTTAATGTAGTTTCCATGGTGTAATGGATAGCACTCTGGACTCTGAATCCAGTGATCCGAGTTCAAATCTCTGTGGGACCTTTGGTGCCCGTTTCACCAACACAGCACCGAATCAAGAGAATTTTTCAAAAGCAGTGATCCTCCAAATCTCCAGAATGAAAGAGATCAACAGGAGAATGCAGATCGACACCCTGTATCAACAGTGAGTTTTGTGGTAAAGAACTTTAGCACCCATGAAGAATGTGACGTGCTATCTGTTCCCAAGTAAAATTCATTGCAAATTAAATTTGTTTCGAGAAAGAAAGAAATGAAGATGACTGAGCGCTACATAAGAAAAGGAACAAATCAAAAGATAATTATTTGCACTTTAGTTAGGATTTATTGGGTATTTCACATTTTGTTGAACTGTATTCTTGCCCAAGAACTTTGAAGAATCTCGATATCCCCCTTCACGGAGCTATACTTGCATGACTGAAAAAAATCTGCATACGGGTGTTGCATGCTGCAATACTCTGCTTGCCAGGTCCAGGAGCATTTCTCCATACACTTACATAAAAAAAAATCTACACTACTCTTGTTGAATTCTAATCTGTCTTGGATAGTATTTTTCTCATACAACTGAAAATTTACAATGCAGCACTTTTCGTATTATTGTTTCCTTAAGATGAATCGCTTATGTTGTTATTATCCTCTGTTTTAAGCCGATTTGCACAAAAGCACCTTGCAGATCAATAAATGTAATGCAATAAAATGTACCAAAAACATAATTTCATGCCTAGGTCTTTAAAATTAGTGAATAAATCGTAAAAGAGAAAGTTCCCTCGTGGAGAATGTCAGGCCCATGTACAGCAGACTTTTGTTCTGAATCTCTCTTCTGCTAAGATCTAATTTGCAGGGTAGTCTCATGTAAATCCATGAGGGAAGAAGGTTAGCACTCTGGCCTCTGAATCCAGAGATACCAGTTAAAATCTCGACGGGACCTTCTGTGACTTTTGTGCCAAAAGGTGCAAAGGACCCAATCAGAAGGACTTTAGTAAATCTGCGAGTCTCCAAATCTACAGAAGTGAAAGAGTACCAACTCTGCTGGCCAGTTCTATCCTGTTCAAATTGTGATGACCAGGTCTGAGATGAGAGAACAGTTTCTAAAATTTACACATACTCATGGAGAATGCGGGCATCGATCCCGCTACCTCTCACATGCTAAGCGAGCGCTCTACCATTTGAGCTAATTCCCCTCCTGCTAGATGGGCAAACGTGCCTTTCTTTCATTTTTGTTGTTCCTCAGCTGTGCATCTCTGATTTACCAAAGCACTCTGGTTTGTTTCCTTTTGGAGTGGGCCATGGTTCCAATGGTCAGAAAGACAACGTCCAAGGAGTCTTGCAAGGTAGTGATCCTATATCATATGTGAGTTTTGTGGTCAAGTAAGTCAGCCCCCTTGAAGAATGTGACATGGTAAGTGTTTCCAAGGAAACTTCAGTACACATTACATTTGCCTTAAGAGAAAGCAATCGATGCAGGTGACTATGAACGCTACATGAGAAATGGAACAAATGAAGCAAAATTGTCATTCGCAATTTTTTAGGAGTTATTGGCGATAAATATTATTACATTTTATGCTTGCCAAAGTCTTTTGAGCATGTCTCTATTTCCACAATTAATGTAGATAAGAGAAGAACTTGTATGACTGAAAATAAGTGTACGTTGGCATGACATGCTGAGCATCAGATCTTAATGAGGTTTGTGTATAAGAGAGCAGACATTGCAAGGTGGCTTGAGGGGCTAGAGTTATGATTTTGGATTTGGGTGCAAAAGTGTCTCATGTTCAAATCCAAGAATTGCTTGTCCTTGCCCTTAGATCTTCAAACTTGATCCCATGGGGTGCAAAGTTTTAATGTTAGCATTACAACCAAGCAAGCATTTTCTGTGAAAATGGGCAGGGACAAAACTAAGACAAGGCCGGTTAGCTCTGTTGGTTAGAGCGTGGTGCTAATAACGCCAAGGTCGCGGGTTCGATCCCCATACGGGCCAGGTTGGCTTTTGATCTGAATCTCTCTAGAAAAGTTAGGAGAGCAATAGACAGATAAAAAAGATCCCCGCTTAAATACAGACTGCCCCATGGCCTGTTTCAAACTCCTTACCAAACAGCAATAATACTCACACATTCTTTTCAGCAGTAAATGCAGATGGTGTAATTGTTAGCACTTTACATTTTGAATCCAACAAGCTGAGTTCAAATCCTGGTGGAACCTCCTTAGGATCTTGTGGCCAAAAACAGAGTTTGGCTGTTGAAATCCCAATGAAGAGGCCAAAAATTGGCCTTTTTCTTGCCATTTTCAACAAAACATGTTTTTCGTCCAAACCCAGGAGAGTGCAAGCTGTTAATGTAGTTTCCATGGTGTAATGGTTAGTACTCTGGACTCTGAATCCAGTGATCCGAGTTCAAATCTCGGTGGGACCTTTGGTGCCCGTTTCACCAACACAGCACTGAAAAAAGAGAATTTTTCAAAAGCAGTGATCCTCCAAATCTCCAGAATGAAAGAGATCAACAGGAGAATGCAGATCGACACCCTGTATCAACAGTGAGTTTTGTGGTAAAGAACTTTAGCACCCATGAAGAATGTGACGTGCTATCTGTTCCCAAGTAAAATTCATTGCAAATTAAATTTGTTTCGAGAAAGAAAGAAATGAAGATGACTGAGCGCTACATAAGAAAAGGAACAAATCAAAAGATAATTATTTGCACTTTAGTTAGGATTTATTGGGTATTTCACATTTTGTTGAACTGTATTCTTGCCCAAGAACTTTGAAGAATCTCGATATCCCCCTTCACGGAGCTATACTTGCATGACTGAAAAAAATCTGCATACGGGTGTTGCATGCTGCAATACTCTGCTTGCCATGTCCAGGAGCATTTCTCCATACACTTACATAAAAAAATCTACACTACTCTTGTTGAATTCTAATCTGTCTTGGATAGTATTTTTCTCATACAACTGAAAATTTACAATGCAGCACTTTTCGTATTATTGTTTCCTTAAGATGAATCGCTTATGTTGTTATTATCCTCTGTTTTAAGCCGCTTTGCACAAAAGCACCTTGCAGATCAATAAATGTAATGCAATAAAATGTACCAAAAACATAATTTCATGCCTAGGTCTTTAAAATTAGTGAATAAATCGTAAAAGAGAAAGTTCCCTCGTGGAGAATGCCAGGCCCATGTACAGCAGACTTTTGTTCTGAATCTCTCTTCTGCTAAGATCTAATTTGCAGGGTAGTCTCATGTAAATCCATGAGGGAAGAAGGTTAGCACTCTGGCCTCTGAATCCAGAGATACCAGTTAAAATCTCGACGGGACCTTCTGTGACTTTTGTGCCAAAAGGTGCAAAGGACCCAATCAGAAGGACTTTAGTAAATCTGCGAGTCTCCAAATCTACAGAAGTGAAAGAGTACCAACTCTGCTGGCCAGTTCTATCCTGTTCAAATTGTGATGACCAGGTCTGAGATGAGAGAACAGTTTCTAAAATTTACACATACTCATGGAGAATGCGGGAATCGATCCCGCTACCTCTCACATGCTAAGCGAGCGCTCTACCATTTGAGCTAATTCCCCTCCTGCTAGATGGGCAAACGTGCCTTTCTTTCATTTTTGTTGTTCCTCAGCTGTGCATTCCTGATTTACCAAAGCACTCTGGTTTGTTTCCTTTTGGAGTGGGCCATGGTTCCAATGGTCAGAAAGACAACGTCCAAGGAGTCTTGCAAGGTAGTGATCCTATATCATATGTGAGTTTTGTGGTCAAGTAAGTCAGCCCCCTTGAAGAATGTGACATGGTAAGTGTTTCCAAGGAAACTTCAGTACACATTACATTTGCCTTAAGAGAAAGCAATCGATGCAGGTGACTATGAACGCTACATGAGAAATGGAACAAATGAAGCAAAATTGTCATTCGCAATTTTTTAGGAGTTATTGGCGATAAATATTATTACATTTTATGCTTGCCAAAGTCTTTTGAGCATGTCTCTATTTCCACAATTAATGTAGATAAGAGAAGAACTTGTATGACTGAAAATAAGTGTACGTTGGCATGACATGCTGAGCATCAGATCTTAATGAGGTTTGTGTATAAGAGAACAGACATTGCAAGGTGGCTTGAGGGGCTAGAGTTACGATTTTGGATTTGGGTGCAAAAGTGTCTCATGTTCAAATCCAAGAATTGCTTGTCCTTGCCCTTAGATCTTCAAACTTGATCCCATGGGGTGCAAAGTTTTAATGTTAGCATTACAACCAAGCAAGCATTTTCTGTGAAAATGGGCAGTGACAAAACTAAGACAAGGCCGGTTAGCTCAGTTGGTTAGAGCGTGGTGCTAATAACGCCAAGGTCGCGGGTTCGATCCCCTTACGGGCCAGGTTGGCTTTTGATCTGAATCTCTCTAGAAAAGTTAGGAGAGCAATAGACAGATAAAAAAGATCCCCGCTTAAATACAGACTGCCCCATGGCCTGTTTCAAACTCCTTACCAAACAGCAATAATACTCACACATTCTTTTCAGCAGTAAATGCAGATGGTGTAATTGTTAGCACTTTACATTTTGAATCCAACAAGCTGAGTTCAAATCCTGGTGGAACCTCCTTAGGATCTTGTGGCCAAAAACAGAGTTTGGCTGTTGAAATCCCAATGAAGAGGCCAAAAATTGGCCTTTTTCTTGCCATTTTCAACAAAACATGTTTTTCGTCCAAACCCAGGAGAGTGCAAGCTGTTAATATGGTGTAATGGTTAGCACTCTGGACTCTGAATCCAGTGATCTGAGTTCAAATCTCGGTGGGACCTTTGGTGCCCGTTTCACCAACACAGCACCGAATCAAGAGAATTTTTCAAAAGCAGTGATCCTCCAAATCTCCAGAATGAAAGAGATCAACAGGAGAATGCAGATCGACACCCTGTATCAACAGTGAGTTTTGTGGTAAAGAACTTTAGCACCCATGAAGAATGTGACGTGCTATCTGTTCCCAAGTAAAATTCATTGCAAATTAAATTTGTTTCGAGAAAGAAAGAAATGAAGATGACTGAGCGCTACATAAGAAAAGGAACAAATCAAAAGATAATTATTTGCACTTTAGTTAGGATTTATTGGGTATTTCACATTTTGTTGAACTGTATTCTTGCCCAAGAACTTTGAAGAATCTCGATATCCCCCTTCACGGAGCTATACTTGCATGACTGAAAAAAATCTGCATACGGGTGTTGCATGCTGCAATACTCTGCTTGCCATGTCCAGGAGCATTTCTCCATACACTTACATAAAAAAATCTACACTACTCTTGTTGAATTCTAATCTGTCTTGGATAGTATTTTTCTCATACAACTGAAAATTTACAATGCAGCACTTTTCGTATTATTGTTTCCTTAAGATGAATCGCTTATGTTGTTATTATCCTCTGTTTTAAGCCGCTTTGCACAAAAGCACCTTGCAGATCAATAAATGTAATGCAATAAAATGTACCAAAAACATAATTTCATGCCTAGGTCTTTAAAATTAGTGAATAAATCGTAAAAGAGAAAGTTCCCTCGTGGAGAATGCCAGGCCCATGTACAGCAGACTTTTGTTCTGAATCTCTCTTCTGCTAAGATCTAATTTGCAGGGTAGTCTCATGTAAATCCATGAGGGAAGAAGGTTAGCACTCTGGCCTCTGAATCCAGAGATACCAGTTAAAATCTCGACGGGACCTTCTGTGACTTTTGTGCCAAAAGGTGCAAAGGACCCAATCAGAAGGACTTTAGTAAATCTGCGAGTCTCCAAATCTACAGAAGTGAAAGAGTACCAACTCTGCTGGCCAGTTCTATCCTGTTCAAATTGTGATGACCAGGTCTGAGATGAGAGAACAGTTTCTAAAATTTACACATACTCATGGAGAATGCGGGAATCGATCCCGCTACCTCTCACATGCTAAGCGAGCGCTCTACCATTTGAGCTAATTCCCCTCCTGCTAGATGGGCAAACGTGCCTTTCTTTCATTTTTGTTGTTCCTCAGCTGTGCATTCCTGATTTACCAAAGCACTCTGGTTTGTTTCCTTTTGGAGTGGGCCATGGTTCCAATGGTCAGAAAGACAACGTCCAAGGAGTCTTGCAAGGTAGTGATCCTATATCATATGTGAGTTTTGTGGTCAAGTAAGTCAGCCCCCTTGAAGAATGTGACATGGTAAGTGTTTCCAAGGAAACTTCAGTACACATTACATTTGCCTTAAGAGAAAGCAATCGATGCAGGTGACTATGAACGCTACATGAGAAATGGAACAAATGAAGCAAAATTGTCATTCGCAATTTTTTAGGAGTTATTGGCGATAAATATTATTACATTTTATGCTTGCCAAAGTCTTTTGAGCATGTCTCTATTTCCACAATTAATGTAGATAAGAGAAGAACTTGTATGACTGAAAATAAGTGTACGTTGGCATGACATGCTGAGCATCAGATCTTAATGAGGTTTGTGTATAAGAGAACAGACATTGCAAGGTGGCTTGAGGGGCTAGAGTTACGATTTTGGATTTGGGTGCAAAAGTGTCTCATGTTCAAATCCAAGAATTGCTTGTCCTTGCCCTTAGATCTTCAAACTTGATCCCATGGGGTGCAAAGTTTTAATGTTAGCATTACAACCAAGCAAGCATTTTCTGTGAAAATGGGCAGTGACAAAACTAAGACAAGGCCGGTTAGCTCAGTTGGTTAGAGCGTGGTGCTAATAATGCCAAGGTCGCGGGTTCGATCCCCTTACGGGCCAGGTTGGCTTTTGATCTGAATCTCTCTAGAAAAGTTAGGAGAGCAATAGACAGATAAAAAAGATCCCCGCTTAAATACAGACTGCCCCATGGCCTGTTTCAAACTCCTTACCAAACAGCAATAATACTCACACATTCTTTTCAGCAGTAAATGCAGATGGTGTAATTGTTAGCACTTTACATTTTGAATCCAACAAGCTGAGTTCAAATCCTGGTGGAACCTCCTTAGGATCTTGTGGCCAAAAACAGAGTTTGGCTGTTGAAATCCCAATGAAGAGGCCAAAAATTGGCCTTTTTCTTGCCATTTTCAACAAAACATGTTTTTCGTCCAAACCCAGGAGAGTGCAAGCTGTTAATGTAGTTTCCATGGTGTAATGGTTAGCACTCTGGACTCTGAATCCAGTGATCTGAGTTCAAATCTCGGTGGGACCTTTGGTGCCCGTTTCACCAACACAGCACCGAATCAAGAGAATTTTTCAAAAGCAGTGATCCTCCAAATCTCCAGAATGAAAGAGATCAACAGGAGAATGCAGATCGACACCCTGTATCAACAGTGAGTTTTGTGGTAAAGAACTTTAGCACCCATGAAGAATGTGACGTGCTATCTGTTCCCAAGTAAAATTCATTGCAAATTAAATTTGTTTCGAGAAAGAAAGAAATGAAGATGACTGAGCGCTACATAAGAAAAGGAACAAATCAAAAGATAATTATTTGCACTTTAGTTAGGATTTATTGGGTATTTCACATTTTGTTGAACTGTATTCTTGCCCAAGAACTTTGAAGAATCTCGATATCCCCCTTCACGGAGCTATACTTGCATGACTGAAAAAAATCTGCATACGGGTGTTGCATGCTGCAATACTCTGCTTGCCAGGTCCAGGAGCATTTCTCCATACACTTACATAAAAAAATCTACACTACTCTTGTTGAATTCTAATCTGTCTTGGATAGTATTTTTCTCATACAACTGAAAATTTACAATGCAGCACTTTTCGTATTATTGTTTCCTTAAGATGAATCGCTTATGTTGTTATTATCCTCTGTTTTAAGCCGCTTTGCACAAAAGCACCTTGCAGATCAATAAATGTAATGCAATAAAATGTACCAAAAACATAATTTCATGCCTAGGTCTTTAAAATTAGTGAATAAATCGTAAAAGAGAAAGTTCCCTCGTGGAGAATGCCAGGCCCATGTACAGCAGACTTTTGTTCTGAATCTCT
The DNA here is from genome assembly GCA_032164185.1 of Moxostoma hubbsi. Lineage (NCBI taxonomy): Eukaryota > Metazoa > Chordata > Actinopteri > Cypriniformes > Catostomidae > Moxostoma > Moxostoma hubbsi. The sequence continues at coordinate 40,255,908 of JAVLUX010000019.1, forward strand.
CTTCTGCTAAGATCTAATTTGCAGGGTAGTCTCATGTAAATCCATGAGGGAAGAAGGTTAGCACTCTGGCCTCTGAATCCAGAGATACCAGTTAAAATCTCGACGGGACCTTCTGTGACTTTTGTGCCAAAAGGTGCAAAGGACCCAATCAGAAGGACTTTAGTAAATCTGCGAGTCTCCAAATCTACAGAAGTGAAAGAGTACCAACTCTGCTGGCCAGTTCTATCCTGTTCAAATTGTGATGACCAGGTCTGAGATGAGAGAACAGTTTCTAAAATTTACACATACACATGGAGAATGCAGGCATCGATCCCGCTACCTCTCACATGCTAAGCGAGCGCTCTACCATTTGAGCTAATTCCCCTCCTGCTAGATGGGCAAACGTGCCTTTCTTTCATTTTTGTTGTTCCTCAGCTGTGCATCCCTGATTTACCAAAGCACTCTGGTTTGTTTCCTTTTGGAGTGGGCCATGGTTCCAATGGTCAGAAAGACAACGTCCAAGGAGTCTTGCAAGGTAGTGATCCTATATCATATGTGAGTTTTGTGGTCAAGTAAGTCAGCCCCCTTGAAGAATGTGACATGGTAAGTGTTTCCAAGGAAACTTCAGTACACATTACATTTGCCTTAAGAGAAAGCAATCGATGCAGGTGACTATGAACGCTACATGAGAAATGGAACAAATGAAGCAAAATTGTCATTCGCAATTTTTTAGGAGTTATTGGCGATAACTATTATTACATTTTATGTTTGCCAAAGTCTTTTGAGCATGTCTCTATTTCCACAATTAATGTAGATAAGAGAAGAACTTGTATGACTGAAAATAAGTGTACGTTGGCATGACATGCTGAGCATCAGATCTTAATGAGGTTTGTGTATAAGAGAGCAGACATTGCAAGGTGGCTTGAGGGGCTAGAGTTACGATTTTGGATTTGGGTGCAAAAGTGTCTCATGTTCAAATCCAAGAATTGCTTGTCCTTGCCCTTAGATCTTCAAACTTGATCCCATGGGGTGCAAAGTTTTAATGTTAGCATTACAACCAAGCAAGCATTTTCTGTGAAAATGGGCAGTGACAAAACTAAGACAAGGCCGGTTAGCTCAGTTGGTTAGAGCGTAGTGCCTATAACGCCAAGGTTGCGGGTTTGATCCCCTTACGGGCCAGGTTGGCTTTTGATCTGAATCTCTCTAGAAAAGTTAGGAGAGCAATAGACAGATAAAAAAGATCCCCGCTTAAATACAGACTGCCCCATGGCCTGTTTCAAACTCCTTACCAAACAGCAATAATACTTACACATTCTTTTCAGCAGTAAATGCAGATGGTGTAATTGTTAGCACTTTACATTTTGAATCCAACAAGCTGAGTTCAAATCCTGGTGGAACCTCCTTAGGATCTTGTGGCCAAAAACAGAGTTTGGCTGTTGAAATCCCAATGAAGAGGCCAAAAATTGGCCTTTTTCTTGCCATTTTCAACAAACATGTTTTTCGTCCAAACCCAGGAGAGTGCAAGCTGTTAATGTAGTTTCCATGGTGTAATGGTTAGCACTCTGGACTCTGAATCCAGTGATCCGAGTTCAAATCTCGGTGGGACCTTTGGTTCCCGTTTCACCAACACAGCACTGAATCAAGAGAATTTTTCAAAAGCAGTGATCCTCCAAATCTCCAGAATGAAAGAGATCAACAGGAGAATGCAGATCGACACCCTGTATCAACAGTGAGCTTTGTGGTAAAGATCTTTAGCACCCATGAAGAATGTGACGTGCTATCTGTTCCCAAGTAAAATTCATTGCAAATTAAATTTGTTTCGAGAAAGAAAGAAATGAAGATGACTGAGCGCTACATAAGAAAAGGAACAAATCAAAAGATAATTATTTGCACTTTAGTTAGGATTTATTGGGTATTTCACATTTTGTTGAACTGTATTCTTGCCCAAGAACTTTGAAGAATCTCAATATCCCCCTTCACGGAGCTATACTTGCATGACTGAAAAAAATCTGCATACGGGTGTTGCATGCTGCAATACTCTGCTTGCCAGGTCCAGGAGCATTTCTCCATACTCTTACATAAAAAAAATCTACACTACTCTTGTTGAATTCTAATCTGTCTTGGATAGTATTTTTCTCATACAACTGAAAATTTACAATGCAGCACTTTTCGTATTATTGTTTCCTTAAGATGAATCGCTTATGTTGTTATTATCCTCTGTTTTAAGCCGCTTTGCACAAAAGCACCTTGCAGATCAATAAATGTAATGCAATAAAATGTACCAAAAACATAATTTCATGCCTAGGTCTTTAAAATTAGTGAATAACACGTAAAAGAGAAAGTTCCCTCGTGGAGAATGCCAGGCCCATGTACAGCAGACTTTTGTTCTGAATCTCTCTTCTGCTAAGATCTAATTTGCAGGGTAGTCTCATGTAAATCCATGAGCGAAGAAGGTTAGCACTCTGGCCTCTGAATCCAGAGATACCAGTTAAAATCTCGACGGGACCTTCTGTGACTTTTGTGCCAAAAGGTGCAAAGGACCCAATCAGAAGGACTTTAGTAAATCTGCGAGTCTCCAAATCTACAGAAGCGAAAGAGTACCAACTCTGCTGGCCAGTTCTATCCTGTTCAAATTGTGATGACCAGGTCTGAGATGAGAGAACAGTTCCTAAAAGGAACACATACTCATGGAGAATGCGGGCATCGATCCCACTACCTCTCGCATGCTAAGCGAGCGCTCTACCATTTGAGCTAATTCCCCTCCTGCTAGATGGGCAAACGTGCCTTTCTTTCATTTTTGTTGTTCCTCAGCTGTGCATCCCTGATTTACCAAAGCACTCTGGTTTGTTTCCTTTTGGAGTGGGCCATGGTTCCAATGGTCAGAAAGACAACGTCCAAGGAGTCTTGCAAGGTAGTGATCCTATATCATATATGAGTTTTGTGGTCAAGTAAGTCAGCCCCCTTGAATAATGTGACATGGTAAGTGTTTCCAAGGAAACTTCAGTACACATTACATTTGCCTTAAGAGAAAGCAATCGATGCAGGTGACTATGAACGCTACATGAGAAATGGAACAAATGAAGCAAAATTGTCATTCGCAATTTTTTAGGAGTTATTGGCGATAACTATTATTACATTTTATGCTTGCCAAAGTCTTTTGAGCATGTCTCTATTTCCACAATTAATGTAGATAAGAGAAGAACTTGTATGACTGAAAATAAGTGTACGTTGGCATGACATGCTGAGCATCAGATCTTAATGAGGTTTGTGTATAAGAGAGCAGACATTGCAAGGTGGCTTGAGGGGCTAGAGTTATGATTTTGGATTTGGGTGCAAAAGTGTCTCATGTTCAAATCCAAGAATTGCTTGTCCTTGCCCTTAGATCTTCAAACTTGATCCCATGGGGTGCAAAGTTTTAATGTTAGCATTACAACCAAGCAAGCATTTTCTGTGAAAATGGGCAGTGACAAAACTAAGACAAGGCCGGTTAGCTCAGTTGGTTAGAGCGTGGTGCTAATAACGCCAAGGTCGCGGGTTCGATCCCCTTACGGGCCAGGTTGGCTTTTGATCTGAATCTCTCTAGAAAAGTTAGGAGAGCAATAGACAGATAAAAAAGATCCCCGCTTAAATACAGACTGCCCCATGGCCTGTTTCAAACTCCTTACCAAACAGCAATAATACTCACACATTCTTTTCAGCAGTAAATGCAGATGGTGTAATTGTTAGCACTTTACATTTTGAATCCAACAAGCTGAGTTCAAATCCTGGTGGAACCTCCTTAGGATCTTGTGGCCAAAAACAGAGTTTGGCTGTTGAAATCCCAATGAAGAGGCCAAAAATTGGCCTTTTTCTTGCCATTTTCAACAAAACATGTTTTTCGTCCAAACCCAGGAGAGTGCAAGTTGTTAATATGGTGTAATGGTTAGCACTCTGGACTCTGAATCCAGTGATCCGAGTTCAAATCTCGGTGGGACCTTTGGTGCCCGTTTCACCAACACAGCGCTGAATAAAGAGAATTTTTCAAAAGCAGTGATCCTCCAAATCTCCAGAATGAAAGAGATCAACAGGAGAATGCAGATCGACACCCTGTATCAACAGTGAGTTTTGTGGTAAAGAACTTTAGCACCTATGAAGAACGTGACGTGCTATCTGTTCCCAAGTAAAATTCATTGCAAATTAAATTTGTTTCGAGAAAGAAAGAAATGAAGATGACTGAGCGCTACATAAGAAAAGGAACAAATCAAAAGATAATTATTTGCACTTTAGTTAGGATTTATTGGGTATTTCACATTTTGTTGAACTGTATTCTTGCCCAAGAACTTTGAAGAATCTCAATATCCCCCTTCACGGAGCTATACTTGCATGACTGAAAAAAATCTGCATACGGGTGTTGCATGCTGCAATACTCTGCTTGCCAGGTCCAGGAGCATTTCTCCATACTCTTACATAAAAAAAATCTACACTACTCTTGTTGAATTCTAATCTGTCTTGGATAGTATTTTTCTCATACAACTGAAAATTTAGAATGCAGCACTTTTCGTATTATTGTTTCCTTAAGATGAATCGCTTATGTTGTTATTATCCTCTGTTTTAAGCCGCTTTGCACAAAAGCACCTTGCAGATCAATAAATGTAATGCAATAAAATGTACCAAAAACATAATTTCATGCCTAGGTCTTTAAAATTAGTGAATAACACGTAAAAGAGAAAGTTCCCTCGTGGAGAATGCCAGGCCCATGTACAGCAGACTTTTGTTCTGAATCTCTCTTCTGCTAAGATCTAATTTGCAGGGTAGTCTCATGTAAATCCATGAGGGAAGAAGGTTAGCACTCTGGCCTCTGAATCCAGAGATACCAGTTAAAATCTCGACGGGACCTTCTGTGACTTTTGTGCCAAAAGGTGCAAAGGACCCAATCAGAAGGACTTTAGTAAATCTGCGAGTCTCCAAATCTACAGAAGCGAAAGAGTACCAACTCTGCTGGCCAGTTCTATCCTTTTCAAATTGTGATGACCAGGTCTGAGTTGAGAGAACAGTTCCTAAAAGGTACACATACTCATGGAGAATGCGGGCATCGATCCCGCTACCTCTCGCATGCTAAGCGAGCGCTCTACCATTTGAGCTAATTCCCCTCCTGCTAGATGGGCAAACGTGCCTTTCTTTCATTTTTGTTGTTCCTCAGCTGTGCATCCCTGATTTACCAAAGCACTCTGGTTTGTTTCCTTTTGGAGTGGGCCATGGTTCCAATGGTCAGAAAGACAACGTCCAAGGAGTCTTGCAAGGTAGTGATCCTATATCATATATGAGTTTTGTGGTCAAGTAAGTCAGCCCCCTTGAAGAATGTGACATGGTAAGTGTTTCCAAGGAAACTTCAGTACACATTACATTTTCCTTAAGAGAAAGCAATCGATGCAGGTGACTATGAACGCTACATGAGAAATGGAACAAATGAAGCAAAATTGTCATTCGCAATTTTTTTAGGAGTTATTGGCGATAAATATTATTACATTTTATGCTTGCCAAAGTCTTTTGAGCATGTCTCTATTTCCACAATTAATGTAGATAAGAGAAGAACTTGTATGACTGAAAATAAGTGTACGTTGGCATGACATGCTGAGCATCAGATCTTAATGAGGTTTGTGTATAAGAGAGCAGACATTGCAAGGTGGCTTGAGGGGCTAGAGTTATGATTTGGGATTTGGGTGCAAAAGTGTCTCATGTTCAAATCCAAGAATTGCTTGTCCTTGCCCTTAGATCTTCAAACTTGATCCCAAGGGGTGCAAAGTTTTAATGTCAGCATTACAACCAAGCAAGCATTTTCTTTCATTTTTGTTGTTCCTCAGCTGTGCATCCCTGATTTACCAAAGCACTCTGGTTTGTTTCCTTTTGGAGTGGGCCATGGTTCCAATGGTCAGAAAGACAACGTCCAAGGAGTCTTGCAAGGTAGTGATCCTATATCATATGTGAGCTTTGTGGTCAAGTAAGTCAGCCCCCTTGAAGAATGTGACATGGTAAGTGTTTCCAAGGAAACTTCAGTACACATTACATTTGCCTTAAGAGAAAGCAATCGATGCAGGTGACTATGAACGCTACATGAGAAATGGAACAAATGAAGCAAAATTGTCATTCGCAATTTTTTTAGGAGTTATTGGTGATAAATATTATTACATTTTATGCTTGCCAAAGTCTTTTGAGCATGTCTCTATTTCCACAATTAATGTAGATAAGAGAAGAACTTGTATGACTGAAAATAAGTGTACGTTGGCATGACATGCTGAGCATCAGATCTTAATGAGGTTTGTGTATAAGAGAGCAGACATTGCAAGGTGGCTTGAGGGGCTAGAGTTATGATTTTGGATTTGGGTGCAAAAGTGTCTCATGTTCAAATCCAAGAATTGCTTGTCCTTGCCCTTAGATCTTCAAACTTGATCCCATGGGGTGCAAAGTTTTAATGTCAGCATTACAACCAAGCAAGCATTTTCTGTGAAAATGGGCAGTGACAAAACTAAGACAAGGCCGGTTAGCTCAGTTGGTTAGAGCGTGGTGCTAATAACGCCAAGGTCGTGGGTTCAATTCCCGTACGGGCCAGGTTGGCTTTTGATCTGAATCTCTCTAGAAAAGTTAGGAGAGCAATAGACAGATAAAAAAGATCCCCGCTTAAATACAGACTGCCCCATGGCCTGTTTCGAACTCCTTACCAAACAGCAATAATACTCACAAATTCTTTTCAGCAGTAAATGCAGATGGTGTAATTGTTAGCACTTTACATTTTGAATCCAACAAGCTGAGTTCAAATCCTGGTGGAACCTCCTTAGGATCTTGTGGCCAAAAACAGAGTTTGGCTGTTGAAATCCCAATCAAGAGGCCAAAAATTGGCCTTTTTCTTGCCATTTTCAACAAAACATGTTTTTCGTCCAAACCCAGGAGAGTGCAAGATGTTAATGTAGGTTCCATGGTGCAATGGTTAGCACTCTGGACTCTGAATCCAGTGATCCGAGTTCAAATCTCGGTGGGACCTTTGGTGCCCATTTCACCGACACAGCACCAAATCAAAAGAATTTTTCAAAAGCAGTGATCCTCCAAATCTCCAGAATGAAAGAGATCAACAGGAGAATGCAGATCGACACCCTGTGTCAACAGTGAGTTTTGTGCTAAAGAAGTTTAGCACCCATGAAGAATTTGACGTGCTATCTGTTCCCAAGTAAAATTCATTGCAAATTAAATTTGTGTTTCGAGCAAGAAAGAAATGAAGATGACTGAGCGCTACATAAGAAAAGGAACAAATCAAAAGATAATTATTTGCACTTTATTTTGGATTTATTGGGTATTTCACATGTTTTTGAACTGTATTCTTGCCCAAGAACTTTGAAGAATCTCGATATCCCCCTTCACGGAGCTATACTTGCATGACTGAAAAAAATCTGCATACGGGTGTTGCATGCTGCAATACTCTGCTTGCCAGGTCCAGGAGCATTTCTCCATACACTTACATAAAAAAAAATCTACACTACTCTTGTTGAATTCTAATCTGTCTTGGATAGTATTTTTCTCATACAACTGAAAATTTACAATGCAGCACTTTTCGTATTATTGTTTCCTTAAGATGAATCGCTTATGTTGTTATTATCCTCTGTTTTAAGCCGCTTTGCACAAAAGCACCTTGCAGATCAATAAATGTAATGCAATAAAATGTACCAAAAACATAATTTCATGCCTAGGTCTGTAAAATTAGTGAATAACACGTAAAAGAGAAAGTTCCCTCGTGGAGAATGCCAGGCCCATGTACAGCAGACTTTTGTTCTGAATCTCTCTTCTGCTAAGATCTAATTTGCAGGGTAGTCTCATGTAAATCCATGAGGGAAGAAGGTTAGCACTCTGGCCTCTGAATCCAGAGATACCAGTTAAAATCTCGACGGGACCTTCTGTGACTTTTGTGCCAAAAGGTGCAAAGGACCCAATCAGAAGGACTTTAGTAAATCTGCGAGTCTCCAAATCTACAGAAGTGAAAGAGTACCAACTCTGCTGGCCAGTTCTATCCTGTTCAAATTGTGATGACCAGGTCTGAGATGAGAGAACAGTTCCTAAAAGGTACACATACTCATGGAGAATGCGGGCATCGATCCCGCTACCTCTCGCATGCTAAGCGAGCGCTCTACCATTTGCGCTAATTCCCCTCCTGCTAGATGGGCAAACGTGCCTTTCTTTCATTTTTGTTGTTCCTCAGCTGTGCATCCCTGATTTACCAAAGCGCTCTGGTTTGTTTCCTTTTGGAGTGGGCCATGGTTCCAATGGTTAGAAAGACAACGTCCAAGGAGTCTTGCAAGGTAGTGATCCTATATCATATGTGAGTTTTGTGGTCAAGTAAGTCAGCCCCCTTGAAGAATGTGACATGATAAGTGTTTCCAAGGAAACTTCAGTACACATTACATTTGCCTTGAGAGAAAGCAATCGATGCAGGTGACTATAAACGCTACATGAGAAATGGAACAAATGAAGCAAAATTGTCATTCGCAATTTTTTTAGGAGTTATTGGCGATAAATATTATTACATTTTATGCTTGCCAAAGTGTTTTGAGCATGTCTCTATTTCCACAATTAATGTAGATAAGAGAAGAACTTGTATGACTGAAAATAAGTGTACGTTGGCATGACATGCTGAGCATCAGATCTTAATGAGGTTTGTGTAGACCTTTCATAAGAGAGCAGACATTGCAAGGTGGCTTGAGGGGCTAGAGTTATGATTTTGGATTTGGGCGCAAAAGTGTCTCATGTTCAAATCCAAGAATTGCTTGTCCTTGCCCTTAGATCTTCAAACTTGATCCCATGGGGTGCAAAGTTTTAATGTCAGCATTACAACCAAGCAAGCATTTTCTGTGAAAATGGGCAGTGACAAAACTAAGACAAGGTCGGTCAGCTCAGTTGGTTAGAGCGTGGTGCTAATAACGCCAAGGGCGCGGGTTCGATCCCCGTACGGGCCAGGTTGGCTTTTGATCTGAATCTCTCTAGAAAAGTTAGGAGAGCAATAGACAGATAAAAAAGATCCCTGCTTAAATACAGACTGCCCCATGGCCTGTTTCAAACTCCTTACCAAACAGCAATAATACTCACAAATTCTTTTCAGCAGTAAATGCAGATGGTGTAATTGTTAGCACTTTACATTTTGAATCCAACAAGCTGAGTTCAAATCCTGGTGGAACCTCCTTAGGATCTTGTGGCCAAAAACAGAGTTTGGCTGTTGAAATCCCAATCAAGAGGCCAAAAATTGGCCTTTTTCTTGCCATTTTCAACAAAACATGTTTTTCGTCCAAACCCAGGAGAGTGCAAGTTGTTAATGTAGGTTCCATGGTGTAATGGTTAGCACTCTGGACTCTGAATCCAGTGATCCGAGTTCAAATCTCGGTGGGACCTTTGGTGCCCATTTCACCAACACAGCACCAAATCAAGAGAATTTTTCAAAAGCAGTGATCCTCCAAATCTCCAGAATGAAAGAGATCAACAGGAGAATGCAGATCGACACCCTGTGTCAACAGTGAGTTTTGTGGTAAAGAAATTTAGCACCCATGAAGAATGTGACGTGCTATCTGTTCCCAAGTAAAATTCATTGCAAATTAAATTTGTTTCGAGAAAAAAAGAAATGAAGATGACTGAGCGCTACATAAGAAAAGGAACAAATCAAAAGATAATTATTTGCACTTTAGTTAGGATTTATTGGGTATTTCACATGTTGTTGAACTGTATTCTTGCCCAAGAACTTTGAAGAATCTCGATATCCCCCTTCTCGGAGCTATACTTGCATGACTGAAAAAAATCTGCATACGGGTGTTGCATGCTGCAATACTCTGCTTGCCAGGTCCAGGAGCATTTCTCCATACACTTACATAAAAAAAATCTACACTACTCTTGTTGAATTCTAATCTGTCTTGGATAGTATTTTTCTCATACAACTGAAAATTTACAATGCAGCACTTTTCGTATTATTGTTTCCTTAAGATGAATCGCTTATGTTGTTATTATCCTCTGTTTTAAGCCGCTTTGCACAAAAGCACCTTGCAGATCAATAAATGTAATGCAATAAAATGTACCAAAAACATAATTTCATGCCTAGGTCTTTAAAATTAGTGAATAACACGTAAAAGAGAAAGTTCCCTCGTGGAGAATGCCAGGCCCATGTACAGCAGAGTTTTGTTCTGAATCTCTCTTCTGCTAAGATCGAATTTGCAGGGTAGTCTCATGTAAATCCATGAGGGAAGAAGGTTAGCACTCTGGCCTCTGAATCCAGAGATACCAGTTAAAATCTCGACGGGACCTTCTGTGACTTTTGTGCCAAAAGGTGCAAAGGACCCAATCAGAAGGACTTTAGTAAATCTGCGAGTCTCCAAATCTACAGAAGTGAAAGAGTACCAACTCTGCTGGCCAGTTCTATCCTGTTCAAATTGTGATGACCAGGTCTGAGATGAGAGAACAGTTCCTAAAAGGTACACATACTCATGGAGAATGCGGGGATCGATCCCGCTACCTCTCGCATGCTAAGCGAGCGCTCTACCATTTGAGCTAATTCCCCTCCTGCTAGATGGGCAAACGTGCCTTTCTTTCATTTTTGTTGTTCCTCAGCTTTGCATCCCTGATTTACCAAAGCACTCTGGTTTGTTTCCTTTTGGAGTGGGCCATGGTTCCAATGGTCAGAAAGACAACGTCCAAGGAGTCTTGCAAGGTAGTGATCCTATATCATATGTGAGTTTTGTGGTCAAGTAAGTCAGCCCCCTTGAAGAATGTGACATGGTAAGTGTTTCCAAGGAAACTTCAGTACACATTACATTTGCCTTAAGAGAAAGCAATCGATGCAGGTGACTATGAACGCTACATGAGAAATGGAACAAATGAAGCAAAATTGTCATTCGCAATTTTTTTAGGAGTTATTGGCGATAAATATTATTACATTTTATGCTTGCCAAAGTCTTTTGAGCATGTCTCTATTTCCACAATTAATGTAGATAAGAGAAGAACTTGTATGACTGAAAATAAGTGTACGTTGGCATGACATGCTGAGCATCAGATCTTAATGAGGTTTGTGTAGACCTTTCATAAGAGAGCAGACATTGCAAGGTGGCTTGAGGGGCTAGAGTTATGATTTTGGATTTGGGTGCAAAAGTGTCTCATGTTCAAATCCAAGAATTGCTTGTCCTTGCCCTTAGATCTTCAAACTTGATCCCATGGGGTGCAAAGTTTTAATGTCAGCATTACAACCAAGCAAGCATTTTCTGTGAAAATGGGCAGTGACAAAACTAAGACAAGGCCGGTTAGCTCAGTTGGTTAGAGCGTGGTGTTAATAACGCCAAGGTTGTGGGTTCGATCCCCGTACGGGCCAGGTTGGCTTTTGATCTGAATCTCTCTAGAAAAGTTAGGAGAGCAATAGACAGATAAAAAAGATCCCCGCTTAAATACAGACTGCCCCATGGCCTGTTTCAAACTCCTTACCAAACAGCAATAATACTCACACATTCTTTTCAGCAGTAAATGCAGATGGTGTAATTGTTAGCACTTTACATTTTGAATCCAACAAGCTGAGTTCAAATCCTGGTGGAACCTCCTTAGGATCTTGTGGCCAAAAACAGAGTTTGGCTGTTGAAATCCCAATCAAGAGGCCAAAAATTGGCCTTTTTCTTGCCATTTTCAACAAAACATGTTTTTCGTCCAAACCCAGGAGAGTGCAAGTTGTTAATGTAGGTTCCATGGTGTAATGGTTAGCACTCTGGACTTTGAATCCAGTGATCCGAGTTCAAATCTCGGTGGGACCTTTGGTGCCCATTTCACCAACACAGCACCAAATCAAGAGAATTTTTCAAAAGCAGTGATCCTCCAAATCTCCAGAATGAAAGAGATCAACAGGAGAATGCAGATCGACACCCTGTGTCAACAGTGAGTTTTGTGGTAAAGAACTTTAGCACCCATGAAGAATGTGACGTGCTATCTGTTCCCAAGTAAAATTCATTGCAAATTAAATTTGTTTCGAGAAAGAAAGAAATGAAGATGACTGAGCGCTACATAAGAAAAGGAACAAATCAAAAGATAATTATTTACACTTTAGTTAGGATTTATTGGGTATTTCACATGTTGTTGAACTGTATTCTTGCCCAAGAACTTTGAAGAATCTCGATATCCCCCTTCACGGAGCTATACTTGCATGACTGAAAAAAATGTGCATACGGGTGTTGCATGCTGCAATACTCTGCTTGCCAGGTCCAGGAGCATTTCTCCATACACTTACATAAAAAAATCTACACTACTGTTGTTGAATTCTAATCTGTCTTGGATAGTATTTTTCTCATACAACTGAAAATTTACAATGCAACACTTTTCGTATTATTGTTTCCTTAAGATGAATCGCTTATGTTGTTATTATCCTCTGTTTTAAGCCACTTTGCACAAAAGCACCTTGCAGATCAATAAATGTAATGCAATAAAATGTATCAAAAACATAATTTCATGCCTAGGTCAGTAAAATTAGTGAATAACACAAAAAAGAGAAAGTTCCCTCGTGGAGAATGGCAGGCCCATGTACAGCAGACTCTTGTTCTGAATCTCTCTTCTGCTAAGATCGAATTTGCAGGGTAGTCTCATGTAAATCCATGAGGGAAGAAGGTTAGACTCTGAATCCAGTGATCCGAGTTCAAATCTCGGTGGTACCTTTGGTGCCCATTTCACCAACACAGCACCAAATCAAGAGAATTTTTCAAAAGCAGTGATCCTCCAAATCTCCAGAATGAAAGAGATCAACAGGAGAATGCAGATCGACACCCTGTGTCAACAGTGAGTTTTGTGGTAAAGAAATTTAGCACCCATGAAGAATGTGACGTGCTATCTGTTCCCAAGTAAAATTCATTACAAATTAAATTTGTTTCGAGAAAAAAAGAAATGAAGATGACTGAGCGCTACATAAGAAAAGGAACAAATCAAAAGATAATTATTTGCACTTTAGTTAGGATTTATTGGGTATTTCACATGTTGTTGAACAGTATTCTTGCCCAAGAACTTTGAAGAATCTCGATATCCCCCTTCTCGGAGCTATACTTGCATGACTGAAAAAAATCTGCATAAGGGTGTTGCATGCTGCAATACTCTGCTTGCCAGGTCCAGGAGCATTTCTCCATACACTTACATAAAAAAAATCTACACTACTCTTGTTGAATTCTAATCTGTCTTGGATAGTATTTTTCTCATACAACTGAAAATTTACAATGCAGCACTTTTCGTATTATTGTTTCCTTAAGATGAATCGCTTATGTTGTTATTATCCTCTGTTTTAAGCCGCTTTGCACAAAAGCACCTTGCAGATCAATAAATGTAATGCAATAAAATGTACCAAAAACATAATTTCATGCCTAGGTCTTTAAAATTAGTGAATAACACGTAAAAGAGAAAGTTCCCTCGTGGAGAATGCCAGGCCCATGTACAGCAGACTTTTGTTCTGAATCTCTCTTCTGCTAAGATCGAATTTGCAGGGTAGTCTCATGTAAATCCATGAGGGAAGAAGGTTAGCACTCTGGCCTCTGAATCCAGAGATACCAGTTAAAATCTCGACGGGACCTTCTGTGACTTTTGTGCCAAAAGGTGCAAAGGACCCAATCAGAAGGACTTTAGTAAATCTGCGAGTCTCCAAATCTACAGAAGTGAAAGAGTACCAACTCTGCTGGCCAGTTCTATCCTGTTCAAATTGTGATGACCAGGTCTGAGATGAGAGAACAGTTCCTAAAAGGTACACATACTCATGGAGAATGCGGGTATACATACTCATGGAGAATGCGGGGATCGATCCCGCTACCTCTCGCATGCTAAGCGAGCGCTCTACCATTTGAGCTAATTCCCCTCCTGCTAGATGGGCAAACGTGCCTTTCTTTCATTTTTGTTGTTCCTCAGCTGTGCATCCCTGATTTACCAAAGCACTCTGGTTTGTTTCCTTTTGGAGTGGGCCATGGTTCCAATGGTCAGAAAGACAACGTCCAAGGAGTCTTGCAAGGTAGTGATCCTATATCATATGTGAGTTTTGTGGTCAAGTAAGTCAGCCCCCTTGAAGAATGTGACATGGTAAGTGTTTCCAAGGAAACTTCAGTACACATTACATTTGCCTTAAGAGAAAGCAATCGATGCAGGTGACTATGAACGCTACATGAGAAATGGAACAAATGAAGCAAAATTGTCATTCGCAATTTTTTTAGGAGTTATTGGCGATAAATATTATTACATTTTATGCTTGCCAAAGTCTTTTGAGCATGTCTCTATTTCCACAATTAATGTAGATAAGAGAAGAACTTGTATGACTGAAAATAAGTGTACGTTGGCATGACATGCTGAGCATCAGATCTTAATGAGGTTTGTGTAGACCTTTCATAAGAGAGCAGACATTGCAAGGTGGCTTGAGGGGCTAGAGTTATGATTTTGGATTTGGGTGCAAAAGTGTCTCATGTTCAAATCCAAGAATTGCTTGTCCTTGCCCTTAGATCTTCAAACTTGATCCCATGGGGTGCAAAGTTTTAATGTCAGCATTACAACCAAGCAAGCATTTTCTGTGAAAATGGGCAGTGACAAAACTAAGACAAGGCCGGTTAGCTCAGTTGGTTAGAGCGTGGTGTTAATAACGCCAAGGTTGCGGGTTCGATCCCCGAATGGGCCAGGTTGGCTTTTGATCTGAATCTCTCTAGAAAAGTTAGGAGAGCAATAGACAGATAAAAAAGATCCCCGCTTAAATACAGACTGCCCCATGGCCTGTTTCAAACTCCTTACCAAACAGCAATAATACTCACACATTCTTTTCAGCAGTAAATGCAGATGGTGTAATTGTTAGCACTTTACATTTTGAATCCAACAAGCTGAGTTCAAATCCTAGTGGAACCTCCTTAGGATCTTGTGGCCAAAAACAGAGTTTGGCTGTTGAAATCCCAATCAAGAGGCCAAAAATTGGCCTTTTTCTTGCCATTTTCAACAAAACATGTTTTTCGTCCAAACCCAGGAGAGTGCAAGTTGTTAATGTAGGTTCCATGGTGTAATGGTTAGCACTCTGGACTTTGAATCCAGTGATCCGAGTTCAAATCTCGGTGGGACCTTTGGTGCCCATTTCACCAACACAGCACCAAATCAAGAGAATTTTTCAAAAGCAGTGATCCTCCAAATCTCCAGAATGAAAGAGATCAACAGGAGAATGCAGATCGACACCCTGTGTCAACAGTGAGTTTTGTGGTAAAGAACTTTAGCACCCATGAAGAATGTGACGTGCTATCTGTTCCCAAGTAAAATTCATTGCAAATTAAATTTGTTTCGAGAAAGAAAGAAATGAAGATGACTGAGCGCTACATAAGAAAAGGAACAAATCAAAAGATAATTATTTACACTTTAGTTAGGATTTATTGGGTATTTCACATGTTGTTGAACTGTATTCTTGCCCAAGAACTTTGAAGAATCTCGATATCCCCCTTCACGGAGCTATACTTGCATGACTGAAAAAAATGTGCATACGGGTGTTGCATGCTGCAATACTCTGCTTGCCAGGTCCAGGAGCATTTCTCCATACACTTACATAAAAAAATCTACACTACTGTTGTTGAATTCTAATCTGTCTTGGATAGTATTTTTCTCATACAACTGAAAATTTACAATGCAACACTTTTCGTATTATTGTTTCCTTAAGATGAATCGCTTATGTTGTTATTATCCTCTGTTTTAAGCCACTTTGCACAAAAGCACCTTGCAGATCAATAAATGTAATGCAATAAAATGTATCAAAAACATAATTTCATGCCTAGGTCAGTAAAATTAGTGAATAACACAAAAAAGAGAAAGTTCCCTCGTGGAGAATGGCAGGCCCATGTACAGCAGACTCTTGTTCTGAATCTCTCTTCTGCTAAGATCGAATTTGCAGGGTAGTCTCATGTAAATCCATGAGGGAAGAAGGTTAGACTCTGAATCCAGTGATCCGAGTTCAAATCTTGGTGGGACCTTTGGTGCCCATTTCACCAACACAGCACCAAATCAAGAGAATTTTTCAAAAGCAGTGATCCTCCAAATCTCCAGAATGAAAGAGATCAACAGGTGTTGATCTCTTTCATTTTTAAGCCACTTTGCACAAAAGCACCTTGCAGATCAATAAATGTAATGCAATAAAATGTACCAAAAACATAATTTCATGCCTAGGTCTTTAAAATTAGTGAATAACACGTAAAAGAGAAAGTTCCCTCGTGGAGAATGCCAGGCCCATGTACAGCAGACTTTTGTTCTGAATCTCTCTTCTGCTAAGATCGAATTTGCATGGTAGTCTCATGTAAATCCATGAGGGAAGAAGGTTAGCACTCTGGCCTCTGAATCCAGAGATACCAGTTAAAATCTCGACGGGACCTTCTGTGACTTTTGTGCCAAAAGGTGCAAAGGACCCAATCAGAAGGACTTTAGTAAATCTGCGAGTCTCCAAATCTACAGAAGTGAAAGAGTACCAACTCTGCTGGCCAGTTCTATCCTGTTCAAATTGTGATGACCAGGTCTGAGATGAGAGAACAGTTCCTAAAAGGTACACATACTCATGGAGAATGCGGGCATCGATCCCGCTACCTCTCGCATGCTAAGCGAGCGCTCTACCATTTGAGCTAATTCCCCTGAATTGAAACCTCCTTAGGATGTTGTGGCCAAAAACAGAGTTTGGCTGTTGAAATCCCAATCAAGAGGCCAAAAATTGGCCTTTTTCTTGCCATTTTCAACAAAACATGTTTTTCGTCCAAACCCAGGAGAGTGCAAGTTAAAATCTCGACGGGACCTTCTGTGACTTTTGTGCCAAAAGGTGCAAAGGACCCAATCAGAAGGACTTCAGTAAATCTGCGAGTCTCCAAATGTACAGAAGTGAAAGAGTACCAACTCTGCTGGCCAGTTCTATCATGTTCAAATTGTGATGACCAGGTCTGAGATGAGAGAACAGTTCCTAAAAGGTACACATACTCATGGAGAATGCGGGCATCGATCCCGCTACCTCTCGCATGCTAAGCGAGCGCTCTACCATTTGAGCTAATTCCCCTCCTGCTATATGGGCAAACGTGCCTTTCTTTCATTTTTGTTGTTCCTCAGCTGTGCATCCCTGATTTACCAAAGCACTCTGGTTTGTTTCCTTTTGGAGTGGGCCATGGTTCCAATGGTCAGAAAGACAACGTCCAAGGAGTCTTGCAAGGTAGTGATCCTATATCATATGTGAGTTTTGTGGTCAAGTAAGTCAGCCCCCTTGAAGAATGTGACATGGTAAGTGTTTCCAAGGAAACTTCAGTACACATTACATTTGCCTTAAGAGAAAGGAATCGATGCAGGTGACTATGAGCGCTACATGAGAAATGGAACAAATGAAGCAAAATTGTCATTCGCAATTTTTTTAGGAGTTAATGGCGATAAATATTATTACATTATATGCTTGCCAAAGTCTTTTGAGGATGTCTCTATTTCCACAATTAATGTAGATAAGAGAAGAACTTGTATGACTGAAAATAAGTGTACGTTGGCATGACATGCTGAGCATCAGATCTTAATGAGGTTTGTGTAGACCTTTCATAAGAGAGCAGACATTGCAAGGTGGCTTGAGGGGCTAGAGTTATGATTTTGGATTTGGGTGCAAAAGTGTCTCATGTTCAAATCCAAGAATTGCTTGTCCTTGCCCTTAGATCTTCAAACTTGATCCCATGGGGTGCAAAGTTTTAATGTCAGCATTACAACCAAGCAAGCATTTTCTGTGAAAATGGGCAGTGACAAAACTAAGACAAGGCCGGTTAGCTCAGTTGGTTAGAGCGTGGTGCTAATAACGCCAAGGCCGTGGGTTCGATCCCCATACGGGCTAGGGTGGCTTTTGATCTGAATCTCTCTAGAAAAGTAAGGAGAGCAATAGACAGATAAAAAAGATCCCCGCTTAGATACAGACTGCCCCATGGCCTGTTTCAAACTCCTTACCAAACAGCAATAATACTCACACTTTCTTTTCAGCAGTAAATGCAGATGGTGTAATTGTTAGCACTTTACATTTTGAATCCAACAAGCTGAGTTCAAATCCTGGTGAAACCTCCTTAGGATGTTGTGGCCAAAAACAGAGTTTGGCTGTTGAAATCCCAATCAAGAGGCCAAAAATTGGCCTTTTTCTTGCCATTTTCAACAAAACATGTTTTTCGTCCAAACCCAGGAGAGTGCAAGTTAAAATCTCGACGGGACCTTCTGTGACTTTTGTGCCAAAAGGTGCAAAGGACCCAATCAGAAGGACTTCAGTAAATCTGCGAGTCTCCAAATCTACAGAAGTGAAAGAGTACCAACTCTGCTGGCCAGTTCTATCCTGTTCAAATTGTGATGACCAGGTCTGAGATGAGAGAACAGTTCCTAAAAGGTACACATACTCATGGAGAATGCGGGCATCGATCCCGCTACCTCTCGCATGCTAAGCGAGCGCTCTACCATTTGAGCTAATTCCCCTCCTGCTAGATGGGCAAACGTGCCTTTCTTTCATTTTTGTTGTTCCTCAGCTGTGCATCCCTGATTTACCAAAGCACTCTGGTTTGTTTCCTTTTGGAGTGGGCCATGGTTCCAATGGTCAGAAAGACAACGTCCAAGGAGTCTTGCAAGGTAGTGATCCTATATCATATGTGAGTTTTGTGGTCAAGTAAGTCAGCCCCCTTGAAGAATGTGACATGGTAAGTGTTTCCAAGGAAACTTCAGTACACATTACATTTGCCTTAAGAGAAAGCAATCGATGCAGGTGACTATGAGCGCTACATGAGAAATGGAACAAATGAAGCAAAATTGTCATTCGCAATTTTTTTAGGAGTTATTGGCGATAAATATTATTACATTTTATGCTTGCCAAAGTCTTTTGAGGATGTCTCTATTTCCACAATTAATGTAGATAAGAGAAGAACTTGTATGACTGAAAATAAGTGTACGTTGGCATGACATGCTGAGCATCAGATCTTAATGAGGTTTGTGTAGACCTTTCATAAGAGAGCAGACATTGCAAGGTGGCTTGAGGGGCTAGAGTTATGATTTTGGATTTGGGTGCAAAAGTGTCTCATGTTCAAATCCAAGAATTGCTTGTCCTTGCCCTTAGATCTTCAAACTTGATCCCATGGGGTGCAAAGTTTTAATGTCAGCATTACAACCAAGCAAGCATTTTCTGTGAAAATGGGCAGTGACCAAACTAAGACAAGGCCGGTTAGCTCAGTTGGTTAGAGTGTGGTGCTAATAACGCCAAGGTCGCGGGTTCGATCCCCGTACGGGCCAGGTTGGCTTTTGATCTGAATCTTTCTAGAAAAGTAAGGAGAGCAATAGACAGATAAAAAAGATCCCCGCTTAGATACAGACTGCCCCATGGCCTGTTTCAAACTCATTACCAAACAGCAATAATACTCACACTTTCTTTTCAGCAGTAAATGCAGATGGTGTAATTGTTAGCACTTTACATTTTGAATCCAACAAGCTGAGTTCAAATCCTGGTGAAACCTCCTTAGGATGTTGTGGCCAAAAACAGAGTTTGGCTGTTGAAATCCCAATCAAGAGGCCAAAAATTGGCCTTTTTCTTGCCATTTTCAACAAAACATGTTTTTCGTCCAAACCCAGGAGAGTGCAAGTTAAAATCTCGACAGGACCTTCTGTGACTTTTGTGCCAAAAGGTGCAAAGGACCCAATCAGAAGGACTTTAGTAAATCTGCGAGTCTCCAAATGTACAGAAGTGAAAGAGTACCAACTCTGCTGGCCAGTTCTATCATGTTCAAATTGTGATGACCAGGTCTGAGATGAGAGAACAGTTCCTAAAAGGTACACATACTCATGGAGAATGCGGGCATCGATCCCGCTACCTCTCGCATGCTAAGCGAGCGCTCTACCATTTGAGCTAATTCCCCTCCTGCTATATGGGCAAACGTGCCTTTCTTTCATTTTTGTTGTTCCTCAGCTGTGCATCCCTGATTTACCAAAGCACTCTGGTTTGTTTCCTTTTGGAGTGGGCCATGGTTCCAATGGTCAGAAAGACAACGTCCAAGGAGTCTTGCAAGGTAGTGATCCTATATCATATGTGAGTTTTGTGGTCAAGTAAGTCAGCCCCCTTGAAGAATGTGACATGGTAAGTGTTTCCAAGGAAACTTCAGTACACATTACATTTGCCTTAAGAGAAAGGAATCGATGCAGGTGACTATGAGCGCTACATGAGAAATGGAACAAATGAAGCAAAATTGTCATTCGCAATTTTTTTAGGAGTTAATGGCGATAAATATTATTACATTATATGATTGCCAAAGTCTTTTGAGGATGTCTCTATTTCCACAATTAATGTAGATAAGAGAAGAACTTGTATGACTGAAAATAAGTGTACGTTGGCATGACATGCTGAGCATCAGATCTTAATGAGGTTTGTGTAGACCTTTCATAAGAGAGCAGACATTGCAAGGTGGCTTGAGGGGCTAGAGTTATGATTTTGGATTTGGGTGCAAAAGTGTCTCATGTTCAAATCCAAGAATTGCTTGTCCTTGCCCTTAGATCTTCAAACTTGATCCCATGGGGTGCAAAGTTTTAATGTCAGCATTACAACCAAGCAAGCATTTTCTGTGAAAATGGGCAGTGACAAAACTAAGACAAGGCCGGTTAGCTCAGTTGGTTAGAGCGTGGTGCTAATAACGCCAAGGCCGTGGGTTCGATCCCCATACGGGCTAGGGTGGCTTTTGATCTGAATCTCTCTAGAAAAGTAAGGAGAGCAATAGACAGATAAAAAAGATCCCCGCTTAGATACAGACTGCCCCATGGCCTGTTTCAAACTCCTTACCAAACAGCAATAATACTCACACTTTCTTTTCAGCAGTAAATGCAGATGGTGTAATTGTTAGCACTTTACATTTTGAATCCAACAAGCTGAGTTCAAATCCTGGTGAAACCTCCTTAGGATGTTGTGGCCAAAAACAGAGTTTGGCTGTTGAAATCCCAATCAAGAGGCCAAAAATTGGCCTTTTTCTTGCCATTTTCAACAAAACATGTTTTTCGTCCAAACCCAGGAGAGTGCAAGTTAAAATCTCGACGGGACCTTCTGTGACTTTTGTGCCAAAAGGTGCAAAGGACCCAATCAGAAGGACTTCAGTAAATCTGCGAGTCTCCAAATCTACAGAAGTGAAAGAGTACCAACTCTGCTGGCCAGTTCTATCCTGTTCAAATTGTGATGACCAGGTCTGAGATGAGAGAACAGTTCCTAAAAGGTACACATACTCATGGAGAATGCGGGCATCGATCCCGCTACCTCTCGCATGCTAAGCGAGCGCTCTACCATTTGAGCTAATTCCCCTCCTGCTAGATGGGCAAACGTGCCTTTCTTTCATTTTTGTTGTTCCTCAGCTGTGCATCCCTGATTTACCAAAGCACTCTGGTTTGTTTCCTTTTGGAGTGGGCCATGGTTCCAATGGTCAGAAAGACAACGTCCAAGGAGTCTTGCAAGGTAGTGATCCTATATCATATGTGAGTTTTGTGGTCAAGTAAGTCAGCCCCCTTGAAGAATGTGACATGGTAAGTGTTTCCAAGGAAACTTCAGTACACATTACATTTGCCTTAAGAGAAAGCAATCGATGCAGGTGACTATGAGCGCTACATGAGAAATGGAACAAATGAAGCAAAATTGTAATTCGCAATTTTTTTAGGAGTTATTGGCGATAAATATTATTACATTTTATGCTTGCCAAAGTGTTTTGAGGATGTCTCTATTTCCACAATTAATGTAGATAAGAGAAGAACTTGTATGACTGAAAATAAGTGTACGTTGGCATGACATGCTGAGCATCAGATCTTAATGAGGTTTGTGTAGACCTTTCATAAGAGAGCAGACATCGCAAGGTGGCTTGAGGGGCTAGAGTTATGATTTTGGATTTGGGTGCAAAAGTGTCTCATGTTCAAATCCAAGAATTGCTTGTCCTTGCCCTTAGATCTTCAAACTTGATCCCATGGGGTGCAAAGTTTTAATGTCAGCATTACAACCAAGCAAGCATTTTCTGTGAAAATGGGCAGTGACAAAACTAAGACAAGGCCGGTTAGCTCAGTTGGTTAGAGCGTGGTGCTAATAACGCCAAGGCCGTGGGTTCGATCCCCATACGGGCTAGGGTGGCTTTTGATCTGAATCTCTCTAGAAAAGTAAGGAGAGCAATAGACAGATAAAAAAGATCCCCGCTTAGATACAGACTGTCCCATGGCCTGTTTCAAACTCCTTACCAAACAGCAATAATACTCACACTTTCTTTTCAGCAGTAAATGCAGATGGTGTAATTGTTAGCACTTTACATTTTGAATCCAACAAGCTGAGTTCAAATCCTGGTGAAACCTCCTTAGGATGTTGTGGCCAAAAACAGAGTTTGGCTGTTGAAATCCCAATCAAGAGGCCAAAAATTGGCCTTTTTCTTGCCATTTTCAACAAAACATGTTTTTCGTCCAAACCCAGGAGAGTGCAAGTTAAAATCTCGACGGGACCTTCTGTGACTTTTGTGCCAAAAGGTGCAAAGGACCCAATCAGAAGGACTTCAGTAAATCTGCGAGTCTCCAAATGTACAGAAGTGAAAGAGTACCAACTCTGCTGGCCAGTTCTATCATGTTCAAATTGTGATGACCAGGTCTGAGATGAGAGAACAGTTCCTAAAAGGTACACATACTCATGGAGAATGCGGGCATCGATCCCGCTACCTCTCGCATGCTAAGCGAGCGCTCTACCATTTGAGCTAATTCCCCTCCTGCTATATGGGCAAACGTGCCTTTCTTTCATTTTTGTTGTTCCTCAGCTGTGCATCCCTGATTTACCAAAGCACTCTGGTTTGTTTCCTTTTGGAGTGGGCCATGGTTCCAATGGTCAGAAAGACAACGTCCAAGGAGTCTTGCAAGGTAGTGATCCTATATCATATGTGAGTTTTGTGGTCAAGTAAGTCAGCCCCCTTGAAGAATGTGACATGGTAAGTGTTTCCAAGGAAACTTCAGTACACATTACATTTGCCTTAAGAGAAAGGAATCGATGCAGGTGACTATGAGCGCTACATGAGAAATGGAACAAATGAAGCAAAATTGTCATTCGCAATTTTTTTAGGAGTTAATGGCGATAAATATTATTACATTATATGCTTGCCAAAGTCTTTTGAGGATGTCTCTATTTCCACAATTAATGTAGATAAGAGAAGAACTTGTATGACTGAAAATAAGTGTACGTTGGCATGACATGCTGAGCATCAGATCTTAATGAGGTTTGTGTAGACCTTTCATAAGAGAGCAGACATCGCAAGGTGGCTTGAGGGGCTAGAGTTATGATTTTGGATTTGGGTGCAAAAGTGTCTCATGTTCAAATCCAAGAATTGCTTGTCCTTGCCCTTAGATCTTCAAACTTGATCCCATGGGGTGCAAAGTTTTAATGTCAGCATTACAACCAAGCAAGCATTTTCTGTGAAAATGGGCAGTGACAAAACTAAGACAAGGCCGGTTAGCTCAGTTGGTTAGAGCGTGGTGCTAATAACGCCAAGGCCGTGGGTTCGATCCCCATACGGGCTAGGGTGGCTTTTGATCTGAATCTCTCTAGAAAAGTAAGGAGAGCAATAGACAGATAAAAAAGATCCCCGCTTAGATACAGACTGTCCCATGGCCTGTTTCAAACTCCTTACCAAACAGCAATAATACTCACACTTTCTTTTCAGCAGTAAATGCAGATGGTGTAATTGTTAGCACTTTACATTTTGAATCCAACAAGCTGAGTTCAAATCCTGGTGAAACCTCCTTAGGATGTTGTGGCCAAAAACAGAGTTTGGCTGTTGAAATCCCAATCAAGAGGCCAAAAATTGGCCTTTTTCTTGCCATTTTCAACAAAACATGTTTTTCGTCCAAACCCAGGAGAGTGCAAGTTAAAATCTCGACGGGACCTTCTGTGACTTTTGTGCCAAAAGGTGCAAAGGACCCAATCAGAAGGACTTCAGTAAATCTGCGAGTCTCCAAATGTACAGAAGTGAAAGAGTACCAACTCTGCTGGCCAGTTCTATCCTGTTCAAATTGTGATGACCAGGTCTGAGATGAGAGAACAGTTCCTAAAAGGTACACATACTCATGGAGAATGCGGGCATCGATCCCGCTACCTCTCGCATGCTAAGCGAGCGCTCTACCATTTGAGCTAATTCCCCTCCTGCTATATGGGCAAACGTGCCTTTCTTTCATTTTTGTTGTTCCTCAGCTGTGCATCCCTGATTTACCAAAGCACTCTGGTTTGTTTCCTTTTGGAGTGGGCCATGGTTCCAATGGTCAGAAAGACAACGTCCAAGGAGTCTTGCAAGGTAGTGATCCTATATCATATGTGAGTTTTGTGGTCAAGTAAGTCAGCCCCCTTGAAGAATGTGACATGGTAAGTGTTTCCAAGGAAACTTCAGTACACATTACATTTGCCTTAAGAGAAAGGAATCGATGCAGGTGACTATGAGCGCTACATGAGAAATGGAACAAATGAAGCAAAATTGTCATTCGCAATTTTTTTAGGAGTTAATGGCGATAAATATTATTACATTATATGCTTGCCAAAGTCTTTTGAGGATGTCTCTATTTCCACAATTAATGTAGATAAGAGAAGAACTTGTATGACTGAAAATAAGTGTACGTTGGCATGACATGCTGAGCATCAGATCTTAATGAGGTTTGTGTAGACCTTTCATAAGAGAGCAGACATCGCAAGGTGGCTTGAGGGGCTAGAGTTATGATTTTGGATTTGGGTGCAAAAGTGTCTCATGTTCAAATCCAAGAATTGCTTGTCCTTGCCCTTAGATCTTCAAACTTGATCCCATGGGGTGCAAAGTTTTAATGTCAGCATTACAACCAAGCAAGCATTTTCTGTGAAAATGGGCAGTGACAAAACTAAGACAAGGCCGGTTAGCTCAGTTGGTTAGAGCGTGGTGCTAATAACGCCAAGGCTGTGGGTTCGATCCCCATACGGGCTAGGGTGGCTTTTGATCTGAATCTCTCTAGAAAAGTAAGGAGAGCAATAGACAGATAAAAAAGATCCCCGCTTAGATACAGACTGTCCCATGGCCTGTTTCAAACTCCTTACCAAACAGCAATAATACTCACACTTTCTTTTCAGCAGTAAATGCAGATGGTGTAATTGTTAGCACTTTACATTTTGAATCCAACAAGCTGAGTTCAAATCCTGGTGAAACCTCCTTAGGATGTTGTGGCCAAAAACAGAGTTTGGCTGTTGAAATCCCAATCAAGAGGCCAAAAATTGGCCTTTTTCTTGCCATTTTCAACAAAACATGTTTTTCGTCCAAACCCAGGAGAGTGCAAGTTAAAATCTCGACGGGACCTTCTGTGACTTTTGTGCCAAAAGGTGCAAAGGACCCAATCAGAAGGACTTCAGTAAATCTGCGAGTCTCCAAATCTACAGAAGTGAAAGAGTACCAACTCTGCTGGCCAGTTCTATCATGTTCAAATTGTGATGACCAGGTCTGAGATGAGAGAACAGTTCCTAAAAGGTACACATACTCATGGAGAATGCGGGCATCGATCCCGCTACCTCTCGCATGCTAAGCGAGCGCTCTACCATTTGAGCTAATTCCCCTCCTGCTAGATGGGCAAACGTGCCTTTCTTTCATTTTTGTTGTTCCTCAGCTGTGCATCCCTGATTTACCAAAGCACTCTGGTTTGTTTCCTTTTGGAGTGGGCCATGGTTCCAATGGTCAGAAAGACAACGTCCAAGGAGTCTTGCAAGGTAGTGATCCTATATCATATGTGAGTTTTGTGGTCAAGTAAGTCAGCCCCCTTGAAGAATGTGACATGGTAAGTGTTTCCAAGGAAACTTCAGTACACATTACATTTGCCTTAAGAGAAAGCAATCGATGCAGGTGACTATGAGCGCTACATGAGAAATGGAACAAATGAAGCAAAATTGTCATTCGCAATTTTTTTAGGAGTTATTGGCGATAAATATTATTACATTTTATGCTTGCCAAAGTCTTTTGAGGATGTCTCTATTTCCACAATTAATGTAGATAAGAGAAGAACTTGTATGACTGAAAATAAGTGTACGTTGGCATGACATGCTGAGCATCAGATCTTAATGAGGTTTGTGTAGACCTTTCATAAGAGAGCAGACATTGCAAGGTGGCTTGAGGGGCTAGAGTTATGATTTTGGATTTGGGTGCAAAAGTGTCTCATGTTCAAATCCAAGAATTGCTTGTCCTTGCCCTTAGATCTTCAAACTTGATCCCATGGGGTGCAAAGTTTTAATGTCAGCATTACAACCAAGCAAGCATTTTCTGTGAAAATGGGCAGTGACCAAACTAAGACAAGGCCGGTTAGCTCAGTTGGTTAGAGTGTGGTGCTAATAACGCCAAGGTCGCGGGTTCGATCCCCGTACGGGCCAGGTTGGCTTTTGATCTGAATCTTTCTAGAAAAGTAAGGAGAGCAATAGACAGATAAAAAAGATCCCCGCTTAGATACAGACTGCCCCATGGCCTGTTTCAAACTCATTACCAAACAGCAATAATACTCACACTTTCTTTTCAGCAGTAAATGCAGATGGTGTAATTGTTAGCACTTTACATTTTGAATCCAACAAGCTGAGTTCAAATCCTGGTGAAACCTCCTTAGGATGTTGTGGCCAAAAACAGAGTTTGGCTGTTGAAATCCCAATCAAGAGGCCAAAAATTGGCCTTTTTCTTGCCATTTTCAACAAAACATGTTTTTCGTCCAAACCCAGGAGAGTGCAAGTTAAAATCTCGACAGGACCTTCTGTGACTTTTGTGCCAAAAGGAGCAAAGGACCCAATCAGAAGGACTTTAGTAAATCTGCGAGTCTCCAAATGTACAGAAGTGAAAGAGTACCAACTCTGCTGGCCAGTTCTATCATGTTCAAATTGTGATGACCAGGTCTGAGATGAGAGAACAGTTCCTAAAAGGTACACATACTCATGGAGAATGCGGGCATCGATCCCGCTACCTCTCGCATGCTAAGCGAGCGCTCTACCATTTGAGCTAATTCCCCTCCTGCTATATGGGCAAACGTGCCTTTCTTTCATTTTTGTTGTTCCTCAGCTGTGCATCCCTGATTTACCAAAGCACTCTGGTTTGTTTCCTTTTGGAGTGGGCCATGGTTCCAATGGTCAGAAAGACAACGTCCAAGGAGTCTTGCAAGGTAGTGATCCTATATCATATGTGAGTTTTGTGGTCAAGTAAGTCAGCCCCCTTGAAGAATGTGACATGGTAAGTGTTTCCAAGGAAACTTCAGTACACATTACATTTGCCTTAAGAGAAAGGAATCGATGCAGGTGACTATGAGCGCTACATGAGAAATGGAACAAATGAAGCAAAATTGTCATTCGCAATTTTTTTAGGAGTTAATGGCGATAAATATTATTACATTATATGCTTGCCAAAGTCTTTTGAGGATGTCTCTATTTCCACAATTAATGTAGATAAGAGAAGAACTTGTATGACTGAAAATAAGTGTACGTTGGCATGACATGCTGAGCATCAGATCTTAATGAGGTTTGTGTAGACCTTTCATAAGAGAGCAGACATTGCAAGGTGGCTTGAGGGGCTAGAGTTATGATTTTGGATTTGGGTGCAAAAGTGTCTCATGTTCAAATCCAAGAATTGCTTGTCCTTGCCCTTAGATCTTCAAACTTGATCCCATGGGGTGCAAAGTTTTAATGTCAGCATTACAACCAAGCAAGCATTTTCTGTGAAAATGGGCAGTGACAAAACTAAGACAAGGCCGGTTAGCTCAGTTGGTTAGAGCGTGGTGCTAATAACGCCAAGGCTGTGGGTTCGATCCCCATACGGGCTAGGGTGGCTTTTGATCTGAATCTCTCTAGAAAAGTAAGGAGAGCAATAGACAGATAAAAAAGATCCCCGCTTAGATACAGACTGCCCCATGGCCTGTTTCAAACTCCTTACCAAACAGCAATAATACTCACACTTTCTTTTCAGCAGTAAATGCAGATGGTGTAATTGTTAGCACTTTACATTTTGAATCCAACAAGCTGAGTTCAAATCCTGGTGAAACCTCCTTAGGATGTTGTGGCCAAAAACAGAGTTTGGCTGTTGAAATCCCAATCAAGAGGCCAAAAATTGGCCTTTTTCTTGCCATTTTCAACAAAACATGTTTTTCGTCCAAACCCAGGAGAGTGCAAGTTAAAATCTCGACGGGACCTTCTGTGACTTTTGTGCCAAAAGGTGCAAAGGACCCAATCAGAAGGACTTCAGTAAATCTGCGAGTCTCCAAATCTACAGAAGTGAAAGAGTACCAACTCTGCTGGCCAGTTCTATCCTGTTCAAATTGTGATGACCAGGTCTGAGATGAGAGAACAGTTCCTAAAAGGTACACATACTCATGGAGAATGCGGGCATCGATCCCGCTACCTCTCGCATGCTAAGCGAGCGCTCTACCATTTGAGCTAATTCCCCTCCTGCTAGATGGGCAAACGTGCCTTTCTTTCATTTTTGTTGTTCCTCAGCTGTGCATCCCTGATTTACCAAAGCACTCTGGTTTGTTTCCTTTTGGAGTGGGCCATGGTTCCAATGGTCAGAAAGACAACGTCCAAGGAGTCTTGCAAGGTAGTGATCCTATATCATATGTGAGTTTTGTGGTCAAGTAAGTCAGCCCCCTTGAAGAATGTGACATGGTAAGTGTTTCCAAGGAAACTTCAGTACACATTACATTTGCCTTAAGAGAAAGCAATCGATGCAGGTGACTATGAGCGCTACATGAGAAATGGAACAAATGAAGCAAAATTGTAATTCGCAATTTTTTTAGGAGTTATTGGCGATAAATATTATTACATTTTATGCTTGTCAAAGTGTTTTGAGGATGTCTCTATTTCCACAATTAATGTAGATAAGAGAAGAACTTGTATGACTGAAAATAAGTGTACGTTGGCATGACATGCTGAGCATCAGATCTTAATGAGGTTTGTGTAGACCTTTCATAAGAGAGCAGACATTGCAAGGTGGCTTGAGGGGCTAGAGTTATGATTTTGGATTTGGGTGCAAAAGTGTCTCATGTTCAAATCCAAGAATTGCTTGTCCTTGCCCTTAGATCTTCAAACTTGATCCCATGGGGTGCAAAGTTTTAATGTCAGC